>JACCIA010000005.1:2395000-3042500 GCA_018906985.1 Apocrypta bakeri | reverse complement strand
ATTATACCTTTTGCGCGCGACATCCAGTTTTTGTTTTTTTTTTTCAATGAAATCGACTAATTACTCGAGATTCTCGGAGCTTTATGACTGTTGCTTTCCTTCGCCGAAAAATATACGTATATACGCAATCCTTGGAATAAAAAAAAAAAATAAAAATAAAAATTGTTCGACTTTGAAACGGGATTTTTTAACGAAATTACATACTGATTCGTCAATCGTTAAAAATGATTTGACTCGCGCAACAGATATAGAAAAGTATTAATTATTTCGAAAATTGTATTTTAATAAATACACGTTTGATATTCAAACAATCATATAATGTATATTGTACATTCAAGCAAATCGTTCTTTGTACATACAAAGGAAATAATTTTAGTTAACAAGCAATTTCCGAATGAAGACATTTTCTAAAACAATAACGAACTTTATTTGTATCTTAAAATCACATATCTTTCTTGGGCGCAGAAGAAAAAAAAATTTTATTCCATATAGTGTTATTCGAAAACAAACAGCATATTATTAACCGGTTACATAAACTACTTCCAAACAATGGTACTTTTTAATTTCCATAAAATGACTTTATATATTTAAGTAGGCAATAAATTTAAGTAGTACACATTTCAAGCAATAATTTAAATATTTTATTATCATCTTCCAAAACAGCAATTGTTTAATAAATAAATTTTCTTAAAATTAGCAATACAATCTTTTTTAAGTGTCAATGCGTATAGAAAAGTGCTCAAAAAACTATCCACGCAAACGTAAGTCGAAACATCGATCATTGCGTAACTCGCCGAGAGAAATTCACGAGCCTATATATATATACATATATATATATATAATACACGCGCACGCATATATATACAGTTTGAATTGTAAATTGTTCAATTAAAAAGTAATGAGTCACAAAAGTCGAAATTTCCATCGGTTCCTATATAATCCTTAAACATATACACACGCACAGACGCACACGCACACGAGAAAGAAATGCCTTTACAAAGTTTGCCTTGCGCGCACATTTATATACTCTCCGCCTAAAGAGAATATTAAAATTCATCGTTGAGCCGCAACGGCGGCTCGTCCAGGCATAATATATAATGTAAAAGCCCGAAAATTTCACGAAAACCACACCGCAATTATCCAACTTTTGTACGGACAGGTTTAAGATAAAACACACACACACACACACACACACACACAGATATACAAATACACATTATACTCTCAATTTATATCTCTCACGATCCCCCCGAGCTCCTCTTCTCGTCCGGGTATAATCGCGGGCGACCTTCGCATTGTATACTCATTCCTTGGTCGACTTTCCAACTGTCTATATATATGAGTACACTCCGACGTGCATATATAATGCGGTGAATTCGACCTCACCGCGAGGCATATGAATTAGACGAGTATTCGATATGTGTCGATAGAAATTATTATATTTGCGAAATTTATGTATATACAGTAAGAAATGTGTCTAGCGGTAGCAACAGCATTTGAATAAATACCGCCGCTGCGTCTCACGTGTAATTATGCTAATGGACTACACGCTGTTTTGACAATTCTACACACCGAATATTTATGTGCCGCGAGATCGTCTAGACAATGCTCCGCCAGCTAAATAACTTTGTCTTTTGTTATTTTCTGTGTCTATGTTTGTACCTGTGTGTGTGTGCGTGTGTATGCGCGCGCGTGGATTTTTAAGGCCTATTTCACTTGTATGTATATATATAGATACACTGGTAATAGTAATGCCCTTTTGTATATTTCAAAAGGAAATAATCTTGATTGGTACGTTGTCGAGAGGAAAAGTCGTGTTACTTTATAACTTGGGCTTTTGTTATGCTTTCAGTCTATGTACGTACGTGTATGTGTAATCTGTTTATTAATATTATTATTAAGAGAGTTTAATAAATTTTAACTGTATATCATGACTATTTATATATTTTTGTATATATTATGTATATATTTATATTATTGATGAAAACTGATTTTCCATAAGATTCAAAGTGAATTGGCATGAGCATATGTAATCTTTTCGCGAGGAAGTAGATTGTATCACGAACAGTATAGATTCATAAATATCTTGACACTGAAATAATTACTCTTAAGTTGCCTTTAAGTTACAGTAGACGTTGAATAACGGCATTTGTTACGATTATTAACTTCGAATTTCCACGCAAATACTGAAAAATTATATATACTTTGTTTCGGGTTTTCAAGTATACATAAATTTACATTAACGTATTAAATGTAGATTTCCGATTTAAATGAACCAATGCTACTCAATCGTCATTTTTTTCATTGTATAACCAATAAATAAACAAATGTATTCTTTAGAGCTGCGAAACGGTCGGCAGCGCTTTTTCGCATCTAATCTACTATGACTGTACAAGTCAGCCAAGCCCAACAAGACTTCGATCTTCTCTCTGTCTTTCTCCGTCCCACCTACAATCTAAGAGTCCACTTGCGCGTGATATACCCTTACAGTAATACACACACGGACACACACAAATATATATATATATATATTGGCGGAAGTAGATACGGAGCGCCTTTGTTGCTGCTGCGGCTGCAGTAGAAGAGATAGAGAGAGAGAGAGAGAGAGGAATGCGCGTCGGCTGCGAAGACAAGGACTTGTCCCTCTGTATTTCCAGCAGAGAGAACATTTTCTCTCTCTCTCCTTCACTCGATATCATATGTATAGTATATATATATATATCTACAAACAATTTTCTTTTCTCTTACGTTCGTATTGCTGAGCGGATTTTTTGCGCGAATTTCTTCATTCACATCGTATATATATCGGATATACATGTGTGTGTGTATGTACTTGGCGATAATTTGCCTGTGTATTTGTATAAGAGATATATATACTCTGTTGCATATATATGTCTCATATCCAGAGCATATCTTAATGGTACTTTTGTCTGCTGTGACGCGAGTGTCCGTGTGTATTTTTCTCCTTAAGGTGCTGTTGTAAAAAAGGAAAAGAAAAAGAAAAAGCTACATTTATGCCGTTTGTATAATTGTGGGTAAATGTCGGGTCGTAACGATTAAAATGAACTGCCGATGGGGTGAATACGCTTACGCGGAAAAAGGGGGGCTCGAAATTAGCCTTCACGTAATAGAACGTTGTGAGCGTGCGAGAGATTAGAAAACGTGTGACTAACGATCCTTTTTTTACTTTTATGTTACAGGTGAGTTCCCGTAAATCTACATATATATACAAATCTAGACGACGATCTCTAGTAGTAGTGATATATACACAAAGCGTAAGTCAATTTAGTTATATATCGTAAGATATACATATAGATATAGATATTTAATTATTTATTTACCAGAGTATACGAAAAATTACACGAGTGGAAAATGTGTATATTGCAGTAAAAAATTGCAATCCGGTTGGAGGAAAATAGTTAACTAATAAAGTAATAAAGTAGAAGCAATTTTAAGGGGGTGTCGTACTCAACGTTTGCCGACTCCTTTTCTTGAAAACGTAAATACTTTTGTTACATACTTGGCAACGTGATGGATAGTGACAAGGCGTAGGGCAACTAATTCTTGGTTTAACGTAATTCCTGCAGCATTTTTCTGTCGTTTTACCGCCGTATCGACTCAGTCGATAAAAGTGGAGTACGACACCCCTTAGAGAAAAAAAAATAGAAATAGAACACAGAAAGAATGAATATATAAACAAACAAAAAATTAACCTACGAAATACCATCCGATTCATTCGATCAATCATATCGGGAGTTTATATCAGGCGAAAAAAAAATCGCGAAAGTGCTACTCAAACAAAGAGGACCCACTCGTCTCGCTTAAAAAGCATCGGCGAGTTCGCTGGCCCCTTATCTTCCTTACCTATGGCTATATAGAAGCGTGAGCTCGCATACACACAAGCGTAGACTCATCTCGTGTATAACATGCATATATATATATATATGAGAAAGAAACCTCTCTCTCTCTCTCACTCAACTGACATTAATTTTGAAATATTATTCCGGCCGCGCGAAAATGCGTTTCTCTCGCGGGGGCGCGGCGCTGTGTCCCGAAGAGAGATTCCTCCTCGCGTGTACATATGCATGTATGCGTGTCGGGCGAATAAGACGAGTTGAACGAGAGAAAGAGAGAGGGAGAATTAAAGGGAAGATAGAGAGAGAGGAATAAAGGTGGGGTTTGCTCTCCGAGTTGGAATTGTTGTCGAGAGGCATGAACCCGGAGAGTTAATGGATTGTCTGTGTTGAATAATTGAAAACTGTAGAGAGAGAGAGAGAGAGAGAGAGAGCGCGTGTGTAGCTTTTCCATGCGTTTTTATATCGATCAATTAACGCGAGGCTGTGCAAGAGAGAAAGAGAGAGGAGACGAGGAAGAAGCTCGCAGGAAAAAGGAGAAAAAAAAATGCGATGAGGTCGTACACAGAGCTGGCACATTGTAAAGATAAGAGAAGAGTCTCTTTCTCTCAAAAAAGAGGGACAAACAGCAAGAGCTTAAAAGCAGCAAGAGAAAGAGGCGAAAGGGATGTACAGTTAGTTCTGTTGATTTTTGACTGCTACATCCTGATGAATGTTCGCGCACCAGTTTTATCTTTTCTTGTAATAATAATGACAATAATGCGGTATCAAAGACAGAGTAATATACATGAGTACGTGTGTAGAATACGCGGGTATTATATGTAGAGGGAATGATGTTGAGATTCTTTGGAAATATTTCAGCTACTACCTTTCGAGAAACAAATAAGTTCACGAGTCGATTTTGGTCGCTGCTAGTAATGGTATTCTTATGTATTCATAAGTAATATACATGTGAATATTGTCAAAAACGGTTTAGGAATGTTTTACTTCTTATAATGGCAATAATGCGACAATATCGAAAGCAAAGTAATGTACACAGGTACGTGTGTAATATACGTCGGTATATTTGTAAAGATCATTCTGTTAAAAATCTTTTATTGAAAAAGGTATTAGCTATTATTTTGGAGATATAAATGACACTTTATTCTTCACTTTAGTACAATCGGCATAAATCATTGCACTATTTGGATTTACTTAAAATTTAATGTAATTTAAAACTGACTTTTCACAAGGAAAGAAGATTCGCGAGTACTTACAATAGTCATTTGTCAAGTAATGTAAGGTACAGTCAAAGTTATGATCATATACGGGCAAAATAGGCATTTGAGTCGTAATACCAGATTACGTATAAATGGAACTTGATTCACATATGAGACCTGCATACATATACTCTTGTCGTCATCTTGAGGAATATATTTAATTTCAAGTAATAAGCAAATTTCGTATCAATCTGAGAAACACTCCCTCTAAGGAGTAAGGAATGTCTGAAAACTGTTGAAGAAAAAAGAATTAAAATCGTTCGGAAGAATGAAATTTTTATCCAAAACCAATCTACAAAGATCAACTGCTCACACATCCGCATACGCACATATACACATAAGTGAAAGAAAAATCTCCCAGAAAATTAATCGATCCACCTGAAGGTTACACAGGATTATAACCGCACTACATTTACGCGTCCTTGGTGATTCTCACGATCTCCTCTCCGGACAAAAGCCACGCATATGCGTGGCCTATAAATTTCTCTCGCACGCACGAAGCCTGCGCTCGTATCAGTTTACACACGCTCTTTTCCAAAATTTCTCTATAGGATATCGCTATATGTATATACGTATACACATATACCATATACATAACATTATACACGTATATCTCTGTCTCTCTCTCGAAGCGATATAAATTAAGCAGCGCAGCCTCGGGAGAATATTTTCCTGCGCGCATGCGCACGCGTGAGATTGAGGGCGTGGGGCCTGAGGGCCTCATTGCGCGCAAGGGAGGGGAAGGGTGGGGTGGGGGGATGTAGAGGCCGGCTTATCGGGCGTACATCCTCGCTCGCAGATTAGCATAATGTCTGCTGCAGTGCGTAGGTATTCTCTTCTTCTTCTTCTTCTTCTTCTTCGCTCCTCCTCGCGCGCACACCTTCTTCCTCGTTTTTTTTTATTTTTTTTTCTCTTCGAGTCTGTGTGATGCTACTTTGCGAATAAGTATGTAACGCACATCCCCCTGCTTGCTGCTGCTGTTCCCTCGTCGTTTTTCAACGCAAGAGAGAGAGAAGCTTTGGTTCGGAGGAATTTTTTCGATGTCGCGAGAGATGCACACTTAATCGGAGCCTCACAGGCTGTAATTGATTGCTGCTTAGTTAATAGCGTCGACGTCCTCGTCAGTTGGTTTTATACATATACATTCTTATACATATAAATCTATAAGTATGTTCGTATATAGTTATGCACAGACACACACACAAATATATATATATATATATATATAAATTATCCTGTTTTGTGCGCGCTGGCGCGTACAGATATAGATGAAGTTCACGTGCGTTAGGAGAAAAATAGAAGAAAAGCTTCATTCCGCTCTTCAAGGTGCTGGAGAATTTATTTAACTCGACGCGACGAGTTCAGCCGTATATAATTCATCCTAATACGATAAGTCAAATCATTAATTCACCGCTCAGCGAACACATTAAAAATAGATCACGGAGAGATACATTATCCCTTATATATATATATAGATTTGTGCGCGTGTGTGTGTGTGTATAGAGTAATAAGTGAGAGGTATAAGTATAAAATAATCCTTAAACACGGAAATGCATGGTCAGCGTTCGCGCGAGCGTTTCACCAGTCTTGTAAATTCAGATACACTCCTTATTCTCACCTGCGATCAAAGCTGACAAACGCGCGTGCGCGTGCATCGATCGGCGGCCAATCAACGACTCTGCAAAAATCTCGCCAAGATATGTGTCGCGAACCTTTCTTTATTTTTGTCAATCAGACTCTGTAACCTCTCCGCACGTGTACTGTGTGTGTAAATATATATATATACACACACCTATACATACATATATAATATACATATATGCATATATATGTTGTTCGTTTTCCTCTTTCCGGTTTTTCAGCTCGTCACTATATACATACATACATACGCTCGTCCTCGGTTTTTCCGCATCGCGAGATGATGCGCACTGACGATCGAATATACACGGCCTCGGGTGATTGAGTTTTATTGCGTGGGACGTATACGGCTCGTGAGAGATTCAGCTGATGAATTTCTGGCTTGTTTAATTGCTCGAAATTCGCTTAATTAACTCGAGAAAAGACCGAGTGAATTACGAAGGAGTAGCACTAATCCTTTATTCCCTTATATTTTTGTATACTTATAAATATAAATGTATTTATATATTTATATATATATATATATACATATAGGGAGTAAATCTAGTTCACCCATTTCCCTGCAAGACCTCTTCTAGCGTTTCTTATTCAGTTGTCTGCTCGACCGACCGTACGAGCATTCATTCGCAAAGTCAGTCAGACACACGGACAGCTTATAGCTCGTACGAAAAGGACTCTCTATCTCTTTCTTGGTCATGAGAAAAGAAACAACGCGATAGTATACAGCTCTGGCGAAGGAGAGACAGAAGAAGAAGAAGAAGAAGAAGAAGAAGGAGGAGGTTGCAGCAGCCGAAGCTCGCCGCGCGCGTTGCCACTGCTATTATGGCCAATAATTCATCGGCGAGAGAGAGAGAGAGAGAGAGAGGTATGTGTGTGTCTGTGTGTCTGTGTGTGAGTGAGCAAAAGGCCCAGGGCCCTTTTCTCCTCTCTCGAAGCACTTGCCGCTCTCGCGGTCCCCTAAACGAGGCACTTTTATTATTCGTACGACGCTGCTGCTCCTGCTGCTCCTGCCGTGTCCACTTCTTCCTTTTATCATCCGCTCTTTCGTACTCCCCTCGTGTATATATGTGTGTGAGTGTGTGGCTGTGTGTGCGTACGTGTGGTTTTTCACGATCTTACAGCGAGAAAGTAGATGAATCTTCTTTATGTACAAAATTCGCACGGAACGTGGTCGTTTTTAATTTCAGTCACCGACGTGTTATCAACTGAAAAATTGGCGCGACCGGTTGGATTTATCGTTTTGCCGATCGCGTGCGCGCGCGCGCGAGACTCGCGCTTTTTGAGGTTATAGGCTCGTTTTCAAGAGTTAAGGTTACTTCTGACGCTATCAGCTACGGGTGTAGTGTGTCGTCCTTTCTTTTACTCTTTGTTTTTACGGTTTTGGCATTTTTTCCTTATACGCGTTGGTGTAATACAAATCTGTCGGTGCTCGGATCGGGGTTAGACATAGAGAACTGTAAGTAGCTACCTAGATTTGAAGTGAAAACTTGGGAAATAGATTAAACGGCAGTTGAAGATGGTCTTAATTTCTATTCTAGGAATGTATATCGTGAGATTGTGTTTGCAATTACTTTAGTCCGGTTCAAACGGTCTGCTCAGCTTTCAAAAGGAACGATTGGCAAAACCTGGTAAATAACGATGTTCCTTACATGACTTCAAATTTACGGCGGTAATGCAAATAAGTTCGGTGAAGAAAATTCTTATATACCGATTTGTCTTTGCATAAGTGCAAGAATTTTCTAAGGATTATCGATGTTAATACACTGTATTGGAGTAAATAACAATGATCTTTTGATGACTTCAAAATTATAACGTTAATTTCGAAAACATCAGTGAAGAATATACCAGTTCTTATTGTATAGCTATATTTCCAAGGCTTATCGATATCAATTCTCATACAAAAGAATATCTGTACTGTGACAAATTTGATAATTAGCTTCAAAGTTACAACTGGACTTTAAAAAGACTTCAGTGAAGATACATCGTATATACCGATTTTTATCGTATAGTTATAAGAATGTACCAAGGATTATTGGCGTTAATTGACAACTAACTGAATTGTAGTTTCATATAGGCAGTCCAGAATTTTTTTTCTGCACGTTCAACTATACAGCGTGGAATTTCAGAGCGTATGCGTTTTTATTTAGCACCGCGAATTTAACATTTTGGCGAAAATCCTCGAAAAACCGGTTGAGCGCCCTTTATTAGTCTCTCGGAATGCGATATATTTACAAAACGAAAGCTGAGCACGAGTTGGCGTTTCGTTAAAAAATTAAATCTATGCTAGGAGTGATCGATAAAACTAAATCTATAGCACATCTCAACATTCGATTTCAACCTTTAATTAAAAGCAGCTCGATTCACGTTCGTTCCACATAGGAAAGTATTTCGAGGTTTAGAGAATTGTTAGAGGCTTGATTATAAATACTTAACATATTTTAATTAATTAGATTTCATCATCCGATACTCATATTTTATGTCTTTTCTATATGTTGAGTACTAAAGATTTTAGGATTCTTCAACCAAACGTACTGTCTTGAACATCGTGTTTTCAACGAATAGTTTTTACAGTAACAACTGTATAGTAAAAGAAGCAGATGAATTAACTAAACACTGTATGAGATACATGCAATTTAGATGTTAACCTCTTGCATCCTAGTAAACATAATTGGTCACGTGGTGTATCTCGAATTGCTTGTCAACATTGCAGTTGTTGTTCATCTCAGTTGACGCAATTCTGCTTCTTCTAAACACTTCTCTTTCATAATTATTTATTATTAGAACACGTCCATATGCTGTAAACCAGAATCACATCACCTGCTGGTATAAGTAAATACTATTTCATCAACCACCATCAGGTCTGTACACCTATATCACTTGGTTATATCGCTGGTTTTTCATGTGTACACTGAGTTGGTAAATGTTTGTGCAGCTTTTATTCGTCTCCAGAACTATAGAAGTGTCTTTGTTATTCTGATCTTCGTATGACATTGTGCACGTACATTCCATTCATCTATTTTTTGGAAAATAAAACAACAACAGCAAAAAAACAATTCAAATGCAAGTTGCTTTTTGAATACGTAGGCTACGTGTGAATATACGTGAATATATCGGTGAATCTGTCAGCAGCTGGTTGGTCTGAGCGTGGAGCTCGTCAGAGAGAAAGAACACTCGAGGACGAGTTCTTGATGATGAGAAGCGCGCAGCAGGTCGCAATGGAGAGGAGGAAATGCTCGGGGAGCTTTTCGAAGGATAATTAGCGCTGATGGTATGCGCGCACGCAAACTGCTGGTACTGCTAGTTTTATAGGCTTGTGCACATTGTGTCCGATGGATCTATAATAATCTTTTTAATGTTAACCGACACACTACTATATACCCTCTAACGCCCATACAACCCTTTATCTATATATATATACATGTATATACGCATAAACATTTTTTAATGTACTCATTTTCCAATAGCGAGCCAAAAAAGAAGATGTATGTACACGTATACATATACAGTGTCTTATTTAAACTCGGATAGCTGAATATCTCGTCACAACACGAGAGATAAACTGTTAAGTTCGTGACCTTCAATTTGAACTTGACAATGATCTTCTTGAGTCATTTCTGGATTTGTGTCCAAGCTAGTATAGGACATCTGGTATATGTATAATATTGTATATATTGTCTTCATGAAGGTTCCTTAAGGTACAGAATGACAAAGTAGGCATTTCATGTCTATTTTCAAAAAATTCTTACTTCTCGGTGGAGCATTTCTCACTAAAAAGACGAAAGACACGTTTTTTTTTTGCTGTATAATTAGTTAAACTTTGCAGTTAAAATACTGGCAAAGCTTTAGATATATTCACTAAGCGATCAAAGTCTTCAAATCCACTTTTGCGAAGGTTCGATCAAGAATCTCTCAACTTCTTAATAATGCCTTGTATCATTGCCAAAGTATACCTGTGAAGGTCTCAACTTTTGTCTATACATAGTATGCATATATGTATATAGACGATATATATATAAAATATACATATATAAAGACAGTAGAGAAAAAGCGTAAAGCCCGTTTATTCGTGTATACACGCTCGCTCGACAACCGGCGTGCACACCAAGCGAGCGAGAGAGAGAGAGAGAGAGAGAGAGAGAGAGAGAGAGAGAGAGAGAGAGAGAGAGGGAGGGAGATAATTGCAGAACGCGCTCGCTCGCGTTATACTACTATATACTATATACCGTACACTTTCGCGCACATTCCCGCATACAACAACATCAACAACAACAACAACAACACAACGCGGAGGAGTTACAAGAAAAGTTGGAGGAGGGAGGGAGTCTTTAAAGAAGAGCGAGAGATAAGGGCCTAACGATAACGATTTGGGCCCCGCGGGAACTTTTTCTTTCGTCCCATATATATATATCTGTATGTGCGTGTATGTGATATACCTATAGCTACATACATATGCACATATATAGATATACATATGTATATCTATATATTGTATATCTATAGATACACGTTGTAGAAGTCGCGCGCGCACGTCCGTATGCGCGGAGTGCGAGAGAGACGCTGCATGTATGTGTATATACATGTATATATATGTGGTATAGGTACCTGTGCGTTACTTGTAATACATGTGCGCTCACGTTGCCCTGCGGCGGTAATGCGTCCTCGTCGTTGCTGCTCCTGCGTTGTATATGCATATATACATATATATATATATATACTCACATGCATGCCTCTGCATGTATATATATAATCCCGAGTATAAAGGGGTGTGCGCGAATTAACGCGAGGTTCATGCGTGGAAATTCTTTAGTTCTCTTTCTCTCGCTTTCTAGATATATATTTATATAGTGCATATTATTTTGTTTATCTATTGTGACAAATGAAAATAATATTAGTAAATTCTGTTGATGTTAGCGTTGCTAAACTGTACATGCAGAGACTAGAATAGAAATGAGAAAATTAACATTTTTTTGTAAATTAGTTCTCACTATAAATTTAATACAAAATACTGACGCAATAGGTATGTAGAATGCAAAAACACTAATAATATTAATACATTAACTCAGTTTGCTTTTAAATGCATCAATACGTTCGGTTAAAAATTGCAAGTATTTTAATAAAAAGAGAAATACTTTTCTTATCGTTAAAACTGGGATATATAATGTGTCATCTTGACTGTAATAAATTTTATTTATTTATTTAATGACCAGAAACATTACGAAGACAATCCTATAGACGTAAAAACAGTATCTGTATACAGGCTGGTAAAAACTTACACGCAAACTTAAAAGACCCAAAAATATAAATTTAAAGTATACTTAAGTCTACATTGTATATATATAGTTTATTGTATGTGAAAAAGCCACTCACCTTATCCAAAAATTGGAGCAACCCACAGGACTCGTTCTTACGTCATTCTGTACGTATGAGCGCGCTTTTTATATTACCGTAGGGCCTATTGCGAAAAAACGCTAAGAATTATAAACCAAAAAAAAAATATTTTTTTCATATTTTTCTTTGTTGCTTTATTCTTTCGTATACTCGATTTTCATCAGAAAAGTGCCTAAACTTGAAAAACTCGAATAATTGACCTTGACAATTTTTCAACTCGCGAAGATTTTGATGAAAAATTCGAAAGAACAAAAATACCTTGGAATTTCTCAAAGAACAATAAATTCTCGAATTTTTCCGGAGTAACGTTCAATTTCCCAAACCACCAAAAATCGATATATTCTCGAGATCCTTTTACCAGATTTTTCTCGAAAAACATTCGATTATTAACACATAACGATAAAAATTCGACAAGCTCGTACAGGCGCGAGTGAGAGCGAAGATGGCTTATTCGCGTAAAACCCGAGCGCAGCCCACGAAATTCCTAAAGCTTGGAAGTATATATAGGAAGTCGCGAAGAGGAGCTAAGGAAAAAAAAAATTATCGAGCAAAAAATGAAAGAGGAGGAGGCGGATTAGCATAAGGTGAAGCTGTGTGTGTGTGGAGCCGTGAGGATCTAGCTTTCGGAAAGAGAGAGAAAGTCGTTGCGTGTTTCGAAAAAATATTTGCATGCGTTGCAATTTCCGATGATTTTAGGTTCCATACGGTATTATATATACCGGCGTCGATGGATTATATAGACGCCGTTTGGTTATATATACTTTTCGTTGTTTGATAAACAATATCGGACCTAAAAAAAAAAAAAAAAAAAAAAAATGCTCGCGCGTATATGCAAATCCCCGCAGTAGTTTGTCTTTAGTACTAATAAAAAAGATGATACGTTGCATGCGGGATTATGGAATTTTTTCCTCCTTCATATAATATACACCATATATATTCGGAATTTTTAGTCATTCGCTCAGACTAGAGACAAACACTCGGCGAATGAGCGAAAAAAAAAAGAAAAAAAAGAAAAAAAAAAGAATCAAAGCTTCGCCGTGGCTGTAGCCACTCGATTTCCCTTATACTAGCGTAGCCTATATAACAGCCATTCAGAGGCTTTTTAGTCGAGCCGCTTATACACAGGAAATATTCACGCGCTCGGCGCGAAATAAAAAAGGCTCTCGTCGCGCGCCGCACGCATATCAATTCAAAATTCTCTGGGCATTGTTGCCGCCGCCGCCGCCGCCACCGTCGCAGACTCTTTTATGATTCTTCTCCGATATATGCATGTATATATTTATGTACAAAGGGTTTAATAGTCCTTCGTACAAGGGAGTGTGGGACCGGTGTAATTCCGTTTCTGATGTCTGCGTCTGTGTGTCTGTGTCTGTGTGTGTAAATGTACCCTATAATATAAAATAATGAAATTGTACACAGTTCTTTAGTGGTCGGCGAATAAACGTTGTTTAATGTAAGGATTTTTTTAATTTGCTTGCTGGAATGGGGGAAAGACTGCTTTTAGCGAGGATAGGTAAAATTAAACATTTTTGTTAGTTGTATTGTAATTGTATTCTTTATATATATATTATATTCATATTTAACAATGTTGTTGCTGATATGTATCGATTTAATTAGAGATTTGTGTTTCATTTCTTTCACTCTATGTCAGATTCTGAGAGAAATTATTGACGCATTGATACATTCTTTAAAGTGTCATTGTGCCTGAAGAATTCCAATGCAAATATTACAAAAAAAATTAACAATTAACAAAATTGCTTTTCAATAAAAAAATATGTTTACTAATTGCGGGTCGTAATAGACGGGTCGAAGGGAACAAGATACCTTTAAGTGATGAATGTAGGCCTTTTTTTAATGAATACAAAATTATTAAAAATAAAAAAACTGACGTTATTACTATTTTTTTTAATCTATGTACTTTGATACATCGCATAAAATCTATTATGTACATTCAATGACATGTATATGTATATATGAATCAATTTAAATATGTTCAATAAAATGATTTGAGTATAACTTCTCATAGGGATAAATAATAGTTTCCTAACAGAATCATTGAATTATTTTCAATAAAAAAATTCACATATTAATTGAATATTAATATTCGCAAATTTGTAATATTACAAAATGGAATAAATTACCAAATGTGTCCTCAAAAAAAAAAGAAGCATCAACGAAAATCCGGTCTCCGAGTGTAACGAAAAATTGCTAAGCCACTCGCAGCAGCAGCAGCAGCAGCAACAACAACAACAACATCCAGCAACACGAGGTAGAAGCAGTTGAAAAAAAAGGGAATCAGCCGGCAAAAACAGCTCAAGGGACACAAAACGAAGGAGCTCCCGCTCGCGCCTTCGTTCAATCTTGATTTCGTTACGCGCCCAGCAGCAGCGACCTCAAAAGAGCCCCTGTGTCCGGGCTAATAATGCAATCTCCCGATTAAGCGAGACGCGTTGCGGAATAAAAAAAAACAAGACAAAGAATAAAAAGAAGAGAGAGAGAGAGAGAGAGAGAGAGACAAAAGGGAGATAAAAGAGCTCGCACGGAGCGGGTGTAAAAGGATTCGGGAAAAGGTATATACGTATATCTATATGTATATATATATATGTATATATATATATTATATATAGCGGAGCGCGGACAATTAACGAGCGAAGAGTCCATTCATTTCGGTTCTCTGGCTGAGGTACTTATGGTAAGGGGGAGGGGGTGAATTTTTCAAAGCTTTCGGGGAATTGCTTTTACACCCGCCGCGGAAGGAAGGAAGGTGTCGAGAGCAATAAAGGAGGGGCTTTGAGCGACAGCCGTTCATTCTTTCGTGCTCTTCTTATTTCTTGCGTCTTTTCGCTCATTCAGCCGAGCTTTGCTTATTTTTCTCAACGGTTAATGCGGATTACAATGAGAAAGGCTCAGAGAAAAAGGGGTTTTTCTTCGGAAATTTTCACTTTCCACCTGCTACCGGCGTAGTTTGACTCACGACAGGTATACGTGACCACGAGGCCGGAAGTGAAATTTCTCTCTGTATTCGGAAAATTTCGAACGATCTTTTTTTTTCTTTTTTTTTAAACTTGTGTATACAGTGGAGGAAGAAAAAAAAATCGGTAATAATATAATCCTCCGTTGAGAGGAGGTTGCGCGTTCGGTAATTTAACAAATATTTCACATGCAACACGTAGGGCAGCGAGGGAGACAAAAAATAATTTTTTTCTTCACCAAACTCCTATTATTAACCATTACAACCAAGAGCGCTAGCCTATACGACACTGTATAATGATCATAAACTCCTTACTCCTGCTCCTGGTATACGGCTAAAAAGTATAGCGAAACCACTGTACACACACACACACACATACACATACACATACATGTCTTTTTCCAATACTCTTCGCTAACTGCTCTCACACACACATAGGTATATATACACAACAAAGAAGAACAGTTTGAAAAAAGGTCGCGCCAAAACAGTTACCGCGAAGAAACTGGTCTGTGTGTGTATGTGTGTGTGTGTGTGTGTGTGTAAGAACACACGAAGCAGGATTAATTCGAAAAAGCTGTATTATCCAATTACCCTGGTTTCTTCGAAAGCTTCCATGCCGGTAGCTTATCGCGTTCTCCTCCTTTCCCTCTCATTACGAAGCCAGAAAACACGTATATATAAACGCGCTGCTGCGAGAATAGTCGTATAATCTACAAACGTCAAGCGCTACACGTGTTTGTACTCTGAAAAAAAAAATTTTGTTAGAATGTTAAGAAAATAAAAAAAAGTTGATTTCATTGGATATTTTGCACTTTCATTTAAATTTATTCATAGAATTTAAATTATTCATTGAATTTGAAGATGATATTTGGATTTAATGTTGTGGGATTTTTTTCAGAAAACCAAATGAATAACGTATATACATACGTATCTGCGTATTTAATTATTTTATTTTAAATTATATGTGTCTCGGTATATGAACATATAAAAAAATTACATTTTATTAGAACAATGCGCATAGTTTGTTTTAAGTCGAAAAATATACTTGTTTGTATAGTTCGAATAATATTACTATTACCATTAAATATACTAAAAATTCTAAATTCCCAATGAACATTGATAGAATTTGAAAGAAAAATTAAGATTTAAAAAATATTATTTTCTAAATACGACACGTGTTTATGTGTATTATACATTAGATGCGCATAAAAGTATATAATATACTAAATGTACAATACACGTTATGTGTATTATACACTAAACGTACAATACACATAAAAGTGTATTGTATTATACCTTCGCAGCATAAATATACTTTTTCGTGTAAGGCATTCCAGCTAATTTCGTACTCGTATACGCAATTAGCTACAGATTTACAGATTTAATTTATTTATCCTCGTATAAGTATAAATATTCCTTATTTCTGCAAAAATCAGTTTTTTTAATAAATCATCTTCCTAAAGTACCACAAACTTTCTTTTTAGTGCACAACATAAAAGAGAAACTATATTCCGTCTTAAACGGTGTAGACCTCGCCTATTGTCGGTACTCGATTGAGACGTCCAGGTATATCTAAAGAGTAAAAGAAAAAATGCATCGCGTTGACGCCAAAAGCTCACGCGACTCTGATATTGGATTATTCGTATTTATATGTGTATCTACGATCTTCGACATACAGAAAAGTGAATGTGTGTGTGCGCATGCATGTATATCCGCCTATTAAATCACAAGCCCCCAACAGGCGTTTAAAACCAGCGAGAACAGATCTACCTCTCTGTATTCGCGCGCAACTGAAATATCCCACGTGTATATGTGTCTATGTGTGTGTGTGTGTGTGTGTGTGACGGAGATTTAAACGCGTTAATAGCAGCGTATCAAAGCTCGCTCGCACTAATCTCCATTTACACGTGTATCCATAATAGCCTTGCAATTATCCATCTCACCTCGCCGCGCGACATGTAATAATGGCTCATTGTTCACCGGAGCGATGCCAACGTATCCCTTCCTACCGGCCATCCGCCAAAAAAAATTCCAGCTATATTTCCCAGGCTAATAACGCAATATCGTCCCTCGAAATAAAAATTTCGTCTGTATACGTATATAGTTTCTCGCGATATAAAATAAACATAGCACCTTTACTGCGCAATAAAGCGTTATATATATATATATATATATCTCGATTCATCTCTTGGCGGGTAATTCAAAAGATCGCGACATATTGTGAGCGTGTCCCGCTGCAGAAGCCGGAACACAAAACGAGCGACGGTTTAACACACTTATGTGTGTGAGTGTGTGTGTGTGTGTAACTCGGGCGACAGTCGTCCCCTTATACATACAAGCATAAAAATAAAAAGAAAAGTAAAAGAAAAGAATTCACGCGCTCGCTGCAGTCCCGCAGCGTTTATCTCGATCCCTTTATCTACTTCTCACTCGCGCCCGGTTACACGCTAATATTTTTTTTTTACTCTCTTTTTTCGAAACGCTCCTTACTTCGCAAAGCGGTCTATAAGGCTTAGTCCCCTTTCTCGAGATATACACGCACGCGCCGACGAATACGACGCTTTTGTACCGACGCGAGCTTCGATTTCTTTAATTATACCATAAAAAAAAATTAAACTAAAAAAATATATATATATATATGTGTATACACGTGTATAATATATTATAGCGTGTATTATATTATACAGTTTGGGATTTTTCCGAGATTAGATTCGTTACAGAGATGACGATCGGGTTAAGAGAGAGAACAAAAAAATAATCGTCCTGGCAAACTCACGCGCGAGCTTAATTAAGTCGGATTAAGTGCAATCTTGATTAATCAGCGAGAATATATGTATGTTGTACGTATATATATATATAGGTATACTGGAAAGGTAAAGTGAGAAAAATCATTGGAATTGCTATTTATATATTTAGCTCGTCTCTCTACGGTTGCATATCTTATCGTATCTGCATATCCTAAGAGAGAAACTTTTATGCTCGTTGTGCAAGTTAGTCAAGTTAGTTTTGAAGCTCGCGATATAGTCGCGTTATCGATCGTGCGAGAAAAAAAACGGAGTAGGTGCGCAGGAGTACTGGTAATTGTGCGACTATCGCGAGTCCGGTTTTAGAATACGTTTCGAATTACTATATATATGTGTGTGTATATATATATAGGGGATTGTAGGATTTCGAAGCTATATATATATATAATGCAGACATAGTTGTCGAGAGGAAAATTTGTTAAATTAAAAAACTGGTTTTTCGTACACGTTTAGTCGTTATTTTTGAACTTTCGTAAGTTTTTAAAAAGAAAAATATTTTAGATTTGAGCATAGAATACTTAGAAATTTTGTTTGTGTCACAACGTATTTGAGATTCCGAGAAATATTGGAATTCGGTTGTATTTGGAAAATAATGTGTTCTTTAAGTAATTCTGTGATGTGATTATTGTTTTTTTTGGAAACATTCACAGAGTCGATCGAAAAAAAATGCGAATTAACCGAAATTTGGTTTAATTAAAAAATTTCTCTGGTGCAAACTACTATGTTCATTTCTCCTATATATATATATATATATATATATACATTTTTTAGTTACTCATACGTCTAGAGTAAATACAATCTAAAATTCAAGTATATTATTATTATTTTTTTTTGTCAGTATGTCAAGGTTGGCATTGTATGCCAATTTTCAAAAAATTCGAACTCCTCAGGGAAACATTTCTCACTAAAAATACAAAAGAGACTTTTTTTCTAGAATAATTAATCTATACATAAATATGTATAATATACATAAATATATATTATATATTAACTACACATCTCCGTTGCTGATTAGCTCCGTAAAAGGGAACACAAGTAGACCAACGGTAAGAAACACACACACACACACACACATACACACACACACACATATATAGTGTCTCATTGAATTTCTCATTCTCGTCTTCGGAAGGAGTAAGTTTCGGAGAAGTCGCGTAAATAATCGCGAAAAAACGATTCTTGAATTCCGCGCTCGATTTCAAAAGAATTTTCCTTCCTCTCCGTAAGCGAGACGAAAATAAAGTTTCAATGCAATCTTCTCTTTCTCTTATTTGTCCTTCTCGGTTACTTTTAAAGGAAAGTCGAATCATCAATCAAACGAGACGAAACGTCATTATATATATAAAAGAGAGCCGTCGTGTCAGCCGCGCATCAAGGCGGATTTAAATTTTTTTTCCCGCCCAACAACGCTACTGTACCTGAGGTTGTTATATACATATACACGTGTGCGAGTATGAGAGAATGGATATACGGGCTATTCTATGCCAATTCGTCATTTGAGAAATGATTTTTTCCTTTCATATTTTTGATCTGTTTTCAAAGCATTTTTATGAGTTTCTATGCATTTTTAGTTATACTTAATAGTTACGTTATTCTCGTTATGTCATGAGATTAATGTAGCAAATAAAAAATTACAAGAATTATTTTTTATTCGTAAACTAACTAACACGCTTTTGTTCTTAACTATAATGCGACTTTTGGATTAATAAAATATAAAAGAAAAATTAATATTTTTTACATATTTTGGAAAATGCAGATATACGAAAAATACGTTTGTTTAACCTAGCATAATCGAACAGTTTGAATTTTGATATTCTATAACCAACAGAAAAGTATTGTGAAAATTCACAATTACTTATGCAAATACACTCAAAACTAAGTTTCAAAGTAGGAAGAATAATCATATTTTTTAAAATCACTATTTAACCGGGAATTCCTCTTGTGCACATATTCGAACGAAAAATAAGAAATTTTGAATTTTCACACTCTACTAACTAACAGAAACGCATTAAAAATATTCTCACGATATTTACTACTACTCAAATAATACAATTAAAGATAATTTTCATAGTCCTAAGTGTACCAAATTATTTTAAAATCGCACGGTTTATAACGATCGTTATATAACGATCGTTACATATTTAGTTTTCTCACAGTGTTAGAACAGCGTAAAAATGGATTTCCTCTATTCAATCATTATTAAAGTTATACTTTTGTTTATCTCCAATATTTACAGTATTACCATATTTGTAATAATTATTTGTTTACTCTACTTAATAAATAAATAAAATGTATATATATATATATATATGTATATACGATCTCGTCGATCGCACCAGAAGTCTGGTGCATAAAGAAGCGTCTAGGGACGACATACAAGAGCAAAAAAGAGAGAGAGAGATAAGAGAGCGATTTTAAAAGAGAACGAAAAAGGGGGGCGCGAGAGAAGGAAGTCTGAGCGACAAGTTAAAGCGCGCTCCATTGTCACACTCGCTTCGGCGGCTATTACGGAGAAGAATTAAAACCAGCAATGGTAGCTCCTACTGCTGTAGCTTTCTTTTCTTTGCCGGTCCTTATTCCCTCGTTGCTTACCTTTTTTTTCTTTTTCTCCTCCTTGGGCTGGTCGGGACCTTTTCTTTCGAGTCGCTCCGTGTGTGACCCCGATATTTACCAGGAGAGAAACCAGAATGAGAGAACTGGAGAAGTGTGCGTAGAAATTCTTTTTTTTTCTTGTCGTTCGATTATATTCGATACTTTTGTGGTTGTATACATATATGTGTAAATATATATATATATTGTATTAGGTATTTGGTGTAACGGATTGTCGGAAGTTGATAGCGACAGGTGTTTTCGTACTGGGATTATTCTTAATTGGATCGGCAGAGATGGATGCGTCGTTGCAGTGAAATTTTCGTAATAGGGGATTACGTTGATGGATTATTATTCTCTTACGTGTCTTTTTTTTAATCAGTTTGTTGATAGGGACTCGATTAATACGAGGAAACGATTAGGTATGGATATTTTTAAATTTGATGATATTTTATATATGGACGTTGCAAAGGTGTTACGATCGATTCATTGCAATAATTATTTGGAAAATTCATTTAATTCGTTGATAAATAAACGAATAGAAAATATTCCTATAACAAATTGACGACAAAGTTCCTCGTATGAGTAATTTATTCTTAATATAAGTTTAATTGAAAATTAGATTCCAAAGATTATTTTCCAGACTGCGAATAAACCGATTTTCTATAATGCAACTTATTTTAATGTTTCAATAGAATAAAATTTATATTTTTCTAGGCTTGACCGCGTATATTTGCGCAATTGGCGCAAAGACGGGAAATTCAAAATACTAAAAATGTATTCTTTGCTCGCTTTATTTAAAGAAATAAAGAAGGAGAATCTTCGTATCGATTGCATCGGTAGTTCTTACATAATCCTCCATTTCGGATTCCATAATTTACAAATATTCCACACACACACCTGATTTGCAGTACTTATACTCTCTTAATACGAAAAAACAAAAAAAAAGTGGAGAAGCTTCTTCCCAATATACACGAACAAAAATCGGTATAATCACATATAATCCTCCATCAAACCCACATTTCGCATACCACAATTTACAAATATTCCCCATAACGCGGGAAATTCCAAATACCAAATCTGCAGTACATAAAAATATCTTTTTAATTAACAGAACCGAATACTACACCGGTCCCTCTCTCCAGATCGGTATAATCACAAAATCCTCCAACTCCAAAAGCCCAACCGAACGCATTCCACGCAAGGCGGGAAAATTCAAAATGACCAACCCAGCGTCGTAAGTCTCGCGTAATCGAGAACTTCCTCGCTTATAATTTAAAAAAAAAACGAAAAAAAAGAAGAAGAAGAAGACGCTTAGAATACTAAATCGATAGCACGGAAACGGCAGCTTCTGGTCTCGAATTTCCGAAAAGTCCCGGTCCCTCTGACCAGTTTCGCACGAAGCAATTCGAGGCGCTTCCTGCGCATTCCCATGGCACTGCAGTCTTAGCAACCTTACCTCCTCCATCTCTTCTTCTTCTTCTTCTTCTTCTTCTACCTTCGTTCGCTCCAAAGTTGAGCGGTGGCCAATCACGCGAGTAACAGTCCGCCCCGGACGGGAGTCAATAACCTAAGAGCAGTGCGCTGTATCCTAGCTGTAGAGAGAGAGAGAGAGAGAGAGAGAGAAAGAGAGAGCCACAGCCGCTTTACGGGAAAATCACGTAGTCCCGAGAGCGCCGATATCCTCCTCTCTCGCTTGCTCTTGGCTATATCATCTTGTACATATATATATACATACTGTTGGCTACAGGCATCCGCGACCTTATCCCCCTTTACTGTTTCTCTCGCGTTGCCGACGCCAGCCGCGGACATGCTGTCGTGCGCTCTCTTGGGAACTGTATATAGGTATATACCTATATATGCATAGTCGGCGCTTGCAGTTATATACATTTGAATATATATATATATATATATATATATATATTACACACATGTTTTATTTTATTTCGTAAGGTCGAACCGTTAATTCTTCATCGATAATCCGGTGCGGCTCTTGTCACTGATATCCACCCGCTTGTGTACATATATATATACATACACGATTACCCGCAACTTCTCATTATATATATATATGTTTATATATACACATACGGTACAACAGGCGAGACCGACGCTGGATTTCGACTGGTTTACGGAAAGTTTATGTAGTCGCGGATACTAAACAAACAGGTTCTTCTGCGTAAATATCTTCTGCCGAGTTCTCTCGCTCTCTCTCTCTCTCTCTCTCTCTTTCTCTTCCTTTCCATGTAATATTGCACTTAATTTCACGCTGAAAGGGAAACTCTTGATAAGACGCACATATTCGCGCATCTCGATATAATATATTATACATATATATATGTATATATGTATATATATATATGTATATATTAATCCACGCGCTATTTCCTATTATATATTATTATTATTTTTTTAACTGTCTCCGTGTATATATATATATATATATAGAGAGAGAGAGAGATTCGCAACAATTACGAGAATTCCAAACTCGAAAATCGTAGCCATCTTTCTCGTCCGCGCAAAAAGCATCGGAGGGATCGAAGCTCTCGGAATAATTTTGCAATTTTCACGGGGCGCAAAAACTTCTCTTACTCCGCGAACTGAGCCGATTAATTGGCGCTGAGCGCGTTCTCCAAGAGCTCGCGATCTCTTAGCGGTATCCATATATACCTATATATATGTATGTATATATATATATAGATATATATACTCTAGAGAGCAGGAGTACACTTCGGCCGTTGTCCCTTTCTCTCTCTCTCTCTCTCTCTCTCTCTCTGCACGTTTTCTCTTCTCTCTCGTGGACGAACGACCGATAAAAGATGCAGTGGCGGCTGGAGTTCGATTCCCTCTTATCTTTGGTAGATTGCATTAGGTATTGTAAAATTAGTGTGTATGTGTGTGTGACGACCATACGAGCGCATAATGGCAAAGAAATACACTCGCGGACTGAATGTAGCGGCATTCTCTCGAGTAGAGAAGGTCTTTTTTTTTAGTTCCTCTAGCTCCCGATGCTGCGCGTGTCTCATCCTTTTATTCTCTATGCTGCTTCTGCTCACTGCTGCTACTCTGAATCTTTATCTCTCGCTCGTAGAACAACACGCACACGCCTGTGTATATATACTTACTCTTTTTTCTCTCTCTCTCGCTCTGTCTTGAGTATATGGTATAGGTATACTTTTTACCGGTCTCGGACTCATATACCGAGTGTCCTACTGGATATTAGGAGGAGATACTTTTTTTTTAACGAGGAATAAACAATCATTTTTAGAATCTCTGTGTGCAAATGTCGAGAAATTCTTTTTCCGATCAAATGATGGTAAATTTATACATCGAGAAAAGGAAGTGGCCTCAAGTTGATAGTGAAATTTCATATATAACATGTGTGCCGTACACATTGAACGACTAAAATATTCCAAAATTATTGGAAAATAAAAGTTTGATAGATATGTGACGAATCTGTATGAAATTTTCGGATGCGAGTTTAGGAGTCAAACTTTCGTATCCTTGGAATAACGGCCAGAATGAGTAAATTATAATAAAAATATATACTAAGGATATTTGAACCATTTTTAGAATTTACAGATGCAAATCGAAAAAAATTCGTCCTTCTCAAATCAGGATTAAAACTGGATAACAACATTTTTTCCTTGAGAAACAGTAATACCAATAGACATCCCACGATTTATATCAGACCAGATTTGCGTAATTTTAGGCATACAACATTTTCAATACAATTATTAGTTTTGAAAATTGATAAGGGGGTGTCATACTCAACTTTTACCGACCTAGTCGATAAATATTTAAGATTCAATGTTGGCAGCGCGATAAATAGTGCCAAGGCATACGGCACCTACGCGGAAAAGGGGTAATTCAAAATTAGCATTAACGTAAAAGAACGCTGTATTTGTCCAAGAGATTAGAAAATGTGTGACTAACTTTTGTTTTTCCAATTTATGTTACAGGTGAGTTGCCGTTAATATACATATATACAAATCAAGATGACGATCTCTAGTAGCAGTGCTATAAGCAGAAAGCGTAAGTCAACCTAGTTACATATCGTACTCTTTATATGTAGAGGTATGTAATTATTTATTTGCCAGAGTATACGTAAAATTACACGAGTAAAAAACGTTTATATTACAGTAAAAAATAGTAACCCGGCGAGAGGAAAATAGTTAAATAGTAAAGTAATAAAATACCAAAATTTTTAAGAGGGTGTCGTACCCAAGGATTACCGATTGTATTGTCACAACGGTAAAACGATAGAGTTTGTACGCATTACATTTAGTTTCACCCATTAGATTCAAGCATTTTTCTATCGTTCCACCGCCGTATCGATCCAGTCGGTAAAAGTGGAGCTGACACCCCCTTAAGAAAAATTTCATCCTATTTTTCTCATATAACTTTCTTATAAATCAATCTTTGTTTTAACGATATTTTAACAACATGTATTTTCCGGCACGAAAGGGTCCAAATATCGCAAAATATCCGAACCCTCATTACGAATCACAGCGAATTTCCGTAGTAAAAATCTTACCTAACCGCGTCCTATCGTGTGTTTCTCCGTGGACACACGGTATATGTATATATACATACCATGTACGATATAAGGTATGTACAGGTATGCCTATATGCATGTGTGTGTGTGTTGGTAAGAGGTGCGCGTACGTGGAAGAGTAAACGGTGTGATATAATGCGGTTCTGAATGTGGATCGAGCACACTTGGTTTTCCAAGGGAGAACGAGAGTACAGGTTGCAGTGAGTCCGCGAGTGAGCTCCTCCGTGCCGGTAGTTTATCACAGAGGCTCCGCTGTCTCTAATGAAGACACGTCGTCCGACTGCTTTAGCTCCACTGCTACTGCAACTTCGTGCGGAGGGAGAAAGTGCTGATATGATAGCAAGGATTATGTACGCTCGTATTTTTTTTTTACTTTGGTCTATATATATATATGAAAATTTGTTATTTGCAAAAGCGTCCATTGACTAATTGGGAATGGAGAAATTGTTACACTTTAGGATTGAAAATAGTGGATGAATTTTAAATTGTTTATTAATTAATTTTTTAAATTTACATAATGTAAATTCCATAGGATGTAAACGCAGTTTCTTGTACATAGACTGGTACATATTTTAAATCTCAAAAGTTTATTAAAAAAATCTTTTTATAGACTGTAAGTTTATAAAGTTTTATAATCTATCTATTGCAATAAATTAATTCATTAACTCACTTAACATGTTAAAGACCTAATTGCGACTCGTAAAAAAAAATTGTAATTTTTGAAATACTAATTATGTATATATTTAAGAGAAACGCTGTTTTTTCTTTTTATTTCATCTTTTCGATAAATTCCTCGATATCGTTTCTTTTCTATAAAAATAAATAATCATTTTAATTTATAAATAATGCTTGTCGCGAATCGGTTAATATCAAGTGTAAACTTGTAAGTAATGTCACTATATTCATCGGAATAAAATGTAAATAAATTGTTATCAATATAAATTTAACTTATAGTCAGTTATAGCAATGATAATCATTGATTGTACAACATACAGTAAATTGCTTTACGCTTAAGAATCGATTCCGAATGGATAATATCTTACATAATTAATTATACGTCGTTTGCAGTAATAACGAATACTTTATTAAATACTAAATATTAATTCGCTGTATTGTAAAATTACTTTTTGGTTGACTAATTCATAAGAGAAAATAATTTCTCATTACAGGTTGAATAGTCAATTTTTTTTAAATGCGTTGGAAGAAATGATGTCGATGTTTAATTTAAACTAATAATAATAAAATCGTAATGTATTCACATTATTATTATTATTATTATTATTATTACTATGTTTAGATTGCAATTCTAATTGAAAGCTTTCGCATAATTAATTATCACACGCACACATATATATATAAACTGCATCAAATTTAAGTTTGCTTCATATAAAATATGAAATTGTTTAAAAAATGTATCTTTAATGAGTGAAATAAAAGTGACTAATGAATAATAAAAAAATAGTTTTGAATTTAATTAAGTACAAATACGCTATTTTGAACGTCGTCGATAATCATAATTCACATAACGCAAAAGTTACATTTAAGAAAATTTAATTTTTTCTTATAATTAAAAAAAGTAAGAAATATTAAAGAATGTTAAATTTATTTTTTCGATTATCGTTAAAAAAATTAAAACTTATACTGCACAAACGCAATGCAAATATGTAAATTTCAAATTAATCGAGTTACCAAGTATTGCACACAATGTCTGGTAACTCACGCAACTACTTGGTTGAAAAATTAATTGAAACTTCGTGGATATGCGGTTGTGTCGTGTATATTACATACAGCAATTTTTGACTAAATACATATACACACACATACAGCGAAACGTCAATCCTCATCACCTCGAATTCCACGCGGATAATACGTGTCTCCTTGCATTCCACCACTATTCTGAAAAAAAAAAAAAAAAAAAAAAAAAAATTATTAAAAGACAGAAAGCCCGCTAAATTATTCAATCATAAACTCAACTAAAAGCCAGCCGCGATAACATCGGCGAGGAATAACTCATCCACGGTGAGAGAACCTCGAATCTAACAATCCGATCGCTCTCAACAAACAACGGCGTCGTTCTCTCTTCAGTCAGACTCTTCCACCTTCTTCTTCTTCTTCTTCGTCTTCTTCTCTGTTTCTCGTCTTCATCCGTCCGTTCGAAAAATAAAATAACTCAGCCGGACGAGCCTCAAAAGCTGTCCCTGCATATCCACAGCAGCTATTTTCCTCTACGGCACACGTTGCCGAAGAACTGCCTCTTCTTCTTCTTCTACTTCTTCTTCTTCTTCTTCTTCTAGAGCCGGTCTCAAGCTGCGAGAAAGAGAGTTTGAATTCCTCCTTCGAGCGTGTATATGTTCGAACTAGCTATCCTTTTTTTCAGAAGAGCGAAAACTTTTGTTTTGATCGGACTCGACGTTATATACACTCTTTGTGTCGTAAAATTGCACATGTGTATATGTGTATGTATATGTGTGTACGTGTGTGTATAGGTATAGGGATACGTTTTATTATACACGTCTAGAGATTATTGAAAAAGACCCTTTGTTTATTGGACACACACGTGGGCAATGCGTGTGTATGTATAGTTATGAAACGCCGTTGCATTGTCAGCGATGGCTTTGATGAAAATGATTACTAGATTGAGAAAACGGTTTGATATATTTATTAAAAAGATGCTTTTTTTAATATGTATACTTAATAAATATTTGATTGAATGTCGATGTTTTTCTGTGAAACGATATTGTGCGTGTGAATAAAGAACACATTTTTTTTTGTATCTAATGGTACATTGGTGTCATATGTAATTATTTATCAAAGTAGCTTTTCCCTTTTTAGATGCTTTCAATATTTATTGGGAGTCGATAAATCTGTAATTTAACGATTAGTTTCAAATGAATTTCGAATCAATTTTTATAATCAATACAGTTTGATACATTTGCCCTCATGTATATACATAAGGGTAAATGCTTGACTAGGCAAGTTTTTTATTTTTTTTAAACTGTTATACAAAATTTGTATAAGTTTTATATTTTGCCCTAACAACAATTTTTCATTGTATATAATTCGATAAAAAACGTTTTTTATTCAAAGACCAAAAATATATATGTAATGAAGGAAATGTAACCATTATCGTTAGGAGAATCTCTAATATGTTTCACGCAGTTTATTACGCAAGTTTCTCGCACATAACTATAAATATTAAATTTTATACATATATATAGATATACATATATACATAGGCAACGGTTCGCTCGACAGTCGTCTCAATGAGTCGAAATAAAGATATTAGCGTGCTAAACTGTAAACTACTCATAATACACATCCGGTGAGTAAAAATGAAACAAAAAGAAAAAAAGTATATCACTATCTTCGTAATACATCTCTCTCATGCTTCATTATAAATTCAGACCCGTTTGTATGGTATATATATGTATATATATACGTACACCCTGCGCGCACTGCATAAGTATATTAACGGAAAATTCAATTCAAGGAATTTTTATTAGCCACTATCCAGCCACTAGATCTTGTCCCGTTTCAGTCATTTCGGAATCCAAATTAGATCCGATTACACACTTTTCCCTTCCTATCTCCTTATACCATACGTATATAGGTATACATTTCAAGTATACACACATATATCTATACATAGACACACACACACCCACACACACACACACACATATATATACGGTATAAACATAAAGCCTGAGACTTTTGTTTCCAATACGGGAGATATAGGGAGGGAACAAGTATATAGGATCGAGTTTTTCCGTGTGCGGCTAGTGCGCGCTTTTTTATTCTATTTTATCGGATCAAACGTCGCTACTAACGAGTACCGGCAAATCAGATAAGGAATGAAATTTCGTAGAAATATGTATATGTCTGTGTGTGTATATATATGTATGTATATGGGACAATCTAAAAGGTTAAGATAGTTCAATCATGTATATAGTATATGCACACACATACACACACATATATATATATAGAGTTTCTCGAAGGACGAAATATTTTTTTTTTTCGAGATTTTTATCTTTTTTTTATGATTCTTTACGGGAGAAGCAGTCTTTCTTAAGGTTCGAAATATATTCGGAAGCAGCTGCGTTCGCAAAGCGGCTAATGTGTAGATTTAAATGAATTATAAGTTCGTCTCGGGACAAGGATTACTCAGTTATACACCGCCGCACAAAAGGTATTTTTACGAGATCGGTATGCCGCATAAATTTGATTACAAATCGTGTAACTGTACATTGCTCGATATTCTCTAAGAAGAAAAAAATAAATAAAAAAAAATCATACGTACACGTATAAATACTTGAATCTCAAATAAAAAATCGGCAATAATTTATATATATATAGAACACGATTAATTATCGTCCATACTTAATAAACTCAAGTTTATTACGATTCGTGCCTAATTATGAGATCCAAGGTAAATACGTCCAATTGGTTTGTATATACATAGGTATATATATATATTTTTTTTCGTTTACAATACTTTATTTAGGATGAGCGATTTTAGCCGATTTATTTTCAGGAATTGTGTAAAATATTTATGAATTAAATAAAATTGTGTAATTAAAAATTTGATTTCCTTGGATAGTCTCAGGAAAACGTTTATTTAAATTACAGTAAATATTTGTTTAAATATACTTATTTAAACGAATTCTTACAGCTCCTAATATAACTGTTTATAGAATTCAATAATAAATTTAACATTTAAAACAATCATTCATACAAATTAATGTAGCTATGAATTTTCAAATAATTATTTAACGCATTCGAGCAAACTTTTATTTGCATTCGGTAAGTAACATTCCATTGAAAATAATTTTACTTTCAAATTAATATTTTTTAATACGAAAACATTCTTTTTTCGTATAAGCAATTTTCGAATAAATACATAATTTTCTTAAATATAACAAACTTTTTTTTTCACAATATTTTCTAAATATTTATTAATTATACTTTTTGATTTTTACGAAACTACTCAATATATTCAAGCAATTCATATTAAAAGTTCATTAATTTAAAATATAATAATTATCATAGTATCAACAAGAAAGTGTTTTTTAAACCAAAGCAGTTGGCCTTAATAATCTGTTCTGTAATAATTAATAATATAATAACTATAAAACTCTTTTTTTCAATGTATATAAATATCACATATATATACAAATCCTTCAGAAAAAAACATTAAACAGAGCCAGACACATCTTTGCCGAAAATCCAAGTCTGAAACAAAAGATATAAACCGACTGCGTGCATATATCGCCAAAAATCGAGAAAAAGAAAAGTAAAAAAATAAAATAAGCGGGGGACGGCTTCTAAAGCCGACATTCCTCGGCTTTAATTTGAATGCGCGCGCGCGTTCGCCCACTATAATTGAGGCAGACCCACGCGACTCTCCTGGAAACGAAAGATTAGATGTGAAATTTTAACTTTAATTGAGAATATACACCCTTGGTAACTTTCAGATGCGTAGTTTTTCCTACACTCACACATACATCGTTCCGCTTCGTGATTTCAACCTATATATATATATATATATATATATATATATAATATGTATCGAAAGAGAAAGCCGAATGCCAGGAATGTGTGTGTTTTATTTGAACGTGCAGTTATGTAAATGTGGAACGTGTGACGCCCTGACGCTGTCTGTGTGTAAGCATGTGTGTGTATATATATATATATTCAAGTACTTGTATAAACGGGTGAAATACAGTGTTTTCCAAAAGAATAAGAGAAACCGATCGGAAATTGCGGCTAATGTGTCATAATGAATGTACCGAAGTTGGAAATTAATTAAGGATACCCTTACGAGCCAGTCGTAAAATACAACTGGACTCGACTTCGTTTTTCGAAGTGAATTATAACGTCGAAAAATCTCTCGCACACTTTTGGCCCGTAAGTTATATACGCGCGTCTCAAACGCTTTATAACAGTAAAGCGTAAACGCGGCGTCTTTTGATTTATCAAGTTAATTACGGACACACTACTCTTGTGCAATTTCGAATTTTACGCAACGCGAACGAAGTTAATGTTTAAACTTCGATTTAAAAACTTGACATTTCGTTTCTTTTTTCTTCTTATTTTTATTTTCTTAACTTCACGCATCCGAGGCATTATTTATCGCTATGCATTATAACCGTGATTCATTTAATTACCTTCACCTGCCGTGTCAGCTATTTTGCGCGCGCACTCTGTGTCCGTTAATCTTTCCCAGCTGCGAACGCGCGGCAGCCCGTGAAGATTTTACGTAACTTTAAATTTTACAACAATAATGTAACACACTATAGACACACATGCGTTATTAGCTCGTCTATTTTCTCGGCTCGTTAAGAAAGAGAAAAAAAAAATAAAAATAAACGATAAATCGAAAAAGCAAATACAATCTTGGCCGATGCGTGTCTCTATCGTGTCGTAAAACGCTCGTAAATCAGTTAGGTTCACGTTGGTACGGTACAAGCGGTTCGAGGGGGAAAAAATCTCGGATTTCCGGAGGTAAAGAGCAAAACCGGAGCTTTTAAAGGCGACAAAAGAAATTCCAGGCCTCCGGAGTCAATGAGATAACATTGAAGGATAAGAAGAGCAGCCAGTCGATGCATTTTCGGCTAAAGCGCCACTACAGGTATTTTTATCTTATACTGTATAGCTCCTGCTTCGTCTCTAATCTCTTTTCCGAGGACATGACCCTAAGAGTGCTGTTCCCTCAGAGTGCGGTTGTGTCGTAACGTTTTTCTCTATTTATGACACTTCTTAACGACCCTATTGTTATACCCAGTGACTTAAGGGGACAAGATATAGCTTTAAAAATATTTATAGTTATGATTTAAACGTATTCTGATATCAGGAGAAGTGTCGATCTGTAGATTGTTTGGCTAATTGGACTACAAAATAATGAACCATTTATACTACCAAGTTTCAGATCAATCCTTCCATTAGTTCTTTTTTTAATCTTCTGGATCGTGACATTTCGGTTTTGTGGTACAATTAGTCTTCGAAGAGACTTAGATTCTGATATCGGAATTAGTTGACATTATAATTATATTTTCGAAAATATTTTACATTCTAATTTTCTAATTATCATTTTAAAGAAGCCTTCTTAATCTTGATGATCTGTCGTTAAATCAACGTAGTCACGATCAATTTAATGGACCCAATGTCGAACGAACAAACCCATCGTTAATTTTACCTAAGATTTGTAACCAGACGAGAACATGAAAATCAGCTGTAGCTATATAGATGTCATCTAAAACATGTTTTCATGAGTTAAAACGACAACACTGCGCTTTCATATTATACCGATCACAAAACGTTCCGAAATCAACTGTCAACATAGACTGGACTGAGACGACGTTCAAATAAGTGACCTTTGTAGGAATCAAAACAATAACAACACCGCGTCTTCAATGACATTGCGACGTGCCACAAGGACGAATTCCAATTGCTCCAAAATTCTCGCTAGGGGCTTACCCTATGTATACATTCTAAGTTTGAGTTTCGAATGTGTGCGAATTCAAAACAAGTCTACAAAACGAGAAATATATTTGTCTTCTTGACTTTAATTCTCAGTCCATTAATACCAGTCTTTGTAGTTGAATCAATGCAACAGATGTTTCATTTAATTTATAACCATCGACACGATTTCGTATGACGTACTTTCATCACATTTTGACTTCTTTTTTTTCTCAATGATCATTGCTCCTAATCCATAGTTGCTACTTTGAGTGCGTTTTAGCAAATAATACATGAAAAACGACTTGCTCTCGACATCTATGGTCTAATAATTGCAAATTTGTGCAATAACGTAATATGCCTTAACTAGCGAACGATAATCAAGTTTTTTCGCAATTCCACCAACTAAACCGCAAGGTTATTTTAGTAATAAAATGTAAAATCCATTCGTGAGTCAGTCGAATCGTCTAACAAACGAGATTTTACAAGTCTTCGTTCAGCTGCTATCGAAATCTTGAATGAGTTAGCTCCATTTATGGTGCGACGTATATATACACACATAAGTCCGCCCCGTGGTTAGCGCGAAACTTGCGTGTAACTTGCAAAACACAGGATAAACTTTATCCTATAAATATAGCCATAACTTCTTAATTAAATATCGCCTTATTCGGACAGTTAGAAAAATTAGAAATTAAATTGGCTCGAGAGAAAATTCTTACTGTATATACCAGGAATAAATCGACTCGAGTCCAGTGATCGTGACAAGAGATGGTTAATCCTGAGTTCAGCACCGATTGTCAATAGATCCAAACAAAAAATCTCGCTTCTTTTTCTATTCTCCAGTCAATGAACTGACCGTACTTCATTGGACGAATTACATATACGCACACACACACGTCTGTACCGCATGAATTATGATCCTTTCATTTGTACAGACGTCTTGGAATATTTTCATGTACTTCAAGCTCCTGATGATTGCCTAACCAAAGCTAAAGGGCACAACACACATACATACACACACACCTACGGTATATATTTATAGTTCAGTGATGATCTACCACTATTTTATTTCAATGACGTGCTCGTTATGAATACCATGACTGATTCATCTAATAATTCTCGGCAGACAGGAATTTATCCGAATGACTGAAAAAAGTCGCTTATCATTCCGTTGAACAAGGTTGCGAATCCCGCTTCATCATCTGATGGTTTGACCGCAATAGCTGATATCCACCACAATTTGTTAAAATCTTCGATAAAACTCGTTACACACTCGTATCTCCGTATATATATATATATATATATATATATATATATATATACATACATATATTATCTATAAAACAAATCAATTGCAATTTTTTGCTGTTACATATATATACATATATATCAGCATCCGGTTTTCACGAGTATTTTAATTCTCCAGCAATCTGCCCTCCTGATGATTACTGAGGTGTTCCCAGTATAGATAAGAAGCCTTGTTACTGTTCTTGCGCTTTATTCAATGCTCGAAAAGCTTTTGATTCGATCAAACCGCGCTCAGTTCTTTTAAAGCGGTAATTAAGTGGTTTCATTCATACTTATCAAAACGAGATCACTAGCTGCTATATCTATACGGTATGTATGTATATATATACTCGATTTGACTGCTGAGGCTCTCGGCAAACGGCACTTCTGGAATTCACATCGGGCATATCTCCTTAACCCAGTGCAGGTGTAGCATTTTCTTATCTTCGTAAATACTATTGTGCAATCGTTGATAAATTGCTACAAATATATATATATATAGTATGGGTCGGACGTTCCTTCGTTGTCCAGATCTCTGGTCTCGACTGGCTCTCTGTACCGCAAACGAGAGATGACTTGCTTGACTGCATCTCGCGCATGACTGAAGACGTAAACCGAATGTAAGTGACTCTGGACTAGCGATGTCCAATTGAACGGCTGAAAAATCCCTGGACTGCCAATAATCCATTTGTCTCTGCCGTACGGGTCAGGCATATGTACACACATATATATATATATAGTTTATCTGTTCGAAATAATTTACGAAGTATATATATTGAATCGTCTTGGCTTTAGGATATATGTATTATTTGTCCAGCAGACTGGAGAGACAGTTATGTACAGTCGTTGCATTAATCTTTCTGGATTTGAACTATGCGTTCACTGTTTGAAATATCTTGGTGTATGACACCAAAGCTCATCTGGCTCTCCGTTTAAAAGTCTTGTATATAGATTTAATTCGTTTCTTTTTTTCTTTAAATCATGTCATGCTATTTATAGCTTAGCTTTCTATATATACAGCGAGTGCGTTTACGTCAATTTTCGATATATTATTTTTGTTATATATGTGTGTATATATTTTCTACCCTGACTTACCAATACTCTTGATGAGACTGGTTAATAATAAATGAGTTTTCAATCGATCAATTTCTTTCGCCTCCTTCGTCAACTATATATAGCTTACTTTATATATATATATATGTATGTGTGTGTGTGTGCGCGCGCGCGCGTGTGTGTGTATGTGTATTATATTATATATATGTATTGTACTGAGTGAAAGAATTTTCATTTCTCGTTTATTATGCGTGAATAGTATATTTTTTTCAAATAATTGCAACACCTGCCTGTATGGTGAATCTTCGGTATACCCGACGTCATAATAGTTAATAATTAATATTTCATATTTGTGCGTATATTTACATTGCGTAAGGTCCCTTTCATTCACACACGACAGGACTCATATTTCGCACGATACTCGGTAAAATTGTTTTCGAAGATTTATTGCCGTTAATTATATATATATATATATATATATATATATATATGTATATATTCTATATATATACAGATTTAAAGACAAACAGACAGGAAACGAGTTTAATTCAATATAAGTCTTATAGCCGTGAATTCATTGCGTTATATGAAAGTAGCAAATTTATATATCGAATCTACAAAACGAATATAATATATCTATATATATATATATATATATTTATATGTATAGAAACTCTCCTTCAAAGTTATAATATTCTGCGGAGATTTCGCAATTGATGCTCGAGCTGCATCGAATAAATCTCGAAATTCTATAGAAATTCTCGAAGCACACGCATTGCGTCAAAGCCGTTACAAAGCGCGTACATATACACGCGCGCACACGTATATACAGACGTACGTTAAATGCTAAAAAAATAAATAAAAATAAAAAAAAAGGAATACAGTAAACACCATAAATCAAGCCAATTTTGCGACGACAGTTTCACGAGCGCAGGATGATTCACACGGAGGCAACTTTCCGTCACATTACTCTAAAAGGGAATCCCACCTCAGATCCTTATCCTCGATAGGTAACGAATATAGCCTAAAAGGTTTTTCCTGTCTCCGAATGTCTGCAACGTGAAAAGTCTTCGAGTTACATTGCGGATAAAAATCTCTAGATTTATTTATATACATATATGTATATATATATACGAATAAACATTTGTATGATTTCCGAACGAATAAAACCGTTAGATAGACTTAGATAGAATACGGAACTAGGTATATATAGATATGTACACACATATATATCTAAGAACTTCAATTATCGTTGCAAACTTCACGAAAACTACTATACGACTTGTGTTGCATACATTCCTCCGGGAGACTTCAGTTCTCTCTCGGGTTGAAGATAGAAGAAAGAGAAAGAGACTCAGACCTTAGATAAGCGACCTCTTGGGGACCAGTCCTGTCGCCCACGTTATTAGAGACGCTGCAAAATCGGAGAACCCGATGCCATTACAGTGTTTCTGTATAAGAGAGAAAGATGGGAAAGGAAATGCCGTGAGGGGATTTTCAGTTGGATTAAGAACGACGTTGCTGTTACTGTTGCTACTGCTGATGCATAATGTGTGATTTATCACTGTAGGGGATCTGAGGAATTTTTTTTTCAGACGAGACCTGACAGGAATTTCGGATCGTACGGATACCGTATAGTTTCGTCTTAATTAGAGGGTAGACAGAGAGAGAGAGAGAGAGAGAGAGAGAGAAAAGAAAAATAGCTTTTGCCATGTGTAAAATATATATTTTTTCGTTTTTAACCACGTATAATACCGTATTAAACGCTGGTCGAATGTTCTATAATACAGTGTCAAAGATTGCGTAATAATAGACAATATGATTCATAAAATGATTAACGTAACATGATAAAACGATTAACACTATACGTATATACGTATGCCGTAGAGCTATCGCTTTAATTAGTAGGTAGAGAGATAAAAAAATAGCTTTATCCATGCATACGTATTTTGTTATTTTTAACAACGTATAATACCGTATTAAACACTGGTTGAATGTTGTATAATACAGTGTCAACGATTGCCTAATGGACAATATGATTAATACAATGATTTGTTAATCATTATACGATAATACGGTTAAGACTGGAATTTCGGATCGTATATACGCGTATATACGGTAGAGCTATCGTTTTAATTAAAAGGTAGAGAGATATAAAAAATTCGCTTTATCCGTGTATACGTAATTTTTAAATCATTTTTCTTACCATGTATAATACGGTAATAAACGATCGGTAGAACGTAGTGTCAACGAATGCTTAATAGACAGTACGATTAATACAATGATTGATACGATACGATAATACGATTAATACAGGAATTTCGGATCGTACGGATACAGTACAGCTTTCCTCCTAATCAGACGTTATAAAGTGAGAGATATATACCTCTTCCCTTGTACATAAATATAGACGCGTAAATTACATTTTCATTTTTACCACGTATAATACTGTAATATACGCTCTTCCAAATGTTGTATAATAAAGTGTCAACGATTGCTTAATAGACAATATGATTAATACAATTGTATTAGCGTAGTGTCGCGGCGAGAGAGATGTATCTTGATTAATGGTCGGATAAGTCGCTCGACGCGTCATTACAACAATCGACGGGAGAGAGTTCGTATATGACATAGCATGACGCATCTTCTGCAACAAAATGACGCGGATGTAATTCGAGACTCGTGATTACGGCTCTTTCTCTTCTTTAACCCTTGATTGCCCGCTTGAGATCAAACGAGATAACGAGACTGCCATAGGGATGCACACATTCACACATATATACATGCATATCACTATATAACTTCATATCTTCGTTCTATACACGTATACAAACTTCATTTCGGTATATTAATCATATTATAAAAATTCAGTCAACTTCTGTGTACAAAGCGACGTAGAAGTGAAACTTCAATTAATTATTGAATATCTTCACCTCCGACGATCAATCTTCAAAAAAACATTCCATTATATACTTCAACTTCCGACAACTCCTACATGTACTAGCTACAGTGTATACAATGTCTTTCTTGTATCGTATATGCCTCCAACGAATTTTGCAATCGCAACACTGACTTTCTTACCATCCAATCCTTATAGCTTCTATACACACACGCACATATATATATATATATACATATGCACGCGTGCGCACGCGCAGAAATGCAGCTCTCGCTGGCAAACCGGTGCGAATACGCGCATAAAAGAGAGTCCTATCGCTCGTTCGTGTGACGTCGGCTTGTTTGACCGGATTCGACCGGCTGTGCTTCGGCGTCATATAGACCGCGACTAGTGTCGAGTCGCGTATTTTACATATATATGTATATGTATAGATAGTTTCTTGGGTATATTCTAGGAGGACGCACAGTGTGGAAGGCTTTTTTCTTTTGCGGCTTCAAAAGTGGATGGAGAGATTACGCGGAGATATATTGGGCTTTTTCTCTGCTGGAAACTTCCCGAGAGACGAAGATGGCTAATAGGCTTTTGATGTATACTCCCGGAGAGAAAGGACGATCGATTTTTGGAATTTCGTGCGTAGATTATTTCTTTCGAGAAAAATGCGGTCTTCTCTTGATTCGTGCGTCACTTATCTTATAAATCCTTGGCAGCGAGCGATTAGTCTGCCAACGAAAACGTTAAAATGTATGCACTTGAATGTTTTCGCGTTGTACGAGTATATATATATATATACACACATCTCCTGTGAAATCCGCCTCGTGATCGTTCTTTATGCAAAAATTCAGGATAAGACACACATACGTACACATCATGTGTCCAGAAGGTTTGGAAGATGAAAAAAAAAATGACCGAACCATCGGAGTGTCAGCGAGGCTCCTGAGCTTACACACTGTAACCTGTAGATATACCAGAAAGTAAACGTTTACACAAGCGCGAGAGAAGCGCGTAAGGCAAACATTACACGCCCGCTGCTACTTCTGCTGCTGCCGATCATCGAAAAAACACAAATTTCGTGTCCGCTCTCGGCAAACACAGCTTTTCTCTCTTGTCACTTATTCTAATCGTCGATATACACACGATGACGAGCATCGAGCAACAGGTTCATCCGTTCTCCATCAATATTTTCTTTTCGTTCGTGTATTATACTTATAATATACTTGTGTATACATTAAGTAAGCGAGGATTTTTGTTGAAAATTATTTTTTCATTCATTTCGCTTAATGACCGCTAGGTGGCGCATTGTTAAGTCAGCCTGCCAGCGGTAAAATCAGTCTATAATTTTTCAATTTTTTCCTTTCTATTTAAAAAGATGTCTTTAAAGATACATATCATGTGTATATAGGAGTAGTGACACTTGAGAAAGCATTTAAAGGAAACACGTTTATATATAAATATTTATTTATCCTGTGCATATCTCGCAATTAATTCTAGCAATTATATATATTTCTAGCTTCTCCTCTTGGTCGTCAGTGAGAGAGAGAGAGAGAGAGAGAGAATTTTCGATGCGCCGCTAATTGGACAATTCCGCCTTTCTCTCATTCTCTCTCACTCACTCAACTCTCGTGTAATTATATATTCTTGCTGCCGACCAAAAACCCATCGATCGAATGCAAAAATCCGCGATAACCGGCCACCCTGTACTCTTCTTCTTCTCTCCCATACTCCCTATACACATACATACATATACATCGAGATATATACTCCTATATATATAAGTGTGTGTGCATGTACATATATGTATACATTTATAGATGGGGTACATATGCCGGGCTACACGCTCGCACGCATACGTATGCGGGAATCGCGTGACGCGTAAATCGGGACGTGTTTTTCGGGGCTGCAGAAGGAGAAGAGCGCAAGGTATAAAAGAAGAAGAAAAAAGAAGAAAGCATAGCTGGCAGAAGGAGAGATAAGTAGAAGAAAAAGAGTCGAGCCATATGCGCGCGCACATTCGAGAGAGTAGGGTTTTATACGAGAAAAAGCACTCGAAGAGCCTCGTTTATTATGCGCACGGCGTAAGCTCCTCGATGATTGACACCTTCGAGCTGCTCACGGGAAAGCAGTGAAGAGGCAAAAGTTAAACCTCGAGAAAGAGAAAGAACCTTCTTCCTTTTTTCTTCTTTTTTTCAAGCCTGTACATGCGATCATTGTAGTTTTGGATAAAAGTTTTTGAGTCCAGACAGATGAATGTTTTTTTGGCTAAAATCCTTGGGACTCGATATGGAAATCATAGTTATTCTAAAGGAGTACAGTTGAATAATGTGCACAGAGGTTGTTGTATGTTTGGTAACTTTCCGCAGTGCCCACTAGGGGGCGTCTAGTAATGTCAACCTGCTTTTCTTCAAAAATGTTTATTCAAATGTGTATTTATCAAGCTATTCAAGATTATTTCTCTCTTTTAGAGCGAAAGAATCGAGTAATTATTTTTTTCTAGTACACATAGGTTTGAACAGATAAGTAAGATATGCAGGATAGAGAGCATAACAGCAGACAGCCTGTGAAATAAAAACAATGAAATTTCATTGTTTCATACAATGTATATTAGTGGGAAATACAGCTATGTGGTTGCACGCAATACTTATACAATTTAGTACGTGTGCACATGTACATGCTATTGTTATTAAAAAAAGTGACTTAGCAGTCACATATTAGACACTGAATAGGCAAAATGTTGACTAAGCGATTTCCCGAGTGAAATTACCGAACTTAACTGCAAATTATTAAAGAACAAAAGAAACTTCACTGTACTCAAAGAGACTGCAAATGTTTAATTTGAATAAATAAGAATCCCAACGCACTTTATTCCAAGCAGTCGAATTCCACTGTAAAATCAGGTTATTTCTGTATTATTTCAGAATACCAAAATCACAGTTTTATGCTAAATATACACTGAGCTCTGTAATTAATGAATATTCACTAGATAGAAAGACGAGCATGTAAATTTTTGGCAAATTTAACAGTGAACATAAACGGGATATCAGAAGCACTTTCTAAAATCGAAATAATGAAAAAATTACTATTCTCCAGACGGAAATTATATTCACCTCTGGTATTAGTCAACTATTCACAATTACGTGAAGTAATAAAAAACAATAATTTTACAATGTCGTGAATATTCAGCATTTAATAAAGTGTTCTTTTATCATTACGTACGACGTATAATTAATTATGCCAATTACTTTGAAATCAGAATTGATTCCTAGGCGTAAAGCTGTTACTGTACGTTTCACAATCGAAGCTTATTATTATTATTATTCCTGGCTGTAAATCAAGATGTATTGATAAAAATTTATTTACATTTTATTACAATTAAAATATTGACATTACTTTACAAGTACTTTTTAGTGTTGAGCCATTACTTTCCAGTGTCAAGTGTATTGGTGCGACAATGTTTATCGAAAGCGAGTAATGAATTTAAATATTTATATATGAAATAGTGATCAGTATTCATACATGATATAAATACTGATAATTTACATTGTGTTAAAAATGTTCAATTTACTTATCAACCACTGAATTATCGCTCTTTCTATACACAAAAAAAAAGAAAAAACAAATCTTCCATTGCAATACATAACACATAGATCTAGGTATATTCCACACATAGGGCATAACATACACACCTGGGTGAACCGAAGCGTGAGCTGGAGAGAATTTTTCTTAGCTCCGATAATTATAACAGCGCATATAACGTACAGCCCTAAGCAAACAGTGATAAAAACGAACAAAGACTCGTCTTTCCCACCCCGTGTAACTTTTAAATACCTCCTCGCGTTGCGCTGCTTGCGCGCAATAATATCGTTCTTCACTGTATTATACCTATATACGTATATTTATACCACACATATATATCTATGTATCTGTATATATAGAGGTATACGTGTTTGTACTGCCGTTGAGCAGAGGCCCGGTAACAACGACTGTCATTGTTTCCCGTAGTGACGCGCTCGTCCGTATACACCCAAGGCGAAAGAGGAAGATGATGAAGAAGAAGAAGAAGAAGAGGAAGAAAGCTTATGAGTCGAGTCATTGTACGTATAGACGGACCGCCCGAGTAGTTTCGCCGATGATGATGAATACGCCGCGGGCATCACGAATTTAATTATGATTTTTCGATATGTACCAACGCGCTGCATATATTTTACGCCATTGGTAATTGAAACGGAACGCGAGTGAACTTGTGTGATTTATCGTTTGCACGAATTCACGCGGACTGACCTTTGCGCGCTTATAATACCTTATGGTATAGGTGTATATATATATGTGTATGTATATGGGGTGTAACTGTATACGTATCTATCGGAGAGAAGAGGGTAATTGCGTGCTATTCTTGTATGTAGAAGGAGTGTGTGATATGTTTATGAATATTTACGTATTCGAGGCTTTTATTAATTGTCAGTGATGTATATGTATTGGTGACTGCTTGGAAATAGCACTAACGTATTGGTCTGTCCAGACTATTGGAAATGATACAACCAAAAAAGAGGACAAACATAAGTAAAACGTGCAACTCACTGTCAATGGAGTTAAAGTGTCTTCATCAAAGAGGAGGAGAAAATAACGAACGGGTTATAAACAAAATAAATTTAAAAAGTACAAAGATAAACACTAAAAATGGCTGTTTAATCATTTTTCTAAAGGAGTACACGTGAATAATGGTATGTCCATTTTTACTACGAAATTCTAGATTGCTATAGTATTTTTGTTAATTTTCCGAATTATCCGTTAGGAGTCGTCTAATCGTGTCAACCTACAAGCGGTAACATTATTTTATTGAAATGTCTGTATATTATAGTGTTTTTGTTAAGCTATTCATTAACACCTGTGTGTGATTATAAAACAAATTAATCACTACGAATCGAGTTGAAGCATGTTAATCATCAATAGGAGGTGAAAATAGGAAAAAGGGGCTATAAAAACAAATTTAAAAATGGATGTTAAAACCGAATTATATATAACTTAAATAACTTAAAAAATGGTTTTTATTTAAATATTGCGTAAATAATCTGTTCCAAATCTATAAAAATTTAATTCACTATTTATACATAACAATATATTTATTTATTATGATTTTACAACTATATCGCATACTTTATTCTTTTTTTCTCTAATAAATAGTTGACTTAATGTATTTTTTATTTCATAAATAATTTTATGTCATTATACGCTTTCGACAAACATTGGCATAGCAATAAATTCGTCAGTGGCAACTAATTGCTTAACACTAAAAAGTACTCGTAACATTAAGTAATACCAATATTTCTATTCCAACAAAATGTAAATAAATATTTATCTTATCTAATATTTCTCGATTTGTACAACATACAATAATGGCTTTACGCTTAATCATCCATTTTCATTTCAAACTATATTTTGCGTAATACATAAGCGATACCTCGGTTACGTAATAATAAACAACATATTTTACTAAATACCAAATAATGACCACAGCGTAAAATGACTCTTTTCCCGTGAAAAGCAATCTCGTGAAATGTTCACAACAGATATACAATAGAGAGACCTCTAAATTTTCCGACCCACGCACAAGGGACACTCGAATTTTCCGAAAACGCATCATCCATTCTTAAGCTAGGTAGGATCGCCCATACACACATACATATACCTATATCTGTATACACATATATACCTATAGTCCTTGGGAGACGAAGGAAAAATGACGAGCATCCGTCGAAGAAAAGTGAAATAAGTCTCTCGGAATTCCCTTTATGCATGTGCACAACGCTCTCTCTCCCTCTCTCTCTCTCTTTCTCTCTCTCTTGGGGTGACGGCTTTTTACGTCCGGACGCCCGACGAGAAAAGTTTTCTGCGCAGCCGTCGTAAATCCCTCGAGCCAAGTCTCTCTCCGTCTTTATTTCTCTCGCTTGAACCTTCGGGAGTGAGAGAGAGAGGCTATTGTTATTATGCGAATGTCCAATTTAGCTACTTACGCGCGTGCGTGTGTGAGTCAGGCTTCGACTGATGGCTATTAAAAGTCGGGGCAGAATCTCATTTACGTGGAAACATACGCGCGGATAGCTTGAATAGTGATCGACTCGTTGGGGTCACATATTCGACGTATTCTGTGTATACATATACATAAATCTGGTTTTATTGACCAGTCGCCCTTTTGGGTTACACATCAGTTTTTCCATAATACAGGTTCAACCCTATTCCTATGAGATTTATTGTACTGGATGTATGTATGTGGGTTTCGACTTGTGAATGAAAACTGTGAGTATCTCAAAATTGATCCAGATTTCTCGTTAGAAATAGACTCTAGCAGGAATTAGGACAACCAGTACTGATATCCTACCATTAGTACTGGTTACTCCATTCCTACTAGGGTCTATTTCCAACTAGAAATAAATCAATCTTGAGATACCCACAGTTTTCATTCACGAGTCGTGGTATCTCTAACTAAAAATCTGGAGATGCTGACCAGCATACTGGCCTAGTACTGGTTGATCAATTCCTGGTATCCATACTACTGACAGGATTAGTACTGGTACCGATCTTAAATCGGTATCATCATAAATTTGTTGATGTTTATATACCGATGTTTGAACCTTTTCAAAACTGAAGTTGAAGACTGGAGGGCTTTAAACGAAAGGCTTTGGTGTTAATAATGTTGTGAAAAGGTGCAATGATTGATTAGTTTAGTTTAGTGCAGTTTAAGTCTTTACTTGCGAAATAAATAGATACATTTTATTGTGAATATTAGATAAATTATTGGATAACTTTATTTCCACCAGGAAATACAACTTAATTCCCAAGTTAAGACCTTCGTAATTTGAAGACTTTGACGACTTAGTCTTCTAAGTCATCAAAGATACATGTCATAATAATATTTTACTATGACATGTATATCTACAGCTTTGAAAATATTTTATCTGCAATATATTCTGAATAGTTTCGCGAGATGTGTTCAAAAGGGATTGAAAGTTCAGTTCTTCAAACAATAATTGATCGCAAATGTCAAATTTTTCTCTTTAAACCGTCGACAACTCGATTAGACGCGTTTTTGTTCGATTAATTAAAGGCGCCTTTCTATGCGTATACACGATTTATGGAATGCAAGTTACGTAAGACCGAATAAATCCTGCGTTAATTAATCTCTAGTATTGTACACATTCACTCTATCTCTTAAATTTATTAAATTCAACTTCTGCTCGCTTTACAACACACATATATTCGATTTTCTAAGTAGTACAAGGAAATTGAATGTCATTCGTCAACAGAAACAGTATCCCGAAATTCTTTACCCTCGACTATATATTTAAAAATCCCTTCCATCATAGATACCGATCTCTAGTACCGATTTATCTCATTTTCTCGTATGTACCCAGGACACCCATCAATTCCTCACATTTTCTAAGCATAACAATGCAACCCTAAGCTTCTCGCTCTAGTATGTCCTTATTATACCTGAAATTTTGCTGTTCGTCAAGCGATCCGATCCCTCTACCGCAGGAGTAGAGTAGAGAAAAAAAATCTCGACCGTAAGAGAAAAGAGACATCCTCCCGCGACAAAAAAGGACATCCGATCCCGTCTCTGCGGTGAACCCAACCCCCGCGTGTACATAATATAATATATAATAATACAATCATCGTACAAGAGCCGAAGGTTCGCTGCAAACTTTCATTTCTATAGACGTTTCTCTCTTTTTTTTTATTCGCTCTTTTTTACATATACGCATTTTCGATTTATGGCTTTTTTGACTTGTTTAATTAGTCGGCTACGATTTTGATTTACCTGTGGATCGGGTGACGCTTAATTTATGGCGCGAATTTGAGTTTATGTTTGTACGATATTAATCTGTGGTGTATGTGTATATATGTATATTATATATATACGCACCAAGAAAGGATTCAATTGACTATATATGCGTACAAGAAGCCGCAAGAGTTTACTCAAGTTATATTACTTCGCGTTAGCAGATAATTGCTAAGATAATAATCGCGGAGACCGAACAAGCTTCTGTTCACTTTTTTTTCACCCGAACTTCCGAGATTGTAATAAATCGCGCTTGATTAGAATTATATACAATATACATATATATATGTGCAATACCGATCTACCGAGTCTTTTGTGTATTATACGAGGCGAATAAGAACGTTAACGCGTTGCGCTTGAATAAACGCGTTAAATTCAATATCTAAAACCACAGGGCGAAAATAAGAGGCACGATCGAAACGATCCCACCCCTCTTTGGAGCGTAACAATAAAGTCAGAAATAAAACCGAGACTGCATGCGTGTGTCATATATGACAAAGTATCGTCGTATCATAGCAGGAGCCCTCGCAAAAGAGAGAGAAAGTGCAGAACCACGAGGTCTTGCGGGGCTTCGGAGGCAACCGATCTCTCGTCGATCGGTAAGATTTTTTTTCCGAGATCGGTATGTTGACTTTAAGGGGTTACGATTCCGTTATTTATTTTTTCGTTGCATCTTGAAGAGTGAACGTTATACCTGTTGGGATCGTAAAATTCAATAATACGAGAAAGCGTGCGTTACTACTTCCTATAAGCGACCGTTACCGATCTATTAACGATCGCGACACTTGGCTTATATCCGAGATTCATTAACCGGCGCTCTAATCCGCCTAGTGAAATTTCTCGTCAAACTGGAGTAGCAACATCCTTATCTCTCTCTCTCTCTCTCTCTCTCTCTCTCTCTTGCGTATAAATATGTAGTTAAGAAAATTCGTATACGGAATCGGGATCCGGTCACGATCGGTACTGGTTATATTATATTTCTAAACCTATAGCTACGTGTACATGCACATATAGCTACGCAGTAGCCAAACCACAAAAACAAAGCCGTCGAGCCTTTTGTTGTCTCATTCTCGCGTGGCGGCAATAATTTGTCCGCACAATAAAATATTTATACCGTCGCTGCAACCGCCCTCTCTCCACCTCCACTCTTGATATCTAGCTCTCTTTTTGCACTCTATCCATTTGCGAAAGCAGTACCTATACGCCTTTCACTTTTCCGTTTATACACTCGAGCTATATACATCGGTATACACGGACACACACTATATACTACATGCATTTGATATAAATCATCGAGTTTATCTGGCTGGATTTTCGATCGCGTTCGATTTGCGCGCAGTGACAAAAGAGAGATGCACTCGAGAATGAGCGAGAGAGAGAAGAACAAGAGAAAGGGTCGAGCGAGAGAGAGCGAACAATAACGACAATAAAAAATGATATAACAAGACAAATGCGCCTGTGGCGGTAAGGGACGAGGAAGAGAGACAAAAAGGAGAGATATATTGCGATAATAAAAGAGCTGCTCGGAGAGACGAGAGAGAAAGTAATGAGGGAGGCTGGCTTTGCTGAGTACAGTGAGAAAAATAACGTATACGTATAGGAAGATGTCACGTATACGCGTCTACGCATAGACTCGCGTTAGCGCGCATAATGGCGTATAATTTGCCGATTTTTTCCGGACGGCGGGTGGATAATGGGTGAAATTGCCACACCGAGAGACTGAGGAATGTCGTGGTGGTCCCGACAGTCGTGTGTCTGTTTCTGCTGTGAGCGATGGAAAATATTGATTCGAATATGTACGCAAACACAGGCGACGGAGAAAGCAATATTCATCCTGTATTCTTTGTATAACACAAGACATAGTTTCAAACTGTCCTCAAAACGCCCATGAGTTCTAAGATCGGTAAGAATCTCTCCGAGAGAAAAAGGGGGAAAAAACACAAGGATCCGAGAGGAGAGCTAGTAGAAGCAGCCAGAGGCGGCCTATAAGGATAAGCGCGTGTGTATAGACTCTCTCTCGAAAGGGCCCGAGAGAGGACCGCAGCAGAGAGATGCTATCTGCGTCAGTGCTCGGTCGGGGATCAGAGTAAGAGAGAGAGAGGAGAGATCAAGAGCCCAGCGGGGGTTTTCTCTGGGTCATGCACACGAGAGGGAAGACGGGTTTCTTCTTGGCGGCCGCCGTATCCTCTGGCGCTGCTGCTGCTTCTGCTCTGCTGCCTATGTATTTATTTTATTTCGACATTATATATAGGCGCGAGAGCCCGATGGGCAGAATAATACGCGCCGGACAGTGGATGTCAAAAATATTATTTTCTTTGTTTCGTTTTTATTTTATTTTTGTATTTCATCCTTTTGAGAAGGCGTCTACTCTCCCCGGAAAGATTTCATTGCCGATCTACCTTACCGATTTCTACCAATCTGTTACAATAAAACATCTCGATTGATGCTTTTGATCGGAACGCACTGTAGCTAGACAGATGAGAGTAGAGATCGGTAAGGGGTTATGTTGTTGCTGCCTAAAAGCATGCTATTTCTAACAGATCTACTTTAATAAAACGTTTCGATTGACGATTTTGATCGGTGCACACTGTGGCTGGTCAGGTCAGAATAGAGATAGGTAAGGGGTTATGCGGAAACCTTAATGCATACCATCTCTACCGATCTATTCCAGTAATACGCTTCTATAGGATCTTTTGACCGGTACACACTGCAGCTAGACAGATGTGTAAACACGAAAATAGAAATCGGTAAGAAATAAGAGCGAAAAAAAAGGGAACTTTCACACACTGCATCTGCACGCATACCGATCTGTTCCAATAATAATATCACCTCGCTAGATATTTTCGATCGTTACACTGTATATCCAAACGTGTTGAATGGAGATCGGTAAGAAAGCAAAGAGTTTCCGCGGCTGCCTAAAAGCACATTATTTAGTTGAGATCGCCGACGATTACTCCATAGCTCGTTCACTCATCTGTTGCGTGTGTATCCTCTGTATACTCGTTCGTCGATCTGCACCGACGTGTATTATGTCTCCCGCGGCTACACACGATCGCGGTGATTTAGCTGCGCCTCGTTGTTTCCTCTCTTTCATGTGTGTGTATGTGTGTGTTTCTGCGCGTGCGCACTTCTCCTTCTTTTTTACCATCTCCACCGCACTGCGCACGCGCGTATATGCATCTTCGGAAGCGCGGGATCATTGAGATATTGCGTATGAAATATGGAAATTTCGAGATGACGATAATAAGAGAGAAAGAGAGACAATGCTATAAATAATCGGCGATAAATTGATCGTATACACCGGCGCGTCGCTTTGTGCAGCCGCGGCTAAATTATTTCAAAACTTGTCGTGACTCGTGCCCTTTTTTTCCAACCGACTCTCCGTTTCGTTTTTTCGACTCTGACTCTTCTCTCTCCAAGAGAGAGAGAGAGAGAGAGAGAGAGTTACTTAGTTATAGGCACAGCGCGCGTGGCGCGGAATTTTTATTTACTGTCCGAATATCTCGCGATTTTTTTTATTACCTATATACGACACACACATATATATATATGCGTGCACGCATTTGAGTGCGACTAAGCGATAGCCCTCAAAATTTTATTACCCTCGATTTGCACTCTAATTATTTTTCGGATACGTAAAAGCTTTCGAGCTTTATCTCTATCCCTCTCGCGGGCAAAATTTTGCGGCTTTAATAAATCAAAAATTTTTATGAAGGCTTCTCTTTTTTCCATATTAATGACGAAGCGTCTTTCTTTTTTCACTCTCTCTCTCTCTCTCTCTCTCTCTCTCTCTCTCTCTCTATCTCTCGATCCGCACAAATGAGCGAGGAATATATTAAAGAACCAGCCATGTTAACATGCGATGATGACGATGATTAAAAGAAAAAGAAAAAATAAATATTGTAATACTAATAATTAAAAGAAAACAAAAATCTTCCGTTGCAGGTGCGAGTGAACGTGCTAGACAAGAACGACGTTGCGCCAAGCTGGGGTCCAGGACCGTGGAAATTCGAAATTTCAGAAGAGGCACCACCTAACACTATAGTCACTCTCCTAAAGGCCTATGATCCCGACAGTATTGGTACTCTAAAGTACAGCATCGTAACGCCAACGAAAAATTCACTCGGCGACGAGGAGAACGCTATCGAGAATACCAGGTAAATCATTTATTTTTTGCGCGATTGCTTTAATTAAAATTTATAGCGCACGCGACGATACGTTGATTTATTTATTTTTATTATTATTTCTTTTTTTAACTTTCTACGGTAATAACGTAATTAGCCTTTAAAAGTACGTTAGTGTCTAAGTAATTGTTGTATATTTACTTGTTAAAAACTCTCCTCGTCTGTATGCACGTGTATAATCAGGCTGTTTAAAATAATACGCCGTACGATCATGCGAGCCAAATTAATTGACTCGACAGGCTTTTATGATACTCGTATACATATATATATATATATACATTTTTTCACGCGATATCAATTAAATCACTACTGCTGTAATTGTATTTTACCATTTCGCGAAATTCGGTGTATTATAATACACGCATATATATATATGACTCTCGGCTATATGGCTGAGATGAAAATTGCAATATTCAAAAACCAGTTTTTCCGCTTAAGCACTTTTCGTATTATTTCCCTTTCGAGACTTTTATAACTTTGTTATAATGCACACTCACATACACACACATACATACGTATATAGATATATATGTGGCTGCTAATAAATAACATCTCGCGACATAAATTCACGTCGAATTACCCCTTTCATTAACGCGCTTAATTGGACGGCTTCTCGCCGAAACACAGTTTATACTCTTACGTATAAATATATCTATATGTCTGTGTACGTGTGTGTATGTACATCCACACTGGAGTGTACATAATAATATGATGTCATATTATCTAGATGCACTACCATAGTTAGATATATATGTATACATATATAGAGATATAGCGCGAGAATTATAAAAATATAATCGATTAAGGTTTATCACAACTGCTCGTTTTGCAGATTATCCAGTCCATTCAAGCTCGACTCGAGTACGGGTCAGCTGAGGCTCGCAGAGATTCTCGATCGCGAAGCTAAGGAAAGCTATGTATTAAAGGTCAGAGCCGACGATGGTCTGCAACACACTGATGTTACGCTTAATATTATGGTAAGTCACTGGATAAACGTGTAATTTGTGCAATTTGTTTAAAAAAATATTTTTTTATTTTTATTTCTTTATCGGTTGAACATCTTTAGACGTAAGAATAGTCAGAGGTTGTGAGTAAAATGGAGAATTAAAACTTTAAAAAGTATAGAAAGCAGTAATTTTTAAACAACTGAACTGTCTACATTTAAAAGTAAGAATTTAAAATAGTAGAAATAATATTTATAAACTAAATAGTTAATTGTAAAAACAGAATAGCATTTAAAGTATTTAAACACAAGAAAATGAAGGAAGCATTTATTTGGTAAAACACAGTCAATTTTAAAAATAACATTCTATTAAAGGCATTTTATCTGTTAGATAGGGAATTAAGGATTAATGTCTATTCTCTATTATTATATCTTCTTCTTATTACACGCTTTATATTTGTACGTGTTGAATTACGTCACTTTTCTATCTGTCCTTCTCTATCGATATCGATTACAACTCTCACTCTCATATACATATACCATAGGTGATACTGTCAAATGCTTAGTTCGAAAAGTTGTTTTACTTGGCATTACTCGATATCTTAGCTTACCCCGAGTAAAAAAAATAAAAATTTAACGATGTGCGAAATTTATTGTCACTCTCTGCGGGACACCCGGTATATCCTCAATTCTGTACCATAAAAATACCAATACATATCGTCGTTTATGCGGATAAACTTAAGATCAGCTCCCATATCTCGCTGTAATAGAGTGTTTAGAATGTTCTTCGAAAAATTTTATCGACGACTCGGCAATAAAGGCCAGGCATGTGGCACTTTAACTTGTAAATTGAGACACAGAGACGTGCCGAGGCAACAGAGACTGGAGTTTCCAAAACCGAATTACACAAGGTAACAAAGAAGCTTCGGACAAGGTACTTAGCACCGACAGCTTCGCCGTGCATAAAGACATTATCGTCGAACAAAAGCCAGAGGCTCTTCGCTTTGCAAAAGTCTAAGAGCAAGAGAGAGAGGGAGAGAGAGAGACAGAGAGAAAATTCGTCAATCTCTGGGTAAGAAAAGCAGAGGCGATTCCCAGGCGCGACGTACGACGAGCGCGACGAATGATAAAGCCGAAGAATATCGCGTACACATCAAAAAGCGCTGGCGCAGCATGAGAATCGCATTAAACAATCGAGTCGCTTCTTCTCTCCCTAAGGAAGTGTAAGCAGCGACTCGGGTTATATAGATTCCGACCCGAGCTGACCCCTCGGACGATCGCCAGCAGCGAAGAGATGAAGAAGAAGAAGGAGGAGGAGGAGGTGGAGAAGGAGGACTTGTAGGGCAGAGCATCGCTCGGCTGGCGATCCGCACGACTGTTATTGGGATATCGAGAATTTTTTGCCGACGAGCCAAGAGAGAGATATAAGTAACGGGAGAAAAGACTGAGAGACACTTCCGGGAGGTTTTTCGATCGGACGGTCGGTCGATCCAGTAAATTTCGATTAATCGATGTGTTATATAACGTAGTGAATGTATACAGGTATACATCAGTATCAGCCGGTGTTTTTGGAATAGTCCTTTGGAACTTGTTCATTATTTTGATTAAACGACGATTTAGGATCCGACGTTAGCAATCTTCTTTCCAGTATTTCCGCTGGAAGAACGAGGTATTTTCTCAATATCTTAGACACTCAGTTGTGAGTTTGAGAATCCTACGAACGAATTTTCTACTTTTATTTGTAACAAGCTATCGCGAAGGGACTCTATAGAATAGCAAGACCATCCAAATTGAAGCTAAAAATTGTCTGCTATTATTAGAATACGCATAAATTATAATTATCGGATCGTGATCAATGTCTGAAATACAAAACTTTATTTAAACTCTCTTGTGAGTTTCCACAGCACCATCTAGCGGTGTATTCTAGTTGTTAATTCCAATTGTTCTAAATGAAAAAAGACTGTTCTATCGTATAACACCATAGATAAATATAGATTAGATAATAATTTCTATAAACTTAATAAGTTCTACACATTACGAACTCTGTTGCGAGTTTCCACACCACCATCTAGCGGTGTATCTAGAGCATTTGACTTCAATGGTTCCAAATGAAAAAAAGACTGCTCTATCGTATAACACCGTAGATAAATATAGATTAGATAATAATTTCTATTCATGCACTTAATAACTTTTACACGTTAGAAACTCCCTTGCGAGTTTCCACACCACCATCTAGCGGTGTAGTTGAGAACTTTACTTCAATGGTCGGCGATTAATGGTTCCAAATGAAAAAATACCATTCTATCGCATAATAGCATAGATAGAAATTCCTCAGCCTGTCGCACGCGAGAATCGCAGCAAATTTTACTCCCACTATACAATATATATATTTATACATACCCATATATACACATAGACACACACATTCATATATACACATACGTACACCGCTTTCTTCCTCCTCGCTCAGTTCCCATCTCTCGAATCTCCGATCTATCCTTACATACATTGTCTGACCCGAAGCGTATCTATATACACTATTATTCCATCCTAAGCCTTACACAGAGTTTCTCCCATTTTCGTGCGCGCGTGCTGCACTTCTCTCTCTCTCGCTCTCTCTCTCTCTCGCTTTTCTCTTTTCCGTCCGCGAAGATAGACGCTAATAGAAGAACCGGACCCCCTGGCGGTAATAAGGAAGAGCAGAGCAGCAAGCGCGAATGTGTAATACGCCGAATGATTTGAGAGCACTACACGTGCCTTCTGGTCTCCTATATACTTGTATATGGCTAACGTTACTATTTTTTTTTTTTTTTTACCACGCTCACGCTCCTGCATCGCTGAAGATTTTACGGTGACACGCGGGTGTTGGGGTAAAATAAACACGACTTTCTTATTGGAGTAACTTTTCTCGTTCGTTAGAGACAACAAATTCACCGCGATCAATTACTGCTCCTCGTATATCTTACGTTTTATCAGCTGCTTCGAATGTGTACATCCGAAAATATTTATACGCTCCCTTTTTTTTCGTCGATCGGTTGAAAGGACACTGTTAAACGCCGCTAAAGGGCTTAATAATCACGCGACGCATAAATCGTTTCCCCTCTCTCTGTCTCTCTCTCTCTCTTGGTTTTTAGCGAGAAAACACAAGGAGAGAAGGGCTCTCTGTTGCTCTCGTAAAAGTCGTGATTTATCGCGTCTATCGCGCTAAGCCATCCAAAATATCGCGTGCGATGATTCATTAGAGCCACGGCCGATCGCGCGGAGGAGGTAGTCTCTTCGTCGTGATTTAACGAGAGGAAGCTGCAGCTACAACGTCTCGAGGGACTCCCTTTACTGGTTTCGAGATGGAATTTCGGTGGATTTTATTATCTCCTATATACCTGTACATACACACACTCACACATACTGTACGTTTAATATATATATATATATATAAATATATATATATGTGTGTGTGTGTGTAAGGTATACGGTGAAAGTTACATACTAATTTCTCTATCGAGTGACTGATTGATAGATCGTCGCGAACGCGCGTACAGCCTCTGAAATATATATGATAATGTGACGTAAGCACAGGAGAGAAATTGCGCAAAGTAACGCGTATGAGTTACAACCGAGTGAATATTCAATTTTCCAGCGTCGATAGTGTCTTCAAAATTCCCATCCGTCAACGACAAAACAATATCCCTCGCTGCCTCTTCAATCAATTCTCTTCGGCTGATTGGAATCTCGACATCGTTGCCTGCGGATTTCAAACTCTGTTGTACACACTCTTTGGCAAGGATTTTTTACCGCCTCGGTATATACATATATCGTGTGTGTATATATGTACGTATGTATATATATATATATATACAGGGACATTGAAAAAAAAAAAAATTGTCGCTTATGACGTCGCGATGCCTGAAATTCCTGCGCGCATTGTCAAGTCTCTCTACTATGGAATGCCCGTACGATCATAGTTACTTATTTCTTCGTTTCTCTCTTCTTCGCCCCACCCTCCCCCCTCCTTTTCCTTTGGTCGCCGACAGTCGCGGAATCCTTACAACCCGTCAACCCTTTTTCGCTTAAAGGACTGCCCGTACATTTTTTGTCTCCCCCTATCTCTCCCTCTTTGTTTTATAACTTGGCGAACGTGGGAAGAGACGCCTACGCAGGGTTTTTCGGAGGTGTTAACGATACAGAAGCAGAAACGGATGACTTCATAATTATATGGGGGATGTGCTGTGTCTCTAACTTATTTGTTCGGGTAATGGAATTCATTAATATACGTATGTGTATATATGTGTGGTTCGGATTTTATTTTTTTCCCTCTCTCTCTCTCTGCCCCCACCTCGAGCCGCGATTCGCGCGCACTTGGTAATGGCACCAATTAATTCGATGATAAACATGACAGTTGGAATTTAACGTCCCACCGCGAGAAGTAAAACTTCGAGGCGGTTATACCTTTAAGTATAACAGCTTCAAGAATGATTCGAATGTAAGTTTTGTTGCATGTATAGGGTGTCCTGTTTTAACGAAGCCCCCAAGATAGTGTCCACAGATGGCGCTGTACAAACAAAATTGTTCCATATAATTAACTATCAAGGTAGTTATGACATTGGTATTTCGATATCATCTCAATCGTCTCAGCGCCATCCCTCGAAAATTTCTGGGTGTTTTGTTTAAAACGTGACACCCTATATATATAATTAAGGTCATGCATAGGTGATTTATAAGCAGAATTGTTTCTCTGGAATAACAGAAATACAGTACAGTAACTTAGACTAGTTATTAATCATTCCTGTAATAAGAAAGAAACAGAATATTCGCACCGATGTTTTTTGATTAGTTTTACAAATTAGTTTTATAATTCTTAATTAATTTTACATGTGCTCTGTGGCTTGCATTACACATTCTTGTACTACGTGTTAATTAATCTGATTGTCTTAGTATCGCAGGAGATCTGATATACCGACCTATTTACACGTTTAATTCAATAAGACTAGAGATACTATCCTCACATATATAAATACTTAAGTTTTATTTTTCGAAAACTAAATAAACTTATATGAGAATATGTATAATTTATGAATGACTTCGTTGCTTGGGGAGGTTATTACAACAACTACTTATGTGTACAAAGTAGATTGTTAAGTACTTTCGTGTACAATAAGTCTTTGCTCAGGAAATTGACACTCCAGTTTCACAACAATTTTCTACTTTAAGGGAAATATTTCTGTGACATGTTGACACACCTCCCGCATCAATAGGAATCAACTGTTTCCTTGAGAAGAATCCTCCCGTAACAAGACCTACAAATCGTCTTGATTCAGGAGGATACTTCTCGCGACAAATAATCAACTGTTCCCTTTCCTAGAAGAGAATATTCCTGTAACAAGACCTATAAATCCTTCTGAAACAAGATGATACTTTCCGCGATAAATAATCAACTTCCAAGAGCAAGAATCGACTGTTCTTTTCACAAGAGGAAAATCTTCATATAACAAGACTTGTAATTTCTCCTGATACAGAAAGAAACTCGCCGCAACATCGGGAGGATTCAGCCTCTGCTTACAGGGTCATTCTGTGCCATATACATATTTCTTTAGAAAAGCAACAATTTAACTAGTTGTAGTGTTCCTCCTGTTAACAGCTCATTTCATCAAGTAGATATTTCTCCTCCTATAGGAAAAAATTAGCTTATTGGCAGAACTTCATTGATACCGGAAGATCGTTTTCTGCGAGTATATGAATTTAAAGCAATTATTTGCTCTGGTAAGCATGAAATTTAAATATAATTGATTCAAGAACAAGTGTACAAATTCAAACAGTACAATAAGAAATACCGCTACCTATAAGAATTTAAGTAAAAAAGCTTTAGTTTGTTAGCTCTACAAACCTGGTGATCCAGATTTGCTGCAGTGATCATTTGATCCTTTAGATCCGTCAGATTTGTTAAATTTATTTCTAAATAATTTCGTACCAGACTAGCGAACAGGAGACCTGTCGGCAAAATTATGGAAAACGTTCTACCACAGTTGTAATTGATGATTGTCCAGAAATTTATATTTGGTTAAAAGACGTTTATCAGCTGTATAAACCAGGTGATACAAATTATTACTTGATCCTTTAATCAGATTTGTTAAATTAATTTCTGAACAATTTCGTACCAGACGAACGAACAGGAGGCATGTTCTCCTCTGTCGGATTGCATGTAATGTAATGCTTTACACCTTGAGAAACAAATAAAATAAATATATATATATAATTCGTAGGACGCGAAACCGGACTTTAAAAGTCGATAAGTGAAAGAAGCTTCGATTCTTCAAATTTCGGAGATACTTGCGCGTTCACGAGTAATAAAAACAAGATACGTTCTTCTTACCGTAGGGCAAAAAGAAAAATACAAATTGCGAGCACTCGTTGACAAGGAGTTGAACAGTTCCCTGCTCTTTTAATAGCTTCGCCCGAAGCTGTTAGGAAATACCATCTTGGTTTCCCGAAATTTAACGATACCACGGGTGCAGACTGGTGAAACAGTGCGTATAACCCAAGAGAGAGAGAGAGAGAGAAAAAAGCAAGTCAAGCAAAACTTCAACGGTCATTTAGCTTCAAAGGACATACCTATATATATGTATAACTGAAGTCTTGCAGCAACTTAGTCAACTTCAATTCGAGACACTTCCTCCGGCTGTTCCAGTTTTTACGAATACCTCGACTCCCTCATCTCATTCTCTACCTCCTCCTCTTCGTCGACGAGAAGAAACTTTTTATTTCCGAGGAGATTTGAAGAGAAAAAGAGGTGGGGGAGGGGGGGGGAGTCGGGTTTCGGGCTTTTATGGGATTGACGTTGCCTTTTTGGAATTTTACCAAAAGAGTGTAGAGAGGATTGAATGTTAACGATGAAGAGGCTTGTTAGGCCACGGAATATTTCGTAATTGTTGCAGCCGAATGCAATATTTAGTTTTATGCGGCTAATGACTGAGTTTCGCGTCATTTCGCTTTTTATCGACTAAATAAATTCCCTGCTTTACGCAAGCGTAAACTAATATTTATCCCTCGATAATTACGCATTCGACAAAGCAATTCTGTGCGCTTGTATGTATGTATATACACGAAATTTCAACGTTTTTTTACTTCCCATCCCTTAAAGTGCAACGACCTAAAGCGAGATATTTTGCAATTTTCAAATTCCAGGTCACCGACACTAACGACAACGCGCCAACCTTCCAAGCGACAGCATATTCCTTCGACGTCTTGGAAAATGTACCGAGAGGTAATCGAGTCGGTCAAGTGGTAGCTAACGATGCCGATGCGTCTGGTCCAAATAGTCAGATCAGTTACGCTCTTATCTCCGACTGGGCGAATGACGTTTTCTCCTTGAATCCTAGCACTGGGGTTTTTACTCTAACCGCTAGTCTCGATTACGAACAGGTGAGTTTACCTAATTTATATTAATAACAATTTTTGTTTTTTTTTACGATTTTCCATACGAACGTCGAATATAACTCGTTAGAAAGTATCAGTTTGCGTTGTACTTCTGGAATTCCGAGTTTAATCTACGTTGGCCATCGAAAACGCGAAAGTATCCGCGGCAATTATGATTTATTATCGCGAGTATCTCGGGCGGTATATGCGCGAGCGCGCAAAAAAAGAAAAGAAAAAAATTGTGCACCTATTTCAACGTCGCGTGACAAAACGCCAACGTTGATCGCGAGAAATTCCCCAATTAATCTTCGTTGCTTTAAGAAGCTGCACACATCGCGCGCTATGTATATACATACGTATGTACATACATATAACGAAAAAAGCTACGCCCGGAGAGCCAAAGCGTTACATATATATGTGTGTGTATATATGTATATACGAAAACTGCGACGAGCCAAAAAATCCGCTATGCTCGATAAAATATCCTGCACCGCATGTTCTCGCAGCGGGAGACACGAAATTCGTCGCTCGCTCCTCAAGTCTCTCTCGTGTGGATTTTGAGAAGCTGCACGAGAAGCGCGAGCGAGTACGAAAAAAAAAAGTTTACGAACCCTTTTTATTGCACGCCCAACCGAGACCGATCGAAAGCTTGATTGATTTACGCTTTGGTATACGATGACTTATGGCCTCAACTCTAAGTCCTCTCGTATGTATACCTATATATATAGGTATATACGTATACGTACATTTGTATATATAATTAATATACGTTTCGTTTTCAAAGCGCGGCTCCGTTTGAAGACTTTTCCCGCTCGCGCCTCTAGTTCGAATTTCGCGCCAAAAAACTATAAGAAGCGTGCACTCTGCTCTGATATCGAGCTTTTTCTGCCCTAATTAACGGACCTCTTTCCCGCGCGGCTTTATATGTATATATAAACAAAACCGACTTTTAAATACCGCGCATTTTTCCCTTCCTTACAAACACACATATTATATATATATATATATATATATATATATACAGACAGAGGCTGTCAGCGCGATGAGGAACGAAAGCGGAGCAGAGCGAGTCTCGCGCAAAAAACGAGCCGAACCGATTATTCATTCGACTCTTCTTCCACCGATGGTTTTTTTTCTCTCTCTCTCTCTCTCTCTCTCTTTCTTTCTCTCTAGAGATTTATGGTTTAATTAAGCAACACACGACTTTGACGAATCCGGCGAATTTCCGCTTGCATGCAAAGATCCCGGCTTTATAAACAAAGAAATTATTACGTCGCTCACACAACTGTTCGTGCGCATATGCGTATTTTTTATATTTTTACGCTTTTTGACCAGAAAAATTTACAAACTTACACACTAGCTTAGAAGCTAAAAGTTCCACATAGATTACCATGAAATTAAACACGAAGTTAATATTATACAAAGGATTTATAACCAAAGGGTTGCCTCCCACAACTAGTTGACTTTATTAATGAAAACTGGCTTTATTACTGTCATCCTGGTAAAAAATTTCACCAGAAATTGGCCAACTGCTAAGACATATATACATATATACGTTTGGCCATCAATTGGCCAATTTCTAGCGAAATGTTTACTAGAGCATTTCTGTGCTTTATCCACTTTTTACGTTTATTTTTTATAAACCTCTTACCATACCTAAATATAAATACATATACTTACACAGACACATGTATATATATACGTGTATGTGCTCGAGAATACGGACAGATCGACAGGTGCACACGAGGGTCTGGAATTAATCCCGGGGATCACGCGCTAGCTTTTCTCTCTCTTGGCTGCGAGCTGTAGGCTGAAAAAAGGAAGACCAGAGAAAGAGCGAGAGCGAGAGAGAGAGAGAGAGAGAGAGAGAGAGAGAGAAGAGTGGCGGGTTAAAAGGCAGAAAGCCGTTTATAGAACCCCTCATCAGCCTAAATGCCTTAACTTCGGCGGCGGTTGAGGTGTATACGCTACTCGATTATTATACATATACATATATAAAAGGAAGTATCATACAGGGTGTGCGAGAAAGACAGATTTTTCAAAGATTCACCGTACAGTCGTTCCATGTACTTCCCCCAACTGTACACATCCATACCTACATATACATACAACATACATACACATATGTATACAGCGCATGCCGACGAGCGACGATACTTCTTATATCGTAAAAACACTTGTACATACTCTCTCTCTCTCTCTTTCTCTCTCTCTCGGCGGCGCACATGACGGTAAAGAAGAATTTTTAAAACGCACAATATATAATTGCAGAGTTTTAGAGTCAAACGCACAGAGACTATAAAATTAAGCTTACAACCGTTTTCTCTCTATCTCTCTCTCTCTCTGTGTTGGGTTGGAGAAAACATAATACGAACGAGCTCGACCTTAACAACACCCAGTATACGAGAATCACCTCTGGGCGATCGTTGACTTAGGCTCTTCTCCGCAAGAGCGGCGGCGGTGGCGGCGGCGGCCGAAATTTGCAGGAGAGAATCGAAACGCAGAAATAAATAACACGCTTCGGCTTCGAAAAAGCCCGGCGCTAAATACAGACCTTCGCGAAACTCACACACACACACACACATACACATATACGTGTGTGTATAGGCATGTGCATGTATATGTATATAAACATATGTATATATATATGTGTATATATATGTATATATATGTACATATATATGTGTATATACGGGAAAGATCACCGGTCGAGAAAAAGTATAGACTATCCAGTGAACTGCAATCGTTGCACAGCTCGTCTTTTAATTTATGCAAAATCGTAAATTAGAGAGGGTGGTCAGAGTTCGACGGCACGGCAATCGTTCCTTTTTATATTTTTCTTTCCTTTATATATGTGCGCGTGTATGTGTGTGCGCGCGAGCATCGGGGTTTACGCGTTTCTGGATACAACGGCGCGCCAGAGAGACTTTGAGCTTTAATTATCGAAAAAGATCTTGGACGCTTGATGACAAGGTGTAAAATATACTTCTTCTCTTTTCATTTTTTTCTTTTCGCTTGCTGTATATCTAATGTAGCTATTAATACGCTTTCGATCTTACGGCGTTTTGCGAGCGCGCACACATTTGCGTGGGAACATTTTTCCCGCGGAGAGCAAATATTTTAACGACTCTCCTCGAATATTGTGGGAAAAACCAAATAATGGAAGATAAATGATTGCTGATAAAAAGATATCTACTCGCAATCAAATTACGCGCGCAAGTTTGCGTGAAAGTATTGTGTACAGTCATATAATCCGCTGAAAATTATTCGGACTGAGAGAAATGATTCGATCAAATTTTGTTAATACTATTGAATTTGAATGCAGATATTTTTTATACGTACTACAGCTTATTTTTCGAATTTTTTTGTTCATACATACTGAAGCGATTTTTAGCACGCAATATAGCGTATTTTTTCTTCATATGTACTATAGGAATTTTTAATACACAACATTAGTCATGTTTTTAGTACATAATATATCATTTTTATTGTTATATAAAAACGTGTAATGAAAAATTCCTTATATACTAATCGACGCAAAAGTTAGCCAGTTGCGAGTTTAAAGCGCCATCTACAAGTGTATTTTATAATTTTATAACGATTGCAAACCATAAGATCCTATTTATACTAACACGTGTTTCTTACATCGTCTTTACCCGACCTTTCCTTTGTTTCAAGTAGATCTGACAACTACGTATTTAATGTTTAGTATTGCTATATCTTGACAAGATCCAACGGTCAAATACAAATTTTAGGATGTAATATAGTAAAAATTCGTTATCTACCATAGGTGTAATACAAAGAAGCAAATTTTACTATACTTACAGTAACTTTTTTAACATCATACTATAATTTTTATGACGTATAATGCTAATAAATGTTTTTTTATAGCAGAATCGCTTATAAAACATGTACATACCGACGTTGTCAACAAAATCGTTAAGGAAACTTTATTAAAATTTATTAGACCAGTTTTCTCAGTGTATACATACAAGCTAATTTCTGGCGAATCGGCACTTTGAAGATATTATTCATTAATGACATCTTGAAATCAAATATACATATGTATAATTCTTGAAACTGAGTAAATTTTACTAAATAGATATTTTCAAATTTCAGGTGCAACACTACATCCTGGTGGTCCAGGCAACGGACGGTGGCTTGCCGGCTTTATCGTCGACGGTAACGGTCTATTGTAACGTCGTCGATCTAAACGATAATTCGCCGATTTTTGAACCTGGACCACGATCGGCCGAGCTAATGGAGAACGCAACAATCGGTAGCGTCGTACTTTCGGCTAGCGCTACCGATCTCGATTCTGGGGATAACGGACACGTTGTCTATTCGATCCTCAGTGGCGACGATAACGAAGACTTTGGTATAGCTAATAACGGTACCCTATATACCAGAAGTATTCTCGACAGGGAGAACCAGAGCGTTTACAACCTTGTGCTACAAGCGGCCGATAGTCCTAGACCACCGGCTACTTCGCTCACTACTACTATTCAGGTTCGTCCATATAGAAGTTTTATATCTATACACCAGTGCGTTTCGTGTGGTACTTAACGAGCAGAAAGTTATAGAGAAATTTTCTGCTTTTGACGAGGCTCTCCATATATATATGTATACCGATACTTTACGATTAGCCGCACAAATCAGTGGTTTAATTGTATTTCATAAAAAGACATGAGAACCGCACTACGCACCACTGGACGGGGAGAAAGTTCAGCGATTGATCCGATCCTGTTTTGTCTGTGCGTCGAAAATTTCATACCGATACATACGTGGATATATCTATATACAAAAAGAAATGCATTCGATAAGATCGAATTCTATGGTAGGATTGAAACATTTTAGAGAGGATAATTGTCAACGTGATGCAAGCAATCCTAATTAGTCCAAGAGCTGCAAACCACGAATGAAAAAAAAGGAACGATCGAATAATCGCGTAACGATTTCCGCAAATCGTTTCGAAGTCGAGCATCTTAATAAACACGCTGGCGATCGATTCTGAAAAATTCGAAAACTCGACGTATATAAACACATATAATATATCCATACATATCGGTAAACCGGTTTTCGTTCGCACATCAATAATGAATTCTGCATTTCTATCTGGATAGACCAGACTCTTTCACTCGAATGCTTAGAGTCGTTCTTACGGCTACTCTGTCACACTGCGAGAATAGTGTAATTTAATTTTTTGTTACTCCTTCAAACAAAAAAAAAGAAAAAAGAAACAGTTGCATTGCGCTTTCGAAAGTAAAGAAGCTAATTGTGTTTGTATATATGCATGCACATCGAGTGCTATAAAAATTCATTTACAGACGGGAGCAAAAATTCGGGTAGAAGCGAAAACTATGCAATTAACCGAAGAGAGAAAAAAAAGTATAACTGTGCGCAACTGTATGCGATTTGATGCTACTTGTACATAGTCGTATAGCGCATGCGCATATAACGAAGGAAAATTACTAGTGCCGCGAAGGCAAAAATATTCAGTAGGAAAGCACGTATAATTGTATACGGATTATTTTATTGTCGAGAGAGTTTGGCTTGTATACCTTCTCGGACGGTTTTTATACGCGCGTTCGTTTTTTTTTAGATCTTCGTATATACATTGTTTCTCCATACATCTCTCCTTCTCTCTCGTTACCAGACGGAAAAATTGCCGGTTTACGAATCGTGAGAATGAAAAAAATACTCGCTCGACGATGGATATAAAGTCATATCTTTTTTATACGGTATTAGACACGGCGAGTAAAATTAGCGGTTATTATCGCGAGCTAAAGGATATTTCTTCTTTTTTTTTATTCTAAGCACAGTGTGCGTAACAGCGCGTGTATGGACTCTGCTATCGCGGTGGTTTGTTCCTGTAATTAACCGTTGGAAATTTTCTACAATCGGCTTTGCAACTCCTTCGCGACGATTATCACCAGGTTTTTCCTACTTTGTAAATATAATATCAAGCCTTTTTTCCCGTCTGTTAACAGGTCAGTATAAGCCTGTTGGACGTGAACGACCAATCACCGGAATTCGTCAGCAACAACCAGACGTCGATTTTGGAAAATGCAGCTGTCAATTCGGTGGTCATGGCTGTCAAGGCAGTCGACAGAGACGAAGGTCGTAATGGTTACGTGGAATACGGTCTCGAGTCGGATCGTGGCTCGTTTCCATTTTCACTTGGAGCTGTCGATGGTGTACTTCGGGTTGCCGGTACCCTCGATCGGGAAAAACGTGCTAATTACACTTTGAGGATCAGTGCTAAGGATAGGGGTGAACCAGCCAGGTCTACCATCCAGATCGTTCAAGTGTTGGTCCTGGATGAAAACGATAATTCGCCGATTTTTAATCCCAGACAGTACAGCTCTAGTGTCGCCGAGAATGCGAGTATTGGTGCTAGTGTGCTGCAGGTATTTTTACACATTCATAACATTACATAACTTGATACTGTTAGAATTAGATCTTTCTAATATAGCGAAATTTTAAACTCGCTATGGCAAAACTGACTACCGGTTACATATGTTGACAAGTGTCTTTTTAATATACTAGACTCTCGGTAAGTTGCCGCTTTGAGAAGGAAATATCTGATAAAAAACAATATTTAATAATTACTAGAGCATATAACTCCCATCGAGTGTCTACCTTAGTATCCGGGAGATCAGTCACAAACGGCAAGTTATGGAGAGTCACCTGTATTTAAAAAATGCTAAGTTTACTAGCAATAAACAAGCGCATTTTGAAGTTTCGTATATACCTTCATTTAATGTATATGACTAGTATCTTTAAAATTTACTCATTTTTATTCATTTGATTTTTAGATGAATCCCTTAAGTTAAATATACCTCCAGAATGTCGAATCGAAAATCTATTTTCCTCTGTGGAACATAAATAAGATTTTGTATTGTCCTTTTTTATATGCTAGTTCGAATTCCATTATAATAAAACTATTTCTCTCGCCTGTCAAAACCCTGTGATCACTAATTACTAAAGAATCGATTCACAATAATACAATGAGACATATCTGACTACTCAAGAAGACATTAAAAATAATAAAAAATATTGTAAAAAAAATACAGATATATATAATTTTTTTTTTATTGTTTACAAAGCCTTTTTCAGTTGTCAGATCAGTCTCACATAGCTATACGTAGAATATATATGTGTATATACATACCCAAGTGCAGAAGATTCCCCCATGACAACAATCGGCGTGGCTACCTCTATACTCCCCCACTTAATAATTCAATCAGATCGGAGAGAGCTGCGCGCACATAACTCGCTAAAATTCCCATCGTCGCTCGGGCGGACTCGATAAATCACCGAATAAAATGAAATCCCCCGTATTCCCAGAGAGCGCGAGAATAAGCTCGCGATAATCGCAGTAGCTTACCTCTATAAACGAATCCGAGCATAAGAAGAAAAAAAGAAAAAAGAAAAAAGAAAAAAGACAGTAGCCAAGTTCCTGCTGCTCATCCCCCTCGTGTGTAACAATCGTACAATCGCGTAAACCCACGGGCTAGCAACACCCATATCCCCCCTTATCTCTCTGTCTTTCTCTCATTTAAACCTGAACCTCTATGTATATATACATACTTGGAGAAACTCGCGCTTCTACTTCTTTCCGTGGTCTGTTAATAGGTGTCGGCGCTGGACAGGGACGAGGGTGCGAACGGCCGGGTGCGCTTCAGTATCGCGGCGGGCGACGACAATCGGGACTTCACCATCTCGGAGGATGGCGGTGTGATCAGGGTCGCCAAGAATTTGAACTTCGAGCGTAAAGCCCGCTATAGGCTACAGGTGCAAGCAGAGGATTGCGCGAGCGAACTCGGTGGCGAAGCCCTAGTCGATACAGCCGAAGTCGTCATCAACCTGCTAGACATCAATGATAACGCACCGGTATTCCTCGACTCACCTTACCTCGCTCACGTCATGGAAAACATGCTGCCACCAGGCGGAGGCTTCGTCATGCAGGTTCGTGTCGGATTATTATTATTATTATATACATATTTTTATTGTATACATTAAAGAAGATGTATAATGAGAAGTGGCCGTGTTCGACACGGGAATATATGGAAAAGAGAAATAAAATAACTTGTATGACAAACAGGTGAAGGCATACGACGCGGACACGCCGCCCTACAACGATCAGGTTCGCTACTTCCTAAAGGAGGGTGACACCGATCTGTTTCGGATAAACGCCAGTACTGGTGACATCTTCCTGCTGAGACCGCTCGATCGCGAACTCGTATCCGAATATGTCCTCACACTCGTCGCTATGGACACAGGTGAGATTTTTTTTTTATCATCTTTTAGACGTGAGCACGATTTCTAAAGGGTGGGCATCAATATTTAGAATTCAGAATGTCAAATGTGTGCACTTGACCTTAATCCAAGAATTTTAAATACCTCGTGTCAATTATTATTTGTCTATGTTTATTAAAATCATTAATTGATCTCTTATCCCATTAGCAATCGGTAAATCAGTTAACTTCAATTATTTGTAATAACTTTTTTACTTAAAAAAACTTACGATAATCTGCATAAGTCGGACTTTGTGTCTTGTATGAAAATGATCGAAATTATGTTAAATCCCTAAATTTCATAAATTTTGTAAATTCCGTAAATTACATGAACTTTGTATATTCTGTAAATTACATGAATTTTGTAAATTCTGCGAATTACATGAATTTCGTAAATTCCCTAAATTATATAAATTTTGTAAATTCCACAAATTACAAATTCTCAGATTGTCGATATGAACCGACTATAATGTGATTTATAAGTATAACACAATCATAAAAACAGTTCATACTGTTTGCCGTGTACAATTAGATTTCAGCGATTGAATTAATTATGTACAGCTTTATAATAGTACAAAACGAAAAAATCCTACTTGACAAGATTTTTAGTCACATTGAATAAAAAAAAAATCTTTCAAGTGAATCACAGAATCGTCATTCCAAAAAAATATCGATACCCACCTTCGTCAAAGTGTGCACATAAATATATACCTTGTGCATTAATATTAAATGAGCGTGTACGTACGGCAAAAGGAGTCATTTCTAAGCCCAACAATGAGCGGTAATAAATCTCGAGCAAGCCTTCTCGCTCACACACAGACACACAGACACAAATATTTGCATGCCACTGAGGTAGCAGCGTGATTCGCTATTTCGTCATCGGATAGCCGAAAGAAGGTTGACGCGTCCCGACAACTGACAAGCGACAAGCGATCAAGCCCCGCTTGGCTTCCTTTACAGGCTCAATAAAGCGAAGATAAGAAGAGCCGATAAGAAATGGCGCGGAGGAGTAAGAGCCGCGTCTCGTTAGCCTTTTGTGCGATTATACACCTCAATGGGAAAATTTTCTTTTGCTTCCCACTTTTTGTCAATCGGTATCTGGCGCTATTTATTTCTTTCTCTGTTGCCATAGCCATCGTCCATGCATTAGTGAATATATAGGATAGCAATGTGACTTTGGTTTTTTACGGGAGAACGAGAATTTCGTGCGGTTACTTTCTAAATCCACGATCCACTGTGCGTTTGGTTACATTTTTTACCGTCAATGGGATTTTGAATTAGGCACGTGAAAAATCGCTATTGTGGTTGTCAATTAAGATTTTTCACGCTGTACGTATATATAGACGCACAAGTGCTGTAGTCAAGGAATCTGTCACTGTGCCATCGATGATTACTGGGTCGGATCCTATCTTCCAACGGAGAACTTGAATTTTTCTCGCATCGTTAATGCGAAAAGCAAGATTCCCTCGGCGAAGACGAGCTTGCAAAGTAGTATTTTACACACACACACACACAGACATATATATATACATCGGTCTGGATCTTCGGATGATGTATAACGTGACTTTGTTTCTCAGGCAAGCCTAATTCGATGAATAATTTATCGGCGATTACGAGGTAACGAGTTACACCAGATTACACCGACCTGTTTGAAGCATCCCATCGTAGTCATCGACAGCTCCGCGTTTGCTTTTCAATCCCTTCGTCGTGTGTGTCTTCACGTGTATATACATATGGGTCATTCTCTGATAGATTAACAGGTCGAACATTCTTTATTTCTTTTAAATATTTTTAAAGTGTTCTTCGACACTGCATCTACCTTCATGAATCTTTTTAGTTATAGGATGTCAAAGTTGGTATTTTTACCGATTTTGACAAAATTCCTCGGGGAAACATTTCTCGGTAAAAACTTAAAAGAGACTTTTGTTTTAAAATTAGTTAGACTTGCAATATTTACTAGACAAGACACCTACATGAATTTCTTCGCGGTGATACCAATGATCGAACCTTTTCAAAGCTGAATTTGAAGACTTTCGTGATTTAAGATATTGTTATGATTTATATATACGGGTGAAAGTGTGTTATCTGTAAAGTTTAATTTATTTTACAACAAAGGTCCCCTTTGTATTTTTAGCGAGAAATGCTTCTCCGAGAAGTTTTTGAAAATAAGCTTCAAATGTCAAAATTGGTAAAAATGCCAACTTTGACATCCTATAACTTAAAGAACTTTCATAAAAAAGTCTAAAGAAATATATAAAGGTAGATCCAGAGTCAAAGAACCGTTTAAAAATGTTTAAAAGAAAGAAAAAATGTTCGAACTGTCAATCTATCAGATAAGCTCTACAGTATATAATTCTATCAATGAAACAGGTCCCGCGACTGTTTACTACGGCTCTGGTATTTAGAAGCACATATATTGAATCTGAATTTTCGCGTCGCCCGATGACAAAGTACAGGCATTGTTATACGCGGAAAGTATTAAACCGAGTGAGAGAGATGCAAGTAAAACGAAGTATGCGCGTCTACGAGCAGTAAATACCTCAAGCTTCAAATAACGCAATCCTTCAACTGGCATCAACTCCAGGAATCCTCCCACCAATGTCTCCTCGCGTCTCTTGTAGAAGCTCTTATTCGTCTTCGCGAGTCAAAAGTGCCTTTCGGAGGGGGAGGGTGGACCCACGACGAGCAGCTAACCCGTAAATCTTTCTGGCTCTACCTCGGCGAGTGTCTGTACCCGCACACACTTGACCATAGCGATGTCAAGCTTTGAATCGACGTATACAAGCACAAAAGATGATCAACTCGATACCTCCACTGTTTTTATTATTTATTGTAGGCTCTTGAAAAGTTGCCGCTTTTAGGCGATATTTCTGTGATACTGCATCGGCTGTACTCCTCTCTGTATGCAAAGTGTCCATATGGATGTTAAACTTTCAATCGACGCATACGAGCACAATGGTTCGTTTAGTTTATCTACAGTAGACGCTTGATAAGTTGCCGGATTAAGATAAAATTCCATAAAACTAAATCACCACTATATACTAACAGTATATATAACCCTATTGACACATACGCTATTAGCGACGTACAGTACATATACTCCAAGCGGCAACTTATCAAGAGTCTACTGTACAAGAACGTATAAACGATCTTACAATACAGGTGCAAGATAGTCGAGTGACATCCTCGGCATTCTATATACCCGCATACGAATGGATTCGTATGTATATAAGACATACACCACCGTTACCACGGGGTTCCACTAATTACTCGCGATGACTGGGGGGAACTTTACGAATCCTCCGTTTCCGTGCTAATTGCCCGCTCGAACGTCTAGACAGAGGAGAAATAAAAACGACAACTTGTGTAGTATACATATAACCCACGTCTCTCTCTGTGTCTCGCAAGCCATGACTCATGTACTTTATACTCCGCATATATATATGTTCTCACGCAAACACAACTGTGATCGACGGAAAATATTCCAATAGGAATCTACTAAATATATATATATATACATACGCATACACAGATACTTTTGGTCCTTTACACCGTTGTACCTGTACACATATATAGAAAATACACATAGTCTCATCTCGAAGCGACTCCTTCTCACTGAGAATGTAAGCAGGTTCGCGTCCGTATATATATAGGACACGTACTGCACGTGATAAAATCGCTTGGTAACGTTGCGTCGACGAGACTATACGACTCAATCTTTCGCCGAATTTTCGCGAATTAGCGAGGGGTTCTCGCAATCAAAATTGAGAGGGAGGGGTGGGGTAAGTATAATCCTTTGCCCGACGGAATAACGCCGAGTATAAGTACGAGAACAGCCTCAAAGCATGTTTATATATATATATATACGTATCGGTCGCTGTAGCCGCCGCGAGGTTTTTGATGCACAGATAATCCTTCGCGTGTTCTCTTCCTTTTTCTCTCTATCTCTCTCAGGAGCAACAGCAGCTCTCTCGTGCAAGTCACTCGAGGGAGAGCCTTATTTCTCTTCCCGGCTTATATAAGCCTCTATCTCTCTGGTCTGCTATTCCACATTTATCCGACCCAAGCCTATACGTATACGCACGTGTGAGTATGTGCGAGTATCTCCATCTCCCTTCTATCTCCGATCTTCGCGTATTCCTTCTCTCACACTTGCACAGCCGCTCCTTCTCGTCCTCTGCTTGTGTGCGTATATGTATGTATTTATACGTGCGCTTGTGTGTGTGCGTATACAGATACGCGCGACGGCGGCGGCGGCGGCTGTCCCGTGTCTCATACTTTATGCCTCGCCCATACTTTATGGTCGAGACTCGCCTCGGTATTTTGTAGGGAAGACGAAGAAGAAGAATAAGAAAGAAGCCCTTCGATCACGGGCGCAGTCTCTCCCTTGGTCCCCTTAATTTTTGGCGCCTCGTGTGTGTGTGTCTCTTTGCGAGGGTGCGATGGATACGCACGGGCGTATCTGTTTCTTCTTTTTTTTTTTGCTATTTTATTTATTATTATTATTAATTTTTTTTTTTTTTGGGAGAGGAAGAAGAAGAATTCGGTGAATATTCATGGGAGGATCGGCGTAAAAATCGGATTTTATAATACACATCGCGGCGAAAAATGCGTAATTAAACGCTTCATTACCCGACGCCAAAAAGTCAATTCCACGCCGCGTATAGGGTAGAGAGAGCGCGGCTCGAGCCAAAGGCTATACGCACGCATATAAGTATAAAAGCAACGAAACCAAAGCCATCCCTCAGCCGTTCAATAATCCTCGTCTCTCTCTCTCACTCTCTCTCTCTCTCTCTCTTTTCTTTCTTGTATACAATATAACCTGTGCCTATACACACGACTTCGCTCTCTCTCTCTCTCTCTCTCTTCAGCATCGTGTTCTGCACGCTTTGACCATTTCATTATTAACGCAATTCACGTTTGCGCAAATCATAAATCTCGCGCACTTAAAGCGAGGGACTTGCAGCCCGATGCTTTTCGCGTAATCGTCGCGATCCGTAAAGCAAAAAAAAGGGGACTGTAAAAAGAACTGCCCTCTCGAGACGTGGGATGAAAGGACTGTATGTATATGCGTATGCGACTGAATATTCCTCCAAGAGAGACAAAGTGGATCCTGGACCATCTAATGGGCCACTCGTGCGACAAGTTCTCTATCTCTCTCTCTCTCTCTCTCTCTCTCTCTTTTGCTTTTCAAACCTGCTATACGCTCTTTATTAATATGATTATTGTTGTTATTAATGGGGTACCGGACTATGCGTACTCCGAGTACAGATTTATCGCGCGCACTCGAAATTAATATTTTTTTTTTCTTTACTCTTCCTATACGCGCGCGTTACAATTGGCGCTCGGCATGGGTTAGTCCGACTGAATGGCGCGATAGTTGAGACGTTGCCTTCGCAAGATTTTACGCGGGAGAGAAAACGTTTTGATCGCGCTTGCTTACGTTGATATTGTTAGTCCGGGTTATTAATGGCTCCAGACGCGCGTATTATACCGCACAACAAATCCCGACGATTTATTGCCAACTCTGAGATTCTGGTTTTCCGCGGATTATGCAATCGAATCTTTTCTTATTTTCAACCGCGAAAGACGACAAAAAAATATTTATAAATCACTTCGACGATAATAATTCTCACGCTATCTACCCGCAATTACAAGTATACACATATGTATGTATGTATATAGATATATATGTATAGAGAGAGAGAGAGAGAGAGTGATTAATGAGCGCGTCGTTGCTTTTTGTCCTTATTTTTTTCCTGCTCTTTCTTAAACGCTCTAAGCTCTTAAAAAGGAACCGGAGCTTCGATAAAAATCGAGAGAGCAGACGCTCCAATTTAAAGCATCGCACGATATTCAAATTTGCCACCGGCGGGGCCCTACACACACATATACCCGCGCTCTTTCTCTCGGATAAGACTGATCCGGATTTTTTCGCTAATAAGTGGCCGTACGCCGGCGAAACGCCTCGAGGACATCGCTGTAGTCGGGAATTACAAGCCAAGCGCGATTATGATAATCGAGTACGAGATGCGACGAGCTTACGATTATCCGCGGCATCCGATGTACCTATACACTGTATACGCGCATGCATATATATATATAGTGTGTATATATATATATATATATGTATATGAGTATGTATACATATGTATACATATGTATATAGACAGAAATGTATTCAAAGGAATTTTCATGTTAAGGTATTTTAATAGTTTTAAATTGAAGCCTATATATGCATATAAGTAGTTAAGTTAGATAATTGCCGGAAGTCTGTTAAACAATGATGTATGAGTATAATCGTATGCAGACACTGCTTGACTTCAGGTGATAGTGTGAAAGGGGTAGGATGAAGAAGGAGGAGGGGATACGTACAATCATTTCCAATAAAAAAGCCTCTCCTTTCAATTTGTATCCTTCGCACTTGCAAAGGGGAGAGAGAGAAAGATATAAATGCTTCCGCGAGGTTCTCCCTGCTATAAGAGAAAGAATGAGAGAAAGAATGAGAGAGAGAGAGAGAGAGAGAGATAGTGTATGAAATAGCTTAGTTGTGAATCGGTTGGAGAAAAGACACGATCGTCTCCTTTCAAATGGACGAACTTTTTTTTTACCTGACTGTAGCCGTAAGCTGTATTTGATACAATTTAGACTGTTTGTTACTGTAGATTATGTTGTAAAGAGATTGGATAATGAAATAGTGAACATAATGCGTGTGTTTTTATAAAGAGGGTAAAATTCCACCAGAAATTCACCAACCGTATGGTGAAGTTAATAAGTAAATTCTGATTAATATAATATATGGAATGGTAATTTGGCGATACATCACCAGAAATCAGCCAACTGTTGATCAACCAGATAGTAGCGAACTATATAGCGAAGTTGGTCAGATTCTGGTATAATATTTACCGAAGTAGAATAGATGGTAGAGACAAAAAAAAGAGTAAACGGTGAATAGAAAATAAATCCGAGATAAGCTGATTCGATGCTATTCAAATGTTGTAAACAAATTCATTGTTTTATAAAGAGGGTTAGATAATGGAATAGTAAAAATAACACGTTTACTAAATTTAACTAGAAATTGGTCAACCGTCGGCCAGTCATAGTTATTTATTTTTAACTATGACAATATATATATTACATAATTTTTTTTAAAATATGTAAACTAAAACAAATGGCTAAAATTATTAGACTTTATTTACTGAACGTGTGAACGTTTACATTACTAAACGTGAACTTACTGAGTGATCGCGTACATAACTGTTTAGTAAATAATTGTTTTAAATCCAGAATCGTCCGTATGATTTACAAAATTATTATTACCGGAAATAAAAAACGAATAAACATTTGTCATTCAAATGAATACGACGATTAGCTTGCCGTAAAAATATTTTCTTAAAACTATACCAAACGAAAAATCGTTTTTTCATTTCGAAGAAATTTTTTTCTATACGTGCATACAAACGCACAGACACGCAACACACACACACACACACACGTGCGCGCAAAATATAAAGAACTTCAGTGCGTTAAACGATAGAAAATATGCAGAGCTTCGCGAGAGAGCCCTTTTTCCGCGAGGCACAAAGGGGATATGGAAATACTCGTAAATGGCTTCGCGAGTAAAGTCGAGGAAATATGAAAAGTCGTATAAAGCCGGCCGTAAAGAAAACGACAAAGACTATCTCTACTATATAGCCCTAAGGGAAATATTAAATGTGGACGAGAGTGAGAAAGAGACGATATAGAGGGAACTCGATGTAATAATATGAATGAATTAGCGCTCGATATAAAAGGTGCAATGCTGTACAGCCTTTTGCCAGCGATACAATCTAATAAAGTCAATCTCCCACTGCTCGCGCGAGTATATATTAGAGAATTCAAAAAAAAAATATATATATATACCCGCTACCATACATATATACACACACATTCAGACATGTGGATATAGGACGTAAGAGAAGGAACATTAAGGAAACATCTCTCGCGCGAGAACACAGATCCGAGAATATACTTATATATACATCGTGGCAACTCAAAGCAACCCACGAAGCGAAGCGACTAGTAATAAGAGAGTCGGAAAGAGACAAATAGAAAGCGAAGGAAGAAACGAAGAAGAAGACGGATAAAGGGCAGAGAGAGAGATAAGTTTTAAACTCGCGGCAGCAGCACATCGGACAATGGCGACGCGAGCCTGACAGCACAAGGTCGGAAACAGCCTATATACCAAAGCATCGCAGTACTACTACTACTACTACAACGTACAGTCGACTCGAACGATTACGAGCTTCTCTCTGACCCCAGCCGCCAGTTTGCATATTTCAATTCGCGGAATGCTGATTCCGATGCCTTCGGCGGCGCGCGACGCGATGTTGATTGATTGCTCTGGAATGAGTGCGAGCGAAAAACGCATTTTCTTTTCAACTGGAGGTGTATACGTTCGCCTTTTAGCGTTGGGATAGTTTGTTTGGCTTCTTTGTTTTGGATAGGAAAAAGTCGTATAGGAGGAAATCGTATAGGAGGTAAATAAAAACTGGTGTAGAGTCTTGGCGGGGATTCACACGTATTCCTGCCCTGAATGTTTTTGAATGGACTGACTGTAAGAAAAAGTGTTTTTCTTTTCCTAGAAGGATGTTAGTAAACTTTATTTAGAAAGAGGTTTATGTTATTATCTTGTGTGGAGATGCGATTGCTTTTTTTAACTTTGGCATTCGTGGAGACGACAGGTTCAACAACTTGACGGATTTTAAGACGCGAAGCTTAAAAAGAGGTTATATCTATGCCTTTTTGGAATGTCGAATTGAAAATTTATTCGGATGTGGTTAGGAACATTTAAGAAATGTATTATTGCCAACAATCGGGATGAACGATTACTGCTCGAAGTTGTGTCTGAACTCTGAGTGATTGTAATGGAAAATTCGATATTAGTCATAAAAGTACATTGAAAAACATTATTTAATAAGACTAAATAATACTGATATAAAAATTCAAAGATTTTGAAGGGGTATTATCTGAATTAGTAATTATTGTATGTAAAAGCTATTTCTTTAGCACCATTTGCCTCTATACGAGTCTACTTTTAAGGCATTCGAACAATTTAAATAACGTATTCATGCATCAGACGAGGAATACGAAATGGAGGTACAATAATATATATATTATAGTCAAATGACGATTCGAAGAAGTTTTTACGCAAAGCTAGAAGTAATCTCTATTTGCACGCTGTGTTAATTTACGCTTTGCGTTAGTATATATAGATACGTGCATTGCGAGAAAAAAAAATTACAAGACCCGTATACGTGTCTATCGGGACTTTAAAATAGCACCTGTGTATGTGTGTGTCTGTGTCTGTGTGTGTGTGTGTGTGTGTGTGTGTGTATGTCGCCTCTCGGAAAAGGACTATTACAGGATGTAAAGACTTTAACGTCCGGCCGTTACGTTAACGACTTTATCTACTAATTACATACGCGTATATATATATACAGAGATAGACAGAGAGCGAGAGAAGCGAGTGTATAAAGCTATATAAAAATTTGTCAACAGGTTCTCCACCGCTGACCGGCTCGGGAATCGTACGCGTCGTCGTGCTCGACGTTAACGATCACAGTCCTGAGTTCAATCGTCAGGAGTACAGGGCTTCGGTCACGGAGAATCTACTGGCCGGTGCCTGGGTTGCTAATCCTTTAGCCAGCGACAAGGACGAGGGACTCAATGCCAGAATTCGGTAAGAGGATATATATATATATATACACACATATTCTTGTGATCTTCCTCTCTCGTGACGAGAGGCTTAACGTCTCGGAATTCGATATTATTTTCGGCGGATTATCACCGAGGGTACGACGGATTATGCAAATGTTGCGTAAACACGTAATGTGACAATGACGTCTAATCCCCTTTTTTTCTCGCGATGCACAGTTATAGTCTGCTCGGAGACAAGGCCGAGAGGTTCCGTGTGAATTCGAGTACCGGAGAGATCGTTACCCTGGAGAAGCTCGATCGAGAACAGACGGCGGTTTATCATCTGACATTGGTTGCCCAGGACTCAAGTCCTACTGAGCCTAAAGCTGCTGCTGTCAACCTCACCATCACTGTTACCGATCTTAACGATAATGCGCCTAGATTTGCTAGCCCCAGATACACTGCTTATGTTCCAGATTCTACTGGCAAGGGTAAGTACAGTGCTGAAAAGTTTGAGAATTTTTTGAAATATTTTTTTAATTCGCGAATCTTTTCATTAATAACACGTGTTTGCGCGTTTAGGTGACTTTGTGTTCGGAGCTAAGGCTACGGACGACGACGATGGTGAGAACTCGAGGATCGTGTACCGTCTTCATGGCAAGGATTCGAGTAGGTTTGCGGTTGATCCACACAGCGGTGTCATTCGTGCCCAGGAGAAGCTCGCCAGTGGTGGCAAGAGCATGTATCAATTGCAGATCGAAGCTTCTGATTCGGGTGTTGAACCACGATCCGTATTCGCTGACTTAGTTGTCCATCTTTGGGAACGCCAGCTCTTCCCTAGCTTCAGGCCAACCACCACCACGAGATTTAAATTGAAAGAAGACGTGCTCGAGGGCAGGGTTGTTACGACCCTTAGTGCTACCACACCAAAGGAGGGACCATCCAGTGATCTTGTTTTTGGTATGGCTGGTGGTAACGTTGGTGAGGCGTTGAGGATCGAGCCACATACTGGCGAGGTAAAGATTATTTTGATTTTATCGTTTAATAGTATGCAATACATTACATAGACACATTGTATTTATAAATGTGCGTTCGATGATCAGGTTGTCATCGCGTCCGGATTCGATTTCGAGACTGCACCTCATTATGAGGCCTGGGTCGAGGTTCGCGATTCCGGTGAACCCTCTCTCCGCAGCGTTATCCAACTTCTAGTCAACGTGACCGATGCTAACGATAATGCGCCTGTCATGGATTCTGCTGTCTACAATGCATCTGTTCCCGAAGAGGAATATCCCCCATTGTTTGTCTCCAAGATATCGGCTAAGGATGCCGACTCCGGCAGCAACGGAGAAGTCACCTTTCATCTGGTGACCGACTTCGATGAGACCTTTGTCATAGATGAAGAAAGCGGGGAAATCAGTACCAATGCCAAATTAGACAGAGAGGAGGTAAGTAACCAGAGTACAGTTTTATGCAATCGATAATCTGTGCATGTGGTATAATTTCTTGTTCTTTTTAGATATCTTCTTACGAATTGTTAGTGGAAGCTCGTGACCGGGGTATACCACAACTAACTGGTACCGCAACTGTTCTGGTAACAGTTCTTGATAAAAACGACAATCCACCACGTTTTACTCGTTTATTCAGTGTGAATGTTACCGAAAACTCTGAGATAGGCGCATTCGTCATACGCATTACAAGTAGTGACCAGGATATCGGTGCAAACGCCAATGTCAGCTACAGCTTTACCGGAAATCCCAGCAATAAGTTTACCATTGATCCGCTTAGCGGCAACGTAACCGTCGCTGGACACCTGGATCGTGAAGTGCAAGACGAGTACCTCCTTAAAGTGACAGTGGTCGATGGTGCTTGGAAAGCCGAAACTCCATTGACCATAACAATCCAAGACCAGAACGACAATCCTCCGGAGTTCGAGGAGGAAACCTACCATTTCCATTTCCCCGAATTACAGGGACGAATGGCGCATGTCGGTCAAGTCATCGCCACCGACCGAGATAAACAAGGACCAAACTCCGTGATCTCATATAGTCTATTGCAACCATCCGACCTATTCAGTGTTGATCCAGCTACGGGAGATATATTCAGCAAGAGAACTCTGCGTTATAAGCACACCAAAAGACCAGCATCTCCTGAGAACGTATACTCGCTGTACGTCGTAGCAACCGATAATGGAAAACCGCCATTGTCTTCGAAGACATTGGTCTACGTCAGTATTGTCGATGCTAATAACCACGCGCCCAAATTTGAGCAGAGGGCTTACTTGTACCCGGTACCCGAGGGTTATCTCAGCAATAAGAAGATCGCTCAAGTGCGCGCCACGGATAACGGGGATTTTGGTGTCAACGCTGAGATCGAGTACTCTGTGTCAGCTGGAAACGGTAGCGATTTATTCTACGTCGAACCCAAGTCTGGTTGGCTTTACGTCAAGAGGAGTCTTGCCGAATCTCGTATAGGCAACGCATTTTCCTTGAAGATCCGAGCCACCGACAAGGGCGTACCACCTCAAAGCGATGAAGTTTGGGCAACTCTGGTTATCACAGGAGAGAATCGTCGAGCTCCGACCTTCGCAGCTGTGAGCTACCAGGTGAGAGTGCCAGAGAACGAACCTGTGAATACTACGATTCTCATCGTCAATGCAGTCGACTCGGACGACGGACCTAACGGTATGGTCAGATACGAGATCTCTGCTGGTAACGATCGTCACGAATTCTCTATTCATCCGATCACCGGAGCCGTGACGATCCTGGAACCCCTAGACTACGATACCATTCAAGAATACCGACTTAACATAACTGCAAGGGATCTGGGTTTCGAGTCGAGGCAAGCGATCGCTACACTCACAGTCAACGTATCCGACATCAACGATAATCCACCAACGTTCAACCAGAGTTTGTACGAGGCTTATTTGCCCGAGAACTCACCTGCCCAGTACTTTGTCTTCAAAGTTATGGCCAAGGACATCGATTCATCCAAGTACGCTGTCATTCACTATAGAATTCTGGGAGGAACTGGTAAGGATCATTTCCAGATTGAGCAGAATACTGGTATCATCACGTCGAAGATCAGCTTCGACTACGAAGAGGCCAATGAATATACTCTGGACATCGTTGCTGCTAATCCTGATACGAATCCTCCTATGCTTGGATTCACAACTGTTCTCGTGCACATCACGGGTGTTAACGAGTTCTACCCCAAGTTTATTCAACCAGTCTTTCATATGGACGTTTCTGAAAGTGCGGAAGTTGGAACATCCGTAGGACTTGTTCAGGCTACCGATCAGGACGCAGGTGTCGATGGAAAAGTATTCTACCTCTTCGTCGGTTCTTCCAACGATCGTGGATTCTCTATCGGACCGGAGACTGGAATTATCAGTGTGTCCAGAAGGTATTTGTAATTTGTTTTCAATGCACTATGAACTAATGTCAGAAATATTAATAACCATCCATTTTTGGTTCTCAGATTGGACCGAGAAACACAGAATCGCGCCATCCTAACGGTAATGGCGAAAAACGCAGGTGGTATCCGTGGCAATGATACTGACGAGGCGCAAGTTATCATCTCAATCCAAGACGGCAACGATCCACCCGAGTTCTTGCAGACACTCTACGAGGCTAGTGTCTCTGAGGGTGAAAGCATCGGTTCTCGAATTGTGACAGTCCGTGCTATCGACAAGGATGTGCGCCCACAAAACAATCAATTCTCGTACTCGATTATCGGCGGTAATATGGGTCAATCCTTCAAGGTAGATCCACAATCTGGTGATATCGAGACTGCCAAGCTTCTCGACAGGGAGACCACCGCCAGCTACGAATTAATCATCGGAGCTATCGATACTGGTAGCCCACCACAAACGGGAAGTGCCACTGTTAAAATCGAACTTTTGGATATTAACGATAACGGACCTGTTTTCGACTCTACCGACGTCACCGGTTATGTTAGTGAAAACGAGCCAGCTGGCACGAGTATTATGACCCTCAGCGCAACTGATCCTGATCTTCCACCCAATGGAGCACCATTTTCCTACAAACTGATAGGTGGCAAGCAGATGGATCTCGTCAGCTTAGAAAAACACTCCGGAATATTGAAGACCACTAGAAGCTTGGACAGGGAAATCGCACCTCAGCTGGATCTCTTGGTAAGTCCCGCACATCTCATGTGTATAAATATGCTAATGTCTTTCCATCTTTGCATTATCTATATTCGTGAATATAATACTCCAATCTCGTCATTGTCATGTCAATCTGTTTAACTAAAAAAAAAAAACAATAATACAGGTCGAGGTAGAAGACTCCGGCACACCCCGTCAGTCCAGCGAGCACGCGATCACGGTCTACGTGCTCGACCAGAACGACAGCCCATCGAGTCCACGCTCAGTCCATGTGATGGTGAACTCGTTCAACGGCCAGACGCCGCTGGGCAAAATAGCCGACGTCCACCCGAACGACCCCGATACCAGCGGCGACTACAGCTGTAGGATCATCCAAGCCGGATCGGCTAGCGGCGTCCTCGGTATCCCTGCCGCTTGCGATTTGCATGCAGCCAGGATCACGCCAGGTTAGTACAAGCAACGATCGTAAATAACACGCCGAAAATTACCGGAGAGAAAGAGGGAGAGACGCTCCTATTAATTATTCATTCGCGTGCGCGTGCTTCGTATCGAACGAGTCCACTCTGCTACTCTCTTGATTTATCATAGTTGTTCCTTGAGGCGACGTGCGCTCAGTGGCTCCTTCGTCGTTTTATATCGGCGATTTTTGTGTTTTACGCGCAGGTTTGCATAATTCCACTTAATACGCCGAGCGTCGAGAGAGCCTTTGGAAATTCAAATTCGCTTTTCACACCAAAATTTCCGATGCGAAAAATAAATGATTTATTCCAAGCTTGTTAATAGCATATCGGATAATGCATATGGGAAGTGTGTAATTAATCCTCTTTTACCCCAACAGGTTTCGGTTACTCGTTGAGCGTGTCTGGCAACGATGGTCGACATCCGGACGTTGTATCCAAGGTCACTGTTGAGTTTGCCACTTTCTCCAATGCCACGGTTGAAAACAGCATCACTATGCAAATAGCTCGAGTGAAGGCTGCCGATTTTCTCAGCAAGTATTATCGAGCCTTACTTGAGTTGTTACAAGAGGAGTTGGAGATCGGCGACACTATTAACGTCTTCAGCGTTGATGAGAAGGAGAGTCATATCGAAGTGTACATGGTGATATCCTCACCACAAGGTTATCGTACCCGACAGGAGGTCAATGATTTCCTGCAACGAAGACGCACTCAGATCGAAAATCTCATCGAAGGATCCCAACTGACCATCGGTTATTCGCCTTGTAAGAGTGACGCATGTGATAATGGAGGAGTCTGTAGTGACCAGGTTGTGGTTTACGAAAACGCGAGGATAGCCGATAGTCCGACCTTGATTCTAACATCACCAAAAATCGTTCACGAAATGGTCTGCAAATGTCGCGATGGATTTACCGGTGAGCGATGCGAGAAAAAACAAGATCCCTGCGCACCGAATCCTTGTCACTCCGTAAGTTCTAATCGTTTGTTTGTCTTAATGATAAATATATTTCATAAACTCTTGGTTACAGTATAATAATTGAATATTTTTCATTCTCAGGGTGGTCAGTGTCGACGTATGGGCTTTGACTTCCACTGCAGTTGTCCGGCAGACCGCGAGGGTCGTCTTTGTGAACTGGAACGCGGTGATGCCTGCGCCAGTAGTCCATGCCGAAACGGAGGTAGTTGCAAAGAGAGTCCCGACGGTTCTAGTTTCTTCTGCTTATGTCGAGCTGGTTACCGCGGCAACCATTGCGAAGTTCTCACCGACTCCTGTAGACCTAATCCCTGTCTACATGGTGGATTGTGCGTGGGAGAGAAACCTGGGTAAATAGTTTTGCCACAATGTGTTTTATAATTATCAATAGCAATGAAGCAGAAGTAACGCTATTTTCTTCTATAGCTACCGTTGCAGTTGTCCCGAAGGTCGTTATGGAAGACACTGCGAGCACTCGACTTTCGGCTTTGACGAACTTTCTTACATGACATTCCCAGCTCTCGACTCCAATACCAATGATATTACCATCGTTTTCGCCACTACCAAACCCAACGCTTTATTGCTGTACAATTACGGCCCACAGAGTGGTGGACGTTCCGACTTTGTCGTCCTCGAGCTCGTCGAGGGTAGATTGGTGTTTTCATGCGGAGGTGCCAGAAGTGCCATCACTTCGCTGACCATCAAATCCGAGAGATCTCTAGCCGATGGTGGCTGGAGAAAGGTGACCGCGACCAGGAATGGAAGAGTCGTGTCGTTAAGCGTCTCAAGGTGTAAGGAACACGGTGACGTCTGCGATGAATGCAGACCTGGCGATGCTACCTGTTACGTAGACGACGTCGGTCCTATTGGGTAAGTCTTTTTACAAAGGAATTTCACAAACCTCCAAACATAGGTTGTCAACAAATCGTTCTAACGACATTCTTTCTTCTCTTACAGAACGTTGAACTTCAACAATAACCCTTTGATTCTCGGCGGTCTCTTGAGTTCCGACCCGGTGCTTGAGCGTCCTGGACAGTTGCATTCGGACGATTTTGTCGGCTGCGTGCATTCAGTCTCCATCAATGGACGGGCCCTCAATCTTACCAGTCCCTTGTCATCTCGTGGAGTCAAACCAACCTGTTCCAGGTCAGAGAATGGACCGTGTTCCAGATCTACCGCCAGGGAGAGAGACAACCTCTGTGGACACGGCACCTGTTATGACAAGTGGAACAAACCGGCTTGTCAGTGCGGAAAAATTACCGCACCCAACTGTCAGGGAGCACTTGAGTCCGTTAATCTCAGCGAAGGTGGTTATATCGAGTACAAGGTACGAATGTCATGATTTTATCTAGCCAATTTTTATCCCTATCTAGTTCATTGCATTAAGTTGTTTATATTGGTTAGAACAGTGGTTTTAAAAGATCCTAACGCCGTTACAGTAGACATGAATATTGATGTAATAAAGTTTATTTGAAATACTCAAATTGCTTCTATCCAGTTCACAAAAATGTTGATTCATGTGCACGAACGTAGTTTATTAACGAATGGTCTATATCATTTTCCAGATCTCCGAGAAACACCGAAGGATGCAGCTGCTCGAATACCTTTACGGTGGCACAACCCTATGGCATGGAGGTCTTTCATCTCACTATACAGAGGAAAATCTCGTACCGCTCATTCCAACTGCCACCCCAGCCAAAAGCATCCACCTCATGTTCCGAACAGTGAAACCCGACGGCGTACTCGTTTATGCCGCTAGCAATAAACACTTCACCTCAGTCGAGCTGCGCAATGGACAAATAAGCTACTCATCTCTGCTGAGCTCGCCCGTCAACATGAGCGGTTCCGTTGAGGTCAGCCTGGCCGATGGTCGCTGGCACAACCTGACTCTTCACGCACATGCCCGGGGTCTTAAGCTTTACATCGACGGCGTACTCACCGGCGATGAGCTCGATTCCGCAGGTGTCCATGACTTCCTAGACCCTTACCTCACTTTGCTCACCATCGGTGGTGTCAGGCGCGATCAGTACTTAGCCCACGATGGCCTACCCAGAGCGTTCGAAGGCTGTTTAGCCAATTTCACCATCAACGGTGAAGCCCAGCCCTTTAATGGCTCTGGTTCCATCTTCCTCGAAGTTCTATACCACGGAAAGGTACATCTTGGTTGTCGTGGTCCCATCGGCATCACCGCCGCCTCCGCAGCAGACCCTCTCAGTGTTGGTATCACTCTCGTCATAGTGTTCTTCATCATACTACTAGTAGCTATCCTCGCCAGTTTCGTCATCTTTCGGCTACGCCGACAAAACAAGGAGAAATCCGCCAGCACCGTGGTCAACAAGAATACCAATGCCATCATCACCGGAAACAGTCTGGTCGGCGGGGCTCAGTCCGATAACCTCATGTCCCGGCACGAGAACACCTACATCTCTGACGGTTCTGACTTGCGCAACATGGGTCACCTAGCTCCGGAACTCATTTCCAAAAAGTACAAGGAACGCGAAATGAATAGCAGCAACGTCGCCGCAGCGGCTGCTGCCAACGAGCACCAGCGTCCCCAGAGACCCGACATAATCGAGCGAGAGATCAGCAAGTCTCCACCCATCAGGGACGAGCATCCACCTCTACCGCCACCGAATCACTCGCACGAACACAGCCAGGAGCCCGACATGCCCGAGCACTACGATCTCGAGAACGCCAGCTCCATCGCGCCGAGCGACATCGATATCGTCTACCACTACAAGGGTTACCGTGACGGTATGCGCAAATACAAAGCTACCCCACCGCCGATCGCAGGCTACGGCAATCACCACAAGCACGCGAATCAACAGCACCGACACGCCGCCGGATTTCCAGCCCGAGCTATGCCTCCCCCGTCGGTCGGCCAGACCCAGAGCTCCACGCCGAAGCTCCTGCAGAGCACTCCATTAGCTAGGCTCTCTCCGAGCAGCGAACTCTCGGCCCAGCAGCCGCGCATCCTGACGTTACACGACATCAGCGGTAAACCCCTTCAGAGCGCTCTTCTCGCGACGACCTCCTCCTCTGGAGGCGTCGGTAAGGACGCCATGAACTCCAACAGCGAGCGCAGTCTTAACTCACCCATCATGAGCCAGCTCTCTGGCTCCACAGCCAGTCGGAAGGTACAACAATCAGCCGCCGAAGCCGCTGGTAATGGAGTGTCCTCTGGACCCATGGGTTTAACCGCCGAGGAGATCGAGCGTCTCAACTCCCGACCTCGAACCTCCAGTCTGGTCTCAACCCTGGACGCCGTGAGCTCCTCCAGCGAAGCTCGTGGTCCTGGACCACTAGCTCACCTTCACCGGCCACCAGTGGAACGCCTCAAAAGACGCAACTCCTCGACGACCGACGAGAGTGGCAACGACAGTTTCACCTGTTCCGAGATCGAATACGACAACAACTCACTCACAGGGGACAAACGCTCGGACGAGCACATCTACAGCAAGCCAGAAAACGAAGTGGTGAGCCGCACCGGGGAAAGTCCCCAATCCAACAAACCACCTTTACCACCAAACATCAATTACGACGGATTCGACAGCTCCTTCCGGGGATCGCTCAGTACCCTTGTCGCCTCGGACGACGACATGTCTACGCACATGGGCGGCCTGTACCGTCCGAATGAGTCATCCCCTTCCACCAATACCGCGCTCAGTTGGGACTATCTGCTGAACTGGGGACCAAATTTCGAAAGTCTCGTCGGTGTCTTCATCGACATAGCCGAGTTGCCCGATGGCACCAGTCGCGTACCCAGTACTCTCAGACTGCCCTGTAACAATATCTCCAAACCCTCCGAAGAGTACGTCTGAGCGATCTTGCCATTATAATTATTTTTTTTTTCTCTTTAATTTCTCCAATAATGTAATGTACGATAATTATATAGTTTGAAAATTTCGCGGGACACCTTGTATCAGGGTGCACCCGACGAACGTTGTACAGTTATTATCGATTTATCTATTGTATTTAGCGAAGCCATGGTGCAATGTACTTGAAACAAACAAAACAACGCAAGTGTATACTTTATCGATGTTAGGTTTTTTTTTAGCTTAGAATACGAGCATCGTTGTAAATTAGGCGAAAACCGGTGCGATTGCGAATTTTTTATATTAACATTTATATCAACGTATATTTATATCTGTACTTATATATATATATATATATAGAGAGAGAGAGATTTCTAAATACCGTGCCTTCCAGTGTAACGTTAAGTCTGTTGATAGTTTAGGGAAAAGAAATGAAGAGAGTGCACAAGACGTTTTTTTAATTTTACGAGTAATTTATATTTATGAACTATTTGAAATTCAAGCCATATTTTGTACTCGTGTATATGTATGTAGAGACTTCGTAGGCTATTTTTAAAAGAACGTAATGTTCGAAATGCCAGACTGATCTTTTAAATGTATCGAATAATGTAATAGCCATTGGGTCATGTCGATGGCTCAATTTCTCACGCTACACGCCTTGTAAATTATTATATTTGTTATTTTGTATATAGTAGAGTCTCGTGAGAAAATTACGTTGTACAAAAAAAAGCAAAATTGCGTGAGGCGCAATGTAATGTTACATAATTACTATTTACTATATTTGTAATAAAGAATAAAGTGTAAAAATTACCATAGTCTATTTTTATTTCTTAATACCCCACTGATTCGATGTTCTCTATGAAATTCTGCAATCTGAGAATGTATTTGCTGTAATTTTCAATTATTTGACTGATAAAGTCTATGAAATATTTGTTTTCAGTATTTTTTTATTTTTGTAATTACTATTTTCTAGGATTTTCGTTTTCAATCTGGAAAATAAGTAGAAAAAATTTGATAAACTTCATGCGGGTCTGAAAATAAAGAATAATTAGATAATAAATATTTGTTAAAAGTTTATTTCGTATAAATATATGAACGTAACCGTGCTGGTCAGGTTGTATAAATACATAAAAATGTTGATTATAAAAAGTGATTTTTACGTAGTATCTATGATTTGGTCTGTGACAAAGGATTATATGTATAAATTTGTACTATACTTATATATTTCTTAATATACTAAAAGTTACAATCTTAAATATAATGAGGGCATATAATTGCAGTCTTTCATATAATTGGTAATTTTAATTTATCGATATTATTTGTAATTCTCTGCTCAATGTATCTAAGGATAAGGAAATCGAAGTAACTCAACAAGTTAAAACAAATAAATATACTTATTAGTAAGTTAAAAAAAAATAATTAGGCAACATAATGCTCTATTCGTCATGAAAAGTAACTAAACCCTGTATACACTTTATTTTTTCAAATACATCAAACTATTCAATAAAATGTTAGTAAAATTAAATCTCAAGTTTCATTATCACACTTTAATAACTGTGCTAATTTTTCAGTTTAGTACTATGGAGTTTTAAGTCCTAAATGCAGACTATAAGTGGTCATGATTGTAATTCTGTACTTGAAAAATAGCCTCTACAATTATTCGTGATGTACACAATTCAAATCGACGAAATATATTATAAGATTGAGCATCTGTACATAAATATAAATATGTATCTAGTTCTGTTTAAAATTCATTATTCTTACTCAATTCTCAAATAATTTAATGCGTGTTTCGAATTTAAATATATGGAATCTCTTACTCTATTCTACTCTAAGTATTACTTTTTTATATATTTGAATACAAAATGGTATAAAAACAGGATTACTTGTATACTAATAATATACAAAGTTACCAATTATCTAAAAATTCAAATCCTGTCTTTGGGATTTCAGGGTCATGATTCAGCTGCGAAGATTGGTAACTACTGTAAGAACTAGGAGTATCAAGTAATGCAGCTGATTCAATATCGTTAGACTTCAAGTGTCCACCAAAATTAATATTCATTTGATTCTTATCGCTACCCAGTTTGGAATTCATTCTCAAGCCTTTTTGAGGTACAAGGTTTTCCATATCGTCATCAGAGCTGTTCTGTTGTATTTTCAGAAGCGAAGTCTTGTTTATCAACTTTGCAAATATACCCTCTGAAGTTTCACTATCCATACAGCTACTTCGAATAGTGCTACAGTCCTCGGTTGAGAATATTGTATCGGAATAATTTTCAGTTTGATAGAAACTGATTTGACTGGAAGGTGGACTGTAGTTGTCTTCTAAAGAGTCGTCGTGGTTCCTAATATCGATAGAATTAGCATAATGAGAAGTGTCCGAAATGTAACTAGTCATATTCTTAGCGTTATTGTCCACGGTTGGATCCAGACAGTTCAAATTCATCTGGGACTGCGTCATGAAGGAAAAAGGTGCCGAGTGTTCATCTTTCCAACGTAAAGTCTGTACAATCAAGCATTAGAAATTAAAAACCAAGCTACAGCTTTAAAACACAATCAACTCACCGATCCAGTCTCATCGATCATGTACTTCATGCCTGTCTGTATCCTTAACTTGGGATAGTAATCAGGAAACTCTTTGGAGGATGGTTCCAGTTTCTTGGAGGCATACTTAAGCGCAACCTCGGGTTGAATTATAGTCTCGTCCAAGGCTTGATTGCGCTCTTCCAAACTAAGAGTATTCCACAGGCCTTCGTAAGCATCTTTTGTCGCTGCTACATCTTCGCCAATTCTTTTAGCCAACGGATTAATACTGTAGAGATAATCCTCAGCTAAAGCACTCAATGCCTTTGTACTCATCTCTTCTGCAATCTACTGAACTAGTTTTTCTTTAAACTTGACTATCAAATGTCACTTATCGTCTCATCCAGTGTAAAATCTTCATATTGTCATATTTATCATCGACTACGTTCCTTAGCACGTGTTATTGTTTATACATCACTCGATGCTAAATAAAATCATTACTTCTTAATCACAGCGATAACAAAGACTATTGTTCCGTGTAATGTATAGGTATACTACTAGAAAGAGTGACAACACCCTCTCCCCCCACTATCCATAGACATACAGTTGACTCAATCTCGAATGTGCTAGTCTAGCTCTCTGAGGTACTGATCTGATCGCTGGATGACTTTTTTTTTATTATAAGCTAGAGTAGGCTGAAAGAGCGGACGACGCCCGACCCGTGGAGCCACCTAGTGATAGGGGACTCAACGAGTGCTTTGAATTTAAATTTCGTTCTTTTATATAGCTGTTGGTGCGTCAGCAAATTTTAACCTTCAAACGACAGGTATTACTCATATATTGGCCAATAGCCCAAAGAAGGTTACCTGGAAAATTATTCCTTCATATTTTCTTCACGAGTTCGTTTCCATTGAGAAAAAATTCATGAATACCAAAATATTTATGAAATAGAATTCTAATTTTTTTTTTCGGGAAGCCGTGAGCTCATGACGAATGAATCGAAGAATAAACCGTTCGTAAAATTCGATGGAGAGACTGATCTTTTCGAAGAGTTTTATCGATAATTTTTGAAAAATTGTTAAGTTGTAAAAACGAAAAAATTGCTCTAATTGTTAGAGTAATTTTTGTTCTAAGAACTACTTAATGAATATCTAAACAGTTTAAATTTAATCAGTAACAAGTAATTTAAAATTTTAAAAGTTCATTAAAATATCCAATATTTCAATTGAATCAAGAATTCATTACAATAACACAACAAACAAGTAAAACATCAAAATTAAAAGTTACATATGTGTCGTCTTTAATTTATTAAAAATAATACAAACGTTTAGAATTTACAATTTCAATCGACCTACAAATGTCATACATTGCAGTAACGTAATTAATTACTTCACTTAAAATGATTATATTACAATGTTTTTTCTTTTAGTTAACACAGAACAATTAAGACAATTATATACAAATATTATACTAAATGATCAAATCAATTCTTAAATAATAAATTAAATATAGAGTAAGTCAATGCATTATTACGCACATACATATATCATTTACATTATTTCAATTTGTCAGGGCAACACGGACCATTAGGACAACAAGGTGAACCTATTTTATTCGACTTCGACATTTCCATGACCTGCCTTGAAACTTTTTCGATGAATTGAGCTTCTTTCGTCGCGATCAAATTTTTCAGAGCTTGGCTTTTGTTAAATATAGCATTGTACAGTTTCTGTTTCTTCATCTTGATATGGTAATCGATAATATCCTTCAAAACACCGATACGATCGATTTTTTCATGTAGAAGTCCCTTTTTATAGGCAATAAATTGAGCTAACTTGTCCACTTCGGTCTCTTCTTTCGTTGGTACGAGTGGGTTGATGATGTAGATGTGGTCAGGTCCGGACATTCCGTTGTAACCGGTCTCGCTGACGATTTTATGACCACCGATACCGATCGATGCGTCGATGCCGATTTGTTGGCCACTCAAACTGATCGATGCGTCCTTACCGATTTCATGACCAACGATTTCGGCCGACGCGACGCCGACGATTTTTTGACCACCCATACCGGTCGATTCACCGTTGTCGATTTTTTGATCACTAATACCAATCGATCCGTCGTTGCCGATTTGTTGGCCACTCAGACTGATCGATGCGTCCTTACCGATTTCTTGACCAACGATTTCGGCCGATGCGACGCTGACGATTTTTTGACCACCCACACCGACCGATTCAACGTTGTCGATTTTTTTATCACTAATACCAATTGATTCGTCGTTGCCGATTTGTTGGCCACTCAGACTAATCGATGCGTCCTTACCGATTTCTTGACCAACGATTTCGGCCGATGCGGCGCTACCGATTTTTTGACCACACATACCGATCAATTCGTCGCTACCGGTTTCGTGATCACTACAGCGTGTGGTTCCTGCTTCAGAGGCTTTTGTTGGTTCAGTAACGGCGGGATGCTTCTGCTGACGATGCTGGAGAACTCGAACCTTTTTCGCTCCAAGGCTGTCTATCAACATCGGCAGATGTACAATAGCACCTCCATCGTTGTAGTTCATCGATTTTGATATTTTTATCGTCGTTCCCAATTTTGTTTTTATTTCAACGCTGAAAATATATCGTTATATATAGATATACTCGAATAATAGAAAGAGCGGATTGAAATGGGCGTGTTGTGTATACAATTTCAAATTACTCCTTGGATCGAGATAGTAAACAGAGGATCAAAATAAACGAAGATTTTCATGTATCGATCCGCGTATTTACTTTTACGTCAGTTTTGTGAAATATGCTTCATTAAAATTCATTTGTAATTATAATTTTATAAAAATCAGTTTTTTGATTAGATTATAATTAAATATTAATATGCAATGCATATTATTCGAAAATTCGATGTTTATTTAGATTTATTACAATTAATAAAGCAATATTAATAAAATAAAAATCGACTTTTGATTAGATTAAAATTAATTTATAATACAAATTGTTTGAAAAATCGTTTTTTAATTAAGTCAATTAAAATTAATTTTCAAAATAGATGGTTCGAAAATTTGATTAATTAATATCTGAACTTACTCTTTTTTATAGTTCTTGTCGACTCCCAATGTTCTTTTCTCTCTCGTGGCATCTGCCACATTGTCATCTGCTACAATGTTATCTGAAAAAGAGGTTCGCCATGATTACAGTAAAAAGTGCGCTTATATAAACAATAGAAACATGTGAATTTCGTAACAAAATCGTTGTTACCAGGACTACAAAATTTATTAAAGCCAATAGAATATATTTTATCCAACCTGATATTGTTGTAGTTTCTGCTTCGTCAGCGTCAAAAGGAGCCACGGCTATCGCCGCGGAGACGGATAATAGAACGACGAATAAAAGCTTCATGTTGTCAGGGGGACGTGATCGAGTCTGACTGTACAGATTAAGCTTCGACAGGTCGTATATATATAGTCAACATGTCATCCCTTCCAATTGCTATGATTCTACCTTATTGACTTCGAAAATATGATTGGAGTGATCGAAATAGTTAGAATTTTAACAATTTTTTGTAATATTCGAATATATGTATATGATCGTTATTTGAATTTAATTGTTCAATTAATAATTGTAATTGTTTAATAGTTTAGTTAATTGTTTAGCAATTTAATATTAAAGCTATATTTTACTGAGAAACTGTGTAACAAATTCTGTGTAAATAGAAACCGAATTATTAGTATTATCCTGATTATTATTATTACTACTAATGTCTATTAACCCATATTAGTATATTTAAAATATATTTCGTAAACAAATAAAAAAATTGTAATTTTATTAATTATTTACGTTTTGAACGTAGCATAAGAAAAATAAATTCATCTAAAGAAGGGCTATATTATATTCAGTGTAAATTGTAATTCAATTGAAATTTGAAACTGCCAGGTCAACTTTCTATCCAAACATTATTTTCAAAATATTGACATAGAGGGCTTTTGCTTATAAATTGTTATATGATTTTGATATATATATATATATATAATCTGCATATAATAATGAAAAATAATTTAAACTACTCATAATATTACTCAAATAATTAAAAAAAAGAATATTACAAAGTAGTAGAGTAATCGATTTCATATAAAAAAGTAATAGCCACACGTGTCATTTTTTTTTGAAAATCGTTTTTCTCTTAGAATTACATTCTCGAAATTGACGATAAAAGAAATTCGATTTCTTGATACGAAGATATTTTTCTATGGTTGCTTAATGATTTTCTGCACATGTAACGTCTTAAATCTCTTTCACTCTTGTTATTATCCTGCTAAATAATAAAATCCGTATGTACTTAAAAAAACCGTTATGTTGTATGCAAATTATATATCTAATATGGCGAATATTCAAAATTACCGCTAAAAGTATAGTATATGACGGACATTCAACCGTCGATATTCAACGTATATTTTTTCGAATGTTTTTTAATTTCGATTTAAATATACAAAAACCGTTAAGTTTTAAATGCAATAACGTCTGCAAACATCGTAACATCGTAAATAAACTTTTTTTCATATTCATATCGGTACTATACTTTTTTTTAACTTATAATTCGAGATGTAAAAAAATGCGTATGCAATACATGTCTCAAAACTTTACAACATTCAAATTTTTTTTTCAATTCTAATATATTCATAATCAGTAGACAAAAATATGTGTACAGTAGAGCAAGTCAAGTCGATAGTCAAGTAGATAACATTAATTTGAAGTGAAAAAATTTAATATACGCTTTATACTTCAAAAAGCCAATATATTGGCTCGTCCCTTGCCTCATGATTCATTTATGATACGCGAGAAAGATTTTTATCTATTTTGTTAGAAGATACAAAATTACCAAATTGTAGATCTAGATACGATCGTCAAGTACGAAATGATATGCGATTCGAAATTGACTCTTTTAAATGAATAGAAAATCCAACTAATTGTTATTATATTAAATTATAAATTGTTCATATAAAAAATATTAAAGAGTAAAGCTGGAGTATACAACAGTCTGAATTTCGCGTGTAACGTAAAATTTCAAGTATTCAATCAAACGTATTTAATTATCAAAATATTAGTATGAATATCTAAATAGTTTAAATTCGATCGGTAACAAGTAATCTTCAAAAGTTCATTAAAATGTTTAATATTTAATTTTAATCAAGAATTCATTACAATAAAAATTTACATTTTAGGTCGTTATAATAATACAACAAACAAGAGAAACATCAAAGTTAAAAGTTACATATGTGTCGTCTTTAATTTTTTAAAAATAATACAAACGTTTAGAATTTACAATTTCAATCGACCTACAAATGTCATACATTGCAGAAACGTAATTAATTACTTCACTTAAAATGATGATATTACAATGTTTTTTCTGTTAGTTAACATAGAACAATCAATACAATTATATACAAAGTTTATACTAAATGATCAAATCAATTCTTAAATAACAAATTAAATATTAAGTCAATGCATCATTTCACACATACATATATCATTTACATATTTTCAATTTGTCAGGACAACAAGGTGAACCGATCTTATTCGACTTCGACATTTCCACGACCTGTTGTTACTTCATCTTGATATTATAGCACCGATACGATCGATGCGTCGATGCCGATTTGTTGTCCCCTCAGACCGATAGATGCGTCCTTACCGATTTCTTGACCAACGATTTAGGCCGATGCGTCGGTGACGATTTCTTGACCACCCATACCGCTCGATTCATCGTTGCTGATTTTTTCATCACTAATTTCGCTGACGATTTTTTGACCATCCAGACCGATCAATTCGTCGTTTCCAGTTTCACGGTCACTAGAGCGTGCGACTCTCGCTTCAAAGGAGGTTTCAACGGATTCAGCATTTGATGGACTGGTAACGGCGGGATGATCTACAATTGCACCTGCATCGTAGTTTACTGGTTTCGTGGTTTCCGATTGCGTCATTACTTCATCGCTGAAAAATTATCGTTTTATAAATTTTATTTGATATACTTGAATAATAGAAAGAGCGGATTGAAATGTGCGCGTTGTGTATACAATTTCAAATTACTCCAGCGATCGAGACAGTAAACAGAAAATCAAAATAAACGAAGATTTTCGAGTATCGAGCCGCTAATTTGGTTTATGTCTCTTATGTGAACTATGCTTTATAAAAATTCATTTGAAATTTTAATTTAATAATAATTCGATTTTTGATAGATTAAATAAAATTAATTTGCAATACAAATCGTTCGAAAATTCGATTTGTAATTAGATAAATTAAAATGAATTTGCCATATAAATCGTATAAAAATTCGACTAATTAAAATCAAAACTTACTCTTCTTCGACTCCCAATGTTCTTTTCTCTCTCGTGGCGTCGGCCACAATGTCAACTGAAAAAGAGATTTGCAATGATTACAGTAAAACGTACGCTAATATGAACAATAAAAATATAACAATGTTGTTATATTTTCATAAAATGACTAAAGCTAATAGCAAATACTTCAACTAACCTGATAATGTTGTAGTCTCAGCTTCGTCAGCGGCAAAAGGAGCCGCTGCGGCGAAGGCCGCGGAGACGGATAATAGAACGACGAATAAAAGCTTCATGTTGTCAGGGGGACGTGATGCGTGATCGAGTCTGACTGTGGAGAATAAGCTTCGACAGGCCGTATATATACGGTCGGCACGTCATCCCTTCCAATTGCTTTGTTTTTACCTCACAGACTCCAAACGTATGATTGGAGCTCGTTAGATTCTAAATCCTTAGATTTGTGCCAATTTTTAGCTGTAATTGTTAATAAATAATGCGTGAGCTATATTTTACTAAGAAACTGTGTGGAATATTGTCTTTTAAATAAATTCTGTGTAAAAAGTAACCGAATTATCAGTATTATTCTGATTATTATTATTATTACTAATGTCTATTAACACATATTAGTATTTCAAATAAATTTTGTTTAACAAATAACAAAATTGTAATTTCATTAATTATTTACGTTTTATACGTAGCATAAGAAAAATAAATTCATTTAAATAAGATCTAGATAATATTCTGTGTAAATTGAAATACAATTCAAATTTTGACACTGGGGTTGATTATCAGGTCAACTAACCAAACATTCTTTTCAAAATATTGACATAAACGGCTTTTGCTTGCAAATATGATATATGACTTTGATGTATAATAATGACTCCTTATTTATTTTCTGCACATATATCGTCTTAAATGTTTATGTTTATGTTGTATGCAAATAATATGTCTAATATCGCGATTATTTAACTTACCACCAAGAGTGTGACGGATATTCAACCGTTCAATTTCAACGTATAACTTTTCGAACGTTACTTAAATTAAATTCAAATACACAAAAACGGTTAAGTTTTAAATACAATAATGTCTGTAAATATCATTACATCGTAAATAAACTTTTTTTACATTTTCATATTGGTACTAGACTTTAAAACAAACATTTTAAAAACTGTCCCGTAATTTTTTATATTATACTTCAAAACGTTACAGATTCGAATTACAATTATTCAAACGAATTATTTTTATTCGATTTTTGAATACAAGAAGTAAAAAAAATACGTATTCTATACATGACTCGAAAGTTTAAACACAGCATTAAAAAATATTCAATTCCGAGATAATTATAGTCAGAAGAAAAATACAATTTATTATATGTTATATGTGTATAATATTATATAAATATATGTGAATAGTACATTGATAGATTTAATATATATATATATGTTAAAGTCATTTATAAGAAAAGCCGTTTATGTCAATGTTTTGAAAATATGTTTGGATAGAAAGTTGACCTGATAGTCAATATTGGTTTCAAACTTTCAATTAAATTTCAATATACACAGAATATAATATAGCCCTTCTTTAGATGAATTTATTTTTCTTAAGCTACGTATAAAACGTAAATAATTAATTATATTACAATTTTTTTTTATTTGTTAAACAAAATTTATTTGAAATACTAATATGTGTTAATAGACATTAGTAATAATAATTATCAGAATAATACTAAAAATTCGGTTACTTTTTACACAGAATTTATTTAAGAGACAATATTCCACACAGTTTCTTAGTAAAATATAGCTCACGCATTATTTATTAACAATTACAGCTAAAAATTGGCACAAATCTAAAGATTTAGAATCTAACGAGTACCAATCGTATGTTTGGAGTCTGTAAGGTAAAAACAAAGCAATTGGAAGGGATGACATGTTGACTATATATATACGACCTGTCGAAGCTTAATCTGTACAGTCAGACTCGATCACGCATCACGTCCCCCTGACAACATGAAGCTTTTATTCGTCGTTCTATTATCCGTCTCCGCGGCCTTAGCCGTGGCTCCTTTTGCCACTGACGAAACTGATTCTACAACAATATCAGGTTGGATAAAATATATGCTATTATTGTTGGCTTTAATAATTTTATAAAAATATGGCGAAATTGTTATATTTTTATTGTTTATATTAATGTACTTTTTACTTTAATAATTGCAAATCTCTTTTTCAGTTGACATTGTGGCGAATGCCACGAGAGAGAAAAGAACATTGGGAGCCGACAGACACTATAAAAAAGAGTAAGTTTTCATTATAAATTAATCGAATTTTTATACTATTTATATTGCAAATTAATTTTAATCAAACCAGAGAAAAGTCAATTTTTCTTCAAATAATTTTGCATTTATTCATTGGAATGAATTAATCAAAAATCAAATTTTCGGGCAATTTACGTTATTAATTATTTTTAATTAATTTAATAAAAGATAGATTTATTGTAAAATTAAAATTACAAATGAGTATTAATAAAGCACATTTCACAAAACTGACGTTAAAGCAAATTCCGGCTCGATACACTAAAATCTTCGTTTATTTTGATCCTCTGTTTACTGTCACGATCGAACGAGTTATTGAAATTGTATACTACACAACACGCGCATTTCAATCCGCTCTCTTTTATTCGAGTACATCTATATATGTAACGATACACTTTCAGAGTTGAATTAAAAACAAAGTCGGGAAGGACGATAAAATTATCGAAATCAATAAACTACGATAGAGGTTCACATGGAATTGTACATCCACCCGCCGATACCAATCCAACAAGTGCCGAATCCGTTGAAACCTCCTCTGAGGCGAGAGTCGCACGCTCTAGTGACCGTGAAACTGGAAACGACGAATTGATCGGTCTGGATGGTCAAAAAATCGTCAGCGAAATTAGTGATGAAAAAATCAGCAACGATGAATCGAGCGGTATGGGTGGTCAAGAAATCGTCACCGACGCATCGGCCTAAATCGTTGGTCAAGAAATCGGTAAGGACGCATCTATCGGTCTGAGGGGACAACAAATCGGCATCGACGCATCGATCGTATCGGTGCTATAATATCAAGATGAAGTAACAACAGGTCGTGGAAATGTCGCAGTCGAATAAGATCGGTTTACCTTGTTGTCCTGACAAATTGAAAATATGTAAATGATATATGTATGTGTGTAATGATGCATTGACTTAATCTATATTTAATTTATTATTTAAAAATTGATTTGATAATTTAGTTAATAGTTTCATAATTTTTGTATATAATTGTACTGATTGTTCTGTATTAACTAAAAGAAAAAACATTGTAATATCATCATTTTAAATGAAGAAATTAATTATGTTTGTAGGTCGATTGAACTTGAAAACTATAAAAGTTTGTATTATTTTTTATAAATAAAAGACGACACATATGTAACTTTTAATTTTGATGTTTCTCTTACTTGTACAAAAGCCCATAGCAAAATCTTCTTTATTTTATTAATTTGTCATGTTCTACGTTTTTTTTTTAATTATTTGATTAATATTAAAGAAAGATTTGAACAACAATATCCCACCATGTGTTCAAAGGCTTCCCAAAAATAACACTTCCAGAAAATTGGCTCACTACTTTTAGTAATACCTACTGATCATAAAAAAATACTACCAATTTTCGTACAATTTTTTTCGAAATCAGATGATTATCCGTAATTCAGTCGACTTATTAAGATTCAAGCATTTTTTTCTCATTTGACTCTGTCGGTAAAAGTTCAGTATGACACCCCCGTAACATTTGGCCTGTTAATCAATACCCTGTTAAAAAAAACACAAACTCAGCAATTTTCTCAACGAATCCTAATCCAGTGTGAAATATTTACCTCCGATCATCCTTGAAATCTTCCTTTGGTTTCTCATCTGTACCAGCAGTTACAGTGGAAGAACTAGCAGCAACAGATATACTATTAAACCTGTTCATCCACAAAGCATTGACATTCATCGCAATATCTTTGGAACATTTAGAAGCTACCCTATCCCAAATCTCAATCTTCCCCACTGCAGGTACAGAGTTCTCTGTCTTAAGAATACTGTCTAAGAAACTGTACTACAACTTACATCTGTTCTCAGACATTTGTCTCAAAAATCCACGAGCATTGTTTATCAAAAAAAAAATTTGATTTAGTCAGTTTTCGTTTTTGTTTATTTACACATCATTTTGATGGTATCATTGTTTATGTCTCTTCTGTATCTAACACTCTCACACCACTCGCGCGACAGAACATCAGTGTCAGTGTTTCGAAAACATATGATGGTCAGACGGATTTGGATTTGACTTAACTTTATCTATACTGTAGAAATGTTCTTTTCTATTTTCTTATAGGTTACGAGGAAATTACCAAATTGTATATCTAAATACGATCAACAAGTAGAAAAAGATACACAATTCGAAATTGACTTTTTAAAATAAAAAGAGAATCTAAGTAATTGCTATTATATGAAATTACAAATTGTTCATATAAAACATTCAAGAGTAAAGCTGGAGTATACAATAGTATGAATTTCGTTTATAACGTAAAATTATGAATAAGTTTATGAAAAATTTCAAGTATTTAATCAAATACATTTAATTATCAAAATATTAGTCTGAATATCTAAATAGTTTAAATACAATCAGTAACAAGTAATTTGAACTTCAAAAAGTTCATGAAAATGTCTAATATTTAATTTTAATCAAGAATTCAATACAATAAAAATTTATATTTTAGGACGTTATAATAATTCTACAAACAAGAGAAACATCAAAGTTAAAAGTTACATATGTGTCGTCTTTAATTTTTTAAAAATAATACAATCATTTAGAATTTACAACTTCAATCGACCTACAAATGTCATACATTGCAGAAACGTAATTAATTACTTCACTTAAAATGATAATATTACAATGTTTTTTCTGTTAGTTAACATAGAACAATCAATACAATTATATACAAATTTTATACTAAATGATCAAATCAATTCTTAAATAATAAATTAAATATTAAGTCAATGCATCATTTCACACATACATATATCATTTACATATTTTCAATTTGTCAGGACAACAAGGTAAACCGATCTTATTCGACTTCGACATTTCCACGACCTGTTGTTACTTCATCTTGATATTATATCACCGATACGATCGATGCGTCGATGCCGATTTGTTGTCCCCTCACACTGATAGATGCGTCCTTACCGATTTCTTGACCAACGATTTAGGCCGATGCGTCGGTGACGATTTCTTGACCACCCATACCGCTCGATTCATCGTTGCTGATTTTTTCATCACTAATTTCGCTGACGATTTTTTGACCATCCAGACCGATCAATTCGTCGTTTCCAGTTTCACGGTCACTAGAGCGTGCGACTCTCGCTTCAGAGGAGGTTTCAACGGATTCAGCACTTGTTAGACTGGTAACGGCGGGATGATCTACAATTGCACCTGCATCGTAGTTTACTGGTTTCGTGGTTTCCGATTGCGTCATTACTTCATCGCTGAAAAATCATCGTTATATATAAATATTTTTTGATATACTTGATTAATAGAAAGAGCGGATTGAAATGTGCGCGTTGTGCATACAATTTCAAATTACTCCGGCGATCGAGACAGTAAACAGAAAATCAAAATAATCGAAGATTTTCGAGTATCGAGCCGCGAATTTGGTTTATGTCTCTTTTGTGAACTATGCTTTATAAAAATTCATTTGAAATTTTAATTTTATAATAAATCTATCTTTTATTAAAATTATTAAAAATAAATAAAACGTAAATTTTATAATAATTCGATTTTTGATAGATTAATTAAAATTAATTTGCCATATAAATCGTATAAAAATTCGACTAATTAAAATCAAAACTTACTCTTCTTCGACTCCCAATGTTCTTTTCTCTCTCGTGGCGTCTGCCACAATGTCAACTGAAAAAGAGGTTTGCAATGATTACCGTAAAACGTACACTAATATGAACAATAAAAATATAACAATGTTGTTATATTTTCATAAAATGACTAAAGCTAATACTTCAACTAACCTGATAATGTTGTAGTCTCAGCTTCGTCAGCGGCAAAAGGAGCCGCTGCGGCGAAGGCCGCGGAGACGGATAATAGAACGACGAATAAAAGCTTCATGTTGTCAGGGGGACGTGATGCGTGATCGAGTCTGACTGTGGAGAATAAGCTTCGACAGGCCGTATATATACGGTCGGCACGTCATCCCTTCCAATTGCTTTGTTTTTACCTCACAGACTCCAAACGTATGATTGGAGCTCGTTAGATTCTAAATCCTTAGATTTGTGCCAATTTTTAGCTGTAATTGTTAATAAATAATGCGTGAGCTATATTTTACTAAGAAACTGTGTGGAATATTGTCTTTTAAATAAATTCTGTGTAAAAAGTAACCGAATTATCAGTATTATTCTGATCATTATTATTACTAATGACTATTAACACATATTAGTATTTCAAATAAATTTTGTTTAACAAATAACAAAATTGTAATATAATTAATTATTTACGTTTTATACGTAGCATAAGAAAAATAAATTCATTTAAATAAGATCTAGATAATATTCTGTGTAAATTGAAATACAATTCAAATTTTGACACTGGGGTTGATTATCAGGTCAACTAACCAAACATTCTTTTCAAAATATTGACATAAACGGCTTTTGCTTGCAAATATGATATATGACTTTGATGTATAATAATGACTCCTTATTTATTTTCTGCACATATATCGTCTTAAATGTTTATGTTTATGTTGTATGCAAATAATATGTCTAATATCGCGATTATTTAACTTACCACCAAGAGTGTGACGGATATTCAACCGTTCAATTTCAACGTATAACTTTTCGAACGTTACTTAAATTAAATTCAAATACACAAAAACGGTTAAGTTTTAAATACAATAATGTCTGTAAATATCATTACATCGTAAATAAACTTTTTTTACATTTTCATATTGGTACTAGACTTTAAAACAAACATTTTAAAAACTGTCCCGTAATTTTTTATATTATACTTCAAAACGTTACAAATTTGAATTACAATTATGCAAAAGAATTATTTTTATTCGATTTTTTAATACAAGAAGAAAAAATAAAGTATTCTATACATGTCTCAAATTTTACAACATTTATTTTTTTTAATTCTAAAATATTTATAATCAGTAGAAAAAAATAATATATAATATGTAATATGTGTTGTTCATGTATATATACATATATGTATACATATATGTATATATATATACATATATATATATATAGGTGAATATTATTACGAAAAAAAAAATTGTATAGTAGATGAAGTCAAGTCGAATCCGACTGACCATCATATGTTTTTGAAACACTGACACTGACGTTCTGTCGCGCGAGTGGTGTGAGAGTGACAGAGACAGAAGAGACGCAAACAATGATAAGATTGAAATGATGAGTAAATAAACAAAAACGAAAACTGACTCAATGAAGTGAACGGAGATCAGTGTTATCGAATAAAAAAATTTATTTTTTTTTTATAAATAATGCTCGTGAATTTTTGTGACAAATGTCTGAGAACAGATGTAACTTGTAGCACAGTTAGCACCGAAGGTTATGAAGTGACAAATTTGGTGAACAATTCAGAAAATGGTTTCTTAGCTTACGCTTGTATCAAGCCACCAGTGACAATTGATTTTGTATTCATTTGTAATATCCAAATAAGCCATGTGATCGTATGGCCTCAAATAGGAGCCCAAAAATCAAGTGGATTTCAACTATCGGTTAAGGCAACGGATGTGAAAAACTTGCCTTTTACAGATGTATCGACTGCTTTCTTGCAAAAGGAACAATCGGGTGTGTTGTTTTACAGAAGAGACATTTCGTATCATTCGGATATTGATACACCTTCCAATTTTGCCCAGCGATACATAAAGGCATTGAACATCGCTAATTATGTAAATAGTTTACGACTAAGTATTCTTAAGACAGAGAACTCTGTACCTGCAGTGGGGAAGATTGAGATTTGGGGTAGGGTAGCTTCTAAATGTTCCAAAGATATTGCGATGAATGTCAATGCTTTGTGGATGAACAGGTTTAATAGTATATCTGTTGCTGCTAGTTCTTCCACTGTAACTGCTGGTACAGATGAGAAACCAAAGGAAGATTCCAAGGATGATCAGAGGTAAATAATTCATACTGGATTAGGATTTGTTGAGAAAATAGCTGATATTGAGTTTTTTTTTAACAGGGTATTGATTGATGTGAATTCATTGAATGTACCAGAGGAGTTTCTTGATCCGATAACTTTTGAGATAATGACTCAGCCAATTATTCTTCCAAGTGGCAAAATAATCGATCAGAAGACATTGGAGAAGCATGGGCACAACGAAGCTGTTTGGGGTAGACCAGTTTCGGATCCATTTACAGGAATACGTTTCAGTGAAAACCGTAAGCCTGTAGCTGCGGTTCCTTTAAAATCTAGAATAGATAAATTCTTATTGGAAAATAGTAATAATGAAGAAGTTAAGAAGCTACCAAGAGTATTGGGATCAAAATCCTTGCAGCAAACTAATAATGTAAATATAATTAATTGTCTAACTGCTAGTTCTGTAAATAATGTAAATACTGTAAAAAATAATGTTAACGATCTGAAAAGAACTTTGTCCATAGAAGAGAATAGTACAAATATTGTGAAACGATCATTTCATGGGCACTCATTGCCAGTAGTGTCTCTTAGAAATTCTAGCATACATAATAGGAGATCGACAGCTGTTTCAATAAGTAAAATTATAAATAGACAAGAAATCGATCAACAAAATACTGCCATAGAAGAAAAGCTGGATTCAGAAATTCAAGTTAATCCAATGCCAACTTGTCAATGTTGTTCGGAGAAGATATTTTATAAACTACCCTGTGAGCATGTCATATGTAGAAAGGCTTTGCTGTCGCTAAATAAAGATCAATGTACAATTTGCAAGTCAGAATTCAAGAAAAGTGATCCGCAAAGATTTCATCTATGTAATTAATGTAAATTAAAAATCCATTTTTCTATTTGATGTATCCAAAGTAATTTATTAAAATTAAACATCGTTATTTCTTATTTTCTCTTTTCTATTACATAAAAACCAGCAAATGTGAATTAATATATATTTTCTTTTTAATTCCAGTGATTACATCATTGATTTTCTTACTCAATATTTTAAGCTTAATTACGTTAATAAAGTAACAAAAGAGAAAAATGTTTTAGTAGTCACCAGGGCTTTTAAAATTATGTTTCAAAATACATTTCTTAGATAACTATTTTTTTTTTTTTGACTACCGATAAACTTTTATAACTTTTATAATTACTACAAGATCAGGTGGCCAAAGTATGTTATCAGATTTTTTTTTATCACATTCTATATAGTTTATTTAAGTTTGTGACTAAAATCGCATTTTTGCAAGCATAGGTCTCTTGCAACTTTATATCTCTATTGACTCCGAGTTGTCTCTCCGAATATATGTTTTTACGTGTATGCAATTTAAAAAACAAAAAAAAAATGCCATGAAGGGAATGAAATTTGTTATGCAACAAAGGTTTTTTTTCTTTTTTAATGATTATAATGTCGAGTAAGAAACGTGAAGGACATTATTTGCAATTGAAATGCGATCCATCAACAATCCTTTACTCGCATTTTTATTATAACCATTTCTCATAATATAATGTTTTTTAAGCTATCTCGATCGTGTTTAACATTTGTAATGTCAATATAAATGTGGTTTTTGTCTCGTTTGTAGATTACAAGTAATCCTTCTTTTATAATGTTACTGTGAACCTCCTAGCTCATTGCCGAGAGCTGTGTTGCTTTTTTTAAAATCTGTGAACAAAGAAAGGAATGCTATCGGTTAAAATTTGACATTGATTTTGACATGTTACGCAAGAGCAAAAATCACCCTCACCTGCAGGATGTTGTTATTAAACTTCTTGCTTGGCAAGAGGAGCATCTTTTGGTTCCTCCGTGATTTTTGCAGTTTCTTTCTTGTTATCAGCTACAAGAGCCTCATCAGCCTCCTTCTTCAGTGCAACCTTGAAAATAGAAAGTAAATTGGAGTTTAGAATTTTATTAAGTCTCAATGAAATACCTCACGCAACACCTTAAGAAACCTTTTGGAGTCTGCGTGATATTTAACATCTATAACATATATACCTCTTCTTTGCTAGCCTCGTCAAAGTTCTCCACCAAGTCAGGCACTTCGTCGTCCTCCTCCAGGGCAGCCTTGCTAGCTCCACTTTCGCCAAGAGTTTTAGCCAATCGCTTCAGTTGAGTCAGACCCTCGGGGCCAAGTTGATTCAGGATAGTAGGAAGCATTTCTGTGAGTGGTTTGTTTTCGCCGTGACCTGTGATGGCAAAGGTATTTGCCGAAAGACTGGCTTGTGCTTTGGGATTGTTGAAGTGGATGACGGTATTGTCATCTTTAATCATGTTGACCTCTTCGATGCCAGGAATGGTGTTCACCGACAGCTTCTTCAGACAGCTCTGAAGCTTCTTATCATCTGTGGCATTGGTGGTGTGCACGACCTTGAGAACATAGAAAAAATCCCATCGATTACATCCACCGAACATCAAATTGTTTACAAAACAAGCCACTCCTCTTAGCTCATTAAAAGTCAATGCAACAGCAATAAAAAATCATCGATACTCAAAAACAAACACAAACATCGTAAAAATGTGCTCGTCAAGCATGTACGAAAATAGATTCTCGTAATAGGACTGAGTGCAAAGTACAAATCGAGGGTCGAAAATCGCCTTCCTCGGTGAAACCAAAAAAACGGCGAAAAAAAAGAGATCACATCGAAAAAATTGTACAAACACGCGGGCGGAAACAACGATGTCTCTCATAGCCTCGTTTGGTCGAAAATTTTCATCGCTTCTATAACGAACTATATATACACCCATATATATCACATCAAAGAGAATTTTACCTTCTTCTTACGACGAGGTGTACCTTTGCCTCCGATTCGCACTTGAGCTTGAAGTTTCTTCAGTTTTTCGGGATTCATGACGACGTCGAGTTGTTGGAGAAGTTGTTCACTGCGACTGAGACTTGAGAGACGAGATGCGCGACGGTAGACGCACGAAGGAAGGAGGCCAGAGTTGCGCGGATATAAAGGGCGATATGCGCGGCACCGGCGATCAGAGAGAGAGCCAAACACGTGCTCCGTCGTTGGGCCGAGAGAGCGCAGGAAAATCCTTCTATTTTCTATATATATATATATGGGACGTTTTATAGAGATGCGCAGAATGAGATGCGCGGTGGGCTATAGGGGCCGCGCGGATCGACGCGAAGAGTCAAAGTTTCCGGTTATGGTGATTTGTTTTTTCTCTTTTTCTTTTAAGGCGCTGTTGCGTTTTTCGAACGAGAGTATGTCGGCGGCGCATTTTCGTCGCGACCGTCCGTTCGGACGGGTTCGTTTGTTTGGTATCTTTTTTTTTATTTTGTGCTTTTCGCTTTCCGACCTGGATTGGACTCGATTCGACAATCAGGTGATTCTGGATTGTGTGAATTTTTTGATTATTGTTATTTTTGTTTTTATTGCAATTTTTATTCTTATTTTGATTGTTACACTTTTGTTTACTGTTTTCGCTCGTACGCGATGGTGAATTTTTAAATAATAACTAACAAAGTGAATTCGACAATCAATTTTTCGCCGACAATCATTTAAAAACATCGACAGGGATGATGAATTTTGATAAATTTATAATTTTATGTATGAATATATTCTTAGTTGACGTTAAATAAGTAACGAAGAATTTCGAATAAAAAAACAATTTTTTCTGGATTTAAAGGGGGCAAGACATCTTTCAAATGCAAATTAGTAAATTAAAAATTTTAAATATTTATGCAACAACGCAACTGTAATTTACACTTATTTTAATTAGAGGTGATAGTTTTACCTTTAATTTGAAAGCTCTTCTATAAGTCCTTTCGATAGCTGCTTGCAATAGAAAGTTGCAAATTCACTTACTGTAGGATTCAAAGCCAACCGATGGATAGATTGAGCTCAAAATTGGCAGTTAAATTCTTTGCTGTAGTCCTTTCAATATAAGAGTAGGAATTTAGAATAAAATTATTAAAAAAAATTTAGCTCTAAATCCCTACATTCATACTGAAAGGAGTGTATCAAAGAGTATTACTACCAAGTTTGAACTCAATCTATCCATCGGTTGACTATAAAAACTATGCTGAGTGAATTTTCTACTTTATGTTGTAAATAGTTATCGAAGGGCCTTATAGAAGAGCAAGACCTTTCAAATTGAAAGTAAAACTATCTTCCATTATTAGAATAAGTGCAAATTATAATTACCTCGTTATAAATATTTAAAATTTTTATTTAGTAATTTGCGTTTCAAAGGTGTCTTGCCCCTCAATAAAAGCACGTGTTTTAATACATGAAAAGTGTAAAAAAAAATTTTATTCTTTTCTTTCGACTGATCCAAAATAATATAATAAAAGCAACAGCAATTTGTTTGTCTATTAATTGTAAATAATACTTGCGTTCGCTTAAATATGATTTTAAATTATAAATTATATACATATAGAGTAATATTTTTCATAAAATCAACACTTTCGTTATTATTTCTGAACTATCATTTTACAGAAATTAAAAATTATAATAATAATAATTATTTATGAAGAAACAAAGCTACACAGCAAGAAAGAAGCTGTTACATTATCAACTAGTTAATTTTTAACTTCTATTATCACTAACTTTTAAAGTGACTAGAAAAGGCAATGTTAAAATGAAAAACAAAATCTTAAATACATCAAAAATTTTTTTCGGCTTCAAAACTAACAATAAACAATTCAATAATTCAATAATCTTCGACACAAACGCAGTCAAATGATCAACTAATTTAATAAAATATAAACGTCCCTTATTTAAAAAAAAATTTCGAAATTCCCGCACTTTGTTTGCAGTGCCCCACGTGGTCTTTTAGCACACAGTGAACTCGCCTTAAAAAGCCCTTGAAATGTGATCGTGTTTTTTTTTAGGTTATCTTTGCTAATATAGCGTTCGCGACATAGCCGTGTGCAAATTGTTATTAACAAAATAAACTAACAATATCTCATGTTCTTAATTAATCCGGCGAATTTTCAAGCTCGATTGATCAACAAATTTGCTGGGGAGAAGTTTCTAAGCTAAAAAGCTGAAAAAAAACTCGCAGTCTCTCGTATGACTAGTCAGACGCGATGGAGAACTCGCGGCGGGGCTCTATTTATATTTATATCCTCGACGGGAGTCTGAGGTCTAATTTATCTATGTGAGTCCGTTCGAAAACCACAGCTGGAAACCACGCGGTTTGATAATACCATTTTGGGAAAATATTGCGGCTGCATTTTAAGAACGTCGAAAGTGTAGAAGAAATTTGAAAAAGGGCGATTCGAATGTTTGAGAAAACAATTATATGTTATATATTGTTGTCCGAGAATGTAAATTTTAAATATTTGTTTATTTATACTGTTATTGTATTTAATCGCAGTGAAGTGTAATATGCAAAATCGATAACAAAAAATACGTATAAATTTTAGTACAATGTGCGTATATGACGCTACACTATCGAATAAAGTTCTTTTAATCACTTCGCCTACAAATTTTACGATTTTTACGTATGGACATAAAGAAAATAGTAGTCAATATATTTTATAGACGTATAAAATATGTAATTAGTACATTCGCTTTCGAGGAGATAACAGATGCCGATTTTACCGATAATCGTCTCTTACCAGCAAACAATAAAAATGTGAATATAACTTTTTTTATAAGTTTTACGCGAAATTTTTTTTGTATTATACTAGAATTGAAATCGATAATAAAATAAAAATAATTTTACTGTCTGGTATTTATATTGTCGTGAAAACGTGGATAGTCAATTTAAACATATAGTAATTACTTTTAACTATTTTACTTTTATATCGAATTCGTTTAATTAATATTAACTAATATTTAGTTTATACACTGAAAGTAAGGTTTGCTATAATTAAGAAAACCTACTTACTAAAAAACTGCTTTTTTGAAAGAAGAAGGTATTTACTCGAATTAAAAAAACTATGTTTTGACTTTAAAAAAGTACATTTTTTTAAATCAAAAACATTTTGCTATATTTTAGCAATTATTTTTCTCCGAGCATTGATAACAATTTATGCTGATAATATTAAATATTCATATTAATTTATTCGAAAATGACGATAACATTTTGAAATATTTAATAAATTAAAGATTTTGATTATTAAATAATAAATGTATATATATAATATTTTCATAAGCATAATTAAATAGCGAAATCTACGTTACTTTAACGCTACACACGCTTATATGTAACTTATTATACATCTTAATTTTGTAAATAGCCCCCCTAAACTAAACTTTACACGACTTTCGTCTTGCGAACTAACGTATGATTTTCCATCAAAATTAAGGCGGAAGACGTAACTCCAATTACTCTCCATACCTTCTCTTTAAGCATAAGCATAAAAAATAGCTGTTTCTCGCGACTCAGTGATATACCTGAGAGTAAAGTATTTGATGACGGTGAAAACATCAGGATAATGTAATAGCTGCTGACGAGAGAGCAGATTCGAACTTTACCGACATTTCGATGGCTTTTACCGGCCAACGATAAGACATTAAAACTATATATATATGTATACCTATATATATATAAGTATCTGTAGTAGATATAAAGTACTCGTTTGAATGTTATTCGATAATTAATTTTGCTCGTATATTCAGCATCGATTTTTCATATCTTTGTGAAATATGCGTTGTTCTAACGACTATCCATTAAACCCGATATGAAAAGTAAGGTGATGAATATCTTGCATTAGTGTCGTTTCGCATAAGAGATTGAAAAGTTCAAATAGCAAAATTTAACTTTATTACACATCGCACACTAGAGAGTAATCTTTCACTATTTTATTTAATATATCTACGTCGTTTACATTTTTTTACGTCCCAAAGAGTGCGTTATCCATTCCATTATCGATATTATTTCACGTATACGAGTGAATTTACGAGATACTGCAAATAATTTGATATTTGGAGAAAACAAAATTTTTCGAGGAGGAATACCATGTTTTTGTGGCGTCTATCGAATTAAAGATACGATATTCGGGTTTTATTTTGTTATTTGAATATTTTAGAAGCACAGATATTTTAATAAAAACGAAATTTTTGAAATACTGAATTAAGCATTTTTTGTACATAATTATTATATTTTCTAATTACTTTTCCTTGAGTCCGGAAGGGGGTGTTTAGTCAAAATAACCTGCAATTGGTGAAAATTCAATTTGAAATTTCATTCTTATTTTAAGTCATTTTGCGACAAGTAATTGAAGTAATAACGTTTTGAAATGTTATTACAACGTTAAAATAAAAGTTCAAAAATAGGATCTTAAAAAAATATTTTTTTTTCTTTTGATTAAACAAGGTGTTGTTTTGATAAATTGTTGAAGATTATTGTCTGTATTACTTGTGCTTCATAAGAAAGAAGTTTTTAAATTGTCGATTTTTATTAACATCTAATTCATAATTAATTCTAATATTTCTTGATGAAAAAGGCACTTCATTAATAATTTAATTACGACAAATAAATATCACTGACAAATGAATATTTTGTAAAATTAATGAGATTTTGATTTGCACGTATGTAACATCGAGACACCAATCGTCGGTTATAACATCATGGTCAAAGAGGAGGAAAACTCGGATTTTTCCTCCTCCACACATAAGTCGAGCTTCGTAAATTGACGATTGGAAAAAAAAGAAAATTTGTGTAAAATTTTCCTTTTTACGGCCAATTACGGTCTTAGCCATGCATTATTCATTCTCATTGATCAGGGAATTTCCCCGTCGGAGGCAGCATTAAAGCTCGCGAAATAAAAAGTTCGAATAATACGCGAGGCCGAGGGAATGAGGCTTAAAGAGTCGACGTCGTCGACGACGACGAACGAGAGGGAGTTTAAAAGCTGGGGAAAAAAGGAAAAAAAGAAAGAAGATAAAGCGCGGGTCTTTTGAAAGGTATAACCGTGACACACGCGCGCTTTGACTCTCACTTTTCTATAGGTTTATTAATTCGCGTAAAAAATATATATATATATATATATTTTTTTTTTCTTTACATTTTCGTTCTCTCTCTCTCTCTTTCTATCTCTGTTTCTACATTGGCATTTCTACAGTAGAGAGATACGTTCGATTTTCGCCGGAAAATTTAATTTGCCCAAAAGCGATGCTTTAATTTCTTTTTTTTTCGTCCTTTGAAATTACCGCTTAAGATATTCGATACCACATTAATCACTAAATAGAAGGAAACGTCCCGCATAGGTTTTTTTTCGATCTCGCGATACTCGACAAATATTTTCTTTCGATCTTTTACCCAACCGCATATTTACGTTTGCAAGGGGATCGGGACGCCGTTTTAATATTTTTTGAAGCAACGAATTTTACATTCTAGTTTATTTTTTTTGAGGATGGAAGCTTTGTTGAATGATTGTATTTTAAGTTTTGTTTAATTCGCATTTTAGAGTTATGGGATCACTAAGCTCGAGTGAATCTTTATTATTTAAGGGGGTGTCATAATCAACTTTTATCGACTGAGTCAAGAAAATATTTTCTAATTTCCAAACAACGATTGTTTAATAAATACATTTTCTTGAATACGTACAAAATTAAATTGTATATAAAGAAAAAAAAATGTTCTCATACAGAACATTTACTTTTATAGAGTAAACATTTAAGAGCGGATCGTTGTATGCTCGTATCGAACGATTTTGAAAAGTATTTCTGTAATCTAATGGAGGTCTGTATGGAATGCACGCTGAATGTATTTACTTGAATATCGCTTTGTTTCAAAAATTACGATTTTAACTTTTAATTGACGACTTGCTTCACAAATTCGATTTTATTCGAAGTGGAATTTTTATGTTTTTGAGAATATTTTGTTTAATAAAAGATCCTACAATTAAAAAATAAATTTTTCAAATTGGAGTAACCAAATTGCGACCATGTAAAATAAATAAAACCGTTGTTATATTCTACGACCTTTTTTTCTGTGTATAATACTTATAAATAATATTTGAATAACGATTATCGAAATTTTGATATAGTGAATTTTTAAAAAAATCGAAGCTCGTAAAGAATAAACCGTAAAACATTTAAAAGCGTTGTTTTACTAATTTTGTATCTTGAAATTTCTAAAAGTTTACACTTCTCGAGAATAGAATCCGTTAAAATTAGACATAAATTTTTTATTTTTTAACTATTTTATGGTCAGTCATAAAAAAGATACCTTTCAAAGAGGCATCGAATATATATAAAAATTTTAAGGCAGTATGGTCTCGCTTTAAAACAAAAATTTCATAAAAAATTATTTTTTCTTGTTTATTTTTAATTTTTGAATGGTACATCTCGTTCCGATAAAATTTCAATCGCCACGATGGAGAAGCTCGATTTTTCGGAGGTGATTTTCGTTGAGAATAACAGCACAAAAGAGGACCTCCATTAAGTGCTAATGGGTTAAAATATTGAATTCGCTGAAAATTATTAAAATTCATTGTTTTGAACATTTTAATTGATTTGTTATAATTATTAATGTAGAAAAATGGTACAAAAAGGGGCTTCCAGTGATAAATTATTATGAATGTTCTATTTTCTTTAAGGAGGGTAACAAAAATCAAAAGAAATTTACAATATGTATTAGTTTATCTTTTGCACGATCTAAAGAAAATAAGAAAGCAGTGTGAAATGAAACAATTTTTCGTAAATTATGGAAAAAATGAATTTTAATGTTGTTTTTGTCAATTTGTTTAACCATTATTTTTTAACATTCAGTTAAATACTTTGCAATGGCGCTATTTTAAATATTTCGCTAGGAAAAAATTGTAGATAATGCTAAAATACATAACAGCAAACCCAAAAGATTGCGCTTGGTTTGAATATTTTTTTCAGTTCCAAAAACAATCCTCGAAATGAACTAAGGCAGGTCTCCCTTAATTACAGTCAATTATGAAATTGTACATATATTTGAAATTAGTTCTTCGTACGCAATTTTAAATGTTATTTAATCGGATTTTATTGCTTGTGTATATTAAAACAATTATACTGTTATTAATTTTTCGTACTATCCGGTGGGTGACGTCTAGACAAATTAGCCTGCAAGTTATCATATTTGTTGATTATCTTGCAATTCGTATACACAGTGTAATCTTTGATTTGTCTGAAAATATTGCCGAATTAGCTGAATCTTCATGGCTTCAAAACTGTAAAAATTAAATCTCAATTTATTAAATTTATTACATTTTTTTAAAAAAACTCATCTTAATCTATTGTTATAACATCTAGTTGTAATCTTCATCGGTCGAATATGAAAAAATAATTTCAATTCAAATTTATTAAAATTCGAATCGTTGCAAGATTCGTTAATTTTTCACTAATGCCATGCACGTCGACGTTTCGTAATTGTCGTGAAAATTTCATTCCTTTGTTTTATACGTATATGAGGAGGGAAACATTCGCTATAATAGCGGTTTTAACTTATGAGAGCTAAATTGAATTTTGAAGATATTCCAAACTTCTTGGTTGCGTTATAACTTCTGGCGAAGTCAAGCTGCTCGTGATATATTTGTATAACGATCAAATTAAGTTTCCAGTCGCGAAGAGTCTGCAATAACATCTTTGAATAATAATTAATGACTTTAATACAGCTATACTTATTTATTTATTTATTTATCGTTTCCTCGTGTAGTCCATCCAATACACATATAGGACATAGCCACTGTTTAATATATAATATGCATGTATCTACTCCATTAGGGAAGTTTCGTCGTAATTACTGAAATCACAAGTTTTCATGCTTACGTAACTTACGGGCAATTATTTCATAAATATTTACTAATTGATGGCAAACGATGTGGCGATACAAGCCCTTACGAATTGCGTGTCATTTTGGTAATCAATTTTTACCTCTATTATATAAATATGTTTCTTTTTTTTCGATTTTATCTCAAAGTCGTCCATAATATAGACTCGTAGGAAATTCGTAATTGGAGTTCTTTTTTTTCCTACTCCAATCGTTATCGCGACTTAATAATATTTTAATGCGCGCAATGAGATAAAGAATCTAATTGTTTTAATCATAGTTGTTTCGACTTTGAACTGTGATTTTTTTTATCTACACACAGGGTATCAATGAATCATAATAATTATAAGGAAAAGTTGATAGAAAGAGCTTTATGTTTTGCGCGCTGAAATTCAAATCGTACGAAAGTCAAGCACATTTTTCTTCAATGAAACTCGACATGTCGTACACGGTTTCTAGATTACTAATTCAGATTCGTGTGTATGTATGCACAATTGCGTTTATTTCATTGGAAAACTTATTTCACCTTCTTTGAATGCACATTTCTTATTTTTTTTCCTTCGCTTTAAAAAGCCTCGCGATTAATTATTCTCTTTATTCGCGTCTGGCTGAAGCTGGTCTCTTTCTACTGTGCTGTTGAAAAACTCCCGCCGCAGTAATTTCCTTTCCCAGAAGTGAGCCTGGAACGAGACGTGCAAGATATATATATGTATATAGACACGACAGTGAAGGCTACGGTAAAAGCGCATAAATTTTCTTCGAAAGGTCTTGAGTTAGGTCGAGATCTTAAGCGATAATTCGTCGCGTTAATTCTCTGTATTTGGAGAGGTGTACATTGGCGATTCTCTGCCAAATCGTCATTGTAACGATGTTTTTTGTCGTATATTTTTAAGATAATTTATTATGGTTATTCGATTATTTAAAAATTTAAATAAGAAATAATCCTATTTTCGTTAACTTTTCGTACTATCCAGTAGGTGGTGTCTAATCGACTTAGCCTGAAAGTGGTAAAATCACATTATGATTACTATATAACAAGGTTAAAGCCTGCCGAATTTAATTGCTTGGGTATATTATAATAATTATACTTTAATTAATTTTTCGTACTATCCGGTAGGTGGCGTCTAATCGATTTAGTCCGGAAGTGGTACAATGATGTTATAATTTCTGTATAATATTGTTTAAACCTCATGTAGTTATCGTAATTGCTTTTGTATATCATAATGATTTCTATCTTCGTTAACTTTTCGTACCATCCGACAGGTGGCGTCTTGTTTAATTAAACTGCAAGTGGTAACAAATCATCGATTGATTTCTATTGAACAACATTTAAAACTGGCGTATTTAATTAGTGTGGTATTTTAATAATAATTACTTTTTTCGTATATTTTGGGAATTTCTTTGTTAATATTGCCGGAAAATTTTTTTGAACACTTTTCTGCAAGTTACAGGGAGTTGTAATTTTAAAGGTCTTTTATTTTTGTTGGATTACACTATGTTAAGGAATTCATGACTCTCAGGGGATTTAGTACTAAAGGCGTATAAAAGCTTTTTTGTAATATCTTTCAAATTTTAAAATACTCACAAATATTTATCGTTAAAATGTATAAATAAATTAAATTTTAAAAGTTTCAAAATTGAGATAGCAACTTTTATTTTCAAATTCAGAAAAGTGCGTACATATTTAGTTGTTTTTATACACTTTAACGTAAGCTGTACAATGAACATTTTTTTCTTTCAGTTCGATCAGGTTAAATTCCAAAACATTGTCCTTCTCAGGAGAGCTGTATTTTAAAAATTTCACTGAATTGTACAGTAATTTTTTTTAAAGTAAATACATCTTTAGATGTTCTTAATGAAAAGGGTAAAAAATAATATAACTTTATTGTATATACAATAGTTCTGGAAAAGTGTGTTTGACCATTCAAAACTTCCCAAGAATAAATTATACGGTTAAAGTTAACTTTTACAAATAACAACATCGTAGATGTTCAAAATGTGTGTTCAGCTGGAAAATAGTGAGTTTATTCGATCGAATTATAAGATGAATACGAATAAGGAACAGTTAAAGTATTCGCGTCAGCTATTCGTAAATCTTGCCTTTCGTAGTGAATCGCCAATGTATACATGAGTCATTCTCTGTCAGATTGACGAAACAAAAAAGGGTCTTTCTAGTTGTATTTCTAGTTAGAAATGAAGCTGTCATGTCATATAATGTGAATTTCTCAACATTGGTCCAGATTCCCAGTTAGAAGCATACCCAGATTTCCAACTCTGTCAGAGAATGACTCATATATACATGTGTGTATACGAAAAAAGCCACCCCTCAGTCGAAAATTGGTCTATTTATAAGACTATTATTATACGTCATTTTGTAGGTATGAATGTGTTCTATTAATGTAAGACCTTCTACTCTAAAGTTGGTTGATCATTAACAAATATAAAACTAACATTATATATGGTTGATAATCTTAAATAAAAATAACTAAAAAAATTTTTTAAATAAACTAATCGACAACTGACTTATTAATTTGTTCCTGGTTAGTTCTAGATTTATATAAATATAACAAAAGAACAATTGTACTTTATTATTAAATCAATTAAATTTTATTTAGATATTCCAGTGCAACTTTCCATGCTTCAGAAATTCGCGGATGATCAAAGTTTTGAAAATCGAAATAATAAATCCTGCATAAATCTATAATTATTCTATGATCCAGTTTGGTCAAACAAAATTTTTATCAAATTTCCTACTTTTCCAAAAACGCAACTGAGTTGGATAATTTGCATTTTAAACTTTACAGATTTCTCTCTCGAAAACTATACACCTAGATATATAGTGTGCACCATACGAAATTTGACAATAGTTTGTTTTTTATAAGAGTGTACAAATATAAATATGGGAAAATCATTAGTAATCAGGACGTAGCGACGACCCAGTGGAGGAACTTTGCCATAGGAAAATTAAACTTTAAAATTCTTCGAAAGTTACGTTATAAGGTGATAGAGAAAGTGCACTGGTGTTGGACCTTTTACCTGGAAAATTAGTAGCTCGAGTTACGAAATAATTATATGTAAGTAAGTTCGGGTGGAGACATAACGAAGCTTCTTCTTCTTCTTCTTCTTCTTTGCCAACTAAAACTTCAGAGGAGCACAAACATATATAGGTATAAAGACATATGACCTGAATGTAAATATTTCAGGTTACTAAAAGTTAGTTTAAAAATAAATGAATGATTTAATAGTAATACCACAAATGCACAGACACGTTTTCCGTGTTAGTGTGTATATAGCAGTCAGACGCTATGGGCCATTAGTCCGTTTATGCATTAGTACACGTATATGTATATATATATATACATAGTATATAATGCATTCGAGCTTCTCTCTCCGCCTCGTCATTAGTCTCGGGAATCCAGAGATTGCGAACGTACACTTGGGAGTGAGTTTCGACTTTGGAGCTACGTCAATAGCCATTCAGAATCGACTCTATACCCGGTACATGCATATATAAGCATCATCGGAGTGTCGAGAGCATTGAGTGTTTAAACTTATATGCTGCGTGTGTGCGTGAGTGAGTGTAGAGCATCGCTAATCATTTTAATTCATCGTTGATTGTTGGGCAAGATGAGAGAATTTAGTTTGTAGTGGTCATTATACAAATTTGAATTTCGCGCCTTTTTTGAAATCCTGTAAAAATACGGATTATTTTTTCGTACACTTCAAGAAATCCGATACTTTTGCGGTAAAAGGAATTACTTTTTGGATAAATACTGTTGAATGGAATGAATTTAAGTAATTACTGATGTTACTTTCATTAACTGTTCATACTATCCGATACCTGGCGTCTAGTTAACTTGCATGTGGTCAAATCATGTTATGTGTATTATATAACAAGTTTAGAACCTGGCGTATTTAATTGCTTGGGCGTATTATAATAATTATATTTTTATTCATTTATTTTACTATCCGGTAGGTGGCGTCTTCATCGAATTAGCCGTCAAGTGGTAAAATCATGTTATAATTTCTACATAATAAGTTTTGAGCCTGACTTATTTATGGTAATCGCTTTGGCATTTTATAATGATTCTATGTTCGTTAACTTTTGCAAGTGGTAAAATAAATCTATGATTTTAGCGATATGTTGCTGTGTCTTAGCTTACGATACATGTTTGATTATTTCGCAATTTATACAAATAGTGTTAGACGAACCTTTTATTGGTCAGAAAGTATTGGCGAATTATTAGCGAAAATTGATGATCTATAAAATATTTGTAAATTAATAATTTTTTTTAATAGTTTTTTTAGCTTATAAAATCAGTGTCGTGAACATCATTTCAACTTATTCGATAAATTTGGCGGTGAAAATATTCTTTTTGGATAAAATCGAATAATTTTCACTCAACAACCAAAGCTTATCTCTGTCTCTACTTAACAGTCAATTTAATACAATACTCTTTTATCTCAAATCTAACCACAATACAATTTAAAAATCAAATTCATACATTATGCACTTCACTCTAAATACGAGCTCCTCGAATCGATTTCGCTCTCTGCGTATTAAATCTTCTCCCGCAGACACTGGAATTATCATTTGAATAAATTTAAGCCAGTTAGTTCAACGATCACTCCCCCCCCCCCCGTTTCTGCATCCCCATTAAATAGCAAACTACTTGCACTATTTCGAGTATCAAGCTGAGACACCCCACGGCGTCGGCTAGATTGAGTCTGAAATTAGATCCACTGCTGAGCAGTGCCCATGACGCCCGTGGCGCGAAATTCAAAGCGTGTAATTGGTAAAAATCCTCGATTAAATCTCTCTACCCTCGAGATCGGACAGAAAAACTTTTCATCAACTTCGAACTTCCATTAACCCGTTTTTTTTTTTTTAATCGAACTTCATGCTAATTCAACCAACCAAAGGTACCTGCGCTGTATAAGATCGACTGTAATTATACCAAGGGCTATATATATGTTATGCGGTAAAAACAGGCTTGATTTATACTCTGACTCTTCTTCTATATTTTTTACTTTTCCACAAGAAGAGAGAGACAGAGAGAGAGAAAGCGAAAGAGGAAGACGTGAGGGAGATTGATTCTCACCGAGGCAGTGATTGGGAAGTTTAATTGATGGAGTTTTGATTTGGGACAAGTGTACCTATATATGAGTCATTCTCTGACAGATTGACCGAATAATAATTTTATTCTTTAAACATTTTTCAACTTTAGTTTGACACTGTATTTACCTTCTTGATTTTTTTTAGATATTTTCATCAAGGTTTTTTAAATTACAATGAAAGTTGACAATTTTCAAAAAATAGTAACTTCTCAGGGAAGCCTTTGTCACAAAAAAACACAAAAAAAACTAAAAAAATTAATGACGGTAGATACAGTGCCAAATTATAGTTTAAGATTCTTTTAAAAACAACATTTATTGTTCGGTCAATCTGTCAGAGAATGACTCATATACAATAGTTTCTTCGTTTTCGACCTTTCCACACGATTTTCCTCTACTCGGGATTATCGTTAATAGTCGACTAAAGACAAATAAAAAAATTGTCAGTCTTGACTTATTACATCTGTGACACGTTCGGATGATCGATGTCTCGGGATAAAAGTGAATATTTTCATTTCCGACAATTGCCGTTGCGTGTATATGTATGCATATCTATATACGAATCGCGGGCAAAAGTGCTATTTGAAATTCGCCACGGCGAATAAATAATTTTTCACGACTTCCGAACTTTTAAAATCACTTCCAGTCGCCACTACTACCGCGGAACTTGCGCAAAGTATAGAAAGCACTTTTTCTTTATAAGACCTTAAGCGCCGAGGAGGACTATGAATCCGGAATTTTCGTCGCTCCAGCGGAATGTAAAAATCCTCGGAATTTGCGATTTTCGAAAAATACCCACTCAAGGGCGTTTTATCAAGGATATTTTTTATACACACGACATTGAAGTCCTGTACGTGTACTTACACATACACTCATGTACATATATATATATATATATATATATATTAAGTATTTCTAATAATATTTACATTCATTTATATTAGCTAAAAGCATTAAAAAATACCTCAAATGATATCATGTTCTATACTCAATCTTCAGAGCAAGCACAAACCGTATATCCCTCTAGCAAAATAACTCTCGCATAAGAGTTAAACTGCTTAAAAAAAAATTTAAGAAAAAATCTAAAAATATGTACATCAAGCTGTCGATTCAGTGTCAAAGAACAATTTAAAGTTAATTAGAACCAAAAAAATGTATCCATGGCCTGTCAATCTGTCACAGAATGGCCATATATGTATACACACACTTACAAGAAGTATAACATAAATATATAGAAAAAAAAAGATACGTAGACTAGACAGAGAAAAATGATGGATTTGTCGCGTGTGCTCAGCGAGAACGACGATTAATTTTCGACTTGCTTTCCTCCGTTTTACGCAGCAGTATTAAACGCATAAATAAGAATTACGATGCGACACGGGGTTCCCCTTTATGATCGCGTTTATATATATAAACGTGGATACACCTGGTGTATATGAATATGTGTCAGCTTTTTCGTGGCTGGCAAAATTGGATGAAATTGTGAAGTATATATGTATGCTCTATGTCTCTCTTTCAAGGATACAAATTTGTCGTGCGATGTTAGCACACTCGAGCGAACGAACAATATATGTTTCGTTAAATTAACCGAAGAGCTGGAACATAAGAGAATTTTCAAATTTCCCGCGTCTCGGGGAAGCTTTTATCGCGCGTATGATTTCGCGAAATATTTGCGATATATTTTCTTCGTAGAAATGTTTATTATACTTTGGATAAATGTGAACAAATGCGATAAATGTGCATTGTGCAAATGTTTGCATATTTGTGTATTGAAAAAATAAATACTTTGAAATTTTGGCGTTTTTATTAGTTTTTCATTGCGATATAGTGACGTTTTGATTTTAAAAAGTCCGTGAAATAATTTTTTTTTAATTTTAACGTATTGTTCAGATGTCGAAAATATTACTTTATTTTAATTTAAGATATATTTATTTACACAAATCAGAGATTACATAGATAAATATAAACATTTGAAAAATACATGATTTGAATAAATAATATTTGTAAGTATTTTAAATTATATTTCGTCATTTTCAAATAAATCAATACGTATGTTCAATATGTTATCGGCAAAAGCTATTGTTAATACTCTAATAACAAATTATTAGAATACAAATGACGTATTTTTGGAATATTGTAAATTTAGTTCAAATATGCATTTAAATGACAGCGAACTAGTAATAAATATTTATAGCATTAAAAAAATGATTAAAAAAAAAATCGAATTATTAAGTATAAGTACATTACCTTTTTCGTAGTTGTCAACACTTCGCATTTGGCTTCAAGTACCTTACGATATTAAATCATGGAAATTAAACAATAGCAATTCTCCAATAAATTTCGCGTATATAACATTAAAATACAGAAATGAACATAAATCAATAAAAAATACCATACGACTAAATTACTGTATTTTCAAAAATAAACACACATCAACAATTTAAAAAAAAAAATTTTTTTTTTCATGTTCCGCTAATTCTGGTATCATTTGGCTAATTTGGTATCGTCGTGCGATACGAATACCGTCTAATACGGTAATGCGCACGTATGAATGATATTTCAAAAGAAACGGTTTCTCTTTTCATTTCGAAAAGGAAAAATGAAAGAAAAAAAAAGAAGAAAGTATTCGATCGTAAAAGTCGAGGATATTAAGGGCAGGAGAAGGGCATAGTTCTGTATATATAGCAATAAATGATGAAGTAGAAGTTGGAAGAAAAATTTTTTTTTTCTTTATTTCGACGTTTCGCATCTCTGGAATCGTTCGAACCTAATAAAAATTTTTAATATCAACCAACAGAAAATAGCCTTCGGATTCGAAAACGGAGATATCGATTTACTTTTAGCTTCGACCAATAATTCTTGTATATATATATATATATATACATATACATATATTTACTGTCGCAATATTGCAATTCTACGCGGAATTATACTTAATAATCTCTACGTATATATATATATACGTATAGAAATGCATAGACTGCAGTCAAAGTTTGTTTCTCTTGTTCAAAGTAACTTTCTCATTTGTGTCTGTGTGTATATGTATATATGAAAGCTAGACAAGGTGTGGAATTTATAATCAATCATTTGCGCATGTAAAAGTTATTATATATATGTATATTTATATACTATATATATATCATATAAAGTAAAAACAAACTTTGACCACAGCGAGTGTAGCACTGCTCATCATCGATTTTAAGGGATATCGTGTGTCGCCACGCGACAACGTAATAACGCCTTGGCTCGACTTTTTTTTTCTTCTTCTTGTCGCTCTAGAGGAAGAAAAAAAAAATACCGCAACGAACGAGAGCAGAAGAAGTGCGCGCACGAAGAAAAATGAGCCGTCGCTGGGAAGGAAACGTACACAATGTATGTATATATGCATACTGATTCTCGTTTGTTTATGATCTTCTATACGGCGCGTCATAAATAAACATGTATGTCACCATATATATATATATAAATAACACTGTATACACCTATATATATAGATTTTTGTACAAAATCGATGGCGAATAGCATTTGTTTATCTATTTTGTTTTTAAGATTTTCCTGTGTTGTGTTCCTGTAAAGAACATACCAGATTCTGCCACTGTTAAATCCATTATGACGTACGTATATGTATATATAATATATCTTACAATAATATTAGTTGTGTAATTTTTTGGTACATTAGCATGTAACCACAATATATTAAATTACATATTTAGATTTGTTCTCTTTGTCTTTTTAATGCATAGACTGTCTCGTACACGTAACGGATCGTTTAACTGATTCTTAATAAAGTTTCTTATCGTCGCTATATATATATATATATATATATATATATTTGTTTTTCATATGATATTTTCCGACTCTCTATAAATATTGATGGAATTTAAAAAAAATTGACGTAACGGTTAAACACTACATTATTGATTTTAATTTAAATACGTAATGCATTTCCGAGAAATTTCGATTTATCGATGCAGGACGTAACGTTTCATTATTTTCATTCGAACACATTTTTTTTAATTCGAGTAAACGTTTTCGTGTTACAAAAAAAATACAACTTGACCTCTTATTTAAAAATATATCAAATTTTGTTCTCCACATATATATCTTACGTTCCGAAAAAATTACACATTACTATGTGCATTACAGCTACTTATGTTTTCTTCTTGTGTTCACAAATTTTTCTTCCTCTTCGTTATTTGTTTTCCTATTGAACAGATAATAGAATGACACACACACTCTGCTTCTCTCTCTCTCTCTCTCTCTCTTTCTCTGTCGCACTCACACACATACACATCGTACAGTAAATACATATAGATAAACATATACAAGTCTCTTGACAGATTATTTTTGCGAGAAATCGAACGAACTTATATATGTATATCTATGCAATAATGCAATACTTCGCAAGAGTTTCATTTCCTTGTAAAAATACAATACTTCAAGCTTCAATTCGTTGCAAAGACAACATTGCAACGAGTAAGTTCTATCCCATTTTTTGTTTACTCCTTTTATGCATGAACAGGTTGCGGAAACTTTCTTCTTCTTCTTCTTCTTTGTTTAATTAATACAGTTTTTTTCTGTTATTACAGTATCTCATCTTTATCTTTATAGGCTAATGTGTGTATATATATGGATCATTCTCTGACAGATTGACAGGTTTTTCTTCAAAATATTTTTAAACTACTCTTCGGCACTGTGTGCATCTTCATGAATTTTTTTAGATGTCTTGGCATTTTCTGCATATTTTCAAAAGATTCTAACTTCTCACGGGAGCCTTTCTTACTAAAAACACAAAAGGGACTTTTGTTGTTAAATTACTTAAACTTTACAAATAAAATGCAATGTGAAAAAATTCATAAGGATGACTTGCGTCGATAAACAATCATCCAAATTTTCGTTATAGTTCGAAAATAGCTACTAAATTTGTTTTTTAAACTTACCAACCACCAAACATTGTAAACCAAGTTCCATTTCTGACTGGAACTAAACTCATATTTAATGACACGACGATTCCTGTAACTAAAAAATATGTATCGACCTGTCAATCTGTCATAGAATCACCCATGTGTATATATATATACACATCGAATTAATTCACTTTAAGAAACTAAAAGTATATATATAACAAAAGAATAAAATAATAAAATCGACCTGTTCCTGTACCTCGTTCAACCGCCATACATTTTTCCAATCGATTTATTTACAGTTATATATTCTCAGTCCTAAGAAAACGCAACAAACTCAAATATTTAATGAGCAAACAATGGAGCTTTTCAAACTGTACAATATACAATATAATCTACCCCGAGAAAAGCGGTCTTTCTCTCGCTGTATTTTTCTTCGCCATTTCAAGAAAAATCATAATCATCCGTTTCTCCGCTATCCTATGTATACGCACGCTCCTCCTCAATGGAAAAAAAAAAAAAAAAATTATAATAACAAACTTCTATGGTCGATGGACACAGAACGCGCGAGTATTCCAGCTCTAGTTTTCGTGAAACGATCGATATAACGATTTATTCCGACGGACGATTAGTCAGCCCTTTTCGTGCAGCTTCCGCCGAATAAATCGTTATGCAAATCGAGGGAATCGGTAAGTTGAAAATTTCTAAAAGTTCGAATTTCACCGTGAGAGGGAGAAACGTCGAATTCCAAGTTTTCGTCGATTCGCTCGACTAAGTCGAACGCGTTAATTTCTACTGGATTATTGCCAACCGGTCAAGCAGCTCGATTCATTCAACTTCGCTATATATGTATAGTGTATATACGTATGTATAATATCGAAGGGCGGGAAAGTTGGAGAAGTTCGAAATATGGGAAGCGTTCGAAATTTTGCGAGCCGTGAATGGAAATTCTGAATTTCTATCCCTATCGCAGATGATGTAGAAACGTATATAAGTTTGTAAGTGTTAGTGCGCAAAATTTCAAGGGAATTGCTCTCGACGGGATAGGCGTAAACGAATTACTCTCTTGTTAGCGAAGTACTCCTAATTCTTCTTTTCCCGATTTTTTCTCCTTTTGCAAGCGAGATGCTGAGAAAGAAAAACGAAGAAGTTCAAGAAAGTCGTTAGTTTGATGAATTTTTACGATGTACCCGTGAAGTACTATCGATATTCGAGATTTCCGTTAGTGGCTGTGAAGTTAGTAACGAAAACATTTTTTTTTAACCAATAATAATAGTGATCGATGAAGAAATTTCACGTGCGAATTGATGGTACAATAATAAATTTCAACAAGTAGTATTTCTTTTTATTTTTCTCTCTTTAATACAAACAAATTCTGACACATAACGCAAAAAATTGAAAGATTCGCAATCAAACAGAAATTATTCAATCTCATACAATTTTTGCCAAAAAACTTAAAATCTAAAAATCAAACTATATATATATATATATATATATATATATCTCAGAGTTATACATTAGTTAATAAAATAATCATCAACTCTCGTTAAATATCTCAAGAACAAAAATAATAGTCATCTCACGAACCAAAGCCGATTGGTATCGTTTCACAGGAAGACGCTTCTATGCGCATGTATATATATACGTATGCATATATGTATATATATATATAAATATATATTTATATATATATATATACATATATGCCGTAAAAGAGCCGCAGCGACAAAGTGAGAGCGACGAGGGCGCAAACAGCTCGAGGCTATACGACACAGCGAAGACGGCATAAGAAATATATATACCTATACACAGCGCGCGCGCGAATCGTATACGAGTTCCGACATCCGAAAGCGTGAACGTGTTACACATTTTGTATTTTGTTTATTATTTTTTTGCTCTTGTTTCTATACACATTATTTGCTTTTTTTTTGTAATTTCTCCGTTTGATATTAGCTTAATCGTCGCCGGATATGTCGCTCTTTCGCGATTGCAGAGAGCAATATGAATAACAATTTTTTTCCTCCGCTATTATTGCAAGTCTTTACGTCACGCGAAGCTTGCGATTACGAGTTAGAAGGAGGCTGTGCGCGCTATCAACTACGACAGTTTTTTTGAGATTTTTTTTTGTTTTTTGTTACATCATGAAAAATTTTTTTTTTCTTAAACTCTGCGCATGTTCATCTACGAAGAAGAGGATCTTTCGCATGCACTGATCGCTCGATCTTTATTTGTTTTTGTAATATATATATATATGTGTGTACGTGTGTATGTGTGTGTGTGTGTGTAACGATCGGTTATGTAAAAAAGTTGTCGACACCGAATTTACCATTAATATCGAATTATTATTTCTTATCGTTCACTTTCTCTCTTTCTCCAATAATCGCGTCGTCACTTTTCGCAGCTTTAGTTCACGAGTTTGAAGAGTTGTTGATTATCATGTTAAATTATTTATTTATTTTTTTTTGTTAATTTTTTTTTTCTATAATCACGAGTTTCATCGAGACATATCAAGCATACTACGCTAATTATAATAACGATGAACTCAATAAAAGTTCTCGATGGATTAAATTTTTTTTTTCTATATTTTTACTTGTTACAGCTGTATGTGTGTATTTTTTTTTATTCACGCCAGTTTACAATTAATATATAATTACAAATACAATTATATCTCGACTCCAACTCGTCTCTTTAAACATTTTTCTCAGTCTGCTGGCGGTGGTTTAAAGCTATTCTCTTACATTACTAAGGAGTGAGAATGATTTTCAAATAATCTCGCGTGTTTATTGTTATTTTTCTTTTTTTTTCTCTTCTTCTTTTTTTCCAACCCGTCAATTAAAATATAGTATACAAACAAACCTTTTTTTTATATATCGACAAAAATATATCTCATTACTTCCAACAAATCAACAGAGTTTACGTACGTTTTAATCCTAAGATTATCTCCTGCGACCGTTAAAAGGTCTTATTCGCAGTTTAATTGACGCAACTAATGATATAACCGAAAACAAAGACAAATTATTTTACACTTCGACGTCTCTAAGAGACGTCATACGTAATCAACGGATCTTTAGGAATTATATGGAACGAAACTCATCGCTGATCGATGCCACTCGTTAACTGCTAATAAATGGTTCCGCCGTAAGTATAGAAGTAATCCGTTTCGGAACGTTGCAAATACGCTACGATCACGCCAGTAACACACACACACACACACACACACTTACACGCAAAAACACAACTTGATAATGATGATATATCCAGCGATACATCGGACCCTGTATACAGCTGTGCCACGCGTATCTGCATTAGTATAACGGACGTGAACGTATAGAATTTTCTTTGTTTTCGAGGATAAGCTGTGAATTCAAACGAAAAGTATTATTTCGCGGTCTTTTAACCCATCAACGTTTTAGGGGAAACTGCCGAAAAAATTCATATATATTTTTTGAATAAACGTGGGTGTCCGCTAAATTGAATTTTGATTCAGACACCGTACATGCCTTTTGTCCATAGGAAAGTGTGAATTTAAAAATGTAATTTGATTAAAGAATCGTATTTCTATTAAGGTAACGTTTTAATTGCCCATTGGTCGTTAAATTTGAGATCAGATTCAAAAAAGTGCAATTGATAATTTGACATTTTTCCCGGCGTTAGAGGGTTGATGGGTTAAGGTAGAGAATACAAAATTTTTTTTCAGTGTAAACGTTTTAACGAGCAGTCAACGAGTGGTATAGGAGAACGAATTCTGACGTGAATTTCCGATACGCATCGATCAAAGGAGTAGCGTTTGGTAAATTCAAGAAGAATAAAACCTATAATAAACCTGACGCCGAGTGAGCGTTAATAGAAGATGATTTAGTAGAATCCGTGGAGCCCGATCACAGAAAGCTCTCGTTGGGCGGATTAGCCGAGGTCAGGTCGACAACATCAACCTCGTGTGGATCGACTCTAGAAGCGTCTGCTGCGGTAGCCGTGGCAGCGCTGATAGCAGCGGCGGTTGCTGCAGAGGTCGCTCCAGTCGTAACTGTATCGTTGGTCGACCTGACGACGTAATTATTAACTGGGTCGCCGTACTGGCTCTGGTAAAACTCTTCGCGCATCATGTGTTGTAAATTGCCGCAGCGGAAGTATAGAATTTCTCGGAAAGGTTTGCGGAAGTCACGATTCAAGGTCGCGTAGATTATAGGATTAAGCAGGCTGTTACAGTAACCTAACCAGAGAAACATACTGGATAGGGAAGCTGGTATGAGAGATGGATCGCTCAGGCATATGCGTATCATCGTGAGGACGAAAAAGGGCAACCAGCAGATGGTGAACGCGCTCATTATGATGCCCAAGGTCGTGCTCGCTTTGCGTTCTTTAGCTAATTGTAATCGAAGTCGTTTTTGCTTGTGAGGCGAATTAACCTCGCTGCTTGTACTGTTGGCGTGTTTGCGCTGTCGACTGTTTACTGGCTGACGTGGTGTACTCGCAGCGGTTAACGGCGTTGCTGTCGTCGTTCCCGATATTAAGATCGGTTGTTTTTCGAGGCAGGGCTGGAGCATCGGACACTGAGACTCGTTGCTTTTGCGAGGACCACCCGCGAAGCATTTCACAGCGTGTACACTGCACTGTAAAGAGAAAAATTTGAACGAATTAGATAAATTATTTCTCAAAAACTTGGTGTATTTCATTATGTAAAATTGTTTCTAATCGTTAGATTCCCTACATTCGTGATTTAAAGAATGAATCAAAGAGACAGGGACATTTTTGAAAAACTTTTATTTTTCTCAAAGAATTTTTCGTAAACTCAAATACACTTGATAATATCAACAAATAGGCATTTAATATTTTATAAATCACTGGAATCTTACTTTAATATATATTCAATAAATACATTAAGTAAATTAATGTAAACATATTCTCATTGGAAATGATACATTATGTTCTTTGGGTATATGTTTTTAAATAAATTTTTTTAAATATGTTTTTTTAAATACGTCGTTTAAAATTAAAGTTATAGATACAATCGATATTTCAAAATATAAAACTAACCGATTACAAAATTTTCTGGATTGCAATTTCGTCGGTGGTTTTTTATTAAAAAATTTAACGGAATTAATTTTATTAAATCTTTGATTTTGTAGCTTTTTTTAATAGGGAATTTTCAAGGTTCTATGAGACAAATCTGAAAATAGTATATTAAATAGGATTTTTTTTCATTACATTCAATTATAATTAAAAAAATAATGTATAGAAAAAATGACTTTTAATTTATCATAGTTTGACGAATTTAAAGTATCTTTGTCAAAGAAAATGTTGAATAGAAAGTCTTTTTTGTAAGTGCATAATTATATTCTTGACAATATTTTGTATAATTAATGTTTTTTTTTTAATTAGAATCGAGCTTTTACATTTTTTAAAGAAAATGCACTGTGACGTTTTGAATATTACGCATAAATCATTTTGATATTTTAAATTAGTAAGATGAACGTTAATAATAATAATTTTAAATGATAATTTTATTTTTAAAGATAATACCTTATGACATATTGACAAAATATTATGAAAATTACACATAAATCATTTCAAAGTTTTATATTAGACATACGCTATAATAAATTTCTTTTGAAGAAAACGCTCGCGTTCGTTCTCAACAATATTTCAAAACTTTGAACAAAAATTCATTAAAATTTTAGCAATTAAGCTTTGATTAATCAAAATTTCTCTTTTTTAAATTAATAACGACAGTCTCGAAAATATTCTCAAAATAATACACAAATCATTTTAATGTATTTAGCTCTATAATAAAAGAGCTTTGATACATCGTAAAGCTCTTTTATTATAACGAAATCATTTACAATGAAATATTTGATTTCTTAATTTAAAAAAGCTTACACACCGGATCCACTATATTCCAGACAGAAATACCGCTACTACTTTAAGGGTATTCCAAGCTTTTATCACAGCAATTTACTCTTAAGCTTAAGATTTTTTTTCAACAAATGCTCCGCTGTGTGCAATCTAGGATAATTGCAGGTCTGATTTAACGGAACGCGAAGTAATGTAACGGTTACACTCATGGGACGAATGTGCAAATCTCTCGGAATAATTAAAAAAAAAAAAAGAAAACTACGTATCTTCTCCATATCTGAGAAAACTGACCTTTTCAATTAAAGGAACGACTTTTAGCTAGCCAATAAACTACACAGCGTTTCTCTCTCTGTAAACATTACTGACGCGTAAGAACGGCGACAAGGACGAAAAAAAAAATTCTTTTTCACAAGACGAAGGAGCGCAGTATATCCATCATAATTAGACATGAAAAAACAGAGAGCACTAGCTTGCACGCTAATGGAGAGAAAACGCGAACGACGTTGGATAATTAGCCCCAGTTCCGTAACTTCCGTTGCATCGAAAAAAATGAGATCGATAACAATGTTAATTAGTCGAAAGTACCTGTTTCCTATTATTCTTATTTTTGAGGAGGAAAAAAAAGAAATCGGAAATCATAAGAAGAGAGGGAGGAAAGACGAGACAAATATAGGATATGGTCCAGCGGTATTATTGATCGGTCCGCGGCACAAGTCCATTTACTCGACGAGTATGGCTTACCCATTATCAACTGTCCTTTTGTCAGTTGCCTTGATGTTTACTTCGGTTTCTACCCTCGCTTTCTTAAGTCACGTGGTTTCGCTTCGATGCTTCGTTGTATATATCGAAGGACTCGAGTTACACCACTGCTACTTTCGACGACCCTTCGATTCTTCGTCTTTCCCTTATATTTTACTTGTCAATATTTGCAAGAAGGTGCAAACTCTTTGTTTGGCAAACATACTATTCGCTTATTTATTTTTTTTATAGATGTATGGTTGAGCTTTTTAAGGGATGCAAAGCTTCGTTGAGTGGTAGATATAGATATATGGATATTTTAGATGGATGGTTTGGTACAGGATGGGATTTTGAATATTTTTTTTTGTGTTATTTTTCGCAATCTGTCGGAGGTATTTTACTTTAGATGTGGTGGAAAAATAACGTTTATTGAATTTGAACAATGAGTGTGTAAAATTAGAATCGATTTGATCAAATAGTTACGAATTAATCCCAGTAAATGTGTCTGTTTTCTTTTTGGATTGAAAATAATATTTACATATGTTAGTGCTTCATTATTTGCAATGTATATACGAAAAATCTTATCGACAATTTATACAATTGAATTAAGATAATCTGGCAACTATAAGATAGATTTGTCTACCTATTCCAGAATATATATAAATATATGTTTTTCTATTTATTCTGTCGGATAAGTTTTTATAAGTAAACGTATTTCAATATTTTGAAATATTGAAAATTTTAGGTAAATCGCTTGAAAAATTTCATTCTCGGATTCAAAAGCTCGGCGAGAAAGCCATTTTAATATTTCACAACGATTTTTACATATAAGCTCGCATGACTTGCGAATCTATTCTAATACGTTCCGTGTCTGACCCTAACGGATCTATACTACTCACTCAACACTTGAACTATATGAAATTTAGAATTAAAATTTTCATTAACAATTAACAATTGACTATTGTAAAATTATTTCTAAACAATTTTAAAATTTACACTTAGCGTCCGATCACACTTGACTCGTACTACTTAACCAACACTTAACAGCTACAAATTGTAGAATTTGCAATAACAGCGAACAGTAAAACATAGTAAAAAATATTTATTTAAAATTACTCTATATTTATTCACACCATAGCGCGACTTTATTTTTCGGCTTATCCACCGGAACATAATAAAGGTAATCAATCAAAATCTTGCTTTACATTTTCTTTCTGTCCGTATAACTCCACATACGTACGTTTGTAGATGTGATATAAAATAAATAAATGATTCAACACCGTTGAGTAGCGAGTTGTAGAAAAATTCACGATAACATCGTTCGCGTACCCCCGGGGCGTGCACTTCTCGTAACCATTATTCTGCAATTTTTCATTGCGTAGCGGAAACTCTATACAATTAAAAGCTCTGTTTGAGAATGGAATTTCGACGAAACTAGAAAATGAGGTACAAAAAAATTATAATAATAAAGTAAGATAAATAAAAAAAATAAACTGGCAGATTGATAGATTTCATGGTTACGTTATATATATATATATATGTATGGGTCATTCTCTGATTTATACTTGGATATCTGAACCTATGTTGAGAAACTCATATTTTGTGACTTGATAGTTCATACGATAACTTTATTTCCAGCTGATTAATCTAGTCGATTCACGAATTCAGACTTTTGTATTGATACAAGGCATCATCATGAAATTATTTGATGATTAAATCTTCTCAAACTGAATTTGAAAACTTGGATCAATTAAGAAATTATAACGACATACATCTACAACTATGAAAGTATTATATTATTTTTCATCAGCAAAGTTTAACTACTTAAATAAAAAGTCTCTTTAACGTCGTTAGTTACCTTTCTTGAAACTAGGCATAAAATGGTAAAAAGGTCAGCAATGACATCCTTAAAGTAACTTAATGAACCATCATGGGAAAAAATCTACAAAATTCACTAAGATTAATACAGTACTAAAGAGTAGTTTTTTTCATTTTAACCTGGTAATCAGTCAAAGAAAGTCACGTATATAAATATATACAATACAGCCTATCCCATGTAGCTAAATAGTAGAACAATTTGCATCACGAAGACTCGTGAGCGAATGGAAAATACGATTTCGCGAGACTCTATTAAAATCGCTTTGCGAGATAAGCCTTACCGCGATAATAATTCCAAGGATAATAACCAAAGCTAAATTAAATATCATTATACAATAACACTCGTAGTCACGTATCGAAATAATCTGACGAGTTCCGCGATAAATCAGAAAGGTTTCATTGTATTTCGAGAGACTGCCCTGTCAAAGGGATCAAAACCCTTTCTGTGATCGACGGCTATATATTATATATATATTATATACATATATATATAGTAAGATCATTAAAAGCGAAGAGAGAGAGAGAGAGTGAGAGAGAGAGAGAGAGAGAAAGAGAGGAGAGGGAAAAAGAGAGAACGCTGGCATTTTACTGCTGCGATAAAAACTCTCCCTCGCGATGCGCTTCGTCGGGCTTTATGTGCGCCACCCCCCGAGTTATCTGCGCGGTAGTATTTCCCGCCCCGTTTTGGCGAGAGACCATCAACCTTTTACGTCGCCCTTTGGGATATATATATATATATTGTATTTGTATGTATATATACATATATATATATCCCTTTTTTATATTTGTACAGCTTACCTAATTGTACATTTGATACGAAGAATGATTGAGGGTGAGAATTAAAAAGTATATTTTGAACTTCGAAAGTATATTATAAGTAGATAGAGAGAGGGGTAGATTTTTATATCTTTGACTTTGACATATTCGGATTCGAATTCAATAGGGATAGTTTCTCGGATGATTACATTGATTTTACGACTATTCAACAGGTATTTTGTAAGTGCCATAGGGAGATTTATATATATATATATATATATATATATATATATATATGTTTTGTTCTTGTTTTATTTTCTTTATTCACAGTCGTATATACTGTTATAATCATTAGAGAATATGTTGCTTTAGATTTTATAATACCAATATAAAGTTTATACTATTTATTGTTATTCGTTGTTATTTCAAAAAATAGTATTTATATATATATTAGTATACATTTTTAAGATTAGTTTCCTTTAAGAGTACGATTACTGACTCACAAGATTGATTATTGTTATGGTATTTTTATTATATAATTTTTGGTGAAGCGTGATTTCATGAACCTCTGTGTAAACTAAATTAGAATAAAAATCAACTTTCGTTAATTTGTCAAGTGCATCTAAGTCAGTTGTGTAATTTAATACAATTTCCTTGGTATTTGTAGATTTTCTATTAGGCTTTTAAATTGCTTAGAGCTTTAATTGTATACACACACAAATATACGTATATGTAATAAGAGTGTATAAGGTACTCTTTATATAAGGGGTATACAAGGGGTGTATTTGGGGTATACAAGAGGTATATAAGGGGTACATTAGGGGTATACAAGGGTTATATAAGGGGTAAACAAGGGGTATTCATTATGAAAAAGCCCCTATGTTAAAAAAATGGAGCAAAAATGGAACTCGTTGATAGTAATATTCTTCAAGTAATTATTAGATATTACTGTTCTTTAGATTTTTTTACAAAAATCTACAGCTATTCTGGAAAAAATCTGTCGAGTTGTAATAGAAAATTTTGCGAATCTTCTGACATTTTGTTTGATTTAAAACATTACACATCAAGGACATCTTTTTTGTAAAAATCGAGTAAATAAACAAAATCGTTAAAAAAATTTTTTCTTTGTTTCTCAATTTTTAAACCCAACCCACTTCAATAGAAACTACACATTCAGACTTACAAACCGACGTATCAACGAGTTCTGTAGACTGTTTCAATTTTTGGATAACGAAGGTGTATATATACGATAAAAAGTACAGGAAATATACTCGGTTATCGAATTATGCAAAGCACACAATTTTTAATTTCGCATTTCTCGCTGTTCGAAGACAGACTCGTGGAAACGATTCGGCAAAATATTCCACGCACGTATTTAACAGAGAGGACAGTTCAAAGAGCAAAAAAAAAACAAAAAAATATATATATATATATATATATATACTGAAAGAAAGACAAACGAAAGTCTTTTTGACCAGACGAGCGAAAACGTTAATAAAGCTCGTGAACAGGCGCAAGCTCTCGAGCTTTCCTCGCTTTTCCGCGCGCTTTGTCTCGGGCGGAAAAGCTAGAGAGGATTTAACGCGAGGTAATATACTTCAATTTTTAATCACACGCGTTAAAGGATGCATATGCTGCCTCGGAGTGAAGGAAAAGCTTTGGCTGATCAAACGAGTTCGGAATATGTGCCATAACGTTGTGTGCAAATTACTTTTTTTTCTGTTACGTGCGATGCAGATTTTTTTCTTGTGTTTGTACGTGTGTGAGTGTTCAGATATTTTTTTTTTTATTTTTTGGTTTACAATTTAGTTAAAGGCAATTTCGATGATGTAAATCGAATTGATTGGTGAAATTTACTAATTCCAATTGTAATTATAATTTTTGATATTTATTTAATTAATTTAGACAAGCAAAAATTGCTCACTGTGTATGGATGTTTTTTTACGGACAAACGTTTTTACAAGTTTAGGAAATGTTTATAAACCTAATTGTCATAAATTAGACAATAATAAGTATACTATGTAGTAGTAGTAGTAGTAGTATATGTTTCAACGTATACTAAATGTTATATTACATAATAGCTAAACATGTGTATTATCGCCAATACGTAAACTACATAACTGCTAAATATCTGTAGTATCGACATGTAATATACCGTTCATGCATCGAGTATAAATCTGCAATTGTTAATAAAAAAAATTAGAAAATACTCTAAAGACCCATTAAAACTTAGATATTCGATATTAATAGACTGCTCTTTTATATCCAAGCCGAGATTTCCTACCCAAAATATCTGCTTGCTTTAATAAATGCGAACTTTTTTTATAGCCAAACTTGTTATAGCGTAGAAGTTTTAATTTATAAATTAAAGTTACGTAAAAATTTCGTTAGTATTTTTTATCGTTATCAGAGCACATACTTAACTCTGCGAAAACTTGCGACGTGTGTTAATATTCAGCACTTAGAGAGCTCTCAGAAGTATCGTTACTAAATTGTGTATATGTATTTTGTCTGTTGATGCATTTAATTAATGTCTCTTTAAAAAGTTTTCGCCACATTAAGTTGATATACAATCTTTTTGAGGTAAATTAATAAAGTGGACAAATTTAGACAAATAATTACAAAGATAAAAATGATTATCAGTTGTCTAATTTATGGAGACTAATGGAAGTATAGGAATTTCTTTTGTAAAATCTAGTTTTTTACAGTATTTTACAGTATGAAATTCTGTATGCTACCCTGTCAACGATATTCCTGAAAATATATCTGAGGTATAAAAATCCGAGGTCTAGGGGGAATATATTGATCTAATAGTATTTCCGTGTTACTACGAACTGTAACTTAGGCAAACAGAAAACGGATACGCAAACGTTATTGGCCCATCGAGTGCCTTCTGGTATATATAAAACCGATTAAAGTTCATTTAAAAACTTCGCAAGTCATGTATATATATATGTATACATCATTTCGTTATTTCCTTTTTAAACATTTTTTATATACTTTTCCAAACTCGAAAACTTTTTAATCAAAATTAAGATTTCAGTTACTCGTATTTACACGAAAAAAAAACAATTTATTCTGTTTCAAAAATTGATTTCTTGGGATAGTCCTAAATAAAATAATTATAAACAAACATATTCGAAGTGAGATTACAATTGTTTACAGAAATGTTTCTTTAATCATACTAATTCGTTGTATATCAAATATTTTTATTTAACATCATTGTGTTTACAACTAGCATTTTTACATCTTTGTTTATAAACACACAAACAAACATATAATTTCGTTGATTTGTGGTTTGGTTACAATTTTGATTGTAATATTAATTTTGTAAGACAGTTTTCTGATCTGTTTAGTTTTGTTTCATATCTAGGCAAATTATATTTTTCAGTTTTAAAAATTTTATAAATTATTTAACGTATTAAATAGATTTTTTGTTTGTGTACGGTAAGTAACGTTACTATCGTAAAAATAAATATTTTTCAAACAGAAATTTTTTAATAAATACAGCTCTTCTCGAGCAAAATTCCTACTGTACTCAATGGAAGCTTTTCGTAACAAATCCATACTCGCCGATTTGTTGAAAGCAATTTGGCTTTCTAAAAGTATAGAAATACAACGTCGAGAGTCAAAGCTGCTTCTCTTCGGAAGTCAGTGTATAAAAGGGCAAATAAAAGGAATATAGAACACGAAGAAAAAGGGAAATAGTCGAATCTACAGAATCAAATCTGTGCTATAGAAGAAAACACGTCACTCGCTACCGGCGCGACTCTTACTATTTCTCCAAAGAGAATATAAACTCGAATTCAAAGGAGAAACGGAGCCACGTATACCGCGATAAAATACGAAGGTATATAAGGTCCATCGCTCCGGCAATAAAGTATAATCAGAAATACGCTCTCGCAAGCTTTAGTGCGTGTGTAAAAGCTCTGGGATATGCAACAGTGGTATTTTCGTTTGTCCATAAATCTGTATGGCATCAAAAATCATGATTCTTTTCGTCGATCAAGTAGGAAGGACGCTTAAATCTATCGTTTACATCCTGTTTGTATATCGATAGAAAATATTGTTGTGTTGGAATAAATTGTAACGTTCGATACGAGAGAGCGATTGATGTGTATGTAAATTGATTACGCTTGTACAGTTGTTATTTTATGCGAAGTGAACGAATTTTTTTTTTATTAGGAGTTGGTAAATAATTTATCGATGTACAGTATGATTTGTAATAACGATGATATATTACACTTAAGGGGGTGCCATACTCTGCTTTACCGACTGAATCGATATGGTGGATATTAATTGGATTTTAATAAGTGCGTAATTTCTTTTTTTTAACAAATTATTAAATTATTTATAATGAAATGACGCATTTGATAAATTTATTATATATATTATATTACAGAAATGACGTCATTCGAGTCTTGAAAAAAAATCATATGTTCAGAACGATAACGTGAACTTCAAGTAGTTTTTATAAATAATGCAGTTTAATATACTTTAAAGAAAAAAATGTTAGTTTTATAATTTTATTAAATACTTCGTTACAAACATTTGCAGTTCATGGAAGCAATAAGAGAAAACCCCCTTACTTAATCGAACTAACCAATGAAATATCGATTAAATAAAATACAATATTTCACCAAATGATTTGACTAATTCTAAACAAATAGAGAAATTTCGGAATCTAAAGCGCACGATTTCATCATCATTTCACTCTCGATTAAAGCCTTAATTCGATAAGAGAAATTGAAAATCCATTATTTTTCCCCGCGATACAATCAGGCTCTGTCCTCATTCTCTCTGTCCTTTTCTAGATTTATCAGTCTTTCGCAAAAAGACTTATAATAAAGTCACCGCTGTTTGCTCGGGCTTTCAGACACTCGAAAACTCGGGCTTGTTAATCGAATGTCCATGCGCGCCATCACCTTCGGACTTTTAAATTAGTTCGCGCGCTCAGCTATTTTCGCGCCACTGCTACTTCTGCGCTTCTTTTAGCGCCGCAACAGACATCCAAATCGTTGCTGTAATTTACCTCCACTGTTTTTAGTGTCACCGATGAGATGGCAAGCCTTTTTACGCCAATTTCTATGTGTCTCCACATTTTTTGAAAACTATGAATCCGAGTAGAAATATTTTAGGAGTACTTACAATTTTTATCTTGATCTCTTGACGATATTCGATAATTTTTAACAATACAAAATTGAACAAATTTGAGAATATCCTTTAAGGGGGCAAGACACCTTTGAAATGTAAATTACTGAATTAAAATTTTTAATTATTTATAACAATGTAATTATAATTTACACTTACAATTTGAAAGGTCTTTCTCTTGCTCTTCTATAAGTTCCTTTGATAGCTAGTTACAACAGAAAGTAGAAAATTCACCACCTTCAGATTCAAAGTGAACCGATGGATAGATTGAGCTCAAACTTGGTAATAATACTCTTCGATACACTCCTTTCAGTTTAATTAAATGATTAGAAGAAATTTGACATTCTAAAATGTGTACATTTTTTAAAACAATTGGTTAACAATCCAGTTTTTTATTTTTAATTATTTGTCCTGTAAATTTAATTTTAAATACCTATCATTCATTTTGAAAGGACTACAACAAAGAGTTTAACTAGCAATTTTGAGCTCAATCCATCCTTTGGTTGACTTTGAATCCTACGGTGAGTGAATTTTCAACTTTCTGTTGTAACTAGCTTACGAAGGGACTTATAGAAAAGCTAGACTTGTTATAAATATCTAAAATTTTCAATTTAGTAATTTGCATTTCAAAGGTGCTCTTGCTCCCTAAAGTTATTCTAGGATATTTTTGTACTTTATTTTTTAAGCCAAAGCTGTTTTAAGTTTACATATCGAGAACGTCTTTTGATAGAGATCGTATGTATAAAAATGTATGACAACAAAAAATCGTATTTTTATCTATTTTTTAGACGAAAACAATCTATATATCGTCTATTCTCTGTCAAATCGTTACTCTGGAAATCTATTTTCTTGCATTTTATAATATTAACCCTAAAAGTTACCCTAAATTTTATTAATTTTTTTACTGTTCATTCCAAGTTACTTGAAATTTCGTATAATATTCTATTCATTATTCGTATTCATCTTACTATCCAAGTTATGGAACTGACGTTTTTTTAGTTGACTATACACTTCCTTCATTTAATTTTACGAACCATTTAACTTGTTCTTGGCAATTGTAGGTAGTTCATTACTTTTCCTGTCTTGACGTATACATTTAAATGTTTTTTTTAGTAAAATTTACCACTATCATGATTTATATCAACTAGACCAATTGGACCAAACTTTATAGACACATATTTCTCAGTTTGAAAGTTAAAGTCGCTTTCTTACTAATTAAAAACACCCACATACACACATATGTTACACTTAAAATGTAGTCTACATGTCCTCAGAGGCAAATGCTTCCCTGGACAATCAAGGATTTCCAAAAGTTCTCTCATCGAATAAAAATGTTAATAATTTTGAATATTGATCATCTGTATAATAACTTATAGAAAAGACTAAAACACACATTATTTGTTAAGACGATTTTTTACGGAATCATATATATATATACATACATCCACATTCATCTAACTTGGACATCTATAATCGCACTGTCTCAAGATAAGAGATAGAAGGTGTGGATCACATATGCCACGTTTTCATTTTCTTTTCTTTTTTTTCAAGACAGTTTCAAGCGAGTAATACCCCGCCGTACGAGAGATAAGACTTTATTAGGGTGTATACGGTTACGAGGACTTTATTGCTTAATGAAAATCAGCCTGATGAGTATACACTCGCTCAGAAGCTATGAAAGCTAGACGTAAGCTCGTTATTGCGCTCTTATCGTCTCTTCTCGAAAGTATAAAACAACAAACAAGTGGATCTGAAAGATCATATTTCGGGACGATTAATCCGAGCACGTCTGGTATATATATGTGCATATATGGGTCATTCTGTGACAGATAGGTCGGCCGACAAATTTTTTTGTTTGCTTTTAAATATTTTTCGGCATTGTATCTTCGTGAACATTTTTTATTTTTTTTTCATTAATAGGTTTTATGTTACAGAAAGTCAAATTTAGCTTTTTTACGCTTATTTTCAAACAATTGTATCTCCTCAGAGAAGAAGTTCTCACTAGAAACCAAAAGGGACTTTTGTTGGAAAATTAGTTAAACTTTGCAGATAAAATACTTGCAAAGTTGTAGATGTATATTATAATATCACATCAGTCAACCAAGTTTCCTAATTCATTTGTAGAAAGTTCGATCTCGAGCATCGACATAAAAAATGTATGAAGATGACTTGTATCATTATAAAAGTATCTTTTCAGGTTTTAACCTGTGAATCAACCTCTATTTAAAACTGAAAATCTGGGCCAATCTTGAGACACTCATATTTTACGATACGATACTTTATTTCTAGTTCATTAGTGTAGTCTATTCATAAATTGAGACTTTGAGATACTTTTTTATTGATACAAGGCATGGATATATTCATGTTGAGACTTGTGATCGAACCTTCTTAAATCCATCATTTCGTCATCCAAGTATTCGAATTCAATTTTCAAATGGTTCGATAATTGGATATTAACATCAACGAAATCATGAAGATGCCTGGTCAATCTGCCAGAGAATGGTCCATATATATATGTGAAAGTTTAGAGTACCAGGCAAGTTACCCTGACATCATCATCCACAGATATGTAATCCAAACAAACGTTGATATCATGCAATATTTCTCTATGTCGCTCGACATTCTCATATTCGTGGACATTTTCTCTACTTGTCTCGGCACTTTACGCGACGCTCCTATTCGTACGTTGTACACTCGGTTGCGGCTATACGAACCACTGAATTATTCCGCGTCGTGCATTTGTGGCTGTAAGTATCGTAAAAGTATGCAGCTTTCGGCGAGTTTCGTCAAGGCAAGTCGAGATTCTATTTTATACTTGTAAGCTTGGATTATCTTTCTTGGTGGTATGGATGTGTGTGTATGTACATGTGTTTAAAATTTTATTCAAGAATACAGTTATGTAATATTACAACTTGGCCTTATTTTGCAGTTTCTTTTTCGGCAATAAAATTATGTATACTGTAATAATAGAAGTTCTGTAGTTTAGGTCTAAGCGAAAATTTAAGAAAAATTATTAATAAAAAACACTAAAAATATAAATAATAGTAGAATGACAAAATTCAATTCGATAGCCCAAAATTTAGTAGAAATCGAATTATTTGAACTGCGAATTCTCAAAATCTATCAATTTATCGAAGCTGTTGAAGTGAATATTCACTTTTGCATTCTATAAAAAATCATTGTTTAAATCAGAAAAATTTTACTTTAAAAGCACTAAATTACATACTACCAAACGTCACTTTATCAAAAAGTTAGTTTATAAATTCAAAATTTTGACTAAGCACAAAAGTTTCCATGAAAATTTCATTAACTAATAAACATCAAAAGTAAACTAACTACTAAAATCACTGAAATTTTCACTATTTCAAATTTAACGTGTAGTGAATTTGGACAGTCGTCAAAACAAGAATTTATCTATTTTTAGTAAAATAAAAATACGTTAAAAAAAATAATTTTTTCAAAATTATGTAGGCACTGAAAAACGTAAAGTACAAATACCAATCTTTATATGTCGTAGATACATTATACACGTAATAATTATACACGTAATAAATAAATTACGTGAAATATACTCGGAGTAAATACATATACATACACATATTGATTAGGTGCTTAGACTTTAAAAAAGACTAGCTTATTTTTGTAATCTTTTTTTGCAGCGTCTACACTGATTCCTTCGAATAAATTGTTTTATATGCATTCTCAGTCAAATATCGATTTTTGAAAAGTACTGACTTTACGACTCTAACAAGTGATACTGTGAATGTTGAGTAACACGCCGAGTTCTGTGCGGTGTCTTGGGAACAAATGCTATTGAATGCTCGGAATTGAAAATGTTTAAATCCGCGATCTCAGCGGGGGATTTGACACTCCGATCCTTTGAATGGCTTCGTTTTAGAAGTTAGAATCACATAGTAATATCAATTAGATTAAAGCTTTCGAATTATGATATAATCTAATATTCCCTCATAGATTTAAATTTCGCGCCTTTTTTTGCTCTGCGAATCAAAAAACGATAAATTATCAACAAATATACAAGTCATAAAAATTAAACATCGCATTATTTTAAGTCAGCGTGGGTCAAAGCTGACGGAAAATCTTTTTAGAATAAATTCTTCTATCGATTTCTTTGCGCGTTCTGGCCATAGACGCAAGATTTATTCGTTGAAAAAAAACTAATCCCACCACTCTCTTCAATATTTTCGTCCGGCAAAAAAGTCGCCTTTGAATCGTAAATTGAATTTTAGGACGCCATGTATCATGTATTTCACGAGTATATATATATATATATATATGGTCCCACACACTCTATCTGAAATCTTTCTGCTTTTAGATTTCGTCATTTTTGTTTTGGTACTCCCGTATATTCGTGGCTTTCATTTTTCACAGTTTTATGCATTTGTTTCTTCAATTCTATTGTCACACAGCGGTTTATAAAGTATAACGGATTAAAACGGATTTCGAAGTCGCGTGTCTTGCGTTATCTGGTTGTAAAATAAAAAGCAAAATAATAAGGAAATAACACGAATGTTATTTGAAAACGTTGTTATAATACGAGGGCATTGTTATTACGACGAAAATAAAACGAATCGGCTCAGGGTTTAAATCGAGGTATACTTGTTATTTCGAAGGAATATCAAAATTATTTCCACTGAAAAATGCCTGAGGTAGCGGTTATAAAGAAGGACTAGTTTGCATAACGACATTTATTATTCGGCACAAAGGCTGTTTGCTATTTTTACACCAAGTACGTGTCTTTACGTTGAACAACTTTTCAGGTACGTGTATACGCGAATAATGTAACAATATGTTGAATTCAGCCTTTCTTTGACTGATAAAAGTTACGTAGAAAAAATAGTCGTTTCGTTAAGTTGGTATTGAACTTAAAATGTTTTTAAATTATAACAGGTCTGATTATCGGGAATAAAAGTTTTCAGACTTTTCGGACACCCTGTATACGCAAAGTGTGTAATCTACTAAAAAATCACTTCGAGTATATATTCGATAATTCTCCAGTAAATTATTTGATCGTTATGCTGATATGTCTTTTTTCAGTCGACATCTAATAAACGAAACTTCAATTTCATAAAAAGGCGCGAAATTTCAATTTCTAAACGAAAAATGAATTTATCCAGAGAATATTGTCCTGATATTACAGCGAGTGACGTGTAGATTAATATTACTTGTACATTTGTATTAATAATTTATCGTTTTTGATTGATTATTTTCTAATCCATTTTTTGCCTATGTTTTAACTATTTTTTTAATCATTAGAACATAAAAATAAATTCGAATATACATCTGTTCAAGCAAAACATTGAGATTTATCGATATAGATCAAAATTTTGCTACAGTGAATCGAAAAAATACAACCAAAAATAGTAATTAACAAGTTGACTTATTAATCAAGAAACCTGCCGTGATTTATGTGCTAATCATATACTACACTACATACTGAAGTAGTATCGTAAATGATAATGAAAACCATGTGTCATTAACAAGACGTTTTTTTCCAAAAAATAAAATTTCACTCATATTGTAGCTATGAAACCGTTTTATCAAGGTGTTCCCTTTTCCGTTTCGCTAACGAGACAGTCGCGATATCACGGCACTTCGCGATTTCCCCGCAAATTGCCTCGTTAACGCACACGAGACTTCGTGAAGGCCGTGTTTTGACTCGAAAAAAAAATCACTTCTAGTACATGCTTGACGTGATTTTTTTAGCATATTATATACTTCGAGTATACAGGGTATCCGAAAAATCTGGAAAGACCTACATAATTGTATTAAAATCATAGTCAATCTTGTCTTATAGTAAACTTTGAGGAAAATTTTAACATTAAAATTATTTAGACACACTTGTAGTATACAGCGTGTCCCAAAAGTTTGAAATCCTCTGCATAACTTTCCAGGTATATTATTTTTGAAAAACGTTTAAGCAGTGATTCTTACAGTAAATATTGACGAAGAATTCAAGGATAAATATAATTTACCGAAAAAATTATCCAGGCATTTTCCGACTATTTGGACACACGGTAGATTCATAATAAAAATGAAACATCTTTCTCCAAACAATAAGTAATAATTGACTATGCGATTTAAGTGTAGAATAAGTATTCAAATTGAGGAAAGCCTAGGCAAGTCAAAGTTCAACGTGTCATACGGACTTTGAAGCATCTGCAGTATATAACCGAGAAACGGACCTGGCGCACTTTCGCAAGAGGACGAATTTAATTAAGAGCAGTATATGTCTGTGTATGTATGTATCAAACGGTAAGGTTCAATATAATCCTGATCTCGTATTCAGCGTCAGGTGTGCGGGATTCCGCCAGTGAGATTTTCCAGCTAAGAACGGATTTGGCTGAAAGGGTCGGAGGACAGTATGTGATTTATACATGAATATACATACGTACCTACAAATATCTTGACGGTACATACATAATCTATAAATAAATATACAACCAAATCGAGTTGATGATAAATTTATCAGTTACATCTCGATTATTCCAAGCTGAATAATGCAAACTGTGGCTATATCGGGTTCAGACGCTCCAGACATGCAGTGTAGATGTCGCTCTAAATTGAGCTATACGAGATGGCCGATTAGACCAGCAATTCTCGCAAGATACATGTGGGAGAGGATCATTAACCGCTAATGACCCTTAGAAGTACGCTGGCCTTTATGGATTGCTCATTGAGTATATATATATATAAGTAACGAACTATTTCGACGAAGTTCAACGATCAAAGGGCAAGGATCTATTGTTCACGAATGTGTAACCATTAAATGCAGTATTTCCCGACTGTAGACTATCGATCGAAAAAAAATTGATGAATTATGGAAATCCTCATCGAAGCACATTTAAATTCAATTTCAAATCCGCAGTGTCACACTCGACGAATAAAAAGAATGTACGCGGTGTCTTACATACTTAAAATTGTACACATACGTTTGAGTCGAGAATTTCGTCCCGTAAGGAGCGAGAGAAAAGCGAGGAAAAGAGAAAGACAAATTGAAAGTCGATTGCGCTATTCCCTCTTAACTTTTTTACTTGTACCTTTTTCGCGCCGACAATCAAACACGTTTCCTGCAGCAGATGTCTCTCTCTCTCTCTCTCTCTCGCTCTCTCTTTCTCTCCAGTCCCCGAGGACAAGTTTTCCATTTCCCATCCTTGCGTCGGATAGCCAATTTTGCGAAGCTCTCCGGTTCTGTTCTAGCTCGCTAACGACGACGAGAAAGGGACCACGTTTTGTAATGGTGTACGACAGTGAAGTGAGTAATTTGCGCCAACAGGTTGTCGAAATTACAGAGGTTTCTCTCTCCCGCCCATCTCCTCGGGAATTTAGCTCTTCGCGTTCTGCTCAGCTTCGTTGGTTCGAGAAAATCATCTTTGCTCTTCCCACGATTTTTCCTTTTCTTCTTCTTCTTTTTCTTCTTTTTTCCAGTCTCGAGAGAACTAAGTCTTTTTGTCTTTGGACACGGTTGAGGTTTGGAAGGAAGTTATTGGATGTGTGTGTGGCAAGACACTTTCCCTCTTTCACTTCAGTTTGTTTTATGGCGAAAGGGGTTTTCTTTGAAGTTTTACTAGGTTGAGGTTGGAGGTTTGTGATTGAAAATTTAATTTTTAAGGTGGATATAAGAATCGCTTTTTATTGTCTTTAAAATGTGAGGGAAGCTTTCAAATGATTTATATTATTTTTTTATTGCCGATTAAAATGAAATGTAAGGCGAAACGATATTGACAATAGTTAAATGATATTTAGGTGAATATTGACATTTTTTTTTAATTTTATCCAAAAGAGTTAACAAGTTTAAACAAAAAAATGATTAAAAATAAATTATTATTTATACTTTAATTCCACTGTACAAAATTAATCAGGTGACATTTAAACGTATCCGTTAATTTATAAAACAACTTCTGACCTCGCTAAGACTTTTTATGAACAACAATGTCATTAAAATAAAAATAAGCTTTAGCTCTATAATGTCAAAGAAAGTATTACGGTACAAAAATTGAAATTTCAATGCTTCATTAATATTGATTTTTTTAATGAACAGATATCGACAGTTGCATGGTAGAAGAACAATTTCAGAAAGTCAGATGAAAATTATAATTTAATTTTTAATCCTTCGAAACAAATTTATCAATAACTTTACTATATTTTATTGAATATACGTGTAATATAGGTAAAGTACGCAAACCATAAACGTATAATATAAGTAAATTACGCAAATCAAAAGTAATATACATGTGCAAAATACATATGAATGCACTTATTAATAAAGCGTTTCTTGCAGTCAGCGGTCAATACAGAATGTTTTATATAAATATATATATATATCAATATCTCTACTAGAATCATCTTGTAAATACATACGACAGGTGGCAACGCGATAGTCGATAAAGTAAATTTTCGTTAGTCCTTTTAAAATTGAAAATTTTGCCTTCGTAAATACGGTTGAAATTTTCATTTCACTCAGACACAATTTTCCGAATGATTTGCATTCATAATATGCGCGCTGTTCAACGTCGCTTTTACTTTTCACTTCGGATTCACGAGCTTCAGAATCTTTTATTTCTACCGAGCGAAAGAGAGAGAAAAAGAAAGAAAACTCCATCGGCAGCTTGAAAATTCTGACTCAAATTAACAGAAGGTCTGACACGAGATACTAAATCATCCGAAAGTAAAGTTCAACTGTAGACGAACTAAAACTCTTGGAAAAGCTTTCATATATATACAGTTCAAAGATACTCGACTTCGTTCGTTTTAACTCCGTTAAGACAGCCATTATGTCTGGTGATACTCGTTACTCTTTTTGCCCGGCGCGTAATCTACCACCCGATGGCCGAACGTTTTTCTCTCTCGCACTTTCTTCTCGATTCACTTTACGTTAGCTAATACACTCTGATAAAATACGTTTACCGTTAAAAGCCCGAGATAATACATACTCGACGAAAAAATTTTCAAAAGACCAAAGTAATATTCCTTAGAATTGAATGATTCAGTGAATAACTGCTGCCCGTTCCAGCTTCGTGCAATTCATACATATAACATCGATGTAAGAAGCCAAGAAATTCACGCACGTATTTTCCAACGGAGCAGAAGAATATGCCTTGGAATAGGACGATCCATCACGTTTACTTCGATGTAAGAGCAAAAGTTGCACGCGTATATTTCCGCTATATAAGCTCCTCGGCGTTTGTATAATCCCGACGAGCGAAGGAAAAAAAAGCTCTAATCCCGGATGCGAATTTTCGTGAAGCCCCTGTGTATATATAGTCAAAATAAAAAATGAATGACTGACGTCGGGGTGAACGTGAAAGTAATTTCAGAATCGGATATACCCGCTGAATGAATCCTTCGCTTGGAAAGAATTTTTTTTTTTGTGTTTATACATGTATATATGTGTAAGTGTGTACGTACGTGAATAGCAATGTGGGTGATGTGTTTTTAGAGATCGTGCGTAACCAAATGTGAAGCAAAGGAACTAATTAATGACTACAAATTTGGTGCTGTTCCTCTAGTTGGATGAAATCCTTCTAATTTTAAATGTATGCGCTTCTATTTTATTTGCTCATCAAAAATGCAGAGGTTTAATTCTCTAAATCCGGATTAAATGTTTAAACGCATTTACATTCGACTCTGGGGGATTCAAGCTTACATTTAAATTATAACATATTCCTTTATATACATACAGTAGTAGTTGGAAAAATGATGCATCCGTTGCAAATCGAAGTATAATTACTTTCTATAAGATATATTATACGTGTGTAATATACGCGTGGATAATACATCACACATATTCATACGCGCATATTCTCTTATGTGCACTGTAAAATTAATTTATTATCACTTTAATATAAAGAAATAGACAGGGAGAGGAAATCATTTAATACATGCATTGAATACATAATTTGAATTTTTCATTATTTCAATTATAAAGCTTTTGCATTATAAATTCGTCTTTTAAAAAGCAATTTTTTAATAAATAATCTTCTAAGCGTTTATTGTAAAATTATTGTTCTTTCACTTTCACTGCACTTAATAGTGAAAAATTAATAAATTTAGAAATGAAAATAAATTCATTATTAAGAGTAATGAATTTTTTATTATTTCAAACACAGACAGCAATAAAATAAAGATTTTTTATAGAACTAGTCGTTTATTCCTCTGTTACTGCGGTGTAATAAACTTTTTTTATGTTACGTGACGTAATATGGCGTTGCTCTAAATAAATAATTAAATTATACGTAATCGGTAAAACAGTTTCAACAGACCCTTAAGAGAATATATAGCTGTGAATGACTAAAAATTCTATAAAACTAACGAATTCCTACATTATAAACAACAATTATCTATTTCTATTTCGAAGTTACAAAGTATATTGTAATAAAAAAGTAGTAATACAAATCCATATGAGATTGCAGTCGGTAAAGTAGCTCTGACAGCCCCTTACGAAAATAAATATATTGCTATAATCAAAGGCTATATACAATGATTCTCTCCTGTCTTTAATACATCTTTTTACTTAAAAAAAATATATTGAAAAAATAAGACTAAATCTAAAATGAAAATGTAAGTTTTTAGGTGTAAATTTTATCGTTACTCGATAAAAAAAGTCACCGACGTAACGGACCCTCGAAAATCCCTTCTCTACCCATTTAAATTCACCACCAAAGTTGTAAATTCTATTCCACGTCATTCCCGTTCTAGAAAATACCCGCAGCCACTAACGCGTTCAGGTATACACTTTATCTGTAGCTATTCTCACTCGTATTAAAACTGACGCCGAGACGAAATTTTCTCGGAGATTTGTCGCATTCGCAGCATCGCTAAAAAGTGAAGTTGACTCATTCTCTTTGTGGCTTATTATTCTAAATGTGAATTTCATCATTGCCGCGTGAGAAGAAAACGGCTTTACGTGTTTCGCTTAATGCGCTGTATAAGTGCTGATTTATGTTAAATTTAAAAAAGCTTTTTTGTTTTTTAATGCGTTATCGAAAGCTCGTGTATACGCTTTGAAGGTATTAACGGTTTGTATCAAAGACGAGTATGTGACCTATACGAGAAAGTGTATATTTAAAAATTTTTAATAGAGAATTCATAGCTAGTTGGCAGAGACTAGAGTTAATTAAAATTCGCCTCAACGTCAGCTAACTTTAATTAATTTCGAAGTCAGTTCTCGCGAGAAGCTTGTGAAAGCAAAGAAAAGGTTACGTGTTTAAGTATAAGGAGATATCGAGATTTTAGTTTTAACTATAGCTGCCAGTATCTTCACCTGCAGTCATCTTCATTTATATGGCACATTCGATGATAGATTAGTAGGTATAATTTTTTTTTTCTTTTTAATATTTTTAAACTGTACTTTGAGGTCGTATATATCTTTATACATTTTTTTAGATTTTTTATTCTAGAATGTATTTTTCACAAAAAACGCAAAAGTATCTGTGAAAATCTCAACTTGTAAACTAGGCGTTTCGTTTCTATAAAGTTCGAACATAACGCAGCCCATATCTCTCTCGAAAATTAAGAGCTTTAGCGAAAGTTTTTTTAAAATAGAAATATCCAATAATAGAATATTTACGAATTCGCTCCGATGAGTTTATTACAATTTTCGAATCTTATCCCTATTTTGGGAATGAGGGGGTGCTTCTTTCACAAAAAATTGAAACAAGCTAACCAATCATAAAAATTTAAAAAATGTAGTTCCGTTTTAATTAAAATCATGGGTATACAAGCTAATCCTAACTTAAAACTCGAATATCGCAGTGGTAGATTTATCTCGATGTTTAATCAAGTCGCATTGTATACACGAGTAATAATAGATAATTCAACGTAACAAAAATTCATTATGCACAGTAGATACGTAATCTGAAGGTAAATTTAAAATCTCCCAAGAGGATGACCTACATCTGTCAATGTTCATTCCTGCATTAAATTACAAAATTTTATCGCATAACGCATAATAATTAAAATTCATTAACTCCGTTGAGTAGCTATGCGTGGACTCGAATTTACGAAAAAAAGGGTCAGTTTCATTGGCGTATAATACGGTCAGTTGGAAAACACAATAACCATACGTCGATATATTACAGTCGGACAAAGCGAAGCGCCACTTTTAATCGGATCAAGCGTTTCACCGAACGTAAATGTCTAAATGACAAAAGGACATTAAGATAAAAAAACAAGGTGGGGCATCCCTATCGACGCGATCAACGGAGCGCGAAGAAAGCCGAAACTGAAATATAAATCACACCAGGCAGAATATTCGTGTCGACTTTTTCGAAGTAAAGCAAAATCGATGATTCTATTCGAATAAGTATCGAAAAGTTTGACGAAATCCAACATTTTTTTTCATCGCTAAGAAATTTGGATACCTTTTTTATAAATTTGTCGATAAGCTTGATGGAAAAAATTATATTTTTCAGATGAGCAAGTGAAATTTACAAAAATCAATAAGTACAGAAAAAATAAATAACTTTTATATTTGTTGATCGACTGAGTAGAAGTTCGTTGTGTAAATATACTAGTCGTTCGTATATCCAAACTTTATTCATGAATTTACAATATGTATGAAATTTTTTTCAGTTTTCTATCAATTTTGTCTAATTTTGGTTTGTTTATTCAAAAGCATTTTTTTGTCATTCTATCACCGTATTGACTCAGTTGATAAAAGCTAATTATGACACCCCCTTAAGTGAATTTTTTTATTTTTTCTGGATTCAGTCGTTTTTCGCAATTTACAACATCATTAAGGACTTTTTTGTGATTTTCGAATAATTCTCCCTTAACACATTATCATCATGTATAAAAATCTCATTCTCATACGATTGAATGAAATTGCGACTTTTAGGCGTTGAGGGGTTAAGATTAATTTTTTTATCACGAGCTTGACCCCTGGGAGATAAAATAAAATAAAAATGAAAAAAAGTAACGCAAAAAACGATATATTGGCTAGTTGGAAATAAAAATTAATAGAAATATCGTGGGTAAGTGGGCACAAAGTCTTATTAAACAGGAAATTGAATTGAAGGCTCTCGTATGTGTGCAGTTGCTCCAAACTCCTGACGAGATCGTGGAAACCTAAGTTAATTTCGTATCTCTCACTTGAAATTGCGTTAACTCTGCGTGTTGTCTTTTTTTTCTTTACTTTTGCTCGATTCCTTTGCCATAGGAGTAAAATCCAATCGACTCGTGATATTTCTTTTCGTATAATGAAACCGAGAAATAGACAGGAGGAGAATTAAAGATTGACTCGTTAAATACTTGGCTTAATGAAAAAGTCAAATCAATTCTTTGTAGAGGATTGTTGGGGATTTTCGTGATTTTGAAAAGTTTAAGTGACTTTTTGTCAGTAAATTTTAACGCTTTACCGTTTATTGCTGTAAATCTGTTCAAAATACTGATTTGAATTTTCAAGCGGTCTCGGGTGTTATTTCACCTATAAGTACTCATTGAAACATGTATTTTATATTTAAAGAACATTTAAAGGACTATCAATTTTATCTCACGTATTTAACTAATAAAACATAAATTTTGTTGTTAACAATTTTAATAAACGTCGAAAAAAAACATCAGAGAATACACCCTCACTAAATCTCATCTGTATTAACAGATGTCCAGTATACGATCCGACAGGATATTTAAAGGTCTACTAATTTTATCCCAGATCATTAGCTGATCCTCTATCACAGCTGCCAAATTCTTACATTGCATTAATCACAAATCTCTTGTATATCTATATATATATACGGCTAAACCCAAAATTCGAAACCCATCCGTCTCAATCGCTCGACCTTAGGGACACGTATAAGCTATAGAACAGTGTACTGCAGAGGCCAAACTCAGTAGATATACACAGCAGGTGCGCGCTTGGAGTGACCTAGATTTCACGTCCAGGCCTCATCCTTTAATTCGCCGCGTCTTTTACGGGCCTGTAAACGCTCGCGGCCGAAACCCCAGAGAAAGAGCCTTATCTCTACTGGAGATTTAGCTCGATGCTGGTTAGTATTCAGGCGACCTCGTGGCTTTTCCTCTTTCTTTTATTTTTCAAAAGAGTTCAAGTTATATATATATAATATATACGCGTATACAAGGGTGACAATATTTTAATGCACATTTAAAAAATTATTATAAAGGTTTTTTTGTACGCTTTGAGGTATTTGTTTGCACGTAGCTGGAATTATTCAAAGCCATGAGAGAATTGATCTATTTCTAGCAGTGTACAATATACTGAGCTTGGGTTTGGTGTATAAAATTGTTGTGTTAAGTAATTAAAAAATGTATTTATGTGTTTTCTTGAAAAATTAAACTATCGCATACTGTACAAAAGTACTATTTAAATTATTAAAGATTTATTGTAAAACGTTTTTTACAAATATTTACGATAAAAAGTAAAATAAGTGAATATTATGTATTTTTTGGGACTTGAGCAGATACGATACAAATGGCACGTATGTGTTTTTCTCACTACATATTGGTCGTTATTTTTTTCTCGTACATAGTAAAACATAAAGACTTTATATCTGTCAGTATATCAATTACACAATTTATTTATTTAAAGCTGAAGTTGTAGATAATTAAACTTTTGATTTAAGTTTTATTTCATAATTTTAAATGTTGACTATTTACAATGGGTTGTCGAAAATTCAACATTAAACTTATAAAGAAAGCAATTAATATAACTAATTAAAATTATTAATTATAGATAACTTCACTTAAAGGAGTCTCGTTCTCTTTAAAGATTGATGAAATAAATTTTTTTTTTCATTTTTAAAAAAAGTACTGTCAGCTTGTCAATCCACTTTGAAATTTAAATGGGAAAATACAGATGCTCCTGTATATTAAATTTTCCTCCTATATATTATTTTTAATAAATATTTTGTAATTACACGAAGTTTTTTCTTCGACATATTATTGACATATATCAATGACAATTCGATATAAAAACATTAATTATCATAAAAATACACAAAATTTACAATAAAATATTTGCATCTTATTTTCTACCCTGTGATGTAGAGATACACAATAATACACTTTAATTCTTATTCGTATCTCATTTTAGCGTATTAAATAAACTTATAGATACATAAAAAAAAACGCTTTATAAATAATAACTAAAAAATTATGTCAAATTTCTTTTAACCTACTGTTTATCAAGACGAAGTTTTACTCTATTTTTTTAATCTAATGATTTAATAGTGCAACATCCCCTAGAAGATATTAGTGACCTCTCAATGTTATGTATATATATTTATACAATAATATTTGTTTCTGTATTATTCAATAATGTGTTTACGACAATTTTTCTCAGATCTATATACAAACGTCCTTTTTTATTTATTTGTTTGTATGTACATACATATTTTCCTTAAGGAAACAGAAACCAAAACCAAAAGTTTAATTTAGTTTATTTGATTTTTAAAACCTCGTACATCGCCATAATTTTATTTATTTTAATAAAATATATTTTTTTTGCTTCGAAACTTAATTAAATAAGAGTGTCTAAGCAGTATACATTGGGGTCTTTAATTCAACGAAGTTGACTTTCAGATTACTTATTTATTAGCTTTTCACGTCTGACGAAGCATGAATTTTCTCGTCGACATTGAAGTTTCACACGACTGAGTATATATAACAGCAGTGTGATTAAAGTTTTTGAAATCGTCGTGAAAAATATTCCTGAAGTCAAAGTCGCCTATACACACGCGTACATCACCTTCGGATAAAGATTATCAATACTTTAACGGCTGTATATTTTTCAAGCTTTTATACATAAAATATCGACTTTCATCCGTTAAATTTCCGAGAAATAACGTATCCCTTTACCGACGAAAAATATTTCCTTTTTTTTCATCACGTTATCATAAAAAAATTAAAAGCTGAAAGCAGCGAGTTTTAGTCGAGGGGGTACAAAGTATAGTCTTTCGAACGGAAATGAAAAGCAAGAGTTTCCTTCAAATTAGAATATATATTGAACTAGTAATGTTTTTATAGTACAAAATTTTTGAGGCAGGTCATCGTATGCATAAGCGATGCGAGGACTAGTCGCTATTTTTACCGACTGTCGCATTTTGAAAAAAAAATATATATATTCTTTATATCATCAAAGGATTTAATCTACTCTAGTTGTATATATACATGGATGAGTCGGAGGGATTTGTCGCCGTGCAGTTCTTTTTTCTTCATTTTTGCTTGCGAAAGTACATAAAGCACTTGATCCTGCAGTAAAAAATTATTACAGCCTGGCGTACGAAAAGTGCGGAAAGAGAGCTTTCGAGTACACGAATTTTAACTGTACGAAACTTAGAAAAAGTGTATAATTTGAAAAAAATCATTGCGTAAATGCGCTCATGAAAGATACGTGTAAAATTATGAAGCTTTTCATTGGAGTATTACGAAAAAAGAAAAAAATATTTTTCCGAGATCCGTTGATAAAGACACCCGGAAGTTTAGAGATTTGTTCACTCGCCGATGGTCTATCGGAAAAAAATTCATGGAATCCATTTTCATTCATATACGATTGAGCTGAATTTCGTATTTCGTATTCACGAAGCGCAAAACGTACGTACACAGTCCACTTTCTGATAGTCGGAACTTCCCTTTCTCTCTCAATGTGTATACACATAACTACAGACGCGTAAACTCTCGTGGCCATTAAGAAGTTTCGCTTTTCGGCGTCAGCTGTCCCTCATAACTATATTTCCGAGCTCCAAGCTTTGGTATTATGCAGGAGAAGAGAAAGGTTGGATGAAAATAAAAGGAAATACCAGATGCCTTTATAACTTTTATTCGCAAAGTCGACGTTATTTTCTTTTTTTTGGTCAGTTTTTTTTTCGTTCGACGGATGGACCGGATGTATTAGAATTCGAATTTTGCCTCTTTTTCTGACTCGCGTGTGGATTTATGAAATTCAAGACAAAACCAACCGAAATATCCGCTAGGGCCACTTCACTTCCTGAATACGTGGCTTAAATACTTCGCTCATAAAAGAAGAAGCCTTTAAACGGTATCTCGCCCTCTCCTCTTTTGCCTAAAGCCCCTATCCTACTTCAGCAGATTCAGAGGCTTGCAAAAAATTTCCGAGTAAAAGAAAATGTAGAAAAAAAATATTCTCAAATGCTTAAGCTCAAAGCTGCACTTCTCCACCTGCGGCCAGCCTAAATCCTCAAAGGATATTTTCAAAGCCCCCTTTTCTTTCTCTGTTTCTCTCAATATTTCATTAGAAAGCACTCGAGAGTAACAGTTTAAGTATTTTCGTCTAAATCCTGGCTCCGGTTTATTTCTTCGATACGCTATATAGGCTTCGTATAAATTCAAAGGGCGATCTATGATAAACTGGATGGGAATAACTTTGAGATACTGTTCTAGCGATTATCATAATGACCAAGTGGATATTGGAGATTTTACAGTAAACCTTTTAAATTTCGATATTATATTTTCGTTACTTCTAATTGTTGTAATTTTTTAAATCTTACAATAGTGAAAATAATACATATCTATAGAACTATTTTAAAATTTGAATGAGTGTTTAAATAAGAGTTCAATCCTTATTTTGCGAACACTCTTCCAAGTTTTACAACGCCGCCTAGCGGCTGATCCTTGAATTTTACTGTTAGTTGTTAGTTCATAAAAATTGAATAATAATAATTAAACTATGCATAATTGACAATATGAACTATTTGAATCTTTGTTTGAATGTTTAAACAATTAATTTTTTTTGTTCAATTAAGTTTATGCTGTTAGTGACATTATTAAAAAATAATAGTTTTCAGGGTTTAGTGTCTTATGGGTAATTTCCCTTAAAATATTGAATTTAAGTCATATCATTATTAAATTACATTATAACATGAAAAACCGGTGTTTTGAACACTGAATCTTCGCTAAATTCCTCGTTTTATCACAAACACACGTTACACTCTAATTAATTTGTACTAAATACAAAACTATTCAAGTAAATTCTCCCACTTTCATAATATACAAACACACGATATCAAAGGGAAAATGCAAACTCGCTGATTCTGAAATGAACTACTTCTGTTCCGTTTATTAAATAGACCAAAAGTAAAATAAAAACAATACACATCGATCGATAATTAAAAAATATTGTTCAACACACTTAACATTCTCTTGAAGTCCACATATTACTTTTAAACGAATATCAACAAATAATCGTATGATTTTTCTTAATTCCTGTCCGTTCCTCGTTCAATCAACGTCTGACTTGGTCTTGTACACTACAAGCTCGTTGTATGCGCCTATATATGTATACAGTACACGTGTGAAAAGAACGTGTATATACGTGCATGTACGCGATGGTATAGAGGCGCATTAGTATCGATTTTTGGTTATACGGCTGGTTGGCTGTTTTATTAGCAAGTGAAATCTCCGCGACGGCCTGTCGTCTCTTATTTCGGTTAGAACGTTTTCTGAACGATTTGCTTGGCACTTTCAAGCAAAACGTCATTAGTCTCGGTACTACTACGTTTTCCTTTAGAATATCAAAACAAGATTCTCTCTGCGTTGCATAAAGTTTCTTTTCGTTTGTATTTTTCTGTTTCTTTTCTTTTTTTTTTGTTGTTGAAAAAATAATATGTATACACACCATGACTCGCCAGTGAAATCCCTCGGTACAACGTTATACGTCCACGTCTAATTAAGAAACACGACGACACGGATGTCTTTGCGTTGAGAAAGAAACTCGACATAGAGAAGTAGTATATAATAGTTGAAGCAGATCGTCGACTTCGCCAAGCAGAAGAAAGTCACGGCTTGAATTTTATATATATGGGTCGTTCTCTGACAGATTAACAAGTAAAACATTTTTTTTATTCTAAATATTTTTAAATTATTCTTTTTGAGGATGGATGGATTAGTGAATAAAATACTTAAATATAATATTTTTAAATTCGGTTATGAGAAAGTTTGATCATTGGTATCAAATAAAAAAATGTATGAAGATGCCTTGTATCGATAGAAAAGTACCTACGAACGTCTTAACTTGGGGATCAAATGAAGCCAGAAATAAATATATCATATTAACTAAAATGTCATAAAATATGTGTTTCACGATTCGTCAAGTTTTCCAGTTAGAGTAGAGGTTGATTCACTAGTTCATACCTTCGTACACACTTTTGTATTGGTACAAGGCATCTTCATAAATATTTTTATGTTGAGGCTCATGACCAAACCTGTTTAAAATTGATTTTGAAGACTTAGACGACTTAGGAGATTACTGTGAAATATATTTATTAAGTTTAACTAATTTTACAACTAATGCCTCGTTTCCTGCAACTTCAAAAACTTACATAAAAAAAATTTTAAAAATCCATAAAGATTTATACGACTACCAAAAACAGTTTAAAATATTTAGAATACAAAATAAATTGTAACCTGTTAATCTGTCGGAGAATGATCCATATATCCAGACATTATCAAAACTACATCTATATATATATATATATATATATATATATATATATATAATATCTTTTATTTAGAAGATGAAAAGGCGGTAAAGGAAACCTCGCGCGCGAAAAATCAAAGATCCGCCGATTAGGAAGTAAGGAAAAGGGCTGGAAAGAAGCTTCCGCTGTAGCTTGAGCTTTTTAATTAAAATGTCGGCACTTCGCAATGGGAGAGAAAAGAAGAAAAGAAACAAATGGTATTAAAATAACTTCCTTTCTCTCATGCACTGATCGATTTTGCCTTTTTACTCGCGTATTAGTACTGAATGTGACGAAAATAAAAGATGTTTCCCGCATGATGAAAGGAAAAATTTTAACGCGACAGTCACGTATAGTGTGAAATATGTATATATATAGGTGACATGATTTTTATTAAATTTTGACAGCTGTATGTCTTGGAATCTTAAAAGATTGATAAAATCTAATTTTCTTTTGCTTTTTTAAAAAAGTTCTGCCAGCTTGTCAATTCACTTTGTAATTTAAATGGGAAATACAGATGCTTTTGAATTTAAAATTTTCCTCCTGTATATTATTTTTAATAATTTTTTTCTAATTATTTAATATTTTACAATGCATTGTCGAATGGAATTCATGTATTCATGACAGCTTGATGTAAAAATTTTATTTGTTATAAAAGTAAACAAATGGAATTTTCAATCAATATAGTCTTTTATACTGTTCGCAGCACTGAGAAGGCATAAGAGAAAAAAATTATGAACAAAAAAAATAAAAAAATTAATCTACGTAGTATCAATAGTCCCATTCCATTTTCTACCCTGTGCTGTTGAGAAACGCAATACATGGTATATGTTGTAGCTCTTATCTGTACCCCTTCTCATCGTATCAAATTAGCCACGAATATTTCCGTCGGAGATAAATTGAGGGTACTCGGCTTTTTGTCATTCAGATGCTAAGTCCCAAATATTTTTAGAAAACTTAGCAGAATTGACACGTGGATTTCATTATTTTTTTTAGGATTTTAAAATTTCATGTAAATTTTTTAGAAATGTGTATTAATTAAGGTAATTCTCAAGGCTATTGACATAAATAATAAATAAATAATGTTTTTAGAATAGAAAGAACATACAATTTCAGAAACTCATTAAAAACGTAACTACAATAATAAATTGATGAACAAATTAAAAAAAAATTACGTCTCTATACAGAAAGATAACATCATACTTTTAAGAAACAAAACATTTGTATTAATATTAAATTTATTCTTGCAAGCATTTACAGCTCTGGGAGGGAATACGTTCTAATATATATATATATATATATATATACATTTATTGTCGTACGTCTAACAACTCGTATACACGTCCATCGAAAAATATCGATGCGGTCCCTTTGTGTATGTACGACCAACGCAAACGCGTCGTGTCTCTTCCCTCAACGAATTTATCGGAAAATCATCGGAGCGCACAACAACGCACACACACATGCACATACAGCTTTTATCACTCGTCGGAAGATAAATTTGCTCGATTGATTATTCAGACATGTGCCACTATTGTATTGACTGGAATTCGTACTGCTTCTACACATATGCATACGCACTGATGATCAGTGGATTTTTATCATAATTTATTCTATCCGGAAGGCTATAGTTATATATATATATATATATATATGTGTGTGTTTTAACTGGAAAACATCTATGTGAAATAAATGGTAGTTATTACTCTTGTCAGAGAAGCTTCTTCCATTTTCTGAAGTTTCAATTACAGTGTACATTTTCTCTCGAGAAAAAAGTACTTCGATGTAGTTTTAAAGAAGAAGAAGAAGAAGAAGAAGAAGAAGAAGAAGACGAAGAAGAAAAAGCTACTCAGTTGCATTTTCACTTTGACAACAAGCATGAAAGAAATCGCAAAGCGAAGAAAGAGCATAATTTACTTAATCTCAATAGAACGTTGTCTCGAGCTTTATTGTAATAATACTTCGTAGAACCTTCAGATTTTAAGCTCTTATGCTTTCCTTCTTCATTTATTATAAATAAATAATATATATATATATATATATATATATATATACATTTTATTTGTTAATTTAATCCAGGTAATGTAATATTTGATACTTTAAGAATACCTATATTACATAAGTTTTGCACGCTAAATAGTCCGTACAGTGTTTTCTGAGATTTGAATTATCGACTTTCGAAGTGTGTGATTTTCTATATTTTGTATGCTTAAAATTTTAAAAATAACGAATTCAGTGTATTACTTAATTAAGTAAATTTACAGTGAATTTTTATTATATTTATAGTAAAAAATATTTTAATTCAGTATTGTAAAACTTCCCTATTGGTAAAGCAGATACTATTCTTCTTTAAGTTAATATCTTATATCATTATTATGTGTTACATACATAAAAAATAAGAATAACCAATACAATCGATCACATAAATTTATATATATATATATATATCACGCTAGAGTACTTTATAAAAATGATTTATTTGCGAAATAAAATTTATTACAATACTCAAACCAAATATTATACATAATAAAATTCGAATAAGAGCTTTTGTATAAAATACTGTAGACTATATTCACAATTCGAACTTGTGAAATAGTTGTTGGTTAACCAAATCCAATATAATTTTTTTTGCCCTAATTTAATTTTCTTACCTTAATTTTCTTAATGTACTAATTTTAATTAATTTAATAATTTACAGTATTACTCTAAAAAAAGTTCAAGCTTAGTTCGGCGATGAACTTTGGAGTTCAAAGATCGTGTACAGGGTTGTGTAAAGGGGGAGAAAACGAAATACGGCAACGAAAAGTTAACTTATCTAACATGGAGTCATGGAATATACGACATCGCGTCATTGTAGAAATGTATTTTAAGGAGCGCTTGTAAATTAAAAATATTCGTATTTTTTAACAAAATATCTTAGATGAGATGAAAATTAATATTAGTAATGAATTCATCAAAATCTCCAAAAGAAGTTCACAAGGTATGTCGAAATATTTTCTAAAGAGACTAATTTTATTTATCCAATATGGTATCTAATATCGTATCTACATAACATCCTGAAAATTTGTCATTCGATAACCCAACGGACTAATGAAAATAATTATACTGTTCAAATAATTTTTTTTTTTCAAACCAAAATTTCGTTTCTCAATATAACCAAATATTTCCTTCTCTCAAAAAGTCACATCTACTCATAGGTCGTATTGAATAATATTTTTTAATATACTGTTTAGAAAAAAAGTTCAGCTTTGTAAGGTAATTGCATTTTTTCAAACAGACATTTAAGGGCATTTAAGGACAGTACAAGGAATAAATAAGCGTAAACCCCTCTTAACGGAAAGTTTAAAATACTTGCGCCATATTAGGTGGACTTTGAGTAGAAAAAATCATAAATACCTCCGTGAAATTTGTCTCATTTGAGTGATAATGCAGCAAATAACTCAGCATAATCTTCTTAAATAAAACTTGAAAATACTGGCGCCATGTATGTACAGCTTTAAAATTTACGGTCGATTTTAACGTCTGTTAATCTTCTAAGTGTTACTGCATCTTTCGCTCAGTATAGAAAGAGGGTGGGTTTGAATTCCTCATACCTATTCATGTACTTCTCACTCTGTATACACGGAGCTGATGCAGCTCAAGGAATAGAAATTTATGTTTACTTGCCACGTGCACTCGTTATGCTACTATAAGTTTCGGAGTAGTTATAGGCTTCCCCGTCTACTTTTTCGAATTTTATCTGGCGTTCTTTTATGGTCGGTGTAAAAGGAGAAGAAGAAGGAAAAAAAACGAAAGTTTCGGCGCGTAAAAATAGGAGAAATTGATTTTTATTCTCTTCGCGCTCGTAAAAGCGTCGTCGTAATTTACTCTATATTAAATTCTCCGGAGTAAATTACATTTTTGAATCGTGTGTCGTAGTCGTCATTCCTACGTTATGCAATTCACAAGTGTCGGTCAAACGACAAAGAGTCGCTTGTCGTATTCGTATGCTATATACGAAAGCGATAAGGCCATCATCGTACCAAGAAACGACTCAGTCGGTTAATTAAATTCCAGGAAAACGTGCGCACCCGCGTTTCTCGGCTTTATTAGAATTTATCGGACGTCGAGAGTGCGAAATTCGTTTCCGATGCGGCTATGTACGTATAGACGTGGTAGTTCAACTAGAGACGATCGAGTCGTCGATCGAAGGTGACCTCCGATATATAGTAGGTAATTTGTCCCGGTGAATGGAGAGCCGCACGGCTGACCCGAGCCTGGCTGTTACTACTTGTTTGTACTACTTTGCACTTTCGAATTCTACGGAGTGTTGTCAATAGAACAGTACATTTCCCAAGAATTCTATAGTCGAAAGACATTCGACCTTCTATTCTCACGACTAGAAAGGTTTTTCTTTTATTTTTTTTTTCTTTTTCACAATCAAATAAGATAATTATAATTTGTTTAATAGCACAATAATTTACTTTTCTCAAGGTGAGAAGATGTAGCGTCGAAAAAGCGCGCGAAATTTGAATAATGCGTAGTTGCATACTGGGCGTATAAAAAATAAGCGAATATTGCACTTCTCGCGTGTAAAGTAACCATATCAAGCAACGTTAAAAAATACAGGGAATTATTGAAAAGAAGCAGATGTATTATATTTTGATTTTTTTAATAAAAAGCGCGCGAGATTCGAACTATGCATAGTCCCGCACTCTGCGTATTAAGAATAATTGTTCGTCGGCAACAAGATGTACGCCTCGCAGTGTAAATCAACATTATCTCGTTACTTAAGAGACAAGGAAATGTATGACAGTGGTACGTTCATTTTATGTTTATTGTCTTCTTTTTTTAAAATCCGCGAAATTTTCATAATGCGTAGTTTCGTACTCTGCGTATTAAGAATAATTGCTCGTGACATCAATATGCACTTCTCGCAGTGTAAATCAACATTATCTGCCATTAAAAGTACAGGAAAATATCGATCAGAGTCAGGTTCATTTTATTTTTGCGGTCTTTTTTTTAAATGCTCGCTAGATTTGAGTAATGCGTAGTTCCATACTTTGCGTACAGAAAAAATAAACGTTCATCGGCATATTGCGCTGTACTTGTCGCAGTGTAAATCAACATTAAAAGTACAGAAAAATATCGGGCAGTGGCAGGTTCATTTTTTATCTTTTCTGTTTCTTTAAAAAAAAAGCCCGCCAAATTTGAATAATACGTAGTTCCACGATTTGCGTATAGAAAATATAAACGTCCGCACTGCACTTCTCGTAGTGTAAAGCAACAATACCACACTTTAAAAGTACAGGAAAATATCGCGAAGCAGCAACACTCCGCGTTTCATGCAGATATTCCAGTTGGATGCTCGTATTTGAAGGGATGGCTTATCTGGTTGCCTTCTCTGTACACGTTTTCCCATAGCTCTCTCTCTCATTCTACATCCACTGCCAGCGGCTGTAGAGCTCTATATCTCTTCCCCCTTCCCTGTTCGTAGCTATACAAATACACGGCGATTAAGCGCCACTCGGTCCGAATCGAATGGCTTCGAGTGCAGGGCCACACAGGCATTAATTGAATTTCCTCAGCGCTGCTGCACTTGAATCCGCATTTAGGTACACGTGCGCGCGCACTGGTAAGCCTAATTGTCAGAGGTTGCCGAGGTGAAACCGCGGGTCCATACGCTCTAATGCTTCGAAAATTACAGGGTTTGATTTTTTATTTTTACTCTCTCAGTGATAGTATTCGACGTTTCGTCATACGTGTGGACACTTCCCGCGACGAATTCGCTATTTTTATTTCTCTCTTGATAATGATAGTGGAATTTTTTAGTACAAGGCTTGATTTTTCATTTTTACTCTCTCAGTGATGGCGCTCGATGTTTGGTCAAACCGCTGGAAGAGCTATATATACGTACGCTTCTTTCCCCGGATTCACTGTTTTTGTTTGTTTAATTATTGTCGAAAAGCGGTATATACATGCCCTTCGTATCTTTGATTCACTCATTTTTTTTATATTTTTTTCACCGTAAAATTCTTGAATATATATAATAGATATATACACATATTTATGCTAGACATTTTAGGTAACCGCTACGTATCGGTTGACCAAATAGTACCAACATAGTTAACGGCTTAACTAATCGCTAGCGAACGTACCCGCTAATTTCGTCACATTAAAGGACGTTCGGTAGCTTAATTGTCAACCATTTCGAATTTAATAATTTTACGATCACAATGCGTATTCTAATTATAGGCATAATGGAATTAATCTGTTAAATTAATTGTTATTATAGCAGAAAAGGTATTTTCGATTTAAAAGTGCGTTTTATTATTTGAATAATTTAGTAAATCATTGTGGTTAGGTTATTAATTATACATGCATGTACCAAGACGAGTCAAGATATATGTATTACTTTACTCTGTTTTACTCTGCTTCTCTTGAACACAATATGTATATTCACTATTTTAATCTCACTTCTCGAGTCAGAATGAGATTTAACATAAAAATTTGTTTTCAGGTTGAGTTTATACATGTAAACTGTTAAAAACTATTTGAAAATAGAATATAGAATAAAAAAGATAATACTATAAATTAAAATTTAAATGTTTACTAAATAAACTACATTAAAACGAACTAATAACCAAAAAGTTAATTAATATGAGAAATCTGAAAATTTTCGAATAAATAAACAGGATTTGTTTAGATTTTTGTGCCTGTCCGATTGGGAAAAAATGTTGTTATCAAGTAACTATATATGCTCAACAGTTAGTATACTTTTATTTTCTACCAAGTAAAAGCTTGCTTTTTTTTTATTTTACACTCTCAGTGATTGCTCTCAACGTTGGGTCAGACATACACTTCATCCAACGACTTCGCTTATCTCTCAATAATTACAGTAAAGTTTTCAAGATACTTTCTTAAAAAGTTGAAATTCACGAATAAAGTTTACATACCTCTGGCAACTGTGTGTTTATAATTATGACGAGATGTACCGCGTAATTATAGCGAGTGCACGCGAAGCTAGAAAAAATTCTTTTCAAATCCGAAAAAAGGGTCGACCTAGGAAGAACCATCTCTTTGACAATTTTTCTTAATAAAAGAATCTCACCTTCCTACCTTTCGAGCTAACCCCCCTTAAAAAAAGACAGCTTTTCCTACGATGTATCCACACACACACACACACACACACACACACACACACACACACACACACACATATATATATATATATACACGCACATGGACCTTTTTCAACCCTGTTGAACATATCGCCTGTAATTTTAGCAGAACAACAGGTCTCTCTCTTTTCTCTTCCATTCAACGCTTCGTATACTCATACACTAACACACCCACGTATACGCAGCGACGAGAAGAGAAAGCAAGAAAATAAAAGGCGGAAAAACGAGCGGCACGACTGTTCCGTACAAAGAAAAAACAGACGCGCCTGCGTTTTTTTTACGCTTTCGTACCTTCGCAAACGCTCGCGTTGTAAACGCGAAATTTGCATATACACACCCGACGAGTGGAACAAAGAGATGCTATTGGGTTCAAAAACCAAGTGAGTTGGTAACGTTTTTGAAAAAAAATCGTTACAAATTAATTCCAATGTTTAAAAGAACTGAAGGTGAAGTCGTTTAAGGGGTGGACAGTCGGATTCTCGAATTTTGTGAAAATGGCCGAGGTAAGACGCTCGAATTTATAGGAAATTTTCCACGGATATAGAGGTGGAAGTATAATTTTTCGCGGTATATAAGGGGGTGTGTGTATACGCTTGGGGCGGTCGTAAAAATTCTACGAATATCTCTCGGATGTGCGGGAAATATTTCAACCGCGTCGACTTCCTTTCTTGACTAATTATTTTTTTTTTCTTTTTTTTTCTCGCTCGCAGCATCGCGTTGCGGTTTTAAAACGTGGATGCTTTAACGCGACGGTAAACGGAAAGTTCTGGTGAACGAGTTTTTGGAAGTCTTCCAAAATGCCAGAACGAATGGAATTTTTTATTACATCTTTTTTTTCTCTCTCTCTCTCTCTATAACCCCTAAAATTTTGGAAAGTTTTCTTTCGAATTATTATTATTTATGAGAGACTTAAAATTTTCAGACGTATAATATCTTGATTTCACTTCCAGTTTTCTAGGACATTTTCCTCTGAAAATTATGCTTCAACTTTAATTCATTTTTCTTATCTTTCTCTGTCACATACCACGACATTATTTACGCGATAGCAACATTTTCGGAATTTGAATTATTATCGTCATGGAAAAAGGAACGGGTATTCTCGGATAGAAAGGTCAGGTAATCCTTACGTATCAGTTGGACAAATAGTATACTGAAACATTTACTTGAATTAATATACAATATTTTGGGTAAGTACAGCACTGCTTTCAGTAAAACGTTATTTAACGCGAATCTATTACTTGAAAATTAGTAAATTCCATACAACCATAAACGATTGTTTCAAATGGTAAGTTTCGATTATAAAATCAGTGAATTCTATGTGACCAAAAAATCAGTGTTTTAAACAGTGAATTTTTCAACTTATGAATTTCACTGTTTTTGGGAAGAATATATTTACAAAAAAATAGTATACATATGCATGCAAAACTGATTCTGAAGACCTAAATAACTTTAAAGATTATTATTACACGTATCTACAATTTTAACAGTATTTTATCCGTTAAGTTTAACTAAATAGTTCCTATTGCGTTTTTAGTGAGAAACACTTCCCTGAGAGAAGTTACAATTTTCGGAGAATTGGTAAAAATGCCAACTTTGACATCTTGTAACTTGAATAACCCACCTATACATAAAAGCATGTGTGGTGTTTCAACACGTCCGCGAATGAATTTGTAATTCACTTCCGTAATTAAAGGAGTCGAGTGAAATGGCAGTACTCCAAGGAGCTTTACGGAGATGTTTGTATGGACACACATACAAAACACATATACACACACATGGCGCCTCGTTAACGTAATGAATTCCTTCGTTCGACTTTATAGGAGAGAAAGCGCGACGCATTCGTTTACTTAGTCAATTGCCGTATCTTCCAATTAGAAGACTTTATTCAGAGATGCGATCTATTATGAGATCAATTTTGTAATTGTCGCTGTTGCGCGCTATATAGCACATATGGAAACGTTTTCCGAATGGAATATTTTCATTTTTTTTCGTTCACTATTGAGCTTCGTCTTTTCTCTAATTCGTAATGGGCGAGAGTAGCGAAGGAGCTATATATATATATATACACTTTGTGAATTTAATATAACATTAACGGTGTAATTAAAATTTTATTAAATTCTCGTAGCGGCTATGAAAGTTTGAGTTAATAAGTTGCCCTTTAAGCTGTGTCGACACACCAAAGGACTGCCTTCTGCACTTCCATTCACTTAGCGTCATAAACTTCGAACTCGCGTGTTTATATCTATATAATCTGACTGCGTCGTGGTTCTCTATCAACCGGAGTGAACTTTTTCTTTGCGAGACCGGTAAAAAATTCAATTACTCTCTCCGTGAATTTAGAAAATTCAACATTCGTGCATTTATAACCTTGGACTTGATATTTCTTTTGTACATTATTACCTTGTGTACGTAATTCTTGCCACGTTTAGCATAACTTTAAAGAATCTAGCCACGTGACACCCTAGTATATATGTGTGTATGTGTATGTGTTTGTGTACGTGTGTATTGAATCTGTGCATATATGCATGTAGTAGACCCGCATGTATGTTTGGCTATCTGACAGATGTACCGGTAAGAAAATATTTCTCATCTGTCATCCTTTGTTTCACTATAATAATACATTTAATTACAAAATGAAAAGACGCAGCAAAATTTAATAAAATTTAAAAACAAAAATGAAGAATTCTTTATTCCTCTTTAAATTTTCAGTTAAGGTCAGCATTATCATCATTTTTAATGATTTATAAATTTATAATCTATAAGTCCCTTCTAAGTGAGCTGAAAATTGGTAACCATCCTCTTTCATATTTTCTTTAAAGCACAATGTCTCAAGTTGAATAAAGAATTTTTAGAAAAAGGTTACAAAATCAGTTTTTAATTTTTAATAATTTTTCTATTCATTACAAAAATAATGCTTTAAATGAAGAACTAAAGGGTATTCATGACAATTTTTAGTTCATTTAGCCAACAACTTCCGTATTAAATAAATAGAAAAAGCAATAAATGTAACTAATTATAATTTTTAATTTTAGTCAACTCACGTATCTTCTCCCTTCAAGCGACTGTACATCGCTTAGTTACGCACCAAATACAAAAAAAAAGTTAAACAATTCAATCGAGGATCAACCCAAAGAAAGTGTAGCGAACTCGATAAATACTCAACAACAACGAATCTACGTTGAATCTCAGTCTTTATACGTCTCAATTCGTTACCTCTTAATACAGAGTATCCAACAGGATTTTCTCACGTACGCGCATACATCACCTGGAAAAGCCTCACCTTTTCACATGAAAAATGCAAAGACAGGTCGAAGTCGCGCGGCAAAGCCTTCCTGCTCGTTCACTAGCGTACATAGACGTGTAATAGGGAAATTTTATTTTTTTTTTTTTGACACTTCGTGCGAGAATTTGAAAAGGAAAACCTCGTTTTTTTGTCACGGAGACACGCGTCGTCGAGGCTTCGAAAAATGGCTGGTATTCCACGTCGCTTTATCTTTTTGCTACGTCTCGTGTATCTAGAGCTGAATACACGAAGAATAAATTGTTGGGCGTCGACGAGAGAGGATAGACATCATTCGATTTGCATTTATATGAATAGGATGGAATGAAGTTCGTAAACTTGATTATTATAATCCTTTATATAAGAAAATAGCGTGCGAGCGCTGTTTCCACCGGTTCGTGAAACAAATGGCTTTTAATTTGATAAATACGAGAAAGCTGTGGAGCACAGTGCGGAATAGCGCTTTCAATTATTTAATGGTGCTAATGTCTCGATAGAAAATTAACGAGACTGGATATTAACGATTAATTTTATTTTTTTTTTGGCTAGACTTTAGGTTATTTAAGAGGATGAAATGCCTTTGGAACGATGATTCTATAATTGGAATTGGAAACATTTTCTATAATTTTCAATGGATGAATCAGAGTGTACTGAATAAGTTGTTTCTTTGGATAAAACTAAGTAAATATTTAATTCAACGTAAATTTAATTTAAATTACTGTAAATATTTGATTAAATAAACTAATTCGTTATTTACGAAAAAATATACTTACTAAACGACATTTATTTAAATGCACTTTGTGATTTAAAAAAAAAACTTATTTACAGTAAGTTATATGTGACTCTGAATAGTGTTACTTCAATATAGATATTTAAGTGGATGAAATGCCTTTGTAATATTTTAACATAGGAATTTGAAATATTTTCAATAACGCTGTTATGTAATGTAATGTCAAAGTTCGTCTCAATAACACGTTAATGCACTTTGTGATTTTTTTTAAATTATTTCATTCCTTCAAGCATATTTTCATTTTTTTACAGTAAGTAATACATGACTCGGAATATGCTTTACTTCTTCATACATATTTTTATAAAACCAAAATATTGTTTCTCAATTGTGTGTGTTATCGATTAATGTACGTTTTTAGGTAACCTATTTACGATGAAACAATAGTTATGGAAATTGGAATTTTAATCTGTTAAATTAAAAATTATTATTGATTAATTGAAAACAATCCTCAGAGTTCAAAAGACATCAAGGAGACCTTATTAAAAAGTTTCGAGTATCCAAAAGATTGCGATTTTTCAAAGGTACGTGTAGATTTAAAGAATTTCAAAATGCAGCCATTGAAAATATTTCTTAATTTCTAAATTTCACCGTTAAAAAAAGTTCAATCTATAATTAGTAAAATTATTCCCAACGAACCCGAGACGTCGCTATGTAAACGCTTGTCTATCAAAGTTAAACTACACTGAGAGAAATGAAATTGGCTATACGCATTAGGAAATTTATTAAAAAGTTTGTCATAAGCGGGCACAACTAGCATTTTTACTAGATAGATATCGATCATTTAATATACATATATTTAAAATTTACCAAACTATGTAGAAAAAATTACCATTTTATGAATTCTGTAAGTCCCTTCGATGGCTAGTTACAAAAGAAAGTAGAAAATTCACTCACCGTATGGTAAAATTTCCTATAAATTTCGATAAAAATTACTATAAAATGTCTCTCAGTGTAGGCATATATCGAGAAAGAAAAAGACAACATCACCTCGTACACGAGAAAAATCGACAAATATTTAAAATCCTTTGGTCGACCAAAGTGTCTCGACCATTTCCCACTTATTTATTCACGCAAATGCTCGGACACTGATTTTTGACAATTCATCATTGAGGCAAACGAGCCCAGAATCTCCTATACATCAGGATCATCCGTCAGACAGAAGCCGCGAGAACGCGTAGACATTAAATCAACGACATGAAATATTCATCGCTATACTAGGCTACGTCAGCGTTGTTGCTGTCCACCAATACCGCGGAAGAGCGACATCGATAATCCATGTCCCATTAGGCGCTTCGATGAAATTTCGTTCTACTCGCGGCGACGCATACGTATTACTCGTCTATGACCAGTGGGGATGATGTGTATACATGGTTTGGGTGTTATGAGAACAAAAAATGTATGATATTATAAGGAGAAGGATGAGTGTGTGTGTATGTTTGTAGCAATTGGTGTTTTTAATTTTTACGTTTTGTTAGATAAAATGCTATTATTTATTATTGTTATTAGATTTTTTAATTAAGTTATTATTAATAAATAATGTTATATTAGAGAATTGAAATTTTATCTAATGTAGTATTATACTACCTAAAATTATTTGAAAGAAGTTTATTTGAAAGTAAATAATTATTTTCAAATAAAATGCTGTATTGAAATAAAAATTTTCTTAAATCCATTAAATAAATTTAATTAATTTGAAAATAAAAAATACTGGTAACTGTTAAGCAAATCATTTTTTAAAATCTATACCTCTTTTTAATGCTATAAATATAATATTCGAATAACGAATTGATTTATTTAGACAAATATTATCGTAATTTTAATGAGTATTTAAACTAATGTTAAATTTTGTGTTACAGACTTAAGTGTAACCGACCTTAAGTAATATTTATTATTTATTTAAGAATGTAATCTTCATTTTGTAGATATTTAGAATAAATACTCTTAATAAATATAAAAATAAAATAAATTATTGTTATTTATAACGAAATATATATTTATGTAGTTATTAATTTTTAAGTGAGGCCTGTTAATTTTTAAATTTAGTGAATAAATATAAATATTTTTTAGATAATTAGTTATAAGTATAGGTTAAAAATAATATAATTTAATCTATTTTACATTGTAAAGAATAACACAATTTATTTTATTAAATAGTTAATTATTTAAACGCAAGTATTGGAAAACTTATTTTTTAATAAAGATATATTCATTTCGCAGTAATCTATCAATATTTTTCACTATAATATTTATTGTCTTTGTTAGATTATACTGAAAATTGCTTCAATCTGAATATATACTGATTCTCTAGTGAAGTTAATCATTTCCCTTTTCTCACTGACAATTAACTCTTATAAAGTACATTTATAGAGAATATCCAGTAATTTAAAGATAATTGATTAAAAAAATAATTATTATATTATTGAATAAGTAATTAGAGAAAGAATCAGTCATTTTCACAACCAAATTAGAATAAAAAGAAATTTAATCAATTTATTCTTACATTTATATAATTTATTATTAAATTCAAATCGATTATAAAACTAATTAAATTTTAATTATAAATCTATTATACAAGAAAAATAGAGTTAACTATTGACCTTTTCAGTGTGTCTGATTTTTGCTCACTCATTCTCTTGCCCCGCGTTTTTACGCCACATTATGTACCAATTTTCATCAGACTATACTTCAAATTTTTCCATAAAGTAGCACTTCAGAATAAGCGGATTACTTTTCGAAACCAATTTCTTCATTTAATTATTTTAGTCTTTTAGCTTACGAAAAAGATAATCATAGATAATCATGATTATCGTATCTTATAACAGATCATACATTGCATGTGTAGTGTAACGTAACAAATAAATCGTTTTATAATATTATTTCCAGCGTTTATAAATGTAAAAAATCGAAAACACTTTGCAATAAGTTTCGTTAATTATACAAATTATCCTCGAATATAAATAAAAAAAGGAAAATAATCGAGAAATTGATATTTATTTTGCAAAGAGCTTTTTTGCGCTTAAAAATGTCCAAATGCATAGCAGCTAATATACATATACATATGACATACGTAATTCTCTGATACGCTTCTATAATCAACTTAATCGTTTTCCATTTGATGTAAATCCGCTCGATTCTCGGCTTCCAGAGTCTGCGAATAATTTATAGATCGTCATTTATGGATCTAACAGCGCATCCGTATTCAACGAGCCAGTGCGGCTTAAGCCTGTACAGATTGCACGCTATTATTACCGTAATTGGCCTCTTGCCCATAATTCAAATTCATCGATGTAAGCTTTTAAACAAAAATTAGGTAAGAATGAGCTCAATAACGAAATGCCGGATTTCATATTTCATTCGAGGCATATCATATGTAAAGTAAATAAAAAATTCAAAACTTTTTTTTGTTATTTTTTTTCAGAAGAGAGAAACTGGGATTTTTCTGGGGTGTTGTACATTTAATGATTATTTTAAATAATTTGCTGCTTCTCGAGATAGCGCTTTCACTAAAAATATAATAGACATAGTTTTTCTGTGAAATTTATTAAACTTTTGAAATAAATTACTGCTAAGGTCGTATATATAAGACAAAATAATTTTACAAGACATCTAGAAATGATAACTTAAATTTTGAAATTCGCGCGCTTTAATTCGTGTACGGGCTGTATTAACAGACGATTTAAAACAGTTATTGGCTATATTATTTATTCATTTATTTATTCGGCCAAAAAAATTGAACAAATTTGCTCCCGTTTAGTATATTAACATTCAATGGACAAATATGGAAAAGGACTCAATTATATTTTATTTATTTGACGCGATAATCGGGACTGATGTCTTATCATATCTATGATATGATTTAAGACGAGGGCACTAATATACAAAAAAAATCCTTATCTCAATAACTATTTAATAAATTCTCATTCGGCACCACAAAATCACTTGTATTAACTTTGATAGTATAACAACATATTATTGGAAAAACCTATATATAGATATATACCACAATCTACAAAATACCGTTATAGCTCAATTTTGGTAGGAAATTCGGGTGTCCTGTTACCTCGAGCTAGAGATAGTATCGATGGTCGCCTTGGAAATGGTTATTGCTTTTCCCTTCGTGAGTGAAATCTTATGTTATATACATATATAAGCTTTTCCAGATCACATTGAGGACACATCGTACGGTCAAGCGCGAACAATCGTTTATGCATACATATATAGACACATGCACACAGACATATGTATATATATATATATATGTATCCATTTATCAAAAAATTGGAGCAACTTCAAAGACTCGTTGTTACGTTGTATGTTGCCATGTTATAGCTATGTATCCGTTCGTAGTGGACTGAGGCCTATTGCAAAATAAAAACACGTTGATTGACCAGTAAATATAAACTTAATCTAGCGCTATTTGTACTCTAAAATTTTTAAATAAACAAACAGCGTCAGCCGAATTTTTTCAGATTGTTTTCCCTTGTTTATCCATTGATTGTTTTTTAATTTTGCGTCGACCCTCAAATTCAAATGGCAGCCGATTTGCAAAATTGTTTTTCTACTTGGATTTTTATAAAAAAATTCAAACATTATAACTACATTTTATTGAGATAATTTGACGCTATTTTGTAGCTCTCGATGTATATGTATAGCTTATACAGAATTTATTTTAAATATTCCCAGATTTGTCTTTTAAGTTCCTTCAATTTTTGGACAATGGGGTGTCTATTTCATAAAGAATACCTCATATATAAATTCAGTATACATGTGCACATCGCATACACACACACACATAGATATATATCTATACCTCTATATCTCTGTTCTGATATATGTATATATATAAGAGACTCACGTAGATGATAACATAAAGCAACGGCTCCTTTATCTTCCGTGGTAGACAACGAGAAAACAACGACGTCGATATCTATTCTTTTTCTTTATCCGTCAGCAGTTTTCTATTTTTTTCTTTCCCGAAAGGACAGTGTACTACAAACCAGCGTCGTCGTGTCTTTTCTTATTTTATAATTATGCGACCTTTTCCGTTCCGTTAACGACGAAGATGCCCGGACAGTTTCTTTGTCGACGCGATAGCCGGTTCGATCGACGAAGTTCTGGATCCCACTATCTCTATCTCTCTCTCTCTCTCTCTCTCTCTCTCTCTCTCTCTCTCTTACGTGTTTCGTACAAAAGGGGAACGGAAGAGGGAGATTTATTATTGGGGTCCGAGGCAGGTATTTTCTTCGAAGAACAGTGTCGCATCTTTCGAGTTTAATATCTTGTATTTTTATTCCGCGATGCGTATTCCACGACTAATCCTTTGAGCTTGGAAAATTGCTACTGAGTAGACTTTTCCTTGGGAAACATTATTTATTGCTCGAGACGCTTACGCGAGCGTCGATGTTGTTTTCAATCTTTTTTAGAAATGTTTTCTTTGGCTCTGTACACGCGGAAAACTGAATTAGACTGTCTAGTATTATGTGTATACACGTCGATTCTATTCTTTTGAAAACTCACGTATGGGTCGTTCTTTGATGGACTGACGGGTAAAATTTGTTTAAATTGTTCTTTAGCGCTGTGTTTATCTTTGTGAAAAATTAGTTCAACTATACAGGTAAAATACTTTTAAAGCTGTAGATCTGAAGTTATTTAGGTCTTCAAATTCAGTTTTGAGAAGGTTCGATGATTAGTTTTAGCACAAAAAAATTCATAAAGATGCCTTGTATCAATACTAAAGTATCTACGATAGACTTAACTTAAGAATAAAATGAAGTTAGAAATAAAGATATCATATGAGCTATCATATCATGAAATAAGCGTTTCTCACGATTGGTCAAGATTTCCAGTTAGAAATAGAGTTTGTTGGAGAATAATTTTTGAACGATGATTCGATGATCTTTTAACAAGACCCTATTTAAAAGAGCAACCTTCAAGATTGCGTAATAAATATTTCTGTGCAAATTCACCTGTCAAAAGTGGTCTTTGTAAATGTGCAACGTTAAAAGATTATTAAAGCAATAACATAAGTACACACGCATACTGAAATAATGATCAAGAATCTACCACTTAGTGGTGGTGTGAAACCCACAAGAGAATTGGCAAACTGTAGACATCATTTGCAAATGCAATTTTTTTCATGCAATATCTCGTGTGGATAGAGATAATATTAGATAAGTAATCTCGTAATTGGAGATAAATATAGTCTGGTACGGGAACTAAACCAATGGATTCATTGAAAAATCGACTGATTAATTCGGGAAACGTTGTTATCTTAATGTTGACATTTAACAACAAATGGATATAATACAATGATGAGTTCCCCATATGTTACTACCCCTGATTGATTCATTATAAGCAAATCTCTCTCTCTCTCTCTATATATATATATATATGTCTTCAAAATAGGACCATCGCGAAGTTATAAACTCAATATAGATCAGAAGCTTTTGTTCAAAAAGTCGTAAAATTGATGAAATCATTTCATAACTATTTCTCATACTCAACATAAGTAACATTTGCTTCCTGTACTTCTCGTTTCTCAATAAAACTAAAGCTCTTGCGCTTCTTCCAGTCTATTGATTGGATTTCAATCTTGCAGCGAGAGGCACTTGCAGAGAAATAAAGATTCTATACGTTTCTCTCATTCCTTTTATAGAAAAGTGAACAAGTACGCGAAGGATCTTTACAAAGGAAAATTATCGATTTCTCTGCATATACATATATGGGTGATACTTCCATCTCTTGAAAAATCTATTTTCCTTGATATTTGATGGATATGATTATGATTTTTATGAATTTTTTTGTTTAAGTTAAGAATAAACATTTTTGAAAAATTAGTTGCAGGTTAGTTAATGTTATGTTATAAGGTTATGTTATAGGCTATTCTTTAAGGTTATGTTATAAAAAATTAAGTTTACCAATTAGTAGTTGTTTAAAAATTGATGTATTTATATTTTAAATATTGCTATAATATTTACTATAATTTTATCAGATTTCAAATTTACTATGGAATATAGTAATATTTAATATAGTCTAAGCGTGTTCTATTTTCGTCACATTATAGACGATCGGTTGATCAGATTTAATAATTTGTAAAATAATAAATCGTATAACTTATGCCTTTACTAGCAGCAAAATTATTATATTAATCAATAATAATCGCCAATTAATTTATTTATTACAAAGTACTATATATTTTATAATTACTAGAAAATTTTATTATACTCATCTTTCTCGGTGTACAGACGCCGTCCTAACGATATAAACATTTGACTTGTATGGTCGCGCAAACTTCCCCGTAATAGTTAATTGACGAGGGTTCGCGCGGAAAGTGTACGACGCGTCTGCGCGCAAATAATTCGGGAGTCGACAGAGTGGATTCCAATTTACGTTTGCCAGCTGTAAATAAGCCGCGAGTTGCTTGTGCCTCGAGTCAAATATCACCGCTAGGTTGCGCACAATTCGAAATCCTAGAAATTAGTTGATTCTACAACCTACTATGCTAATAGTCGTCTATGCGCTTTGATTAATTCGTTCTAGGCTTTCAGTCGTAAGGGAGAATTCATATTGTACGTTTTATTTAATATTATATTCAGCAAACAACAAATTACAAATCGTCGTAAATCGACAAAATATACGAAATAAATTTGGACCTCGCAGTCGAAAAATTATGTTTGAGGTTACACTGACTGGACTATTTTTTCCTGAATTGAAAGCTCCATACACATTAATTTCAAAATGTTTTTCGATTTTAGAAAATAAATTTTCTTTTTCTAATGTGACCTTACGTACGTTTTAACTAAAATTTGATTCCAACATGCAATTCGCGTTTAATTGTAGAAAATTATACGGTTTTCTGTAAATACACATTTTTTCTAACTCTTTGTAACGCACTCGTAACTTTTCTCTCGGGCAGAGCTTCGAAGCAATTTTTGTTAATTAAAGCTATTTAATTTTACTTTCTTTGCAAATGACTCAATTTTATGAAACCATGCAAACTCATATGACTTTTTTATTTCTCGGATGTTTGTTTACATTTTATTTACTTAAACGCTTAGTACATTTTACTGGATTGATATTTTTGACCATTATTTTTTTCATGAGAACTGGAGAGTTTAGTTTTCTTTTTGTGTATAAACCATTGAATTTCGATATTTAGTTGTCCAAGTATATGATTTCAAATAAAAAGAATTTTTTTTTTGAACAAAGACAAGTAAATAACAAAATCTAAGGGTAGAATGTACGATATTTAAATACTGACTTTTATTTTTGACGATATAATGACTGAACTTTTTTGTCCTGGTTCCTGGATGTCTTCCGAGAGAAAAGGTCCCTTACGTATTCGGAAAATTACTCTATTCATGTGAATTTAAAGAGTGAAAATTATTACTCTTTAAGAATGCATATTAAGATTAACGATTACTCCATAGCAGTAAATTATATTACTCCATAAACGGTAATTTACTGTGCGATAATTATTCCATGAGTGTGAATTTTCAGAGTGACAATTATAACTCTATAATCGATATTTTTCTGTATGATTATTTCATGAGAGTGAATTTTTAAATGGACGATTCTTACTCTATACAAATGAATTTTCAAATTGATAATTATTTTATGAGAATGAATTTTTAGACTGAATATTACCCTTCAGGTATGAATATTCAGAGTAACAATTTATTACTTCATGAAAGGTAATTTTTTGCATGATGATTATTCCAAGTTATTGTTAGTCGTAATTACTCTATAAGAATCTGTTTTCAAATAAACAATTACTCTACATGAACATAAGAATACAATAATGATTTTTTTGATTGAAAATATTTGAAAAATATATTTATTTAAAAAGAGTGAATTTTCACTCTTAGAAATATACATTTATATAATTAATGATTAATCTCGTGAACGATGAATAAAGCAAATAAGGTAAAATTAATATCATAACGTATATAGGATACAAAGATCGATGATACAGCTCATAACGATAATTAACGCGCAATTTTGTCTAATATGAAAATCATCGCCTAATTGATTTCCCGAACTTATAGAAAATTCATTTGCCCGCGACGTTCTTCCATTTGCAAATAATCAAGCGAAACCTTCGAAATATTATCGAACGTGAGAATCTTCTATAGCAGGTGGCCGCCCGTGGCAATCATCGCAAGTTCACTTGTCTGACCACACCTCGTCGTTTTCTACTTCGCCCCTCTCTCTCCACATATATATAAATACACACACACATACCATCTTCGGTTCTTTCGTAGAGACTCTTAAAGAGAAAAATCCACTTGTAAACAACTTCATGGTCTCGGATCTGTAAAAAGTTTAGTGTTTCTCGCTGGCTTGGCGAAAATTTTTACGACTGATCAGGAAGGATCGACGAATCGAGTCACGTTCACTCCCCCCCCCCCCCGCCCTTTTTTCCCACTACTGATAAGAAACGAATTCAACCGGGCCTAACTGCTTCTCGCCAGCGAGCTTGGACTCACTTAGTCCGTTCGTCAAACTGTTTCTCTCGTCGGCGCGAGGATAAGAAAACTTTATAACGCGTCGATGCTCTCGAAGAGCACCGATAAAGCTTGAAAGCCTCTACCGCCTTTTTTCTGCTGTCCGCTGGACTCACCTTCCCTATATACATCCCCTTTTCCTACACACTCTCTCTCTAACTCTTTATCGCTCGTAAACGTCTTTTGCGAGAACCTTTCCTTTCGAAGACTTTTTCCAGGAAGACCAAGTTGGCATGTGTGCATGCGAAGCTGTCGGAATTGGGAAAAGTACGTGCGGGATGCTCGCGCGACCAAGTGCTTGATCCAATAAGCCGTTGGCGAGGCTCTTAAAACGTCAGGAGTAATTCTTAATCGAGGAATTTTTCGCTTTCAACGCCACAGCTGGCGTGATAAATGTTAACGATTTACGTACACTTGCTCAGGTGCCAATTGCAATGTTCTCTGCAGACAAAGAGCTAACTGTTTGTCAAAGATTTCGTTGCGATTAGCCTTTAAAACCCTGTAATAATAACGTTTCGCAGTAACATCTGGCATTTGCACTTGTCGTTACTGCAGTACAGCTTATGTCTATACCTAGAAAGAGGGAGAGAGTAACCAAGCTCCCTTTGTTTGGAACGTCGTACCGAAGGCAAAGTAGCAGAAGCTGCGTATTTGCCGAGTGCGCAGCTCGCAAAGTGATAACGCTGAGTGTAGATAGAGAAGAGGGGATTGTTTGCATCGAGACAGAAGCCCTGGAACAAAGGGCTAGAGATGATGTACTTTTGAGGGATGCGAGATGCTGTGGAAAGGAGCCATTTCAATGGATGGTTACAACGGTCAGGTCGTATAGCTGCGGATGAACGAAAATATTCCTACAGTAACCGTTAGGTTGAATATTCCTACCTGATATCGTGGGATTTTCAAATGGACAAGCCTTTGCAAGGTCTTATATGAAATTCAATTTTTTGGATTACATTCTTTTGTTGGAAAGAATCTTCTTACGCTTATTGTTATATTGTGAGAGACATGTTTACCTGTGATTGAAAAGGCCCAGGATTTCTTCAATTTTTTGCAAAAGTGGTTAAATAACTAACTTTTAGTTTAAGACTTTTGTGAATCTCTTCATTGGCTAATTACACCATCGAATAAAGAGTTCACTTTCAGTAAGATTTAAGACGAACCAATGGAGGGATTGAGCTAACAACTAATGGGAATGTACTATGATAGTCCCCTTTTGTAGTTGAACTATTGATTGGTGTGGTGTAATTAGTCATTATCCAATTGTTGAAAAAATACATGTTTCCAAGTAGTAATACTACTCCAGTTCCTTTAGAATTTTGCAGTTAGTTGAAATTTCCATTTTATGGTGTCATAATACCAATCCTAAACCTTTTCAATCGAAGCAGACTATGTATCCATAATAGTAGAATAAGGTCAAACGCAGCTTTTCAATCAGTATGCTTTAATTTATTAAAAATTGATTAATAAAATGTAAGATATTTTAATTTAGCCCATGTAAATTAGTCAATTTTCGGACGAAATCAGGATATAAAGGGTATAATTGTATAAACTATTGAAATCGGTTCCAAAATTCAGTAGTAAGTACTTGTCACATTCCGACTGAATATTTTCAAATCAATATTAATAGGACTACACCCGATCATTATTTATTATTATTTTTAGGTGTTGTCTTTCGCTCGACTCTGAATATTCCTTGCATTCTCTACTTGAAGGCAGACATTTTTTTTGTTCAATGTTATTCGGACGAATTCTTGTATTTTATAAAATTCCTATTGCGTTTGTCAACAATAGTCACGAAAAGAAAAATATTTTCTTTGGACCACCACAATTTTGTCGACTTTTGCTCACAATGCAGAAAGGATCGCCATTCTTTTTTCAGCAGAAAAAAATGCGCTCGAAAGGAAAAATTTCACTTTATTCATACTGTATCAAATAAAATACACCGCATCTTTTCTAAAACAACAAAATGCTCACGCAAAAAAGTAGTATAAAAGTAATTTTGGTTATATTAACATTCATTTCTTGTTCTACTAATGTTTAAGTTCAAACGATTAAGACGTACATCTGTTTGGTGTATAATATTTAGTGAAAAATCTAATTTGTAATGATCTTAATGGTACTTTTCGTTGTTTCATTCAAAGCCAATTCTGTAGTAATTTTTGTCGCATAAGTTAGTTATCTTTACAGGTTTATTAAAAAATAAGTCTCAAAACGATTTCAAACTATTTCTATTTAATGTAATTTATTGTTTCAATGACAACCATGTATAGACACCGCAAAATCGCTATTAAAACTTCAGCTCGTGTAAAGTGCTTTGGCCACTCTGGTATAAATTTTCGTTACAGTGTAAAGCGAATGGATTACACGATAATTGTACTTGACCTACTTGAGAAAAAGTCAGTTACCCTCGAGTGCAACTACGATCTTAAGCGTATACACGTCTGGAATTTCCCGTTAACCCATTAATATCCATGCCACGTTTGAAAAGTGACTTTTCCAACGTAAGAAAAATAGTAGAAGGCTTGAAGATGTCTGCTTACGGAAAAGTGTAAACTTCGAGGGAATTACAAATCTAGTGTTGTCAGTGAAAACCCGCACGGTAAACCGAGTAAAACCAATAGTACACAGGATATTATCTTACCGTAGTAGACGCGCTGGAGCTCCGGTGATGCTCGACGGGCGAGGTCCCGCGGTCCGTCTGTCCGTCGGAATTGACCTTCTGGTGTAGAATTGGTGCCGGAAGCTGTTGCTCTATGTCCAAGTGACAGTAAGCCTCGAGGTGGCTCTGAGCGCGTTTCTCTTCCAATACGATCTTCCGAGCCGCACAGAAGATCTTGTAGTAGACCTTAAAAATAAAAGAAAATAACGATGTAAGGGTGACGTTACGAGCTTGAATTTTGACAAAGAAAATTATTCTATGAGACTGAATTACTGTACATTATTAGAGCAAATATTACTCTTATTACTCTATAAAAGTGAGTATTTAGAGTGATAATTTCTGTACAAGTATGAATTTTTCGATTATTACTCTGTAATCTGACTGTTAGAGTTAAATTTTAAAGTAAAACTGTCTCTGTTCGAGTGTAAATTACTCAGAGTGAATATACAGAGTGAAAAATACAGTACAAGTGAATTTTTACTACTGGAAATGAGCAATGATCAAATTCTCAACTAAAGTTAAGCGCTTCGCTGAGCTAGAGGCCGTATTATACACTCTTTATAGCTGATGACACACCTCTCGACGTGACAATCCCTTTTTAATCTAATTTCAGTCGTCAAATTAATGTTAGCGTGAACAAGTGTGAATAAATATTAACAGCTTTTAATAACACTCTTTTAACTCTTTTATGGTAAATTAATTATTTATAAATTGAATTGTAAACTGAAAAGAAAACGTTCTGTAGAAATAAATATCATAGTGAGAGTTGTCGAAATAATGCTTAGCCCCATCGTTTTGCTATTATTTTATTTTTATTATAATATTTTTACACGACGACGGTTAACTACATCGACAAATAAAAATGAGTCTGTTCACAAAATTTAAAAGGAACCGATGAACGAGTTGCACTCACAATTTATGGAAATATTTTTTATATAGTCACTTTTCAGTATGCATTCACGTTATGGATTTTGAATTGAATGGATAGAAAGTATTTTGTATTACAAAATATGTCAACGATTGCGAATAGCGTTTAGAAAACATTTTTGATTTTTAATCATTTTATTGCTCGTTCAATTCGAAATCCCTGTCCTCGCTTGTCAATAATACCTCTTTCCGCATGAACGTAAATACCCAGAAATATTATTATCAATAAAAAAATAAACACATTTTATTTTGTTTATTTAAATTTACGAATAAAGGAGTGTATTAAAGAATATTCTTTTGAAATTTTAACTCAAACCATTTATTAGTAACTACTGAATTTAGCAGACAGTAAAATTTCGTATATAGAGAAAATCAATCGTAGGTACATATTCTGTTTCCTTTAAATATTAAATTAAAATTTACGTTTCATGTAAAATTATTAATTTACTCAGTTTCGTCTACATTATTATTATCATTATTATTATAAATATTGTGTTTTATAAATTCGATGTAAATTTTCTTCAATTTCAAATACTCTGACGATAAATATTTTAGAAACGTACTTTTTATTTTTATTGTACTTATTGCATGGTCTAATCAACAAATAATAAAGGCATTTCAAATTTAATGCAATTTTTAATATCTATATTAATTAAAAATATTATAGTCATATATTAGTCATCTCAAATATAACGAGTATTTTAACCAATACCACATGCACAAACGATATTTTAAACGACATTTCACCGGTACATCGATGCCTTAGAGGAAAAACTATGGATTTCAAGTACCAGTCGAAAAATAAAATATATACAAATATTTACGAAATACATTTACAAATGTATAAATATAAATTGATATATTTATGCATATATCATATTCTTTCATATATTTTGGAATTTATACACGTTATTCTACCTCTAAAAATCATTCCTTTATTAGAGGTATCGTTAAAAATATTTAATTTTTAATTGTTGCTACTTTTGATAAAGCATTTAAGGCTTCTAGTATCTCAGTGTTAATCAGTTTGTTGAGGCAATTATTAAATCAGATACTCGAGGATCAAAGGGACCGAAGATATTTCTGGTTCTGACTGGACGTGTGATTAGCTGATTGTAGAGCGATCGACCGATTGTATTAGGATGGATTATACTCGTATGTCTATAGGCGTAAACATCGTGTTACGCGTGTTAATACCGAAGCTAATGCATTTGTGGTCTCGAAATTTCAATTAGCAAAAACATTACACTTTTACGTAATACAAACAAATTAATTTTAGAAATTTGATTTTTGAATTTAAATTTTCGACATTCAGGTGAAGAAAATGTATCGAATAGTATTACTATTCTAGTTCCTACTGAATTTCGCGGTTACTTAAAGTGTCTATTTTATGGTGTCAATTCAATCGTAATTTTAAATGTGTTATGTCCATTTAACCAATGATGTGGGCCAAATGCAAATAATAGTTAAGAAAAGTTTTTCGCAGTTTTTCAATCAAAAAGCTCTAATGCGTTAAAAATCGCTTCAAAATATGTTTTAACTTTGTCCAGGTCAAGTTATCGATTTACGGACGAAATTAGGACGTTATATGGTGACTTAGAATTGAGCTCACCTTTTATCTATCAAGAATTTCAATTTGAATTTAGCACACAAATTATTAAAAAAAAAATGTGCCATTCGTTCAATTAAAAATCTATAACGCGTTTTCATGCCAAAAAGAGACTATCAAAGGACATTTTCATAAATTCAGAGTTCAATCCATTAATTAATTCTTGTTGAATTTGCGGGTAGTAAATTTTCATTTTGCGGTGCAATTAGCATCAAATCGATTTAGTGAAGCTTCTATCCTTAATCATAGATAAATACATCTTCTAATATCGGAATATGTGTCAATTATGGCTGTATTCTTGAAAATATTAAATGTGCCCATTCAGAGCCTACCGCTAAATTTGTCGACATAGTACACGGTATAAAAGGCTCGACTGATTCTGAGATCAGTATACGTGTAAACGTCAATGTACCACTTGATTACTTATTATCATAGATATTCATTGATGTCGCAACCTCATTTCATGCCGATTATTTTACTTATTTCAAGTTTCTTTTTTATGCACAAGCAAACAATTTACATTATACATTTTTGTTTCTTCTATTCCAAAATTAAGGATTTTTCTACAAAATGATTATATTTTTAATAAATTTATGATTAATTTAACCTCAAATAGGTTTCATCGAATCGATTAGAAAATTAATTAAAAATAGCTTTCATATATAAATAGAGCAGTTATCGGGCAGTAGTCATTAGCCTGTACTCTGTGTTGGTTTGATTTTGACTATCAACATGTCGTTTATATTTAAAATATACTAACAATAACGAAATAATGAAAAGAGGTTTAATTACGTTCCTTAATGTCCAAGCAAATTAAGCAACACCGTATTGCGTAAATCTAATGATCATAAAGTCGAGTAGACACATTCTAATTGTATTGCTATAATTATTCATCTCACCTATTTAATATTCATTAAATGCTGTCTCAACTTTATGCCTATAATTCTAATAATGAAATTTCTTCTTCTAATTAATTATAATTATTCAACAAGTTACCATTTTACTTTTATTCCCCCTAGAGAATCCGGTCTCAAACATCCATCCACCTAATTTTAATAAATCAATTTTCCCTCATTGAAAATTTAGTACAAATTTACCTAAACGATGCCAATGCATTCCATTCCCAAGTAAATATTCGATCTCATTTTATATTAAATTCCACAAAGTTATTTTTTTCCCTACCAAGGAACTTGTAATTCCAGTCAGATGATCAACAGAGAGTGTGTCGTCCTAAGAACCGCAAAGTTCTGATACGATCTTATAAGAACAGCAATAAGGAAATTCCTATTGACTAGCTCAGGAACCTTTGATGTATAATCCCCACACACGCACATACCACACATGCGTGTATAGTGAATTTCGAACAATGCGTCTGTCCCTCTTGTATCCAGACTGGACAATGCCGATAAGACGTTGGCCAATATATATTGTATACGAGAGTGAATCGCGTAATTAAGACGAGGAATTGTTGAAGATGATTTACGCATCCTATAAGAGATTGATGTATATATATGCAAATCCTCGATGATTTAGCTGTATAAGCTGTATAAGGCTTTTCACACCATGTGCTTTCATCAGGATTATTAGCGATGATGTAGTTTGATGTAGTGGTTTGAACATTTCGGTGGTGGGAGAGAAAAACAAAATTTTAAAAATGACAGTCCACAAAACATTCCCCAGCTCAGGAAGCGTATAGCTACAAGGGAATTGTGCGCACATGAGCGATGGTCGCGTTCACTCTAATCAGATATTTTTCTCGGCTTTCCACCCGGTGAATTTGCTCTTCTCTCAAGAGACTGATCTTTCTATGCTTTCAACGTGTTGCAATTTCTGTAATCTTAGAGGCTGCGTGAATGTGTGAAGATATATATGTGGTGCACTTGTTTTATCAGAGACATTGCGCTGAAATATCAGACTCACCAGTATCATGACGAATAGGGGAATGTAAAAACTGCCGAGGGTTGCGTAGATCTGGTAGCCGAAGTTCTGACAGACAGAACAATGCGAAACTCCATCCTCTGACTCGGTATATTCATTACCGAGTACCAGTAGAGGTGGTAAACTGATACAAGCTGCTCCTAGCCACACGAAGGCCACGTAGATGATCATCCGGCGAGTTGTCCTTTTGACACCGTAGTCCAACGGCTTCGAAATCGCATAATACCTGCAATAAAAACCAATGATAACAATCCAAGATTTTGCAATGATCGGTATCCGCTGCAAACGATTCGATGTCTGTTCTCTTAGTTGGACATAGTGAAAATATAATACATTATTCGGTATAAGGTATATTTCGACACCCCGGACGAAGACTTTGAGAATAGAATTTGATGTATTGACGATCTGTGGTAGATCTCAGTCTTACGTTTCAACATGAGATAAAATAAAAAAAATTAAAAAAGGCGTAGACATTGATATATTTGTTGATAAAAACTAAAGAACAGAGAAATACCAATCGTCAAGTAATTTGATCAAAATCAAGTCTGTTTTGGCTCGAAAAGAATTTGTGTATTAACCGGTTGGTGGCGTCTGGTCCAATGAATCTGCAAGTGGTAAAATTATTATGATAATCCTGGTATATTTCATTGTTTTTTCGCTAGAGATGATGCATGTTATGTTGTGATAAAGTGGCAATACGAAAAATTAATTAAAATCGACTTCTTAGATATATTAATTGGAAGTCAAAATATTCATTTCGGACCAAATGGAATCGTTTCTATTCGGTTACATTTACGAGAAAATAATTCACGTTTGAAGGATAGAATAAGTTTATTTATTTACTGAGTAACCGTTTCGTTAGGACTTCACCTCGCAATAAATGTATCTTGTTTTGTCGTATAAATTCACGGAAGAACAATGAACCATTTGGGTAACAATAAATTAACGCACAACTATGGAAACAGCTTGACAAACTAGAAATGCGTAAAATTTTTGATCAAAACTTTTTTTAGCTTAAAAAACCGACTATCAAGCTACAAAACACGAGCTTATTTAGAAGACACCAAGAAACTAGGATCCGGTCAGTACGACCTTCGGAAATATTTTTTACGTTTCAAGGTGTCTCGTGATATACTCGCGCACACCGACACATGCAAACATATAGTTATGTACATACCGCTCACGTGGCTCTTTTAATTACAGAGAATAGTACGTTTGCTATGCAGCCATCTCTCGAATTCGAACCATCGAGTTTTCCGTTACGCACGTAAATTGGATTTTCCTAATTCTACATACGTAGAAAAAAAATATAAACCTTTCGAGTCTCTCCAGCGAGAAAAAGTTTTTACATCTAGTATGGACTGATTGGAGAAATCCAATATGTGATTTTTTTTCGCAGTTGGATACTCCTCCTACAGCGTTGTATGACACTTTTACGGAGCGTCGCGAAAAGGGCTCGACTGGCGCTTAATTGGTTGAATTATACACCCGCATATATGGCCTGCGGTGCTCGCATAGTACCGATTTCGATTCGAGAACGAGTGCTCTTATACGAAACTATATATATATATATATATATATATATATTGATGTATATTAACAAATGTACATTCATATATAGGTACGTTAATTCACTTTGGAGGGCTAGTATTTGTTGAAAGGTTGAAGTGAATATATTGCATTGAGTATGTGAAACTGTAGATGAATTGTTTGATTTCGATCGTTATTATTTGAATTTCCCGCCTCTATTTTCGATTGGTCAAAGAGAATAGACGAGATTTCGTGTATCTATGCAAATATACCTAAAAGCTCGATATGCGTGTAGAATTCAAATATGACAGAATATTTTATTAAATGCTGTATATATGTATATATTTATTTAAACGTATGTCTGATAGATTGACCGATCGAATTCTATTTTCTTCGAAATAAATTTAAACTGTTTTTTGATATTCGTGAGTTTTATTTAACGTTTGTTCATTTCTAGATTCGATACGACAGTAGAAACTGATATAGAAATAACATCATTTGAGCTTTGACTCTCAACAATCCATAAAGCTGTAGCCACCGATAAAGCTAAAATTAAAAAAAAGTCATCTTTTGGTAAGTCTTATCGACTGATGATTTTTAATATACTTTTAAGAAAATAAAATTATTAAATTCAATATTTACTTTTAATTTTGTTTTTAATTACTCATTTTAGCAAGAAAATTTGTGTTTAAGACTCGGATGACTTATCCACATGACATTAAATCTTTTATTCTATAAAAGTTTGGCGAATTTCACAGAAAAATTGTCTCTTGTCTTCCATATGGAGCTACAAATTATTGAAAATAGATGTATAAAAGAATACCGAAAATTCCTAAAGGTTGACACAGTATCAAATATCAATTTAAAATTATTTAGATGAAAAAATAATGTTCACCAATAATGTCGACATAATTTATCTTTCGTCGAAATTTTCGTCTGTTAAAAATTCAAGCGTACATATACATCACACATAACTGAACGAGTTTAAAAATAATCTATAAAAATTACGCAAACAACTCCAATTGCGTAAATATTATCGCAAACAGTGTCGTTAAATAACGAAAATTTTCCCAAATAAGCTTTCCCGGGTATTATTAAAGACACATTTATTTTCTTTTAAAGCTCTATACTGTATCGTCGAAGTATGTACTTTAGACAGCACCACCAAATTCGTTTCTATCACTCGATAACATAAATTTTTCTTTTTATTTCTTATCAATCGATTCGAACTGATATATTCACACACCCCCACTGTGTGTGCGAGTATGTGTATGTATGTAAATGTATACAATACTCACGAGTAGTCGATTTATATCTATCTCGTGAAAATTAACGCGCAAACTAATACAAGTGTAAATTTGTTTTACGAGCTAGTCTAGCATTGCAGTGATAAATCACTCACTTGCATCGTATAAACTTAGCCTATATAAACTCACTGCTTACCCTCTTTGTTCATTGCTAAAGCGTACACTACACGATTATGTGTGTATATGTATATATATATATATATATGTGTGTGTGTGTGTATGTGTACACCTGTATATGTATATATACTGTATCTATGCAATATATACATATATACATGAGAAGTACACGATGTGACGGAAAAGACATCGGAGTGGAACAATCAAACGACAAGTACTTTTATAATCTAAAGAATCGAGTTCTCTCCTTCTCTTATCCTAGCGAGTATAAAATCGAAGAAAAGCTCATTTCAAAGAAAACAACTCGTCTCTCAGTTTCACTGTACCCATCAAACTTTTGCGAATTCCGTCAAATTCCAAGGACGAGAGTCACGTAAGCTCGAGTCAGCGGAAATGCTAGGGGAAGGGGGAAAATACAATGTGGGTTTCATGACAAAATACATATATATATATAATATATATTATTACAAATACAACATATATATGTGTATATATGTATATAAGGGTGATTCTTTGACAGCTTGACCGGGAAAACCATTTTTTTTCATATAAATAATTTTAAATTGTTCATCGGCACTGTTTGTATCGTAGGACATTTTTTAAATTTTTTATATCTATTTTTCAGTCACAGAGCAAAAGTTGGAGTTTTCGGTGATTTTCGTATTATAGGCGCATTTTTAATGATTTGAAGCTCCTCAAGGAAGCATTTTTCATTAAAAATACAAGAAGAAGTTTTGTTTGTGAAATTTGTGAAACTTTCGAAATGAACTACTTTTAAGGCCATACATAAAAGTCGCAATAATTTTATGGATCAGTTAAGTCTTGAAATTAAATTTTGGCATAAAAAAATTCGTGAAAATTAAAAAAATAATCCACATTTGATGAAATTTGTTCACTGAGCTCTGTTTCTAGCCCAAAATAGAATTGTATTTTAAATTAGATCATTTTATGAGCAAAACGCCTATTTTAAGTGTGTGAGTGTCGTTTAAATGAAAATTATAATTTTTTTGTTGATATAAAAATTGGAAACGTTTTGTAAAGAAATCTAAAAAAAATCACAGCAGTTTAAATTTATTCCCAAGAATCAGACAGGCGGATGTACAAGTTCAGACCTTCGAACATACTTTTGTATTGATACAAGGAATCTCCATAAACTTTTTTACGATGATATCAATGATCGAATCTTTTCAAAACTGAACTTGAAGAATTTAAAAATTTGAAACGAAAGACTTGGTGTTATTGTTGTGAAATAAAGTAGTGATTGACTAGTTTGGTTCAGCGTCAACCCTGCTCTAACTTCAATCATTCCGTATGAGGTAAACACACATTCTTTTATAAATATTAAGGAAATAGCTAGATGACATTATTTGTAACTAGAAATGGAGCTTGATCCCTTCGTAGACACTTTCATAATGATGCAAGACATCTTCATCAATGTTTGATGTTAATAACAATGATGGAACCTTTGCAAAGCTGAATTTGAAGACTTCTATAATTTAGATCGACATTTTCAAAATGTATTATTTCTAAAATTAAGTTTTGATAGATGTCTTCGAAAACAGGCATAAAACGACAACTTTGATATCCTGCAACTTCGAAACCCTTCCTTAAAAAAATCTAAAAAAAAAAGGTAAATACAGTACTAAAGAACAGTTTAAAAATATTTTGAAGAAAACAAAACACTTTTTAACTGGTCAATCAATCATAGAACAACCATTGAAAATACGTTATAAGGAAAAACTTCATAACGCAACGAGTAAACGTTGGGAAATATCTTATTTCTCTAGTGGTAAACTACTTCTCGTTCGCAATTTCGCTTTCTCTATTTCGATTAAATATTTTATGCAGCTGCAGTTTTACGAGACTCCCCGGCAGCTTTCCTCCACACTCTCACAATGTATACATACGATTGACTGAAATCGACCGTCTCTCGAGTTACATCTTCTTTTTTTCTTTTTTTTTTTCCTCTCTGGGATATCATATCGCGAAAGTTTTCCGACTCGCGAGCTCGGCCTTGATTAAAATATTCCACCAGTAAGACAGAGAGTACAGTAGTTCTAAGAAAATTTTAAGCGTCGATCGTTAAACTTCACACAAGTGCCGCTTTCGCCTGTGCACGTACTTGGTCTCTCTCGAGTCGAGCCATTGAGGCAACGAACGACGATTGTAATTCGCGGTCGCTGACAGATGGACGTAACGTACGTTTACGCGTAGGCACCGGAGCGTCGCGCTCTCGAGTTTGGGTTAATTAAAACCGATATTGAACGCGATGACATTGACGTTTCGTCGGTGGTGCTCGTGACACGATGCGCCGGAATTCGATATAGGATGCGTGGAGCTTGCTGCGAAGTAAATTATTTTTTCTTTTTTTTTTCTTTACCTTTTCTTCTCTTTGTTTTTCAGGAGAATTGATTCGAGCTTGCGGAGAAGACTGCGTTGTATAGTGGTTTTAAAAGTGATTCGGTTAATTCGGTTTTGTGGGGAAATTATTGTTTTGAGAACTTGAAAGTAATGACTTTGGTGTTATTGTTGTACAATTTAGTTTTTAATCGTTTCATATATTGTATGATCATATTTGCATTAACTTCGCTCACCACCCGCTAGGTGGCGACTTGACAAGTCAACCAGCAAGTGGTAAAATCATCCGGCATATCTTATTGTTTCAGCCACAGTAATGGTGCGTTATTAAGTTCGAGAATCAGAGATGTGAAACAAAACTCAAATTAAAAGTATACATATGTACAACTTCTGTATTTAACACACAAATAATACAATTAACATAACTAATTAACATTTTTAATTTTTCATCGCCTCCTTTAAAGGTATCTTGTTTACTAATCCATACTACACATAAACGAACCACCACATATTGTCTACCTTCCTTTTCTACCAATAACAAAAGTATTCAATTGATTTTAAATGTCACGTGAATTTTACAAATACAACCATAACCGACTAATCGAATCGATAGAAATTAAAAGCTTTCCCCTTCTAACTTCCAAGTCTTTCTTCATGCCGATCTCGCGGACAGTTTCATAAATTCGATTGAAATGTTTACTCCGATTAAAGAATTCTCCACATTTCTATCAAAATGCGAACAATTACTTTTCATTGTCAACATTCATTGAACGACAGTTAGCTCCAATAACGACTGAAGCCACACCTGCTCACGGCGGCTAACTAAAAACCAATCAAACGTAAAGAAAGGACGTTATTATATACACCAAGGGGTTGCCTGGCCTGGAATTGAGCGTCGGGAGGTACAGCAACAGCGGCGGCACATAACGTCGACGCTTTAAAATCGAGTTAATTAAACGCGCTAAAGCAAACGACCGACCGACTCAGAACTATATATATCCATATCCATACATACATATATTCTTATACATACATACATATTAATATATATATTTATACATATACAGGGAACGGACGTGATTTAGCAGTGAGGTAGAAATTCATATAAGCTCAGAATGGAGTTCCAGAATATTATTCCCTGTGCTTCCACGGCTCTCATTAAACCAACGAGTCTTCCCATGCCGTTGTTCTTTTCTCGTTGAATGTCTTCCTATTGTATAAGCTTGCTTCGCATCGATTTAGCTGTGTTTTACCAACGTGACGCACAGGATGTCCGGGTTTCAAGGAGAAAAATCTTCGGTAAATGCGTCGTTCTACGACCAATTGTTATTCCATTTTAAGAGAGATTGTGTGAATATATATGAGTCATTCCCTGACAGATTACGCCGTTAAGAGTAAAACCTCGGATTCTCTGGATTACTTTTTTAAAATAATTTTTCATCTTATTATTACACGTATTTACATGGGATTTATTATTATCAAATTATTCGTGTATCTCGTATAACATTCAAAAAAATTAAGGACAAATTAATTTGAAAAAAGTAATCCGGAAAATCCAAGGTGCTACCCTAAAGGAACATTTAGAGCCTAGTTTTCAAATTCACTTTTGAGAAGGTTCGATTATTCATGTGAAAAATACATGAACATGCCTTGGATGACTACAGTAGTGTCTATGAAGACTAGAAGTAGTTAATCACGTTTTGTGATATTTATAGTAAAATACGTGTTCACCTCGTACGTAACGACTTAAACTGCATTAAGTACACTAATAAAACTCTTATAAGATAGTTCAGGTTGACGCTGAACCAAACTAGACAATTTCTATACTATTTCATAACAATAATGCAAAGTCTTTCGTTTAAAGTCATTTAAGTCTTGCATCATGTCATCTTTCTAACTGGAAATCTGGACGAATGTTGAGAAACTCATATTATATGACAAATCAGTTTCATTTCTAACTAGAAATACAAATTCAAAAACTGAGTCAGAAGTCCTGAATGTCTTTCAGCAAAAGACATTGGTTATATGTAACTGTAAGGAAGATTACAGTCACATAACAAAAGTTAAAAAATATTTTGAAAAAAAAAACAGGATTTCTGATGGTTGAGTCTGTCAGAGAATGACTCATATGTATATAAATGTAAGTATAAACAATTAAAACGATTTCACAGTTAGCCCCGTCGCGCTTTCACGCCTCTAACACACAATACGGAGATATTTCGCGAAACTGGGTCGTCCTAAGGATTCTCATATTTTGTTCATACGGACAAGTTATGTTGAAGATTCGAAGTAACTGTACGCTTCCATTTTCCTCGCACTATCTCTCTCGTTAGGTACATCCCTCACTTATCTCAGTTGTATTGTAGATGTGTGTGTATAAACTATATCTGTATGTGTGTATGTGGAGATACGACTATGTACGTTTCAAGAAAGCAACTGTTGAACGAGCTTGCGAAGCTATATTCGTTGTAATAATATAGCGCATTGTTCTATTGTGTACAATAGTAACGAAAGGGTATATATATATCTGTGTAAATATGCGAGTTTACTACAGAAATGAAAATTGTAACTGTTGTTAATTGTTAATGGTTATGATGTAGTTATCGTTTAAACAATAATTTCTATAATTTTCGAATTCGCGCACGAATATATATGACTTCCTACGATACGCTGGAAAAAGTTAGGATAATTTTAAATAAAAGCAAAAAAAACATATAATATAGAATGATTTTACTACTTGCACTTTGATTTGATCAGACGCCACCTATTGGTTGGTACACAAAGTTAATAAAAATATGATCATTCCATATATCAAACAAATAAATGTGCCAGGATTAAGCCTTGTAATATCATAGAATAGAATAAAATTTAAAAAAAAGTGTAAATGATAAAATATTTTTTTCCACTCGTAGGATGATTTGACTAGATGCCGCCTAGCGGATCGTAGCAAAACTTAATGAAAATATAATTATGATATTAGCAGATAATAATCATTTTCTTTGTATTAATATGCTCAATTTTAGAGTAAAAGGAATTTCAGAGTTTTAATTTTAGAGTTCTGAATGACAAAATCAATGACTATTATTACTCCTTTAGAATCAACAATATTTAGTTATAGAGAATGATTTTAATTAAGTTAAAAATATAATGAAAAGTAGTTATATGTATATTTGGTGATAAATTTGTTAAATTATCGAATAAAAATTTCTATTAATATAAAATTTATTGACATTCACCTAAATATTGTTTCCGAACTGTTGATATTTCGGCGTTAGATCTTACTATTTTTGTCTTCTCCTTGAGAATCGTTTTATTATTAAATATGAATGTATACATCTCACCAACGGTCGATTACAATTGATAATTCATGGAAATACGAGGTGATAATTGTAGAAGACTTTTTAAAGGTAACCAACGTAAAACCACGAGAGAGTTTTATTAATGAAACAAATTTCATTATTTAAACAGTTTTATTTCGAAATTTAATTCGTTTTTTATTTTACTCCAAGAGGAAAGTGAAGAATGTTCATTGATATGATAATTATTATTTGAAAACAAGTTTAAAAAAAGCGAAAATTCAATAAACTGTTTTTTATTGTATTAAAACACTGTGTACGTGTATACAAGGAAGGATTTACCTGATATATTTTTTTGCTTATAAATAGTTATAAACTGATAGTTATGGTTACATCTATCTATTTAGATATTTTTACAAACTGTCTCCAAGTTACAGAAAGTCACAGATGACATTTTTTGTATTATAAGCAATTTTTTGTATTTCATAACAAATTTGTAAACGAGTTAAGTCTTGAAATCATATTTTGATAAGGTATGAGTGTTAGAAACATCATCAAAAAATTCATGGAGGTGCCTTTATTGACTACAAAACTGTGTCTATTAGTCGCGACTTGTGAATCTAGCTCAAAATAAAGTTAACAGGCAAATTAGGTCATATTATGACTAAAATGCCTATTTTACACGCATAATCACGACTTTGAGTCTAGCTAGAATTTCACAATTTTACAGAGGCGTAGTTTATGTTACAGTAGAAGTAATTATTATATTTTATTAATTTTAATTCATATCAATGGTTCAACAAGAAATAAGAATAAAATCACTTGCCAAAGCAAAAATTAAAAACGAATCATATCTCTAAATAAATAATATTCATAGTGGTAGTTATAAAATAGGTATTTCAATCATAATATTCTACCTAAAAATAAAGAAACCTATCGACAATTTAAAATTGTTAACAACGGAACAAAACTTTTTGGCCGTCTATCTGTCAGAGAATGACTCATATATATATATATATATATATATACATATATATGTATAAACGAGTTTAGATTACAAGGTAAGATTGCGGAATTACTTTACTTTCTTATTGCGTACAGTTGTCCACGAGTTTGCGCAAGGGGAAATAGGAGAATATATCAAAAGTTGATTTTCCGTTCTGTTCCAGGGTAGGAGAGATGATTTAGAAACGCAGAAATATTCATCGCAACTTCCTATCGCTGCAGAAGCGAAATTAAAAAAAAATAAATTAAAACTTACGTCCCACGTGGAAACTCGATATCGCGCGACAAACTTATATATATTTCCGACGAATACATACACACACATTTATATATATATATATATCTCCGAAATAAAACTTGCCTTGCTTACATATACATATACGTATACGTACACATACACATACACAAGTATATACATAGAAAAGTAATAAAGAACGAAACCGCAGTTTTCGTGCAACTAACGTATGAAACTCTATATTGAATAAATTACCCAAAGATAGTATGCACGTATACATCAATTTTTATCCTTATCTCTCTCGTTCTTTTATATATATATATTTTTTTGCTTGGCGGTTTAATTAATAGATCGCACTCGTGTCGCTGCAGAGTAATTGCGTCTATTTCCGCGTCGAGGAAGTGCAAAGCAATTACGCGAGCAGCAAAGTCGAAAGCTCGAGCTGTAAGAATGATAATTTCAACCGGTCGTAAAAAGCCAAACAACGGGACCAGGCAGATATCGTCGGTACCGGCGTGTACGAGCCTGTGTGTGTGTAGTAGTAGACGCGTGCCCGGCAATTACCGGCGTGACTCTCGGCCTCAAATTGCCGTTTGACCCGAATAGCTCCGTGTGCCCAATAAGTATTTAATTCGCGAGACAAAAGGGGATGGATCTTCTCTGTACACTTACACACGTACGCACGTGCGCTTGTATATATCGTAATGGTAATTGTCGCGCGATACTGTCAATGACGAAGAATTCCTTTATTTCCTCGTGAAACCAGAGCTTTTTATGGAAAACTTCATTCGGCGAGTTACATTGCGTTGGTTATACGATAGTATCGTTTTTCTTTCGGTGTACTTTGTTGCTTCTGAAGGAATGATGAATTTCAATGATGAATGGAGATTTTGTTCAATAAAAATTTTCCTGTTTTTGTCATACGTATCAAACAAGTCGAATTAATTTATGCAAATGTTAATTTTTGGTATAATGGCGCATCGTCGATGTTAATGAAATTATGATCATTCCATATTAAACTAAAGTAAACAATTAAACAATTAATATGCCAGGATTAAACCTTGTTATATCGACAAATAGAATGAAATTTAAAAAATAGTATAGTTCATAAAATGATTTTTGGGACGATTTGACTAGACCGCCGCCTAGCGGATTGTACTAAAGGTAATGAAAATATAATTATAATATTTTCATTATTGATTCCAACATTACCTAAAGTTTAATCAAATTTTAACGTTCAGTGTAGCAATAATATGCCCGAAGCAAATAACTCATCATTAGCATCCCAAAGCCAATTATATATACCGGGATTGTTTTAGAATGATTTTACCACTTGCAGTTTGATTTGACCAAAGTTAATGAAAATATGATCATTTAATATACCAAACAATTAAGTATGACAGGTTAAGCATTGTTATATCATAGAATAGAATGAAATTTAAAAGATAGTGTAAATGATTTTTCCATTTATGAGACAATTTGACTAGACGCCACCTAGCGGATAATGCCAAATGTTAATGAAAATATATAATTATAATTTTTTCAGATAAAAATAATGTTTTATTAGAAATGCTATCAATTTAACTAATCTGGTCAATCTAGTGTTAATATTCCTTAAAAAACTGACACTCAAATATTTAACTCTGATTGGTATATGATTATATTTTCATCAACGGAACACACTGTCCGGTAGGTGGCGTCTAGTCACATTATCTTGCAACTGGTAAAATCATTATATGATTAACCCGGTATATGTATTAATTGTTTTTGCTATAGTAATGATGCATTTTTAGATTGTAACATATGTTAAAGATTAAAATTTTACTCAAGTATAGGTCATATTGGATGCGTTTTGAAGTGGAAATATTCTTTTTGAGTCAAAAAGTTGAAATGAATCGCACAATCAAAGCATCACGAATCCTTTCAAAACAAAAGAATCTTGATTACATTCTATTCAAAAGGATTCCCTTACTTCGAATGATGAATTTCGAAATTTTGTTATAAAATAATTCGTTTGAATGCGTTCTGTGTGTTCGAAAGAGTTAATTTGAAAAATATATACATTTGTGTTAATATGCGACTCAGTTTTGTATGTTTTATCTCGCAAACTATAAATTCAATTTAAATATCTTAAGCTTATTTTTTCTTTCTATATGCTTTTTTTTATATCTACAGTATAGAGTAAAAATAAATCGCTGATAATCGCACGATTCCACATTGCGATGAATTTCCAATTGTCGAATTTTCAAATAACAATTATACGAAATTCTCCAGAACTAACTTAATATCGAGAAGACAAGAATTTTCGCAGAATTTATTACTCGCTTACTTTTTAAAAGCTTATAATTCCCGAACTAAATTAAACCGTCAACGCGTAGAAAGAATATATGGAAAGGATGAACTATTGCGATAGAAGCTGCAGACGGGTGCCAATGAATTAGCAGCAATTTTTTGTTTCTTCTTCCTCTATTAACGACATATATCTACGTCCGATTAGCTTTGAATTTATCCGCTTTCCTATAGATACGATGTATTTTCATGTAAAATATATGTTTTAACGGATATAACTATACGTATTTTATAGGTTGAATTCAAGATCAGCAATCTTCCGAGATGGAAAAGATTGAAGGCCATAAGGCAGAGACCGTCGGATAAAGAGAAGCTTTCGCGCGATAAAACTTTACAGTCTCAGTCCAACGCTTTGGCTTTCACTCCGTGGTCAGATGTGTCCCGCGCGTAAAATGCAGATTTCCCCAAGCGATATATACATATATACGCCACTTCATACACCCCTTTTGTTCGACAATTTTTTTTCTCTCTGTCTGACTCTCTCGCTCTCTCTCTCTCTCTTTCTCTACATAAAATCAACGTTCTCCAAGGATACGTGACAATACCATTTTTTATCTTTAATCCCTCCGAGACGTATCCGATTTTTATAATGTAAGCTTTAAAAACGGAACGTGGTTTACACGTACGGATTTTACTATGAGTCATCTTGTCATAGAGTGATTGAACTAATTTTTTTATATATGTATATATTTTTTTTATTTTTTCATGGTATTTTTATATGAAATTAACGATAGTGGATGGTTATTGGCGAGAATAAAATTTTGAATGGAATGTATAGTGTGCTTTCATGAATAATAAAACGATTGTGACACGATAGTGTTAAAATCTGACGCTAGGGGGGTACCAGAAATGAAATGAATGTGTAAACAAAGTTAATATGTAAATTAGTTTTTCTGCTTGTAAATAACGAGAGTTAAAATAAGTATATATATGTATAATACGAAATTGCAAATAGGTACTATAATAATATAATATAAACATTTTTAGTTGTAAGATTCTATCAATGTTTCTTATGTGTTTCACTTGACTAATTAATTATATTCTATATAAAGTAATTTTTATAGAATGTGTTCCCTTTTATCGAATAGTTAATTTTGAAATGAACTTATAGACACACTAAATTATATTACATTACTTATAAAAGGAAAGTCAATTGTTCCAAATTGATATCAAACTTCAACACATAATTAACTCTTTAACCTTCTAACCTTCAATTGGCTAAAAACCACCTGATTCTCTAACGAAATCGATAAAATTTACTAGGCAATTTCTCACGATGTATCGTATATATACCTATAGAATCGTAAGTGAAGTACTTACCGATCGACGGATATCATGCAAAGATTGAGAATGCTCGCGGTGCAGCTGAGTACGTCGAAGCTGACCCAGATCTCGCACATGGTGGGTCCAAAGGACCAACTGCCCTTTATCTCAAAGAGCATAGCCATTGGCATAACGAGTAGTGCGACGCAGAGATCGCTCACTGCCAGACTGACCAGCAGGTAGTTGCAAGGCTTGCGTAGCTTCTTCACCAGAAATACGGCTACACAGACCAGTATGTTGCCGATTACCGTGCCGATTATTATACTTCCGAGCACCAATGCCAATAGAATTGCCTGTGAAATATTGACCGTTTGAAAGAAATTATATTTTTCAAGTTTTTCAAAAGGAATAAGTTTGGTGTAAATTAAAATGAACTTTTTAATCCGAAATTAAATTTTATTATAATATTATTCAATTTCAATTTATGAATGTTTAAAATTTCAATCTCTTATTTAAGTCTACCAAATGCATTATTATAATACAAATAATTTAATTTGCTTAAACAACAAAATTAAGTTTGTTTCCGTTTAAGATTCATTATATATATAAAAGAGTAATACGTTAATAAAATACAATTCGACAGTCCAATATTACGTAGAAATAACATCATAGAACCTTCGAATTTTAAAAATCCAACAACGTTCAGAGATATCTTTTTGACAAAGTTACTCTCGCTTAAAATACTTGTTCAATGATGGTCTTTTCTTGTTCAACTAGCTATACATATATTATATACACACGTATACACACATATACGTAAGTATTATACAGGTGTATTTATGGGTTGGATGAGTGCTCTTATTTCAGTTGGCGCGTCGTTCGCGATGAATGCGCTTTGTGTTGCAGGAGTGAAAGGATGGAAGATAAAAAGTTTCGTAAAACTTGCACGGTTGAATAAAGTTATGGATTTTCCATTTGGAGTTTCGAGATAACATTGATAGTTTTAGAAAAAGGCGATATGTGCTCGTTGTGAATTCAGCGATTCAACGCCCTGAAAAGCTCCTAATAATTTAACTGATTTATTCAACTTCGGAGGGCTCGTAACTTTGCCCTGGGGCGCGAAAACTTCATTGTTTAACTGGATGTTAATTCTTTAACTACCGGAACTTTCGCCTAAGTATTACACATTGATACAAACAGCGCTACTCGAAATATTAACACTGTTATATATATATGTATATACATTTGGATGCATTGTATATATATATTTACGTGTCAAATTTATAATATTAATATTATTCAAAAATAATTATACTATTGGAAGCTAAAAATTCAGTTTCATATTATTTTGCAATTACATACAATACATTTCACGAGTTTTTAATGGGATTCAGTTCAAGCGATTTTATCATATTTTTTAATTTTATTTTATTAGCGATTTTATCTTATTTTGTATTTATTAATGGCATTGGGGTTTTATTGACTTAAAAAATACAAATATAAATCATCGTCCATTGAGATATTTTTATAAGTAATTTATTTTCCTATTTTTTCCTTCGATCATCATGTGATTTTATTTTAATTCCAAAATCGATTTTTTTGTATTTCTGAAAAATACGATTTCCGTTAGTAATTTGACAGTTGGTAATAGCGTATGAAATAAATATTTTTGACGTAAACGTCCAGTTTTTACCTCGTAAAAATCAATGCTATCTATTTCAGAATTACATACAAATCCTTAATTTTAAACTTATAGAAGAGACTAAAAAGTCGAGTACAAAGTTGTTTATAAAAATAAATTGGTTTTGCTCTCACTGTTAATTAACTAAAAAATTTAAGTTTGAATACGCTATATTGAGTTAAAATGTACAACATTCGATTACTTTTTCAATTAATTTATAATATCACGTAATTCAGGAACGCAAACATTATTTATAGATTTTTAAGAATTAAATTATTTTTACTTTACGAAAAATTATTAGTTACTAATTAGATTCAATGTACAATCTTATTATACGCGTATATTTTCATTATTATACAATTTGTTTAAACATTTGTGAAAACCGAAAATAATCTTAAAATAAGTTTTAATGAAAAGGAACAAAATTTCTTTCAATATCCTTTTGGTTTCTCAAATTCCAAATGAAACAATAAAATATACCTGATTTAAGCGATTCTTGCAAAATAACGATTAAATGACTTTTCATCTTGCGAGTTAATTTGTCAACCCGCCCTCTGGCGGACAGCGCGTAAAGTTGATCAAAATTTAATGATTTAGTACATAAAATTAAAAAGAAATCCTATTATATTTTCAATGTACATTTTCATTCCAGAGTAATGAAAATTTGGAGAATAAATTCAATGAAGACCACATAATTTTAAAAATAATAACCAAAATTTGCAACAACTGAATCATAAATTAAAAAAAAACTTAATAAAAAAATGATAATAAATACTAACCCGTGTGGTAGTATACGGCGAATTCTTGCCGGGGAATCCCCGGAAGAAGCTGTCGGAGCTGTGGTCGGCTGCGGCCGATGCAACCGCGATCGGCGGCGTCAGGTTCAGAAGCCAGTTGCTCTCTGTGCTTATTACGTCCGGCCCCTCCATACGACTCTAACCGGATGACCGGAGCATCATCCCAAAACGCCCAGCCAGCAGCAGAACCCTCATCGGCCTCGAAGCAGCAGCTCGAAGCTCCAACTTGCTGCTTGCGCCGGCATCTCGACAATGACGATCTGACGCAGGACTCTTTCGCGCAGGCGTTTCGAAGGATAATCTCCGTACTGGACAGCAGCATCGAGACCTATATCCTATCTATCTCCGGACTATACTCAGCCCCGACCCAGGGACGACGCGAGCGTCCTTAGTCGCGACGACGAGCTTGTTATTCTGGGCTTGATTACTTGGATATCCTGTAGTTTAGCTGATTCTGGAAACAGAAAATAGGCACGGTTGTTTAGTTTATTATGCTTATTTATTTGTTTATTTATATTTCATTTGAATAGACTTATATATATATAGTGGCTGAGACAGTTAGTAAGGGGGCGTTTTTCATAAATACATACAATGTTTTTTATGTACATAGAATTCTAGAATTCATAGTCAACTATTTTCTCTTAAGTGTATACTACACTAATTAATTTATTCGTTTACTTTGCATTTGAATGTAGACGTGTATATGTGCATAATATACTTCGTGTCTCAGAATTTTATTAAGGGGGCGATATTCATATAATTAAATAAAGTCAAATTTATTTTATGTAGATAGAATATAAACTATTTTTTCTTTAGTGTACTACTATATCCAATAAATCATATTGTATTTGAATACATACATGTATATATATATAGACTTATTGTGTCTTAGAAATTTATTTAGGGGTCATTTTTGTACAGATTAAAAAAATTGTTTTTATGTAAATGGAATATAAACTTTTCTTCTTTGGCGTACGAAAATAATAAATTTATTAATTTACATTGCACTTGAATATATTGTACATACTTATTATACCTCAGAAATTTATTCAGGGGGCGATACTCATCGTATTAGAAAAAGAACATTTTTTTATATTTATAGAATATAAACTTTTCTACTACTGTAGTATACTCAATGATATTGCATTTGCATGCATACATGTATTCTTACTGAGTCTTAGAAATTCGTTAAGGGGGTTATTCTTCTAAAAAGATTTAAAAAAAATTGTTTAAAGAAATACTATATTCAATAAATCATATTGCATTTATACATTCATATAATAATGACGTTATGACATACTTATACACTTATTAAGGGTGTGAATCATATAAATAATAATTACAAAATTATTTATTTTATCTATTTTTATTACGTTAATATAATATAAATTGCTTAAAAGTATAATAATACAATTGTAGAATGAAATTTTAAGTATTTAAGCTGCTATGACAATTTTCGTAATCGTCTTACAGCAAGATAAATAGGTAAGTGGGGAAGGTGTTTGAAAACTTGCACACTGAAACTCGATGAATTTGCAAGGTTATTTAACGAAATAAAATTAATTTTGTATGTTATTTATTGATAGGGATCTGTATTTTTGTTAAAATTATTTAATAAACTGCTATTTTGCAATTATGATTCTTTTAAAATTAATTATATAGTTTATCCTAAAATTAACTTAGTCGAAGAAATATTCCTCTAACATTATTCAATAGTTTACTATTGAATTCAATTATCGAAAAGTGAATTTTTATTATTTCAAAATTGTATTATTAGTAATATTTTTGTTGTATTTATTTCATATTGGTTTTGATAATAACAAGATTTTTTATGAATAACCAGTCGGTATAAGGTAAAGTCAATATTAAATATTGACGAAGTAAATTAACAAAACGATATAATTTCTCTAATCAATTCTCTTTTACGATCTGTATAAATAACCATTTGATCTAAAGAAATCTTTTTTGTTTTAAAAAGCTTTCATATTCCATCAAACGTAACTTTTACTTTTGAAAATGTCACCGAGAACTAATGATTCCATTTGATTCGAAATCAATATTTTTCCCAAACGTATCCATGAAATCGATATAATTTACTTGATATTATTAGTAGTTAAATGAAATTTTAGTCTTTGGCATGTAGCAATTATATCATAACTTAATAACGAACCGTTATGATCTCAAAAGCAAGTGAATATACCGGGATTATCATAGAATTATTTTACCACTTGCAGGTTGATTTGACGCCACGTCACCTACCGGTTGGAATACAAAGTTATTGAAAATGTAATTACAATATTTGCAGATAATAGTATTTTTTTGACAAATAATTCTGCAAGACATCGCGTGGATAACTATATAATAAAGTTAAACCATCTATTCAAACAATTTCAATATATTTGATTGAATAAACCAAAGGGGGTCGATTGATATAAATTCATAAAAATTTGAATTTCATTGTATATAAATTATATTTACCAAGCAATTAGTATGTCAATAACAAAATTTTGTTTTTATTTCCAAAAGTTCGACAATACAAAAATTGTTTATTCAAAATCCTTATCCACAAAATAATGTCAGTATTTTGTTTAAAAGTATTGAAAAGGCTTGTATTGATCTCGTGCTGGAGATGAGTTTTATTTGAATATATAGTTGTTGTTCGAGACACATGAGCCCTCATAATTCAAAATATATTTTTTCTCTAGCATTAAGGTTTGGTGAAATATGTAATTTTTATTGAATTAACAGTCTGCCTTAACGACGCATTCACCTTTAGTATTTATAAGGTATCCTTCCTTGCATTGACATCCTATAATACATTGCTGCAAATTCAATAAACAAAATTAGCCTACGAAATGTGTTTCTTTTTATATTCGTATGAAAAATCGTTGATAATCTCACCAGAGTACAAATTTGGGGTTCCTCTTTGTTACATTTCGATGGACAAGCTGAACCACACGAGGTCCACTCCTGATTATGTTTGGTACAACGTTTATCCTTTGGCACTTTCGACAAATGTATTTATTTTCAATTGGTAAATTAAAATTTACGATACTAGTATTAAAGGGGATAGACACGTTTGAAATGATGATTCCAGAAATTGGAATTTCAAATATTTTGAATAATGTACTTGTTCCAATGTTAAAAGGTATATTTCTAGTTCAGGACTTCTGTGAGTCTTTTACATCGCAGAATAGAAATTTTAGCGTGCAGGAAATTTGAAAAGAAGCAATGAATGATCTCAATATTTATGAGAACGTTCTTTGATAGTCTCCTTTTGGCATGAACGCAGGAATTTTAAATCGAACGAGCAGAAACAAATTAGAATTGCTTTAAATAATTTTTCTGTTTATTGAATTTAAAATTCCTGGATTCACACCAAAAGGAAACATTTTAAAAAGGATTCCTATAAATTGAATCGAAGACCTCTTAATTGAGTCATAGATATTTCTTGACACATACTCTCTAAAGCATGAACTTAGAGATATTTAAGGGAGTGTTATACTCAATTTTTATCGACTCAACCGAAATTTAAGACTATAAATCTTTCTATTCCTTCGAAATAAAATCTCTATTAGTCCATTGATTCAAGGTAATTAGTCATCAAAGGGACTTACACACATCTTCACAACTAACACTTCATCTACAACTTCATTAAATACACAAAAGAATCGATTTATATAACTAATTAACATTTTTAATTTTATGTAGCCTTAAAAGATGTCTTGCTCCCTTAAATAATCTAAAATAATAATATACTCACCATTAGCGTTTATAAAACTGACGCTGATGCATAAAACGAGGAGACTCAATAGAATGACTTTTGACATGTTGATTGAAATGTTGTTCATAAGTAACTGACATATTAATGAAGGAAAGTAAAGGCTTTTATACCTAAACTTAACGTAAATACTTTATTTATTCAATGAAGCAACCTTTCGATAACCTGTTCTTGAAGACGTACTCATAAAGATAGTACTATTGTTTTACGAATCTGCTGTTAGCAACGTCTACAGTGTCGTTTCTGTCTCCAGTTTTTCCTGTTTTTTGTGAGGAAAATTTTGACAAGGTACTCATTGCTGTACAAAGTTATCGTACTTTATGTCGCGGGTAATTATTTCAATAGACGTTGATATACTCCTATTACTTTTAGTTAAACTATTTTGTAAACAAACCATGAATGTAATGTTTTTTTCACATAATCTCTTAATTTACGTACATTGCAATTTGCAGTCATTGCAATCGATTATTTATAATCTTGAAATTATTTAAAATTATTATAATAAAGTGTCTCGGTGTGTCAAGGGTGATATTTGAATAATTGACGTTAACAAGTTACATTAGTTCAATGGCATGTCATTTTTCAAACAATCAGTCGGTGCGAGGTAAATTCGTTTAATAACAATTATTAATTAAATAAAAAAGCTCCATTATCATTTTTGTTACTGTCTTCGACAGCGAATAATTAACAACTGATTTTAAAACACGCAATATGCTTTATGTTTCTTAATTTATCCTGATTTGAAATATTTCGTTGATATGAATGAAAAATGTTTATCTAAAGGCCCGTATCTGTAAAGGATGCGTCAACTACACCTTTGAATGTATATATATATATTCAACTCCATTCCAAAAGTTCATTTAAAAGCAGTTGACTTTGAGAAATAATTCTGCGAGAAATCCCAAGGATCACTGCATAATCAAGTTAAAACATCCATTCAATCAACTTGATGCAAGTTAGTTCAGCCGAACAATAGATACATTTCAATTTCAGCAAATAAAACAAATCGATAGTTATAAGTAAAGTTTAGCCTCGTTGCTAATGTACGTTCAACTTCTCTTCAAATGTCAAATCCAAAACAAGTGTAAATGCAAAATACATTACAGGAAAAGAACAATTTATCAAGCTTAAAAAGCGATATCGGCAAGAACAAGGTAAACCGTAAATAAAATCAATGACACCAGCTAAATCTGTTTTTATCACGATCACCTCCGATTGCATGTATTTGTCAAATTACCATAAATAAAAAAAGAGTAATAAAAAAGAAGATAAGCATATACAAGCCATACGCCCTCTGCTATTAACCAAAAGCGACACCCTAATCAAAAGGCTTCCCACACAAAACCTCGGAGTCTTTTCACACATGCTCACACAGACTTCCGCAAGTGAAAAGGCATCGGAAAATGGGCATCGGAAAACATCAACGGTCAGTCTGAGTAGCCTCGGGAGAAAAAAAATATACGAGTCGGTAGTAAATGTTCAACGACTAACAAAACGACACCCTCTTATCGTATCCCTTCATCAATTCGTACAGGTTACGTTGAGCTTGAGAAACTCCTCGTATTCGCGCTTGTCTGCTTGCCATTCAACAGGCGTTCTTATCAATAATAACGACTGGAGGATATAGAAATATTTCGTTACGTCGACGAATTGTATCAGCGTACCATCTATACGCAAGAGCATTAAGCGACGCCTATCGCCATTTCTCGTAAAAGCTAATAATATATATGGCTGGATCTTTTTTCCACTGTACGCGACGAATTTCGAATAGTCTATCAACGACGAATTGGAAAAAAATCGATCGCCATAAGCCACTGGCGTTCGTCCACCCCTAGTATATGCATGTTCGACCGCGTGAAATTGCAGAAAATGCCAGCCGTTCCGCTTTTATCGCTCGGGCTTTTTACGCCCACTGCTACGTCCTATATACCGATTTTCATACGCGCGTGTGTCTGTATTATATAAATATGCCACGTTAAAACTACCCTGAGATAAGCGTGTGATCGACGATTGTAAAAGAGTTAAAAGTAGGTATTTACGTGTGAAATAGTGAAAATATCCCTATCTTTTTATGGCGAAATTATGGTCATTTTTTTATTGAGTCGATTTTGCCCGGTTAAGCAAAGTAAAATAAGTCGTTTAATAATAATTAGCGAAAATTCACTGCTTAATAAAGAGTAGTTTTACACAGATATTAAAATACGAATTTTTGTCAATTAAGTTTTAAACATGTACATTATCATTTGTTAAATATATGCGTGCAAGATATTGCAACAGTATAGAAGTATTTTAATTATTTTCAATGTTAAACGTGTATTATCATGCATGGTATTTTAATTATAACAGGTAGAAAACGCGTATTACACACTGTTACAATTAGTAAATTACTCTCAGATTGTACAAATATGTACAATATATTTTCACAAGCAACAGTACAAATATCTGTATAGTTATTAATGCTATAAGTATATGTTAAGGTAGTGTATATTTTAATTAAATCATGTAGAAAAAACGTGTATTATACACATGCATACAGGTGTATAATAAACACGTTGGCAGTTTGTAAACAAGTATAATACACTTGTACTACCTGTAATAGTTGAAATACACTTTTTACAATTGTATTCATTGATTTTAACTTAAAGTAACAGTAAATTTTTACTATTTTAGAAATCGAGAGAACGTTCACCAAAGATGCATCAATTCGAGCTCTGCAATTTTCGAAAGAGATTTTTTTCCCTTTGGTGAACAGGAAGGGTCTAAGGTGATCGTTAGGTTTAGTAATCGCTGCTGTTACACACGAGGCTCTTTTTTTGCGCTTCGGATTTCTTATTCTTTCGAGGATCGAGATACGCGATAGCGAGATTACAGCAAGAAATATAGGGTCGTTGAATTTATTAGGTCTATAATTACCGGCGCTTTTACATTGCGGTTTTTAGGTGGGAAGAAGCGTGTACTTTAAAATGTTCGTTTTATCGCTGGCAATACCAAAGCCACCTGCATCCACGAGAAAGTTATAAGCTCTTATATATATATATATATATACATAAATAAACAACGTATCAATCGCGAAAATTTTTTATCCCACTATCTCCCCACCCTCTCCCCGCCTCCACATCCCTATGTTCCCCTTCCCTGCAACATATCGCCGCTCGTGCGAGTTAAGTTAACACTTCTCGGCTCATTTCACCGCGGGGCGACCAAAGTTTATTATCGGCCGGCACGCTAGGGTCTATTATCGCTCTCGCGCGCCTTCGATATATATATGTCATATACGTGTATATATATATGCTACCACTTCCCCCACTCTCTTCGCTCGAGCAAACAGACAAAAAGCTTTGCACGCTGCGTGTGACCTCAGCAGATTTATGCACGTGCCCAGGTGAGCGCAGTTTGATAGCTCGATTTTTTTTCTTTCCTTCATCGTTGGCTTATATTAGAATTAGTTTGAGAGGAGTATTTCGATTTGATGGATGCGTGAGAGTTGTTTGTTTCGGCCGATGGTGGTGGGGGTAGGGTGGAGAGTGCGCTTTTTATAGAAAATCGGAACGTTCGAAGATTGAGTGAGAATAATTTCGTGAGTTGGGTGCGAAATAAATAAAATACTTTATCTGTGTCGTCTATGTCGAAATTGTTTGTAGGTCAGAGCTATTTAGCAGTCCTACGGTGGCACGCATTTCACGCCCTTGCGAATGAAACAGCTCTTTGATTTTATTGACGTGAAATAACAGTGCATTTCTAGAAAATAAAATATTCATAGCACACAGCTTTTCCTGCTCTGTTTATTGATTTTCTTACGGATTTAGTAGTATCGTAAAAAAAGCATAGCGAATCTCTTGCACTTGGAGTTTCTTTTTTCTAATCGCTGTTCAATTGCAATCAAACGGTCGTGTGACGTTTTCACACGCAAAACACGTCCGTGGCCTAGAAAAGCGAAGTCGATCGTATATAATACGTAACATTGCAGAAATTCTACTTTTATCGGTATATGCGTCGTTCTCGAATCCTCATGACGAATTCAATCTATTGGACTTTGGATTATGTATTTTTATTGACTTTGAGAGATAAGACAGGTAACTGAGAAACAAACAATCTTTACACGTTGACAACATGGTAAGTTATGGTTTCTAACGCCAAACAATAGTAACTCGCGACTTCAATGTGTGTGATGCTTTACGATTTGCGTCACGTATGACGCTAGTCATGTATTTTTCTAATTGTGTTTTTATTGCTATCGGAAACTTTCTTTACGTTTACTTAATGTTATGTTTATCTTTTGTTTGCAGAGTTTTGAACTTGTCTTCAACGTTACTGACTGTGAACTTGTTTTTCTACGTGATTAGACTTCGGATGGTGGTAATGTTAAATGTATCAAATTTATAATTATGGTTGATACGTATGTACTAAAAAGTATATTTCTCATTTTAAGCATTACACATAGTACGAAGTGAATCTAAGCCATGTCCTGTATCATTTATAGTATTTTTTGTTAAATGAATAGAAAATTGTACGAATAATGTCACAGCTAGATAACGCAATGTAATACAAGATTTCAACTGATAATATACCAAGTTAAGTGTGAATATTGAATATGGAATAAAAATAATACAAATGTTTAGTACATATATGTTTTCTGAAATTAAAAAATTATGAATCATCCATAGGTTCGATCTCTTCTGGGCAATCCTTTGGATCTATGCAATTGCCATCTTCACTCAAAATAGTGCCAGGTATACATTCGCATCCAATAGCACATTCCTGAAACAATGTATTTACGTAACTTACATCATCAGCAAAAAATGAAGAAACATATTATCACAATTGGCATTTATTCAGACGAAATGTTTATTACCTATTATTTGGTTTACTTCACATAAGCTTGAACATTATTAGCATAATTAAACTTACCCTAGTGCATATTTGAAATTCGGACTCTCCGCATTTAGGTGGGCAAGCAGTACCACAATCGTTCCATCGCTGATTAGGCATGTCACATTTTTCGGGAATTATATCATGTAGCATTGGTGAAAACATTTGGAAAACCTTCCGTTTCGATTCTATCTCTTCTGTGCAATCCTTTGGCTCTACACATTTGCCATCGTCGCGCAGAACAGTACCGGGTTTACAATGGCAACCAACAATGCATTGCTGATAAATAAAAAGTTTATAGGCAGGTTGTAAATGTTAGCAGATCACTGCCAGGAGAAAATGAATTTTTGGTATTTAACAATACTTGGTTTATTTATCAACAGTTTCTAAAATTATCAGCTTCAAAAAACTTACCATAGTGCACAATTTAGGTTCACGCTCTCCGCATTTACGTGGACAAGCAGTACCACACTCACTCCATTCCTGATTAGGTTTGTTACATATTCTGGAGGCTACAATATTCTTGCACTAATATATTCTGATATTCGTGGTGTTTGGTTAGTAGCACAATAGTTTTATTATCATTACTTACCATTCGGTTTAGGGAAGTTATCTGTTATACAGTCCTGTATCTCGACGCATTTGCCATCATCGCGAAGATAAGTGCCCGGTTTACATGAGCAACCAGCGTTACCTCCCTGAAAAAAGTTGTAGTATATACATGCATTGATTCTATCATGAGGCAAAGTAGTGTAGCATGAAATTAAAATTTAATTATTCCCACCGATCTTCTGGGAGTATCTGCATTATCAAACTTACTTTATAGCACGGCTGAAATGTTGCCTCTCCGCAATAATGTGGACAAAAAGTACTAGACCCGTCGTACCATTGTTCATTAGGTTCTTGACATCTTCCCGGTGTTACACCAAATTCCGCCTCTAATTTTATTATCATACAATGATCATTTGGTAAGTGTCGCTATCATTGAATTGTTAGTGTTCTTACCATCTGTAGTAGCGCTAAATACCGTGCAGTACCGTGGCTCTACACATTCACCGTCATCGCGACGAGCAGTGCCTGGCTTGCATGCGCAACCAGCATAGCCGTTCTTAAAATAGCATAAAAGCGAAATTCAATTATTTTTCAGGTTTAGTGCTCCATAACTGTTCATTCCGTTTATTTACTCAGATATTCGAATATTATCAACATTATGAAACTTACTTTATAGCATGGCTGAAATTCAGTGTCTTTGCAATAAGTTGGACAAAAGGTTTCGTTAACACTGATGTACAACTGCAGATTGTAATCGTTACACAGAGTGCCCGCCTCATAATATTCCTCTAATTTTATCGTTATGTCATGAGTATTTGGACATTGTCACAAACGCTAAAGTGTTTATACTTACTGTAAATGCTAATGTAGGTTTGCACTGTCGAGTTTGATGGCTCTGTTAAGTGTTTGTCATCGTGAGAAACAATACCCTTCGGATATTCGCAGTCACGATAGCATTGCTGAAAAATAAATAGTTTATTGATATTATTAACATTCGCTGATAAATGTCGAAGAGTAAAATGGAAATCTATGTATCGGACCGAATAAAATGTATTTATAAAATTAGGTTTTGACAGTCTTAATTTATACAACTTACTCTGAAGCACGGCTCAAATTCTTTCTTGCGACATTTAAGTACACATAAATTACCACATTCGGTATCTAGTGATTGAGCTTTCTCAAGCTTTCCAGAATCTGCACCATAAGATATTATCTATTCTTAATATTCAATATGCTTTAACAAACATTAGTACATACCCTTAGCTTCAGTTAAGCTGATTATAATGCACAAAATACAAAGGAACGCAATGAACTTCGACATTTTATTTCAAATACTTTCAAACACTTCCTGTTGATAGTAGGAAATATGTAGTTCTTGTACCAAACCAAAGCGTTTTGTTTTTAACATGTAATTATTATACAGGCGTTTTAAATCGTGAACGTATTCTGCAATAATAAGTCGTGCGAAGATAACGTGGTCAATAATAATTATATTGTCTGTGCCGAATGTTTTTAATAAGAATACAGGTATCGAATAGTATGGAGAATATTTTGAATCTTTTGGCAAACCACTATATTTATTGTGAGTACTCCCGAGGTATTCGTGACGATATGGGAAATAAGGAGTGCGGGTTAAGTAGACAACCTCACAATGGTCGTCAGTAAGACGTTTACTGTATTTTCAGAATAACAATATCATCGCCTTTGCACTCTTTTCAGCTTTTTTGAGATACCAGGTTATGCAAAGCGGCCGACTAATCTGCACCTCAATAAAACTATCCCTCCGATACCTGCACCCGCATTTACCCAGATCGAGGTCTGCAACGCAGTAAAAACTCTGCACATTTTATTGCGCTGAGAAAACCGGAGGAACTCTCTTTAGGTGACCAACCCTTTCCAGGTAGCGCGCACAATAGCCACAACGTCCGAGAGAGAAGACAGCTCCAGTCCTTTCTCCCCCCGTGGGCCTCTCGTATAACCGACCGTAATCGGTCGGGAAGAGGTAACAATGAGCACGATACAATGGCTTCTGGCGCTTTCACCTTGCCTTCGCCAGCCAAGGCGACGACCATCGTCGCGGTCGTGTGCTTACATGCCGAAGTCTGCCGACCTTGACGCGATTTATCAGTCACATCGAGAACCTTCATAGAACTATGAATATTATGGAGTGAGGTTCATTTGGAATTTATGAATTTGGAATAAAAATTAACGAATGAGGAGTGTAAAATTATTAGGTATAAAATAAGCGTTTATTCGTTCTGAAGATAAATAAGTATAAGTAATCCTTAATAGATTTGGAATTTCTTAACAGTCCTTCGGTTCGACACATTCGCCGTCGTCGCGGCGCACAGTACCTGGCTTACAAGAGCAGCCACTTTTTCCCCCCTGGAAAATAAGCAATAAAGTGAAATTAAGTTTCTATTCCAAGAGAAAAAATATCTATTTAACGAGACTTCATCGTGAAACTTACTTTATAGCACGGAGGATCTTCAGTCTCTTGGCAATAACGTGGACAAAAGGATTCAGGCCCGTACCATTGTTGATTACGTTGGTTACACGTTTCGCTTCCTATCCCATTATATTTCTCTAATTTTATAATAATATCATTAGTACTCAGTAGTCATGCCACAATCAACAAAAGATTAATACCTACCGTGAATTAGAGTGAAGATACCAACTGTGGTATCTGATGGATCTGCACATTCACTTTTTTTACATGTGCATTTACGATAGCAACTCTGAAAAATAACAAAAACGAAATCAAAATGACCATAACTTGGATTACAAACATTTAAACTTCTAAAATTAACAATTTCGTAAAACTTACTCTGAAGCAGGGTTCGAAGTATTCAGCGCGGCATGTAATTAAACAATTATTGGAACAACTGAACGATGGTTGATGAGCTTTCTGAGTTGTGCTGGATTCTACAACATAAAATAGCACTAATTGTATTAATAATTCTAAGTATTAAATTGTTAGCACTTACCAGTTGCTTTACAGTCCTTTGGTTCTACACATTCGCCATCATTGTTAACAATAGTGCCTGGCTTACACTGGCATCCAATGATGCATTGCTATAAAAACCAGTGTATAAGAAAATTCTCCTGTCTAAAGACTAAATTAAATGCTTTTAATATGATCTACTTACACTAATGCACTTTTTCGGTTGAATCTCTCCACATGTAAGTGGGCAGGCAGAACCACATTCAGACCACTCCTGATTAGGTTTGCGACAAAATCTGTTGGCTGTACCACAATAAAAGTTCTAATTATATTCCAAGCATTTGTTTAATAGTTATATACCTTTAATACTTACGATTAGATTCAGTGCCGCTAAATACTTGGCAATACTTGGGTTCTACACATTCGCCATCCTCACGACGTACAGTACCTGGTCTACATTCGCATCCTGTAAAGCGTCCCTATAAAATATATCCAATTTATATTATTTACTTATAAATAGAAATTTATTTAAAAACTTACCTTATAACATGGTTGAGGTTCAGATTCTCCGCAATAATGTGGACAGAAGGTTTCAGTATCGTACCATTTCATGTTACGTTCGGCACATTTTCTCGATTCATTGCCATTATATTCCTCTAAATGTATCATCATTTTGTAGTAAATATTACAATTTTTTAATAATTATTACTTACCATGTTTTTGGATATAGAATTCTACCGTTTCGTCTAATGGTTCTATACAATGGCCATCGCCGCGAGGACCAACACCCATCGGGCATGCGTAGTCACGATAACATTTCTGAAAAGTAAACATCGTGAGCGTATTTCTAGCATCTGCAGAATAATGTCAAAGCATCAATTTAGATCTTTTTAACTTACTCTGAAACACGATTCAAATTCTTCATTCCGACATTTAAGAAGACACGAATGACCCCACTTCATCTGCAGTGATTGAGTTTCGGGTTCTACACCATTACATTGATTTTATTTTACATTAGTATCTTTTAAATATGTGAACATCTTTCATTTAATCTTTTTAACGGTATACTTACCAGTAGCTTTAGTGCTGCTAATTATAACGCAGAAAGCGAAAAGATACCCAATTAGCTTCAACATTGTACTTTAGATGATATGAAACGATTGCAGTGTAAAGAGAACAACGAAATAGTTTTTATACTCAACTCCATCGTAAGTTATTTTCAGAACAGTAATTCTATTATTTGATTAGAATCTAAGAAATAATTTGGAATTCTTAAAACATGAGAAAAATAACAGACAAAATAAATGTTTGTCTACGTCTAACATTTTATAGATGAACTTATCTCATAATTTCAAGAATACTCTCAAAATTTTTATACAATATTTGTAGATTTGTCTTTTTATTCATCATAATTTTTTGAATGTACAGTCCTTGATCATTATTAATGTCAATATTAAAAAATTAGTAAGAATATTTAATGTATTTCGTAGATTTTTCGTCCTTCTGTTTCATAATTATATAATTGCGTAATTAGTCGCACATATGGACAATATGTACATGCAATCGTGAATTCTCGTGTGATAAATTCATTTTTATACTAAATTTGGAGGAAAATTAATTAAATAATAAAACACATGAAAATCTTATTTACTCAGTACACTCGTATTATCCAAATATACACAGTAAGATATGCTGTTTGTTCAATAGCGCTTCTTTTGAATCAATATTTTTTTGAATGAAATAGATAATTATTCATTGATCCTTAGTATTGTGTAGATTCTTGGAAGAAAAAAATGTGACAGTTCGTTTTCAAACGCAGTTAACTCACATTTCATCGTTAGATACGTATTTTTGAAACAAGTAAAATTCACATTTTCAGTTGAAGATCTTTGCTTTTATTTTGATCGCCAGGAGAAGAACAACGATACAAGTAAGTGTAATTAATTTAAACTTTTTTAAATTAATATCAGAATAATGTACATTCAAATGTAATAACTTTTGAAAATGTAATTACAATAGTGTTAAACGATCAATTAAAATATAAATCTTGTCAGAATGAGGTTTGACAAATCAAAGGTACGACATACTATCTTTTTAACATATATTAATGATTTAAATTAAGAGGATGAAGTACTTTTCCCAGTGTAGTATTACAATAAGAAGAAAAAGAGCTTTGATTTTTTCTGAATATAATAAATTAGAACAGTAACTGCTCAAATGGTAAATCGAAGATATTATTACACTCGTTTGGCGTTACACAGCTGCTGTCGTTACGACGTACAGTACCCGATACACACGAACAACCACTCTTGCTTCCCTAAAAAAGAAACACTCACTGAGCATCATTTACATCAGCTGACCAGAATGTCATTCATTCAAACTGAATGCAAACCATTATTTAGAGCTTCTATAATTATTAGTATCGTCATACTTACTTTGTAGCATGGTTGGCGTTCTGTCTCTCCGCAATAACGTGGACAAAATGTACCAGGTCCGTAAAATTGTTGATTAGGTTGGTAACATCTTTGGGATGTTATTCCCAGTTGTTTCTCTAATTTTATTATTATATTATGAGCGCTTGGTATACGTCGCTATCATTTGATTCTAAATACTTACCATGCACTAAGGTGTACGCGAGTAAGGTTCTGTCTGAAATCTCTTCGCAAAATCCATCGCCACGATGGCCAACGCCGGTAGGACATAAGCATTTATGGTAGCATTTCTAAGTAACCAGATTAATGCCAAATATTCATTAACTTGTTTTACGTATTTTGATCTTCCAAATTTATAAACATCACAAAACTTACTCGAAAACAGGATTCAAATGCACCATAACGACAGGTGTTTAGACAATCGTTACCACAAGAGGTTAATGGCAGAGACGTTAGAGATTCTACACCATAATAATGTACCAAGGCTGTTAGTATATTAGAAATAATTGTCAGAATCCTTTAAACGTTAGTACATCTTACCATCCGCGGTGCTAAAAACTGAACAGTACTGTGGTTCAACACATTCGCCGTCGTCGCGACGAGCAAAGCCTGGCATACATGCGCAACCAGTAAAACCATTCTGGAAAATAGTATCGAAGTCAAATTCAGTTGTTCAGACTGTTTACTTGCTTTGATTATTTAGGGCTTCTGAAGTTATCAAATGAAACTTACTAAGTAGCAATTACTTTCAGCATTTGGTTCAGTATTCGTTTCGCAATAAAGTGGACAAAAAATTTCGTTACCAGTATTATACCACTGCAGATTACGATCGTGACACTTTCTGTACGCCTCACCATAATATTGCTCTAATTTTATTATTATTATCATAAACATATTACTTAACATAAACATTTTGTTAGTGTCACAATTGTAAATTAGGTCAGCTTGAATTGAATACTGAACATTACATTGTATTCAATATTGCCAGTACCAATCTAATCAGAATCTTTGCAAACGTGTAATTTTTCTAGGTTTGGATTTTCTACTTGCTAACAACAAATTATTACAGGATTAGTCATTTTGACTGGTTTTTTTATCTCCTGTTTATAGCCACACATTGTAGCGCACACTGAAGACATTCTTTTATAAATCTCATAAAATTATTAATAATGAATCTAAATATGATAAAACTTCAAACTTATTAAAGCCACATTTTCAACAAAAAAAAACAATAGAAATAGGTATATTTAAATACGTAGTAAATCTAGTTTTAAAATGTTTCTTTAGATTAACACCAAGAATTCTTTGGTTCCCCTCTTCCAAACAATTCATCCTTTAAAGTTAGATCAACTTACATATGATTAACAATTATTAATTTACTTAAACACTAAAATTTTTAAAATAATAAAATCATATTTAAAAGAATATTATTAAGAAAATATAAATTAGGGAATTGAGGTAAAAATGAGACTCTCACATGAGTGGACGGCTGAGATGGACCATAAAGATTAATTAAATTTAGTACACAAAGATTATACATGTATTAGAATAATACATATTCAATTCAAGCTTGTCCCCCTAAATTACTCATACTTACGATAAATTACAATGTAGTAATATACCACGACATACGGTGGCTCTAAACAATCAGTGACATTGTTAGAACCAGTACCCGTCAGACATGTGTGTTCACGATAACATCTCTGAAAAATAAACAGTATTTACATCGAAAACAAAGTACTTATTAAAAAAAAGCTTTTTTTGAAGAAAATATTTACTTAAATTATCTTAATCTTATCTACTCAATTATAAAAAAAAATATTTGCTAATAGTTGTAGAAAAGAAGTTTCGTAGTGTATGTTTTCTAAATAACATATGAATCAGTGATTTTCCGTAACTAATATTAATATCTGGTGAAATGTATAAAACATTGTTTCGTAAGGAATTCCAAAAATAAGCTATAATCGCTAAAAATTCAATATAAACTTGATTTATTCCATTATTTCTTAAATACGCCAAATCATTTTTCGATGACAAAATACATCTATGTAAATGTAATGTGTAACTATTTAGTAAATTTGGATAGGAAGATAAAAATATTTTCTGGCAATGAAATTTGTTTTTTTTAAGTAATATTTTTTTTCAGTTCAGGTTTTTTCATTAACAATCTGCTGATGAATATCGAAGGATTAAATGGAAATTTATTTATCCACAGTAAATGATTACTTGGTTTCGACATTATTCTCATTTTCCTACTTACTCTAAAACACGGTTCAAATTCTTCCTTACGGCACTCAAGTAGGCACAAATTACCATGTGCGGTCCCTGGTGAGTTAGTCTTCTCAGTCAATCCGAAATCTTCATCAGAATATTGCTCTAAATTTCGTAAAAAATATTCTCAGCATTTAATACATCGTACAATCGTTAGTTCGTCAGTTCTTACCACTAGCTTTAGTAAAAGTAACTACAATGTTCCAAACGAAGAGACACACTATAAACTTCGACATTTTATTTGAAATATTTTCAAGCGATTGCAGTTTATTCAAGGTAAATGTGTAGTTTTTATACCCAACAGAAATGTATTTAAAAAAAGGAAATAATAATAAAATAAAACAATGAACTTTTCATTGCTCGAATACATCGAACAATAAAGTGTCATGTAAAGATAACGTAGTTGATTTTAAAAATATAGCCTGTCGCTTTACCGGAATACCTCTAAGCTATTGATACAGTATTTTATAGTAACAAATGTTGGAATATTAAAAAAAAAATATCGTTTCGAAATTCATCTATGCAAATAGAGAAGATGATCAACCGTAAGCTCTTGCATAAGAAATGTTGCTAATGACGTAAGTTTACAAGCGTAACAGTTGTGAACTGATAATGCATTACTGTAAAAATATAATTTTTTGCTACACAGCGCAAGTTTTAAGAACATAGTACTAAATCAAGTATGTAAAAATAGAATTGGTCACTGTACAGTGTCAAATGTGGATATTGGGATGTGGAAACAGTACGAAGAAGAAATAGTTTACAAATGAATTAGATGCAATGTAATTTTATTGATTTTGAAAAATTAAAATGACGTATCATCATTTATAAGTATGAAGTAACATCTGTTTAACAATCTTTAGGTTCTACACAACTACCATCGGATTTAAGGACAGTGCCCGACTTGCATCGGCATCCAAAAACGCATTGCTGTAAAAGAAAGAATTTATGAGCATTATTTACATCATCAGTTAGACAATATCGAAGAATTAAGTAGAAAGTTTGATGGGATAATAAAAAATGTTACTGATCCAATTAGCATCACAGAACTTACTTTGGTGCAAGGTCTAGTTTTAGTGTCTCCACATCTGCGTGGGCAAGCAGTTCCACAGTTGGTCCATTCTTGATTAGGTTTCTCACATTTTTCGGGTTCTAAACCATTAGATTGTACTAATTAAATTACTATACTCTAAGATATTGCTGAGTTTGACAATCGTTAAGGAGGTTTATTTATGATGATCCTTTGATTGCATGTAAGAACAAGTGTCATTACACTGGTTCTTTAGTATTTCAAAGCTAAATTTCGGTTCTCAAAAGTGTATTAAATAACGATATCTAACAAGTTTGATCAGAAGATGATGGTTTCATATGATTATTTTTTTTATTTTTGCTTTGACAGAATCTGCAGTTTGATGAATTTTTAAAATTGAGAGCTCGAATGGTGGAATTTTCGTCTATTGAATTGGAGTTTCATTTTTTCAAACAAATTAAATTATTTATATGTTAATAATAAATCTTCAATTCGATAGTCTAAAATGACATAACGCGAGCTTTGAATTTTAACAAGCTCTTCCAGCTGTAGACTGTACCAAAGACGAAATTCGATAAAAAATTCTATCTCTGCTTAGGATGATTATATCAACTTCTGGTTAGTTTTATGAGCCCATAAAAATTTCTTTTACAAACATCCACAATTAAGGGAGCAAAAGAGTAATTTCACAAACTATTTTAGAATAGTAGTTGTCCAATAATCAAAATTAAATTTCTATAAATTTTAGTGATACTAGGACAGTTAAAGTCGTGAAATCTATGTGTAAAATAGACATTTCAATCGTAAAATCAAATAATTTGGCTAATAATTTTATTTTTACTTGGAGTAAAACTTGATTTATGAGTTGCGACTAATAAAGATAGTTTAGGAGTCAATGAAGGTTTCGTTCATTTTTTATGCCGTTTCAATTTCAAAATTTGATTTTAACACTTAAATGATTAATAAATCTATAATACGAAATAATATTTTTTTAAATTAATAAATTTTACATACAATAATAATTTAGACAACGTTCCATTGTCATTTTCTCATTCCAAACATAAATAATTATCAATTCATACAATAGAAATCTTTGAATTTTGGGCTATTCAAATTTCAGTTAGGCCAAAGTCAAAAATCAATGACTATAAAATATTTTTTTTTAATAATATCACAAAAGGAATCAGTAGTTCTTACCATCAGCTTTAGTCAAGCAAAGTACGAAGCACAAAGCAAAGAGGCACACAATAAACTTCGACATTTTAGTTCAATTGTTTGTAAGCGATTGTTGCCAAAGCCAGGAAAAGGAAAAGCTTTTATACTCGACAGAAACGTTTTTTTTCTATAAATAATAATACGTAACTTTTTAAATGACCTTTTCGTAACGTGAATATATATTACAATGAAGTGTCATGCACAGATAACGTTGAGGACTCTAGAGATATTCTTTACTAAATATTTGCTTGTACGTCAAGAAGGTTAGATAATTTTCCATTTTTTCATACTTTACAACCTTGAATTGTTTAAAGAGAACATTAAGTTATAGTCTATTTTCGGAAGTAGACTTTTATTTTAAAAAATTTAGTTACTTAAAAAAAAAAGAACAAGTTACCGATTTTATCTATATTTGCCGATTTTTCTAACGCGAAAATAAATATCCTTATTATTGCAAAATATACACATGTATGCAAATGCATCGTCCGATAACAAAACGTTAAAAATACCATATTTTTGGTTTGGCCTGATAAGGTAATCAAAAACTCAAACATCGCGTATCTTTGATGTATACGAATATCGGATATGAATCTTAAATCACTGTCGTAAAATATATATATATATATTTATATGTATATATATATACATACATTGTGTGGTTAGCTTTACAATGTACACATGTAATACCTAAATGCTTTAAACATCAAACATTATTTTTGGTATTTTAGCAGTAAAATTTGATTATAGCCACTATCGTATCATTGATGCGACGAGTAGTGCTATAGTCTAACATTGGTACCAGCAGCCTCGCCGGTCTTCCCCGGGACGTATATGGCTTTTATCAGAACTTTTTAGTTTATATACGAGGCTGTGAAATTTCATTCGGAAATCGGGTAGTCAAGTCAAATTTTACGATCGAGGACACTAAAAAAGAATTATTAATTCAGACCTATAAAGCCCTATGTAGTATCGGGTAGTAGGATACATGATTAAAATTATTCTTTTAATTTTAATAAAAATTTTTTAATTCGTTCAACTTTTGCTAATAATTGTAGAAAAAAAAAGTTTAGTAGTGTATGTTTTATAAAAAGCATATGAATCAGTGATGTTCTGGAACGAATATTAACATCTGGTAAACAATCAAATAAGTGAAACATATAAAATATTGTTTCGTATGAAATTCTAAAAATATAATATACATTTTTATTATTCTTTAATAACTCGGACTAAACGTTAAAAAACTATGACTAATAATATATGTATCCGTCGAGTTTATGATGTATGTATTGATAATTTTTCTTTATTCGCAGAGTCGTGCTTTTGAAATTTTGCTATTTAATTACCTTATTAGTGTACCGCAGTGTAAAGATTTTATTAAAATATTCAAAAGCTAAAGAAAATTCGCCTCTATATATCTCTACATAATCAAACTGAAATTTTGCACAAATGTGCCTTTTGTAAATGTCAGAAAAGTACTTTTTTTGTTCTTTTAATTTATTTATAAATGGGAGCGATTTTTCATTATATTCCTGCGTTACTTAAGTTTATCTAAATGAGATTATAAACAATGTTAACAACATTTTTTGGAACATTAGAACACGTGGCCTATTGTAATTCATAGCAACGAGTTGGGATATTATTAAAATTGCGATATTGTTTAACGCCAGGAAGTTAAACGTAAAATTTATAGACCATGAAAAAACATAACTTATTTTCATTTTCATGTATCACAAAAAATCATGACCCTCGCAACGCGCAGCTATGTTTAAAGTTTAGTACTAATTTAATTTAAGATATTTGTTTATCAGCGCCTTGGAGGAAGAACCAGCCAGTTCGTAAAAGTCTTGAAGAACTAGTGAGTTCAAATTCGAAAGACGATATGAAGAGCCATGTAAGTTCATACATAACCAGCTAAGCAAACATTGTGTATATATATATATGTATGTATAAATATATCGTGCAGTTCGTAAAGAAAAAAAAACACATAACTACATATTATGATTAATGGTAATTCGAGCATTTGGATACAGAAGGTACGGAAATATTATGAACGTATTAAGATATTTTAAGAATTTTCGTTAAATATTAATTTTATTCACAATATATACGACAAAAACTTTGGATAATCAACAGTCTTCTGGTAGCACACACTCGCCGTCATCACGAAGAATTGTACCATGTATGCATTCGCAATGAGGAAGGCATTGCTAAAAAAAATCATTAAAAAAATGAATATTACTTGTCAGCTTTGATTATTGTGATAATTTTTGAAAATCTCATAATAATGCAATGAACGTGTTGGTGTAACTGAAAAATGTATTATTTCCTGAAAAATAACGATTCGCTTTTAATTTACGGATTTAACAAACGGACTTCAATACTTCAATAGAATTAATTAAAATTTTGACCACTAGCTAAGCGCACCTTAAAGGCGTCTTTCCCCTTTAAATGTCTGATAAATGTAGTGCTTATTGTAAAAATTGTATGCAGCCCATGGATTAAAAAAAAATAGTTATGTACGAGTGAGTAAAGGCTTTTTAGGTCGATTTTAAATGAAAGCCAATATAAAACATACGTAAGTACATGGAATGGGCTCTGTATCTCCGCAGCGCATAGGACATGCGGTACCACAGCTGTGCCACTCTTGATTAGTTTTATTACATACACCTGTTATACTTGGAAATGGATTTGAAGTTGTGGATGATTGCGTATTTCCTATAGAAAAATTGTTTCTTATCATCGAAACGTCGCATTTAAATTACTTAATTTATAAAAATATTTGGACATACCAATGCCAATTAGACTTGCGCTGATACACAGAACGAAAACACACAATACAGTGAGCCTTGACATTTTCTTTTCTGTTTTCAAAACTAAAAAAAATTCATATTTTTCTATTCTCTTATATACTCTGACTTTTGATATGACACAGATATTTTAATCACTATTAGTCGGTACATAAATTATAAAATAATATTTTTTAAACTTATGCACTGACACGTCTGGACCATAATTCTCACAAACAGGTTAATAACAAGTGCATTTACACGTTTATATAATTCGTTATTTGACTGGAATTTTTAGAATCCAATACGATGTACATGTACGTCAGAGTAATTTTAGGTATTTTTGAAAATATACCTTATTTTGCAGATTGACGAGCCGTATTTTGTATTTTGTAACTGTTCTTGGTACCTCATGACTTTGCAATGTTGTTATATTTATATTTTATTGAAATCCTCTAGTTATGTTATTTTAATTGGATTTTCCAAAATAAACGTCAACAACGGCGCAAAGACTGTCCAAAACAAACAACGGAAAAAGAATAGGTGCGGAATATCGAATAACAATTTAATCTACTAAAACGAACGTACATCGAGAAAAATTGAAATTTTAATTCTGGAATCAAATTCAAAGGAGTGTAAATTCGAAAATTTTTATTTTTTATTCATACGACACTGAGATAACAACTTTACGTCCAAAACAGAACTGGCGGAGTTGTTGGAAATGTAGAAAAGCATCGCTCGTATTCCTTTTCTATACTTGTATTTTACCAGCTGTACAGTGATAAAAAAAAGATCTTTGACAGTTCTATCTCAGTACCTGTGTGATTATTTAAAATCTGCATTCCCCACCGTGTTAAACTCAAACCTGGAATTTTCGACTTATTTTGATAGTAACATTGCTTTTCACTTCAGAAGCAGAGAATCTGAATTTTTGCTTTCAAATCCAGTATATTTTGACGTGACTATCAAATTCGTCAACATTACTATCAACATTTTTTTTCTAAATTTAACGCTTTAATTTTTTGTATTACGTATGATCGAAATCATGATATGACTTTCATTATTCAATATTCTTGTTTACATTTAATTTGAAAAATAATAATTTACATACAAATCCAATACGCAGTTGTTTTTAAATAATTTTTTTATTCTTATAATATTTAATTTTTACTTAAGAACAGACATTTTTAAATAGTTAATCTGATAAAATAAGTATTAAAATTATAACGAGTTTTACGATTATTATTTAATTCGGAAAATTACCGACTCAACAAAGCAAATTATTTAGCGTCTATTTATTTATCAATAGAAAATCATAACTTTCTAAATTCTCAATCATTCTTTCAATTAGTTTATATTGTCGCTAACAAAAAGAAAATTATTAATTTAATTTTCAATACTAATTTGCGTCTCACCATAGAAACGACGACGACCGTAAAATGACAATTCAAAATAAAATCTTTTACCACCTTTCCGCAAGTCACTCAAGTTCAAAAAAGCATTAGCACGATTGATCCCACACAGTCCTTTTTCATCGTCGTACATTTTTCGGCGGAGTTTTTCTCAGAGTCCATAAGATACCTCTCATATACATACAACGATCGATTTCCCCTTTACCGTCGAAAGCTTCGCGCGAATATATTGTAAGAAGCGCACATACGAGAAAGAAGCATTCATCCTTCGTCTGCACACGCGTGGGGTTTCAACGTACCCTCTGCTATCGTTGGCTACGGAAATTGACGCGCCCATACGCGAAAATGCGAACTAGCGCGAAGATTGATCGATCAGAAGTCAATCCTTCGACGCGCTAAGATGGATGATAGTCTCCAAGTCGAGCTTCTGCTACTGTCTTGAGGTCAAGGCCATTAATTTTTCCTTTCTGTCTAGCTGCTTTTCTCCTTTATTTCGTTTTTTTAACTCGCTCTCTCTATTTCGATGGTCATCTTGAAGCTTTTTCCGCTTATGTGGTTCTGCCATACAAACGGAGCGCAACGCTCGCTTTTGCGAGCTTTTTTTCGCAAGTTTAGTGGTACATTCGACTGCGGATGATTGTATCTAGTAATAATAGTATTTTTTCTTGTGTTTAGGGACGACTAACGGGTTAAATGCTTGGGTTTAATTTATGATCGATGGGTGGTCCTGCCATTTTTGGACATGTATGACAATGGGCTTATTTTTTAATTTACTGAACTATAGGTCAATTGCTGAAAGAAGGCAATAGTTATTTGTATCAAAAGTCAATTAAATTATTGAATGCGAAAATAAAAAAAAATGAAATTCCAAATAACTTATTTATTTGATAGTTCTTAGAAACTATTTACTTGACTATTTATATGATTTATACGATTTATTTTTGGCGATGAAATTATGTTAATATTGAAATTATTAACCGAAAGCAAAATTTTACTGTAACAATAAAATGTCTATTAACAAATATTTTTTTTTAAAATACTCCACATTTTATATTTAAAAACAATCGCATCAATCACCAAGAGAACTAATTTGGCATTTAATAAAGTTTATAACAAAAAACGCGTTGATGATTAATTTTAACATATGCTTGTTTGTATATACAGGGTATTCATAAAGTATCGGACTCTCACTCCCTTTTATTTTTTTACGAAAATAAAAGTTTTATAGAAAGATTGACGTGACATTGAAAATTGAATATCGTATAACACCAAAATTTGATTGAAAACGAGCCTAAAATATCAAATTAATGGCCTTTATATCAACTTTCAATTGGCGACGTCGAATGTAGGGATATCTGTTTGAAATGCCAATATTGACATCTATAAATGATCTTCAAGATCACGTTATAAATGAAGGTTAAGGTCAGCATTGTATTCCTCGATCGAAATTAATATTTACGCAAATACAGATACTTTTTGAGCACCCAGTATATCAATATTTTTCTCCTTCTAATAGCATTAACGGGACAAGACACCTTTGAAATGTAAATTACTAAATTCAGAATTTAAAATATTTACAACAATGCAGTTATTATCTACACTTTTTTCAAGTAGAGAAGATAGTTTTACCTTCAATTTGCAAGCTCTCTCATTTTTTACTTTCTGTTGTAACTAGCTATCGAAGGGACCTATAGAAGATATGCCTCTCGAATTGAAGATAAAACTATCTTATTATTACAATAAGTATAAATTACATTTATATTGTTATTAATATTTAAATGTTTAAAATTAGTAATTTGCATTACAAAGGTGTCTAGGACCCGAAAAAATGACCTACTTAAATAAAAAAATTCAATCAAATGAATTGATAATCTTTTAATGTCCATAATGTCCGGTAATCTTTGTTTTCATAATTGAAATGGAAAATCGTGGTTTATTTAAATCTAGTAATGAGTACTTGCCCAAAACTATTATATGGCAATATTCGCTCTTTTAATTAATTGCTTTCTAAAGCTCGGCTAAATGAATAATTTTATTTCGCAAGCGAGAGTGCTTTTAGCTGCACAAAAATAATTTTCTTTTCTCTTACACAGCTAGTCATCTGCCGTGAAATTTTCCTTCGAGAATTGCAGAAATGCATTTTCCTAGCTTCGCGCTGTTAATTAATATCGCACTATACGTAGCAACATAGAATAAAATCTATTTTTCGTACAAATAATATTCCACTAATTTTTTTTTTAAGTCACTTTACACGATCTTGTTTTATACGTAAAATCTTGATATACGCCCTATAAAAAATTTTTATTTCCGTCTTTAAAACGCGATATATTCCTCGTAAAATAAAATATTACCGAGATACCGTATGGACACCGATTTTAGTTATCAATTTTTCTTTCGACGAAATTCATGGAAATCATCGATATTCGTGTTGTGTATCACATAAATTTGATATTGCAATGTTGAAGTTTTAAAAATAATTTTTATCGACAAGGACTTAAATTAGTTTAATTATCCGTAATTTTCGTAAAACACTGAGAAATGCGAGGCAAGTTAAAGACGATGTTAAAATGTGTTACCAGTATAATTAAAGAACTTCATATTTTTCGATACGAAAGCTGTGGTAAGCCTATAATGAAAAATAAATTCACTAGTTTCATGGTTGGATAACACTCGATAATGTTCGATCGAACAACTGACAAATAAAAAAATTAATAAATAAATAAATATGATATTTACTAATAGTATATATATATACACACACAGACTATGTATAATCGCATTAGATCTATTAATATTTAAAGTGAAATGAAAGATTCTAAAAGAATATGCCATTACTCGTGATCAGAATTCTTTTTCTCTGTGTCTTTGCCCAGTAAATATATAATTTGGATTTATGTTTGGATTTGTACTCTTATCTAACGCTACGAAACTCCCTTTAATTCAATAGAATTTTAATTATATTATAATTTTTTTATTTTTTTAGCAAGAAATCTTTATTCGTAAATACCTTAACTAAAATAGAAATTTTAATTGTAATATGAAATAATTTACTTTTAGATAGAAATGGATTGTACTTTAGAGGCGGTTAGAATTGTGTATAAAAATTTTTTTTTATCTTTCAGAGAATCCTCCATATACATTTGGCAAAACTAACAAGATAACGAAACCAGTCGTATTTTACGCGAACTACCGAACCGTAAAAAATTCCAAACTTTCTCTCGAGCATGAAGAAGTTTTCGAGGCAAACATTTCCCAAAAGGGGAAATCGACCTTTCCGATTTGTAGCAAAGCGTCGTCGTGACTGATAAGCCACGTATACTTACATCGTTGCATACAACGTCTCGTCGTTTTCGCGCTTCGCTGCGAACACGTCCACAACATCCGAACTCTCAGAGCTGAAATGTTTGACTTTAGCAGTGAACGGAATGATAATTTATGCTCTTGGTGTTGTACTTCACGTTACTGTTTATGTATTTAGATTATTATGAATTTTAAAATCTATTGTTACTTCGCATATGCTGTTAATTATTATTGGTAATAAATTCGCTACGATGATATCTATGTAAACGAAACGTATAAAATAATTGGCTATAATTTATCTTACAATAAATTAAGCTTTTTTTACTAATTATATAGCTTCATCTATATAACCGAGTACAGGCTTTGAACGGATAATAATTTACTCGAGTAAGAATATTTTATTTATTTTTATTGTTATATAAAGAAAATAATTCAAATGTCGTAAATAAATTAATTTATAAATGTCAAGGAACAAGCTTGAAATGTACAGATAATTAAAGATAAACACAGAATTGTATAGTTACAGGATACAATATGTATTGAAATTGTATAATATATAGAAGTTGAAAATATGAAAAATTTAATTAATGAATAATTTATGAAAAATTAAGTTTTTTTTAATTGAACAATAAATCAATATAAAAAATGTGTATGTCCTCAAAAGCTACCAAAATCAATGATATTGCTAACAATTTTATAGTAAAAAATATACTAATTTTTATTCAAGTATTAGAGTCAATTGATGGTGTTTGGAGAAGTAGTGCATTTCAGAGCAATCAGTGTTCATCATTTATCTATTCTTCTATTTTTAAAGCAGATTTGCTGCGATTTTTCAGATTTCGGAGATGTTTCGTAATTCGTACGGGAGGTACTTGTTGGACAGTCGATCGGATGTACACAAAATGAATATCACAAAATCCAAATTCACTTGATCAGACTGAACACTGAATATCTTTTTAAAACTGATTGTCTACGTTTAAGTAAACAAGCAGTTGTTCCATCATTTATTACACTTACAACAAAATCATTGTCTATGCCATAATATAGAACAATTGTATCATTGTTATATTCTAAGCATTTGCTAAGGTTCACAATTGCTTATATGACAGTGCTAAGTATTGCACAGTACTGTGGCTTGACGTATTCCTCCTCGTCTCGACGGTAAGTGCCTGGTTTACATGAACATCCAACGTGGCCTCCTTGATAAATGAAGAGTATGTAAGCATCATCTATATCATCAGTTAAAAGTAATGTTTGTTTACTTATTTCAAGCATCTGTAGTTAACAGCATATTCGAAATTACTTCATGACATCTCTCCTTATATCTATAGTTGCAATATTGTGGACAGAATACGATGTTGTCATTAGTACTGTACCATTGCAGATTACGATCGGGATACCAATTGGACACCCCAACGTAATCATTCTCTAATTTTAGTATTATATCATGAACATTAGATAAGTGTCGCCATTGTTAAACTATCAGTACTTACTCTCCGTTTGTAGCAGGACTAGTATTCATCCGGTAGTAGAATGTCTTTACGAATAACATAACCCGATGTACATTGGGAGACACAAAACATAAAATGAAAATTGAGTTATTTAGGTTAAATGCAAAGTATATATGTTCATACTTCGTTCGCGCGTTAAACTTCCAAGACACTCGCATAATCACGAGTGGAAAGAATGTGGTACACTTATTTTGGCTATATTATTTGAAAAATGCGATAATTTCATTATTACATTCTAAGCATATGATAAGTGACGCAATTCAGTTAAACTATCAGAGTTTAGCAAACTACACTCGCCTGTTCTCCGGCGGTACACATGGCCCGGTTTATTTACATCCCATATAGCATATCTAAACAATAAATAGTATATAGGCATTGATTACATAGTCATTCAATAGGTTCACATATTTATAGGTTCAAAAATTATTAGTATCATCCAACTCACTTTATAGCACTCTGAAGGTTCAGTCTCTCCATATTGTTATGGACAAAAGGTAATTTTATTGTTATATCATGAACAATTGATAAGAGCTATAATCGTTAAATTGTTAGTTGTTAGTACTTTCCCTGGGCTTTAATGTAGTAATCAATATGTTTGCTGTCGTTGGAGATATATATGGACATCTTACCTACGCATTGATTAAACCGTTTCTCAAAAATAAACCGCGCACTTTCGTCATCGGCAGCCGTAAATAGCAAAAAATTAAATCGAACTTAATACACAATATCAATTCAGATATCTTTACATTTACACAATTTACTCTAAATCACGGATGAAAGTCTCCCTTGCGGCATTAAAGTAACCATACATTACCACAAATGGGCACTGGTAGTTTGGGTTTATCTATACATAGCATATTAATATTTTGTAAGCTTATGGTCAGTATCGGTATCGTAAATCATTACTACCTTAGCTTTAGTGTCGCTTTCTTCAATACAGTCCTTAGGTTCTACAGATTCTTTGCCGTCGAGAAGAATAGTGCTTGGCACACATTCACACCCCACAGAGCATTACTAAAAATAGTACGTAGTCCGAAATTGTTTTAACCACACTGAGTTCAAAGTGCTTGACTTATTTAGAGCTTTCAGAATTATTCGCTTCATCAAACTTTCGTACAAGCAGTCTTTGTTTGGGGCTTCTCCGCATTTTAGTGGACAAAAGGTACCACAATTGTTCCTGATTACGTATGTGAAACGCGTTTGATTTACTTCATAATCTGGCAATGATTTTATAATTATATTCTAACTATTTATTAAGCATCAAAATGGGTAAATTGTTAGTACTTACCAATCAGGTTTATTATCAGAAACAGAACTATTTGGTAAACTATCTAATGGTGAAATTGTTAGTACTTACCATTATAATCAGGTTTATCATCAGAATCATAATTACCATCACATACATCGTTATAATCATCGTAATCAGCTTTAGTCACCCTCAGGGTTAGGCACAAAGCGAAGGCGTACGGAATAAGCTTCAACAGTTTTAATTCAAACATTTTTTATACCCAACCGAAGAATAGTTTTTGAAAAACGATGAGCAATTCGTGAATATATTGAACCATAATGTGTCATGTAAAGATAAATTGGTGATTCTAAAAGCAATTACTAAAACCGCTGAATATTCGGCGATATAGAAGGTATAGTATTAACAAATCTGTATTCGTTTTAAATGTTCGTATTGATGTTAATGTTATTATATTATATAAATTGAATAATACGAATAAGTCGCATAAAACAAATTTTTTTATTTTTTCTCAATACAACGAATTTCCAATCATACTTTACAGGAATAAAATCGAAGCTACTTGGCTTTTATTTCGAAACTGATCAACCGCAATATCTTGAATTCAAAAATTTACCTCCTGTCACAGTTTGATTAGTACAACGGAATATAAACTCTCTATATATATATACAACTGAGCTATCTATATCTTATTTCTTCTTATTTTCTCAATTGTTACCTTCAGAGTATCGAGTACGAACGCAGCTAATCAAAGAGTCAGAATAAGATGGTTAAAACGACCAATCAGGAAACGAATCAGTACGATGGCTCATCTCTTTCTCTCTCTTTTTTCAGCTGGAATAGAGAGCAAATCTTTCTCATATATATACTCAAGACCTCGGCAAAGGAAGATATTACTCGAGGGAAATTCGGGAACTCCTTTTAAGCTCGAACAGTTGGCGCATTATCAAACTTTCGCGATTTCCTTAATCCTGAAACCACCGCGAATTATACGGTTGCGCTGCGGCAACAATGGCGTATTCCAACTTTCGTATATGATAATGAGGATTTAATAATTGCTCTTTCGCTTTCAGCATTTTAAAATCAGTTTAATATAGTCGCGCAGCAACACGTAATTGGTCACGTCCCCCCTGGTGACGCACCCCCCTAAGACTTCGTTACTCTGGTAAACGTCTGTTCGTGGATTGTGTGTCTCTCTCTCTCTCTCTCTCTCTCCAGAGGGACACAAACTCTCCTGCACGCTTGGCGCATTAACCGAGAGATCCTTGAAGTAGCTGCAACAAGTATGACGCGTAGGGTGTCTATCGAGTTATACAAGACATCTTAGCGATACTTCGCAAAGGGAAATCGGATTAATCGGTACTTGCCAAGTCTGGTCGACATTATTTTCTGGAACATAATGGGTTATTCTCTGACAGATTGACCAATCAACATACTTTTAAACTGTTCTTTGCTGTTGCAAATATTATTCATTTTACAATTAGATTTAAACTTTGTTGAAATGACAAGACTGAAAAATTTTATTCAGATACCAAATGAATCACAAAAATTGTCTCCTCAATTTACTCTTTTCGTTTCTTTAGAAATAACGAAAAGCTGTCAAACACTATATGTTTTTGAATAAATTTCATAATAGTTCTTATCTATTGATAAAATTTATAGCTTTTACTTACTTTTCGAAATTGACGATGTCCAGTTTCAAAGGACTTTTTGGATCCTTTGGAAATATTTTAATAAAAATACGAGATTATCTGATATTCCCATGTTACTCTTTAATAAAAGTTCAAAATAAATTGGCAAGTTTATAACATCCTACTTTTTGCGAGGATGATGGCTTTGATCTCCATGAGACTTTGGTTATCTTGAATCTAATGTACATACGAAGACATGTCTAAGTAAAATATTTCAATGAGATTTCGTTAATCGAAAACTCCACAGCCACTAAACGTGGTTTGTATGTAGAGTCATCTAGAACTTAGTTAGGCATAGTTTCTTTTTGGAACCATTGGCTGGCGGTATATGCTTTCACTGACGCAACGTGCGTGGAAGCTTGGGTTGTACGGTCTGGTGCTATTAGAGGGTTATTGTTTTGGGTTGGATATATACTCTCGGGATTAATTAGCTGCATGCGCTGCTATGCTTTGCTTTATACTGATTATACAGTATTATAATGCTGTTTAATCCCTGGTAGCAATCTCGTCGATGAGTTAACCAGATTTTACATTGATTTGCAAAATCTAGTTAAGTTTCACTTAACAGATCTGCTCGTGGGGGTTCCGATCAGGAACGACGTAGTTTGTAGACAATTTTCGGATTATACTATCAGATAACGTGCGAAAGGTCTATACTACTTGCTCTTATGGATATTTGATTTATACTTGAATTAATATTAAGTTTTGTCAATTCAGTGGAATACGGGATCTTTAATGCATAGACGGCGGAATGATGTGTTAAAATTGACGGACGTCGTAATTATTTTTTGGAACATAATCAGTGATAATGCGGTGTTCCATAGAATTCTGGATTAGTTGATACGTTCCTGGAGGCGGCAAGACTTTACAATTGTGATCAGTAATCCTATAAACCGTACCTGTGTATTTTCAAGCTTAATGGGAAAGGCACATCGAAATTAATTCAAAAGACGTACTTAATCCTCCAATTTGAATTTTACAATCCAGACTTCACAATCGTAACCGAATCATTAATGCAAATGCTTTTTTTTATTCCCATTATGTTCCATATTTTAAAATAAGTAGACGAAACTATGTTATCTACAGTTTAGAGAAGGTCATTATTAAATTTTCTATTGAAATTGTTGGCAATTTCTCATATAAAGTCTACCATAGTGCATTTTTTAAGTTCTAAAATGCTATTTCAACCAAATAAATCGTAAGAGCACATCCAAAATAGTATAAAATCAGATTTGAGATCATCTATAGTTATAATTTCTTTTTTTACAAATGTAGTTCTTTAATCATTTAATAAACTTCCATTTTCTTTTTAATAACTGTTAGAAAATATTAATAGTTTAAACTTTTCAGTACTGTCTAATATTTAAATAAATTTATTTAGTAATATATTTAAAAAAAATCCCCACCAAAATCAGCTTTATCTCTCTATCTTCAAATGTTCTTTAATCATCCAGTAACTTTGCCAATGTATAACCACAAGGAAATTAACAGATAAAATCTCAATGTCAAATAGCACAGTTAAATGCATTTCATTAGCCTCGAGCAATGTACATCCGTCATGTCTAACACAAAGAAAAGCCTGTACAACTGCGCATCAGTTCTTACGTGCCAATAGATCTGCAGTCGATTGATCCGTACGCACGTCACCCACGGCGTCAATTACGTGTACGAGACACCACCGCAGCGTGTGGTACGGACTCTTGATATGGATATTCGCGTCTGGCACAGCTGACTAGTCTATAATACAGTCGTATAGACACAGTGTCGAGGGAATTTTGCATTACTGTTAGTAAAACCGATATTGCATCGAGATATACTCGAGCGACAGGTACGAGCACTGATTTCTGGATACGAGAACGTCACCTTTAATCATCAATGGCGTATACACTGTGTAAATGTCTTTCGTTATCTGTGGTTACTTTCAACTTATAACGAATAAATTGAAATATTATTGAACCGTTTGTGGTTTAAGGTATACACGAAGTATTGATTGAAACTGGTTCATTTAATCAATTTCGATGAGATAAGAACAGAGGTCGTACTGTAAATAATGAATTGGGTAAGATCTTCAAAACTGCCGTTGCCGTAGAATATGGATGAACATTGTTGCCCCAATGTGGCTGTTACAAAATTCTAATTGGATTTAACTAAACTATACGTGTATTTAAGTATTAGATTTGCATCGAATTCTCGTAAAATGGAGCTTAAGTTCCGACAGACTTGAAATTAACTAACTTTATGAGACTGGTATAGTTATACATTATTCAGGAACTATATAATTGTATCGACAGTTTAAATCTGCGCTATCATAATTCTGATCAGTTCTTATCATGCAGATATCGAGACTAAGGTTTATCAATAGCATCAAATAGTATAATTCTTATCAAGGTATGTATGAACCTGTACACCCGCATTGTGTGGAATAAATAGAGGCTATTGAATCATCCTAACAATTATGACTGTTATAAGACAATAGATGGTGGTATCAAGTTATTGTTATAAGAACAAGTCTGATTGGCTGTTCCACAAGGCCTGCGAGACTAAAGAGTGGAAGGACGCATAATCCTTGCCTGATGACCTCTGAATCGGTGACCGTGTACTCCAAACCATAATTGAACGATGCGCTAAATATGAGTATTGATGCGTTTAACGATCTATTATAAATGTGGGAAAAGTATGAATCTGATAAAAGTACGGTATATACTTCGATGAACGATAAAAAAAATTGTATAGATCTGTTCTTAGAAAGTGCCAAACGGCGAGTGGTGCTCTCTTGACTATATACTTATACAGACACGAGTAATAGGATAGAATAAAAAAAGAGAAAAAAATTCTCGTCTACTCTATTCCTTAGCGGTGCGATTCCAAGCACCGGAATGGCATTCTAACTACTCGCACTTTATATATACATATATATACGCATAACATACAGATACTGCCTCTAAGAGAACTCAGACCCCTTTTCCTACTTGAGAGTTGCGTGTGAGCGCTCAAGAGATAATACGTGCAGAGGAGAGGGTAGTAGGTGCGTTAATGTCAGGATGGCTGCTCTGGCGGAGCTTCAATGCAGGAGAGAGAATCCCCTCGACCTACTTTGTCGTACCGACGCCACTTGCTTTGTATGTCCGTCTCTCTTTCCTGTCTCTTCTCTGACGTGTCTTTACCGGAGCTCTGCTACTGCACCTTTCATTTGTCGAATTAACGCATAATAAGACCCATTTCAAAGCTTCGGTATGGTAAAAGGTTGTTGAGCTTTCTTTTTCTCTCTCATTCTGACGTAAGTGATTCGATAATATCGGAAATGGCTATTTGAACAATTATACTGATAATATGAAATTTGATATTTTCGATCGACACTTCAAATTTCAGAATCATAATTAGCGATCCTGTAACCCTACATATTTTCAATGTAATTGAATGCGGATCAAGGAATTTAGTTCAGAAATATTGAGGACTATTGAAATTAAATCGATTCTCCGATAAAACTGCTTAGTAGTAATTTTATAAATCAGACTGCAGAACCATGATCAGAGACGTCAATATATAACCCTCAGTTTTTTTTAATTATTTGTGTAATGTTGTATCTCCAATTTGATATTAACCACAGTATGATATTTGTGCAATTGCAGGACTTGGAGACGAATTCTTTGGTTACATTACAAGATGAAGTAACAATACAAGGATGTTTTACAGATGGTTAGTGTATGTTTAAAAGCAACATCTAACATCTAAGATCGTTTATATAAAATCGATCAGTCTTTTGCACTTTTTCCTGTGCTTGGTATAGCCATTTAAGTCTTCTTAAATGGTAGTCATTCAATAAAAACGCGTGTAACACTTTATGTGGAATTACAATGATCACACATTTGTTGACTTCATTTAGTGAGAGAAAATAATATGTCCCATGCGTATTCACGTGCAACCAAACGGATTTGGTCTGTGTTTTTGAATTCATAGGCAGATCTTAGTTGGGGACAAAGCCATGATCTGGTTCAATTAGAGGTTCTCAAATCAGTTCTTAACCCTAAATATCTACCGTATTTTCGAGCTTCATTGATCGAAAAGGTTCAACTTCGATGTGCACCTGTCATTTATAAAATTAATGCTCCTTTTAAAGCTCGTTGAGCTTTCTTTTTTCGACATAAAAGAATCATGTTGCACTTGGGCCTAATTGAGTGATATATGACGTGACGTTGCATACGTAAAGAGTAAAAAAGAATGATAGCATAAGTTGGACCGTCACAGGTGAACGAATTTCCAGTGAGCAATAGAGCAAAGGAAGCGAATATCTTTGTCCTTGGGGAAACGTAAAAGGTTCTTCTTGCCGTAGAGCTGGCCTCTCGTTAAACTCGACGTTTATTCCTAAGCGCAGTAAAGCAACTTTTATTACTACACAGGCCTGCAACTCGCGGAAAGACATGTAGTTGTCGGTTGGATGGTTAAAGATACCAACGAATGAAGAAAAAATAAGTCTCGTGCCTTGATGGAGAGTGAGAAGAATAAAGCTTTATTTCGGTTTATTTTACAAAAGAAATAGTTTTCTCTCTTCAGCCGTTAATATTTTCTCTCCGCGGATGGAAGGATTATTATTTTTAATCAAATCCCCTTAACGCTTGTTTCAAGTAACGTTGTATGCAGTAATAAAGCAGCTTTAAGTACCGATATTTTTTAACCGAGGTAAAAAAAAAGTTTAAGCGAAAAAAAGAATAATACCAGACCCATTTTTAGACGTCTTACGAGATGGAATGCTTGTACAGTAGTAGTACACGGACTTGTAAGCACGATAAGTCAGCGAGTAATTCAAGGCTTATTTTTTAATTAAATTCAAGAAAACGAAACTTGGTATAATGTCTCTAACTCGTTAAACTAATGCGGCAAGCACTCGTTTCATAACAAGTATAAATATTTAGTCAGAGCAGAGAGACTCGAAGGAAAACTTGCGAAGTGTAACGGTCATTTGCATGCCTGCTGGCGAAATTTTCCCATTTTAATAATTGACGCCGTTACAGTTTGCATACAACATTAAATAAACAGACTTTTCGAATAATACAGCCTCGTTACTCGTATGTACTTTGCAATTCCCTTCGACTTGTTACCATTAGAACAGAACGTTGCCGAGAGGAATCTCTCTCCACAACTTGTTTTTCGGGATTATAGCTCGAGCATAATTAGAAGAAGCACGGCATTCTCCAATTAAATCTTCTGATGCTCGAGTACCGTGAAGAATCTTCGTGGAATTCGTGTATGGGTTGATATAATCCAGAAGAAAGGATATACAGGGTGAAAAATGCTGGTAAGAGTACCTGAGTATCTTTTGAATGTGTATTTTAGAATGTTTTTCACCGCACAGGTGGTTTTGTTGAATGGATGTGTGCAAGAGATTCTCCAAGAAATGGAGAAACTGAAATGTTCTTTCTTGAGAGCCAAAGCTTACTTCACGATGAATTGCACAACTTTCTCCACGTCTGTTTCTCTAACTCTCTTCTCATGAACTATCGGTATAACCCTAATTGAAGATTCTTGTTTTCTGATTGTACAAGTGATTATACTGTATCAATTAAACGTGGCATGTTGAACATACCTAACGGGATTGGAGTAATAAGAGATTCCTCAATAGAAATGAGCTATACCTACTGGTTGATGATAACATTAGAAGACAATTAGAGGGATTGTACGTATTAAGATTAAGAAGTGGTTTAAGGTTTGATGGGACTATTGTCGCCATCAAGAAAACTATGCATATAGAGAGACTTATTGTCATCTCTAATTATGATTCTGAAGTTGAAAATGTAAAATTTCAATTGGAGAATCCAATGCAGCTGCCTTTCTGAACTAATTTAGATGATCCTTATTTAATTGCAGTGAAAATATATATTTCAGGAGTGTTACGGTCGCTGACTACAATTCTGACGTCTGAATTGTAACATTGAAATTATCAAATTCCTGTAACTTTGTTCAAATATACATTCGTTCTGCGCATTATTCGGAACACACAAATAATTTACATTGTGAATGTACTCATCATACGGCATCTAACAATTTAAATTTCGAAATCTCAGTACACAATCACAATTTCGTAATCCCAAAAAACCTATATAATCCCATTTTGACATTATCTTTCAAAATAATTGCGAAGCTTCCATGCGTCATTCTCAGCTTTAATTGTTGAAAGTCGTATAAATTTTTAAGTAAATCCACAATGTAATTCAGCTTAAACCATTTTTTAATATTTCATAGAGGATGAACATTGGGATTAGCTTAATCCAAATATGATTGACTGAAAGGAATAAAAAGTTTCCGTTACAATCTTTTAACTGATTTTTAATTTTACTCTTTCTATATTACTAAAAATAACGCATCTTTAACCGAGGAATTTACAATATACTTTTAGTACAATAGAAAAAAATATTTAAATTACGCTGTGACAACAACGAGAAATATTAGTGCTACAACTCAACCTCGCGAAGCTTTAAAAATGCCACTGTAGCTTTCGAGAAGTCGCGAACTTTTATAAAACTTTTTACACGATGCATCTCCATCAGAGATAGTTTTGTGAATTTAAACAATTTTATCAAATATTCTCGCACAATCGCTCTCACTCGTAAGATAAAATATCGTTAAATTGCAAATGAATCCATAATAAGAGTCCATTAAGTTAAGATAGTCTGTGAGCTGGAGAAGAACGAATAAATAATTTGATGGTTAAACGTGGTAGCTCAAGCGGATCTGAACATTTCAACCTAACTAAACTTTAACGATCACTAATAAGACGTTAGTATAGTCTTGTAGTCGAAGACTAACTTACATTCCTTTTCGAGAAAAGCTTCTTAGCAACTGCTGCAGGGGTGATCTGTTGTTAAATCTTCACGAAAAATCTTCAAAGGGAAAATGCTCGAACGAGCTGTAATGCATTTTCTCCACGAGGATTCCTTATTAACTGAGGCACTTTTTACTCTCAAGCGCAGAAAACAAAGGTTAACGCCCCGGGCGCAGTAGTAAATGAAGGGCTATATGGTCAGACATGGATTTAATTTATACCCCCATTACTCAGAGCACCAAATGTCGACATACATCTTACCAACACACATTCGTATTAGTCTCGATTCAAGAGGGGAAAAAACGTTTAAAAACGCTAAAAATTCGCCTCACTATCAGCGTTAGCGCGTTGAAATATTCATTTCCCTCGATTGATGAGAGTTTTCCTCTTGTCCTTGATTCAAAATTAAACCTCTACGACCCAACTCCGAAAAAAGAAAGCCATGTCTCTACCCTCAAACCATATGTATGTATATGTATATATATTCTTTACGTTGTCAGTCGACCTCAGAAGGGATCAATGAGGCAGGATGACTGACGGATTACAGTGGATGATGACGGAGCCAAGACTGCATACTCTACGTATATAACATACGCTTATATATGTATATATAAATATATATAGTGTAGATACAGGCGCGAAAGCTTCCGTGGATTTAAATTCAATAAGACGATGTTTGAGTCCCGGACTTTCGGGTATTATGTACATGGACGTAACGCACAGTGATGTAAACTTAATCTATAGCGACAAGATGCCAACGAGAATATGACGTACTTGTGACGCTTTTTTCTTTTTAATAATCATGAATGACTGAGAAATCGACAATTTTACCATACCACAACTGTGAACTGTTTCTATCCATTAAATTATCCACTAATAGGCCAAAAATTATGACTAAGTAATTGAGACTATAGGAAATTCAATTTTTTGAATCGCCATTTTACTAGCTGTCTCCATTGCACCAACGTCTCAGCAATTAATATATTTTTAACGACGATACAAATTCTAACAACGACTACAAACATTTACATCCAAAGTGAGAAATGAAAGCAACCCTTCAGATTACGAAATCATACCTTTCAAATAGAATTTAATTTTTTGTCCGATGCTCAGTTTTGTAGTAATAAAAAGAATTGTGTCTATATGTAACTTTAATTGCTTTAATAAAAAGTTACACCACACTGCGGGACTCTTCTCTGCAATAAAAGCAATATACGCTTGACTATGTCGCGCTCCTATAACGAAAACGAGAAAAAGAGAGCTTTGCACACACCTGTTTCCCTACACGATGCCTCATTTTTTATTCATCGCGAAGCGAAACAGCACACGCATCTACATACCGCACATACACGTATACACGTGTACACCGACACACACATACACACGTATATATATATAAAAAAATATATGTATATATAAAAGTTTGTATCAAAGACTAATGACTGTCGCTATGGCGGCGAAAAGATTTCATACGTACATGTACTGTATATATGAAGACTCGTGTTTGCTCACAGCGTATATAAACGTGAATAATAGACGAGTCGGAATTTTATTTCTTCGCTTTGTTAGTCTCGCCGTCTTTTCGGCCGCCTTCGTGTATCGGCATAAATTTACTATATTGAAAAAGGACAGTAAAGATTTGCTTACTCGATCCCTTTGAAAATTCATATTAAAAACGTTATTTTTTCTTGTATGCTCACGTACGTCGCCTTGGATTGGCGTATAGGAGCAAATCCAGAAAAAAGAATTCGACACGAGGAAAAGGAAAAATTATTCTGACACTCGGTTTTTATAGTCGAAAATAGAAAAAAATAGTTGCGAACGATATTCGAGTCCGCGGATTTTGCCAATTTTCATCGAGTGTGGCTGGTGTTCATTGATTGGGGGTATATTGTTGTACAGTGTGTTTAGAGAGTTTGAATTGGGAAAAAAATGTCGCGATTGGTCTAGTAGAAAAGAAGTTATTGGCGAAGATGTGCCAAATAATACTAAATTAAATTAAATTAGAGCTTTTGAAGAATATCATGTAGTTTACTATTAGATTCTGTTGTCGAGTTATCTGTATGTATATGAATTTCAAGAAAAACATTTTTTTATTAAAAGCGTAAAGGTAAACCATTAAAATTTCATTAAAAAAAATAGTAATTAAAAATACCAACCGAGTAAAAAGTTTTAAGCCTTTAAGAAAATAAAATGTAAATTAACAGCCAACAAGTTGAAACTTAAAAAAGCACCTGTAAAGTAAAAAAATGTTAAAAAAGTATATATATTTTCAAAATAAATTTTTGTTTAAACCCCCTACTCAAGTAGCCGTTTGAAAATAGTCGATTTAAAAAAAAATGCGATGTATCGAAAAATTTTATTTTGCATCATTAGCTGTAAAAAATATTCATTAAACTGAAACAAATATGCAAGTAGCTCGTGTCACTCAAAATTCACCCGAAAATCACGAAAAATGCTTTTCCTGCATTTTATGGATTTGCTCGTATACAACGACGAAAATTGATCTATTTACGTATCCTTACATCCCATTGAAAAAGTTCGTTAGGTACAAACATCGTTAGAGCCTTATTTACCAAATACAAAGAAAAAAAGTGACGAAAGTCAAGTTTACCAAAAAACAACCCTTTTAATTATTCTCGTGTTTTTCTTACGTCGTAGGCATAACCCTATCGATCGTATAACCAACAAAAAAAGTTACAGGACAAAAGCAAATGTTACGAGAATATCACGCGAGAAAAAGTGTGGCGAGATTTCAAAGACGTCCCACCCTTCTCGTGTAAGTGTACTTTCGCTCTCGACTGAAGCTTGTTTACACGACTGAAATCTACTTAAAGTACGTTTACGGCAATACCAAAGCTGTTTATTTTTTTCGATTACTTTAGGCATTTTACGTGCGGTTTACGTACGACTGCGTTCAATTTTCGTGTATTTATTCTTTGGAGATAGAGAACACAGGAAGTTAACGGTTGCTTCCTCTATTGGTAATGGATAGTTTGATATTGAGAATATTCTTTTTCTTGAGTGGAATTTTTTTTTTTTTCGTCTTTGAAAATACATTTCATATGTGGCAACTGTTTTTACGGACTTGTTTTTTATGAAGAATATGGCTTATGCGCGGGACTTGAATTTTTTTTCGAAGGTTTCCCGTCTGTGCCACGCTCAATTTACATTTCAACGGAGGAAAATCGAGATATGGTGATGTAAAAAAAGTTGGAATATCGAGAATATTTTGGAAGTTATAAAAGTGTCGGCGTCGTTGATGTAAGCTTTGTTACTTGGAATTCGACTGTTCTTTTTGTTGGAAAATGAAAATTTTGCGAGAACTGCAGAAATTTCATTTAAAATTCAAATATGTATATGATGATAATACATTTTTTTTATTGTTATATTATTTGGGTTTTTAATAAATGCATTATTTTTAATATTGCCAAACTATAAGTAAAACAGTTATCAGAAAGAGGTATAAAAATAAATTTACAAAATTCCAATCTAAGATTTTAATTTTCATTGAGTGCACAGAAAAATATTTGTATATTAAAAATTCGCGGAATTAAAATAAATATGAAGCCACATTTCTGTACGAACCGCCTGTATTTATTGTAGTTATATTACATATATATAAATAAACATATAACTGATTTAAATTAATTTTTATATAGTTAAACATACATTATACAATTGTTTAATAATAAAAAAAGACATTTTAATGAATATTTGTAATAATTAAACGAAAAAAAAATTTAACACTCTTCTGGATCAATGCACCTGCCGTCCCAACGAAGAACAGTACCTTCTATGCAATCACATCCAATTTCACAGAACTAAAAATACAAACAACAGATAATATTTGTACTCAATAATATATCTATTAAAAATAATAATAAAAAACTTATTTTATGGTTATTTAAAAATTATAAAACTTATTTGACCTTCGCACTAGCCTATACCACATTTTTTTAAAGACAGCGTTTTAACAATCGCGTATAGTATAATTTATCCATTGAATTAAAAAAAACTAAAACTTTAATACGAAACTTACTAATGGACAAATTTGACTTCTTCCGGTACACGTTTCCGGACAAGTGTCGCGACACCTGGCCCAGACTGTATTGAGCTCATTACATACTGTCATACCTGTGACTGAATTATTAAAAAAAAAAGGTTAATTCCAATGATTTGAAATGACATGAATTTTTCGTAAAATGTAATTTCATACCAGTGTCGATGAAATGTACAGCTACGAACGAAATAAGGAGACACAGTATCACGAGCTTTGACATTTTGTTAAAACTTCGAATGTGGAAAAAGCCAAGCTTATATAGTCCACCACAATAGATCGGAAGAGCCTATGAAATTAATTTTTATGGCTAACCGTTGATAATCTGAAATTGAACTATGTTAAATGTTTATCAGAAAATTATAAAACTTTATTTAACATCCATCATACACATTTTTACGTACGAGATTCTGATACGACGGAGTGATATTTTTTTTTTAATTTCAAGATTGAATAATACTTTCTAATCGACGAATTAATAGGGTTTACAGTTATTATTCGATCCCTGAACAAAAAAAAAATCATTTTGTTGTTTTTTTTTAACAAATTAAATTATTTACACCACAGTGACACGTACAATAAATCTTTAATGTTATAGCCCAAAATAACAATAATACATCATTTAAGCTTTGAATCTTAAAAATCCATCAATCCGTTCAACCTGTAGCCTTCGTTAAAGCCAACATTAAAACAACATCATACCGTGACACAAATGAATACATCAACTTCTGGTATGTTTTATTAAATAATGATTTTAAATATACTTTTATGAAAAAAGTTTAGCTTCGTAATAATATTTAATTTTTTTTACTAACATTCAAAGCTGAAAATAAGTGGAACCCCCCATAACACGTTGTTCTTCCAGAACTAAAGTACGAGATTACAATTATAAAAACGAATTGCTTTTTTTTGTTTATCGACAACACAATATTATAACAAGCCGAACCAAACGTACGTATCATTAACAAACGTATTTTAAAAAAATTATCCACAAAAGACGTCATACATCTCTTAGTAAATACGTATAGGTTGAAAAACATCAAAATCGTAAGATCAATCAGGACCGAATAAAAATTCGTCGCAACGATGTCCAAATCGTATAAAAACACGTGTCCTTTTAGGTAACTAATTTGAAAACATCAGTTGAAGCCTCGTTAACTTCCTTAATGGACGGAATCCAGTACACGTTTCAGGTCAATGAGTTTTTCAAATGTTCCAATCAGTATTCGATTTACTACGTGTCATCTGTGAATAAATTATTTCAAACCCAAGAATTATCCAATACCATAGTTACTTCCAAAGAATTAACTATCTAATCACACAAATTTCACAAATTTGAAAAATCTAATTCGATAGAAGTAATTTGTAATCCTTGGTCGTTGAAAATCTGAAATTGAACTCCAGCTGTTGTTATCGTTCTGTTCGCCAGAAAGCTATAAATGTTAATTTAACGTTCGGAGTGTAGATACGACATACAAGTTAGCGATACGACAGAACTATAAGCATTACTTTTTCGGCATTTCAATTACGAAATCGAAAACAAGCTTAATATAGGCAAGTCCGTAACTCAAAGCGATTCGATCAAGAACAGATGGACTTTTGGTGTAGGAAATAGGGTATTCAAATAGGATTAGTAAAAATGGATTTATTTGAGTGTTTTCGATAAAAACGTATTTTGCTCTTATTTATTGACGAAACAACATTGCAATGAGTCATCGAGTACATTGAGTTAATCAAAGTAGCAGTCCTCTGGTACCACACACTCACCGTCCTCTGGACGAATAAATGTACCTTCGGCACATTTGCACCCACGAGAACATGGCTATGAAAATAAACAGTTCGTTACTTACTCTTGAACATTCGATGTTGGTTTATTTCACTTATGACATTTTTTTTTTATTCGTGGAATTATTCAGTGTTTAAAAATTATTTAAATAACTCGGCGTTTTGAATTATTTTGAATGTGTTTAACAAAAAATGTAATATTATTGCGAAGCTAAACTTGTTTTCTTCAAAGTGCATTTTAAGACATTATTTAATTAGATTACAAAACAATGCTTTTATTTTAATTCCGAGACTCGTTAAAAATGTAAATAGTAATAAATTAATTCGATAGCCCAAACTGACATATGGATGAATAGAACTGACGGGTTTTAAACAATTGTCTTGAAAAAGGCGCGAATTTTTAAATATGCGATTATACCGACAAATGTGTTTTAAAAAATTTTGATTATTATTGTGCATAATAAATAATTTGCATTACATTTTACTTAAATCCCGTAATTGAACGTTGAAAATAATATCTAAAGATTCAATAATCAGAAAGTGAACGATATTCTTAGTAATAATTAATTTTTGTTTTTTTTTGGTGATTTCCACGAATTATTGAGTCTCGAGATAATCAATGTTCATCAGGCTATACTTAAAATTGTTTATAGATTAGCACTACGGATTCTGTGGATTACTTTTTTGAATGATTTTTTAAAATTATTTAACACGTATTAGTTGTGATTAACGAATTTAACATTAAATTAATCGGATAACCCGAAGTGATGATTGTTTTTTAATCTTATACATTCTTACCAAGGCCATATGAACTCGTATTTTTTAAAGTTTTTTATCAGCTTAATGCAAAATATGTCATTAATAATTTTTAATCGCATTTTCAGCTTAAAATTATTAGCATATATTTATCTATTGAAACTAGTAATTCTAAATGCTTCTTTTTTCCTTCTCAACAAATTCTTAAAAATGTCTAATATTCGTTTATTTTTTTTTAACGATAATTTTTAGTTAAGTACATATCTTAAATTTTGCAATTATATACATCTCTTTGAATAGAAAATTTTTATCTCGTTAAAAAATCATATTTTTACGAAAATCCTCATAATGCTTTAACTACCACTGAAATAATTTGTTTAAAATTATTTTCCCATCTATATATCTAACGAATCAGAAGTTAATTCAATTCTATCTATCGTATGGTTATAAACTAATTCTTTTAGATAATAAATTGTTTACCAATTGAATATGCTTGCATGTTCTTTTTCGTGGATCACACTCTTCGGGACAAGTGCTTACACAATCGGTGTATACTGTATTTGCTTTAGTACACAGAATCCCGTGTGCGTCACCTGTTAATAAATTATTTTTGTTCAAAGATCATGTTTATTAAAATTGAGCTTCTAAAAATGTCATTACCAGTGTCAAACAGATTTATAACGATAAGTAGAGCGAAGAAACACGACACCGTGAGCTTTGACATTTTCTAATAATACGTACAATAAAAAGTGCTAAGCTTATATACCTCAGCTCTATAAATCTATATAACCAATGAGTATATTTTTAATACTCGATCGTCGATAATCTGAAATCGAATTTCGCCTATGTTGCCATTCTGTTCTCCAATAAGCTATAAACGTTAATTTTTTCCCATAAAAATAGTTGATTTACACAAGCTTGATATATGACGTAATTAGAAACATTATTTTTTTGCAATTAAGGTAATTATAAATAGTTTAGTTGTTAGGTAACTGTATTATTGGTATTTTTGGTAATAATTAATTTTTTTCTATTTGTTGATAATACACATTTATGACATTTTTCTGGTACCACACACCCGCCGTCAAAGCGAAATAACGTATCGTTTATACATTCGCATTTAGAAGCTCGTTAATGAAAAAAGAAACAAATATTTAATTGTTTCAAATAAGTTAAAATAATATTTATATGATGCAAAATTGTTTAAAATAATTGTTTATAAATCTTGTAAAATTGTTTGAACTAATTGTTTAAAAATTCTACTGATTAAATTTAAAATCACTCTGATCATACCAAAACTATTGAAGAAAATGTCCATAAATTGCGAGCTCAATTTATCGATTGATTCCTTTTGAATAGTGAAATGTTTATTTTGTAGCCCAAAAGACGTACTGCACAAATGAAAATATTTTAAAATTTAATTTTTAACCCTTTGACGTTAATAGGACACTTTTCAAAGTCTCAAGATTAAGTCCAGAAAAATTCACGCCTTACGTATACCACTAATTATCATTGAAAAATTTCTTTTTAATTTTTGAATATTTATAGAAATCTTACGTAAATGCAGCATTAACATTTTTAAACTAGTCTACTTATTAAAATAAATATCGATACTTACCAGTATCAACCGAATTTACACTGATACACATAACGATTTAAATAAATAAAAATATAAATTTTAAATAAATAACTGTTAGTACTTATCAGGGTCAGTCAACCTTGAGATACACAAAACGTACAGAAATAATTCCGTCAGCTTTGAAATATTTTTTGAGTTTTCAAGAATTACATGCTTAAACGTTGTAACACACCCTTTTTTTCTCTCCGTGACAAGCAAATATACGACTATTAGACGAAAATAACATTTTATAACACATACGATTTTTTTATTGTAGTCTCATATTCTACTTCCTGAAATCGTGCGACGTTTTTAAATACTGTATTCTTTTTAATATACCATTTACGTCCGCGGTAGTGTGAAAAAAGTGTCAAACAAATCGTTAAAAGGGAAAAGGTAAAACAAGATCGAATAACAATTCAATCAATGCAAACGAATGTATATTGGAAAATATCGAAATTTTATGCATAGAACAGTAACTTAACAGCTTTGCGTCCAGAACAGAACAGCTAACATTTTTTAAAATACTAGCTGAGCGTCGCTTTGCTTGACTATTCTATGTTTATATTTTACGAGATACGCCGTTATAAAAAAAATTTACTTGTCGGCCGTATCTCAGTACTGCGTATTCATTCCAATTTTGCTGTCCACACCGTGTTGGACTCAAAAATTGAATTTTTTACTTGTTTCGTTAGTGACCTTATGCATTTCACTTCAGAAGCAGAAAATATGAATTTTTGCTTTCACGTCCAGTGCGTATTGACAGGACTATCGAATGGGTTAAAAATCATTCAATATTTAGCGAATATTCATGGTAGTTATAAATACAGTTGAAATTTATATTTTCAATGTTAGACATAGTCAGAGTCTTGGTATGACTTTTATTATTCCATATTCTTGTTTGAATTGAAATAATTAAAATTTAAAAATAATAATTTCCGTTTAATATGTAACATGAAATAACTTCATTTGAAAACCGGTATTTCCATCGACCAGTGATGGAAATAATTTATACGCCTCGGTTACTAAAAAGGTAATAAAAATCAAAATTAATATGTCGAAGAAAAAAAATTAATTTAAATAAATGTTAAATGAGGATATACTGATTATCATTGCGAATTGAGATTTAAAAATTAATTCGAAATTGAATTTGATTTTACCGGGAATTACTCGTACAATTTTATTTTAAATTAAAGAAATTCACAAACAAAAATTTTTCAAAAATCACACATCAGAAGTAAGAAAGTTTAATTTTATAATGACATTGAATTTTTCGCTACGAAAATTCAAAGTTCAGAGAAAGAATAAACGTAAACCACCCTTAACAAGATAAAATGTTCGAAATTCCCAAGAATCCATCGTAGTGATAATTATATATACCATAGCTGCGAAATCCATTGCAATTATGCCGTTTACGAAAGTTTTAGTGGATCCACTCGCGCCTTAGACAGAAACCGCAAGCATCAGTGACTCAAGCGTCAAAGGCACCAACGTCGACGGCTCTCAGCAGAAGCATTAAACCAATTTCCATATCAGCCCTTTGCTGCTGTCGTGCGGTAGCTTCATACCGACATCTGCATCTTCATTTGGGTATTATCAACGTCATTAATAATCCTGTTCTACAAAATGCCGGATGATTTATCGAGCAGAAATTTGCATGGGGGATTCATCTGGACAACCAGAAATTCCCAGCAAAAGTAGCAAAAAAAGAGAAAAAAAAAACGCTTCAGCTTACAAATTTAATTCACGGTATGTACACTGCGAATGTAAAACACGTGTGGAGTTTCAGGTATGCAAATATAAAAGGGAAACTTAATCAAGCCCTCGTGAAAAATATATGATCCTAGATGATGACTTTTTTAACACGTTTCCTAAAGCATAAAGACGGGAAAAGTTATTTGGATTTAAATTTCTTTCGTATTTCCGCGTCATGCAAATTTTCGCGTCGAGTTGAAACGCGATAAAACAGCGAGTTTCAGTTGTCCTCCAGTTCTGTGTATGGAAAAAAAGGGAGATTATTCGGAGGAAACAAAAACTCAACGATTATATTATATAATGTCTTCTGAATAAAAAGGGATATATAAGCGGATATCTTTTCATACGAAACTCGCTTTTATACAAATGAACATCCAAGAGCTTCATGTCTCTTTCGACCATTTGTTCCGAACTAAAGCAGAGAAAGCTTGCATTATTCGCATTATTTTTTCAAGAGCTTCCTCCAGAGGATTTCAGACTTTTAATTCCAATTTAAGCAGACGACAGGCTGTGCAAAATAATTCTTCTTTTTCTTCTTCTTCTTCTTCTTTTGTACGCTCCATTCGCTACGTCGTTAGCAGAGAGTTTTTATGTTGGGACAATGCTAGTCTTCTGTATGTAACATTTGAAAATGCTCCTCGCATTTGCATATATGTTCTTCGGTGTGTATTCATCGTGTTTTCATTTGAAATTTTAATATCTTTGGAGGAACTTCGAGAGAAAATATTACAGCTTGAAATATATACTTTAGATGCCCTCTACGTTTGTGGTAATTAACAATTCGTAAACAGTTGGAGAAATAACGAAACGATCGTTTATGAAAAGGTCGTCCAATCTGCACGTCCACTTTCGTCGTATCATTTCACAGGAGAACACTGGATGAGGTCAACCACGAAAAAAATAAAATTATAACGTACTGACATTATAATTTCGATTTCCCAAGTGACTCGTTCAGTGAAAATACTCGGATGGGATGAATTTTAGATTCCCGCTATTAGCCATTATGTGAATTTTTTTTTTATGCCTTGGAGAAACTCATCTACTCAGGATCTACGAGTAGAGAATGTACCTTGATTTCCATAAAATTATAAAAAAAATTTCATTTTTAGTTTCTATTTAAAATTACTCCACAATGAATATTAAAATATGAAGTGGTATTGCTTAAACGACGAAGTAAGCCATTGCTTGTAACCGAGCACAAATGTGCGGGGTAAGAACTAAAAAAACTTTTCGTTTTACGTCTCGTTTAACATAGTAAGAGAAACCATTCTTTTTTATTAAAGAGGATGAATATCGCGCCATGAAATATTAAATATGAACAATGAAGTTACCAAAGTAAAAAAAAAGAAAGAAAATCTGTCCAAATAAAAATTCTTCGCTTTTCAAACTTTTAACTGCATACCCAACCCCTCGAATAAACTTTCGGCGAAACAATGGCGGCAACTCATAATCGGATTAATAAATCCGATGCCGCATATTAGAAGCCCATTAAACATTTTAAAGCTCATAAAATTTTCGCCCGTTAAAAGTTGAAATCACCGCAATCATACACTATTCTATCTCTCTGTCTCTCTCTCGCACACGAATTGACACAGAAAAACAAAGAGAGAGAGAGAGAGAGAGAAAGGAAGGGGAGATAAAGTTGTTTGAAAATGCGAAGTAATATCCGAGCCCGAGAAAAGCTGTCTTCGTCAAGGCAATAAATCGCCGTACAAAAATCTATTGTCAAAAGTGCGTGAAATAATATAAATGAGTCAAGTCATCATTGAATACGCAGTTGTGTTGATCATCCAAAGTCAAGCAGGATATCTCGGGATAAAATTGTTTCAACGCTGAACGTGCTCAGGGTCAATTTTAGCGTTGCTCACTCTCGGAGTGGAAATAACGGATTAATATGTTCGCTCGATTATTGCTGGTCGTAAAAAAGACGAGTCATCTCCAGCTAACTCTAGAGGTGTATCCTCTTTGTACTTCAGTGCTCGCATTTATGTAAAAAAAATCCAAGACGTGGGTACAGGTACAATATACGCTTGGGCGAACCGAAGTTTTGTGAAAAATGAGAAGATCGAAACACAGAAATTAATGTCGCATTCAATAAGAAATTCCATCTCACGGTCTATTTCTGTATACATTTTCGCAAGGTGAACCAAGTACAAAGTGTCAGAAAAAAAAATCGTCTGGGCTATACGGGCAATGTCCAGCTCATGTCGAATAATAAATTCATTCAATCACACACAATGATATCGAAATAAATGGGACGCATTACTCACCCGTGTGACACGTACTCGCGAATTCTGTTTGGACAAAAAAAATGCCAAAGCAACCTTTCAATGCTTTATAAATAAAAAAAAAAAAGATTGATGCTTTGAAGAAAAAAAGAATGGAATTCTCGATACAATTGCCACACTGTCCTGAAAATTCATCTTCTCTACAAGAGACAGTGCGGAGCGCTAGAGTGCTGAATAATTTAACGAAGCTTTTTTCGCACTGAACCTTCGAGTTTAGTACAGCGAACAAGCGGCAGTTGTAAATGCGAAGACCTGAAATAGAAACAGAGGCGCGCAATTAAGGGCGAAACTGGACCCGGTACTGTAAATACGCGTCACAGAGGGAGCTTTTGCTTCCAGTACTGCTTCGGTTGAAAAAAAAAGGAAAAATTATTTACGCAGTGTCATGCGGTTGGTATATGGCGTATTCGTTCTGATTTTTTTATACCTGTGGTAGTAGTGTATTTACAACAGTCGTGTAGTATTAAAGGAGAGGCTCAAGTATTTGAATATTCCCAGCGACGACTTGACTATAAACAAATGATTTCGTGTATCTCGTTTAACTACCTACTTTATTAGTATATAGAGCCGTTAAGTTGTTAACGTCGGCTCTTACTTTTTAATTTTATGGGTGCACTCGGCTGTCATGGTTTTATTAAAATTCGGTTATACTCAGGTATACGATGTTATCTTCAACAGGCAGCTGTTGGACCTTAAATATTTAGAGATAAGAAGGTATGACGCTTTTTTTATCCGAAGCTTTGATCAATCTGGAAAGGGCGCGAATTTTGAATTTTAAATTTTCTCTCTACCTTGATCAAAAGTAAAATTGATCGTGATATCATCGAACGAAATTTGCGAATTCAAAGTAATCCGAATATTTAAACTTTTAAAGGACTGGCATTTTTGATTGATGATAGTCATTAATTAGGCCAATATAGTACATTTTCAGATGTGGGTGATTTTGTTTCAATTTGAAAAAATGTCGTATTTAGCTTTGATTTTAACTGAAAATGTTGAAAAACTGACACTCATTAGAATACTGTATAATAATGATTGTTAACCGCCATATTGAATTTTGAAAATTTAATTTTAGATTCGAGCAAACATTCTTAAATATTGATTGGGGCATCTTCTTGCAACTCTAAGATTATCCTTAAATGTAACTTGTGAAAATGTTGCGTCAACACAACGATTACAAATATTTTATTAACACTTACGTAATTCACATAACAAATGTCAAAAGGTGTCCAATTCAAACTCACCTGTAACAGAAGAAAAAAAGGATCTAAATTAATCATCCCTTTAACGATAACTTAGTCATTCTCTTTAAAACTGACGCTTTCCAGCTAGCCCCCCCCCCCCCCATCCAAATTAGTGACTCGTGGATTAAAAATCCCTTAGAATACGGCTCAATGAAGCTATCAAAGAAAAATCCGGCTAAGACCTTGATCCTTTCGCAAGATCCAGCGAGTGGACTCTCGTTCAAACGCGTCGAAAAAAAAGCTTCCTATACAGTCATCTGACCAAAGCAACGTCATCGAGTAACTCTGTATACGTATTTCAAAGGGAAGCACGCAACTCGATCGCAATAAATTTCGAATGAAACTACAACGTAATTGCTGCGCGAGAAGAGAAACTTGGAACGTGCAGAATAGGTCTTGGAAAAAGGGCGCACACGGAATCAGGAGGAACGCGAAATCCGACGTTTTCAACCAAAAGATTAAGAGAAGCTTGTATCTCTATATGTACACAACTATACATCTATATAGAGTAAAGTCCGATAGAAAAACAAACGAGACAAAGCAAAAACAAAGCTCGAGTGGCACTTGCGCCACTGGACTCTCTTCCAAAGGGAGGGGGTGGGGGTAAATTACGAGTTAGCCATTTCTCAGGTTCGACACGTACAGCTGTGTTTCGGTCTCGGAAAAATCGCCGGATTTTACAGAATCGATGCACTGGAAAACTCTTTTACGCATAGGATCTACTTCTAGAGATTTTTGAGAGTTTTTTTTTGTTATTTTCTCCCTGTGTACCGTACATTTGCCCAGATGAAACTGTAGACATAGAGAAAGGAAACACGTATGGAGCAGCAAACGAAAGAATGATGAAATTCTCAGCTGGAATTCTCCAGGCGTTGTGGAGAGCGGATTTCGCGCTCTCGCAATTTTTCAACTTCTTTCTCTCCATCGCACAGGTATTACCAGTCAATGGACTTTCCACTGTATTATTGCGGCTCTCAGCAATATTTCCGCGAGCGAGGAATTGTTACGAGAAGCATTAAAAGACTTGCGCGCCGATGCAAGGAAAAGGGGGAAAAGAGTCGATTTCAATGGGCAAACCATAAATCCAGAATCACTGATGCCAAAAGGATCAGTCTTGTTGTATATATCCCTACATACAGCCATATATGCGTTCACTCATTCGAGGTGTGGAAGTGAAACTTAACGACTTATATAGATGAACTAAGTTTGCCGTAACACTTTTTTTATCTATATACATGCATCCACACACACAACATTCGCTTCGGAATATGGATCGTGGATCGGAATCTTTTTACTTGTGGCTTATGGCATTAGCGTCAGAGCGGATAAACAATGACTCGTCGGAAAAGTTAAATAATAACGTCGATATAAGAAAGTGTACACCGCGAAGAGAAATTCCAGTCAGCCAGAATCTCACACGCGCAGATAGACCTGATATGATCGTACGTTCCAAATGTGGTCATTATCCTATACTCTGTGGCTGGCAGTATCCCGCTGTCCGCTTGTCACATCCTGAAGAGACAGCCGAAGGAGTTCGCATATATACATGTGAGAGTGTCCTGTTAAACAGGGTTGTACGTTCGTGGGAATCCATCTGCTGCGTACCATATGTTTACGTACAGGAAGCAAGCACGCAACGAGAATTTACAGGAGAGATTATATATGCAAGCGCTCGTAACTTTCCGTGAAATTATATGAAGCTTGTATAATACGACCAGCTGGATCTGTATAATAATCGCGAACGCGTTAATAAGCGCTCGGCGTAATTTCGCGCTAGCGAGGTCAATACGTGTATAACGTGGGCGTCGAGAGACTCGACTATAGGCACGTGTATGCATGGGTGTGGGTGGCTGACTGGGATGGTATATACGATGGAGCTTGCGGCCTGTCGTCTGAAATGCATTACATGGATGCTGTATGAGAGTCAGCGTTTGTTAAGTGAATGTGTGTGTGTGTGTACATATAGAGATGCTGTTAGTGTTTAATCTGATCTTTGATTAAAGGAGAGATGCGACAAAAAGCTTTTTTCTCATTATGTGTTTAAAATTCGTGCACGGTCGTAGATTTCGATAATAGCGATGACGAAGTTGATTTTATCGATGAGTGTGTGGTTTTCACTAGTATGCGGGTGTAAAATTTTATTTTGCACTCGTATCTAAGTGTGTGTGAAGAGCTATTGTTCGTCCCGAGTACGATATAATTAGCAAGTCGTGTGAAATGTGAACATGAAAGTTGTTATAATTGCTCGTCAATACTTTCGCACTGAATGATGTAAGGCGCGCTTTAATGTAACACAAAGCATAAATGCATAAATGATATTTCGTCACACTGTTGACTAGGACATTGTACATAAAGTCGTATTTTAGACACTTTCCTCGTTAACTCGTGAAAAATAGTTATTAATATAGTTGTTGTTAATATATGTTTTCGTAATGTTAACTAACGGGTATTCGGGCGTAAAATAGCCTTTTAAACATTTATTTTGACTGAATCGTGCGTCAACCGTAGTCGTTCACATACATGCACTTCTTGATCCATACCTACAGTAGCCTTTTACGCACTTCTCGCTGTTGACCTGTGCGTAAAGTAGCCTTTTACACACTTTTCACAGCTAACTTCTGCACAATCCATAGTCTTTCGTACACTTGTATCAATTTCCATTTTATGCAAAAAATTCAAGTTTACACTCCTGAATAATCTTCGTCGATTCTGGAGAAACGTCGAATTCGTTTGACGACAATTTTAATTGCCGTGTTTTTTTTTTAATACGAAAACAAACGGTAAATCATAGCTTTGAATACGAGAGCGCAAAATATATTTCGCCCACATATACGCGAAAGGCAACGATTCAAACTTCAGAGCGATTTATAATACATGCGTATATGAGCGTGCAATTTTATTTCCGAATATACCATCGAGCGAATCACAAAACGAAACATTACCGACACGCGCGCGCGCGTTCACGCAATCATTATAAAGCTTATATACATTCGTACATATATACAAATACATATATGTATATACTTCGTATAATACGAATAATAATTAAGTGGGAAATACAACAAAGCTTGTTTTCCTCTCGGCCTGTCGCTAAAACGCAAAAGTCATCCTTCTCGAACCGCCAGCACATACAATACACGCGTGCCCGCACATACACGTGCAATTAATAACCCAATTAATTGATAAAAGCACATTAAGGCCACTATTAAATCCTCCATAACGGAAAGAATCATCCATCTCCAACCGTAAGCTTGAAAAGGACGAACTAGGAAAAGCGCATCTCGCGGTTATGCTTTTCATTCGTTTCTCGCTCTCTCTCTCTCTCTCTCTCTCTTTCTCTTGGGAGAATTGACGCTTTCTCGCGTGTCCTGTGGCGCAGAGATTAATGGCGGGGAAATTCAAGTTGCCTCTCATTCCATCCCTTCCATTTCCCGTCAGAGCTATGCACTATCAATTCCTTGCGCGCGGTTGCTGCTCCTCCTGCTTCCGCTTTATCGATCTTCGTTGTCAGCGAGCTTTTCCCGTTACGCGCATACAACTATATTGTCCCTAGCTGTATTTGCGGTTGACTAAAAGACACCCCGTAGAACGATTAGGAAAACCGAACTAATGTGCTTTTTACGAGCCTTTTCACAGAGGGAGGATTACCTATCGATTGGCGGTTGGTACATTTTTCTTTTTTTTCATTCGTGGACTATTCAAATTACAAATCGCTCGATTTATTCTATATGTTACAGTGAATTATGTGACATTTTCACGGTTCGTTTTTAATGCAGGGAACTTGGATGGATTTTTTTACATGTCAAGCTTTGAAGACAATCTAATTGTGTCTTCTAAGCTTTTACTGTTTTTTAAAGAATTTTTCATTTGTATCGGTTAAATTTTTTTTTTTACTTCTGGATAGTTTTGAGACGTTCTTTGGGTATGTGTCTACCTTCATGAATTTTTTTAGATTCTTTCCTCCAACCGTTTCCAAGAGACAGAGATAAACATTTGATATTTTCGACATCCAAGGTAAGTTAAGTTTCTAAGTTATTTGAGTATAAAAATTGAAAATTATTGATATTTGACTAAATTAAAAAAATTCATAATATTTACAGTCATGCTAAGAGCGTAATATTAAAAAAGATATGTTTTACCGAATTTTTAGTGTTAGCGACTTTTTATTATTTATAGACATTTTCTTAATTTAATCTCGGAATTTCTCAAACACATTATCATTACTAACATAAATTTATAAAAAAACTCACGACAAAAGCGTCGATTGTAACTAAATTGCATATTTTATACAAGTGATGATTTTATTTAAAACATTCGTTTTCTTCTCTTTATACCCGACATTTTTTATTTGGCTGGTTCATTAAGCATAAACTTGAATTGACTAGTTATTCATAATTAAATTTTAATTAATTCGTTATTCGAGCTTTTTTGAAGGTTGCTTTCAAATTATACAAAATTAATCATCTACACATTGTTGTTGATTAAAAGAAACTCTTAAAAAACATTTATATATTATTTCATTAATATCGTATTTAATATTAGACAATTATTAACTACTTTATTTAGAAGAGTGAAAAGTTTATCTATATTTCTTCACTCTAATACTACTTAAAGTTATTTGTTTCTAGTGGAAAAATTAATCAACTATTAAACATCGGTTGATGAACTCACAATAATGTAGTCAACTGTTTAAGCCGTTGATTAAAATAACCTCTATCTTCGTCATATCGACTGACGATCGGTTGATGGCATCTAATAATTTTTAAAATAATGCACGTTATAGCTTCTTATTTTATTATCGACCACAATTAATCTCACAATAATCTTCAGTTTATTAATTGATTCTTCAATATCCACAGTTTTTTTTAATTTATCGTACAACTTGTTTTAAATATTGTATTTTGAATTAGCAAACTCGAATTAAAAACGAAAATATTAATAAATAAATTATCATGTTCATTGTCACGTGAATAACAGAGATCATAAATATAAAATTTTATAGGAGTTAAAAATTAATTGTAATGAATGAAAATTTCAGTTTAGTCGATATTTTAATCAACCGTGGCGGAACGTTGACCGAAAAAAATGATCAACAGTAGGGTTGTATCGCGCGTTATAGCCTAAATGACGTGCTTAAATCTATAAAATGATATTGACCAAAAATTGGATAATAGAATTTCTCCGCAATGTTTTCACTCACGTCTATCGTTGAACTACTAATGTAAGGCTTCTTTTCAACTCGCTCTCCGATTTTTTAAGGTCATTAAAATCCGCACGATTGTATATTCCGGTAATAAATAAATGTCCGAACTTATATGGCGCTATTAAAGCTCGACGCAACCAGAAACACGATTTTCATCAAAACGCAGAATAATCGCGGAAATGTATAGGCGATACCCTGTGTATTTCGTATCGAGTTACCGAAACGAATAGCGTACAATACTCACCGTATCGGCAAAAACACTCGAGAGAGCCAATCATAATTCGAACCTAAATAATGCACTTTAGAAGAGCTTTCTGTCGATCTACATGTATATATGTATATATATATATTATATATATATATATGTAGTCAGATATGGACAGAGTTTCATTGGGTGCAATTGCATGTAGCGGATTTTGACGCTTGCGTATGCAAATTATTTTCGAGTTATTCGAGCTTGCGCACGTGGTCGACGATCTCTCTCTCTCTCTCTCTCTTTCTCTCTTTGTCTCTTTCTATCTCACTTGCACTAGCTAAACTTTGAAATGGAAATAGAGCTCGCGGTCTGTTTGCTATGTGTGCTGTAGTACTCTTGGGTTTATATATACATATATATTGTGTGTGTATATATATACACCGTGTGTCAACGGTGAAACACTCGATACAACTAGTACGGTTAGAAAAAATTTTGGCCGTGGAAAATCCTTATGAAAAAATTGGAGATTTTTTCTAAAATTTTATAACTCATAATAAGGTTCGAGAACTAAAGAAACAATCCAATCCATTATCAATATAAAAAATATCTTCGAAATATTCAAAATAGTCTTCAAAAAATATGAAACATTGTTCTAATCGGTATTTTCCATAGGTACTAATGGTATGGTCAAATATAAATTTTTCCATGTTTTTAATGACATTTAAATAATATTAATTTTCTTTACCAGCAGGGGGTCCAAATGTTAAGCTGTAAAATTGTAGTAATTCTAAGTTATGAAAGTCTATAAATTTAGTTCTAAGAAGGTTCGATCATAAAAAAAATCATGAAATGTCTTGTAGAAATACAAATTCGCCTACGAAGATAGCAAGTTGCGAATCAAGCTGTATTTCTTTTTTAAATAATGTTATCTAGCAATTTTCCTAATATTTTCTGAATCGAATACATGACTTAAACTGCACTAAATACACCAATGAGATGTTGAACCAAACTAATCAATCACTACACTATTTCTTAACGAAGTCTTTCATTGAATGTCAGCATAAAGATTAAGTTGTATTTCGAGATAGAAAAAAGCTATTTTTAAGATTGGTCCGAATTTCCAGTTGAAAACGGAACCTTTATAGAAAAAAATCTAAGAACAATTCACAAAGGTACAGTGCCAGAGAATCATTTAAGATTTTTTTAACTGACCAATCTGTCAGAGAATGACCCATATATATATATATATATATATGGGTAGCAATGAAATGACTTGTATGGGTGTATATCCATAACAAGAAATTACAGCTTCATGGTTTTTTATCAAATAATGTCATTTATTAAATAATACTTTCAAGAAAAATAATTACAATTTTTAATATTACATTTGTGTTATAAATATTTAAGGCCCAGGGAATAAGTGTAAACTCCCCTTAAGAACAGCACTGTAAGTTAGAGAGTAGCGATATTTCAAATATTGTAAATTTTTATTTTATGAAACTAAATTAAAACAATTTACACTCCAATTTGCTATAAATAATTAAAATTATGAATTTGGCAAAAAAAACATTAAAATGTTATAGTATGTTTTAAAATCAAAACACTATAAATTATGAGGCTCATAATTAAAGAAGTTAATTGACAAATTTTAAATATAATTTAATATTCGTAAAATTGTGACAATTTTACGAAAAAACTAATTTTTTTTAGTGAGAAATACTAACCTGTGGAGTAATAAAGTTTTTAATTTAGCCTAATCCACAGAAAAAAGCGCTGTGTAGCTTACGAAAAGGTGTTTTAATAAAACTAATGGGCGCCTCGTAGAAATATTCTGAAAACATTCCCAGAAAATGTAGGGAAAAAATATTTTTAAAAGTCGATTTATCAGAGAAGGATTTATATACACGGTGTTCAAAGACTCCTGAATTAACCCTTAAGCTTATCAGGTGATTACTAAAATCAAATCCAAGGTCACCACTGAACTCTTCGTCTCGATTTACTATACAAATATAACCTCGGCAATTTTTGCAAATAATTTACCTGGGAATGCACTATATATTTTTTATTCCATTGAACAACATTAGACCTGGTTATGACCACGAGAATGACATTTTTAAAAAATAATTTATTTAATTTATCTAAAAATGGTAAAATCCTGATAGATAATTGTGTAATTGACAATCTAACCTCGCTTATGCGCTTATAAACAAAATCTTTTTTGTTCTGTTATCAATAAGATTTAATTAAATTAATTGGTTTCAATGACAATTTTATGATGATCAAGAATGACCTCATCATTTGTCAAAAATGATTCACCTGAGAAATTAGGCAGGTTTTTCGGACTTTTTGGACACCCTGTATATACGAACAAAAGAAAAACATCAGACGTGATTAATGCACGTATGTCAGCAATTAAAAGAATGATCTAAACATTTTTGAAAAACGTTTTACCTGTGGAAATTATCCGGGTGTTCCAGACTTACTGCACACCCTGTACATATGATAAACGCATGCATATTACATTAGACATGGTTAATGCATTCTTGTCATAGTACTTTCTCGATTTTCACATACCATCTGAAAAATCCATGAGCATCAAAACGATCGGCTAAAAAAACATGTCAAAATAAACTTTTTTTTTCCTACATAACCATATACCCACTCGATAGCGATAATAAAAATTTGACGATCAGTACATTTTGTTTCTTAAAAATTTCTAGCTATATTTCAAACTCAACCAATCAAGCATTATTTTAAGAAGCTTCACTCATTCCATCACTCTAAAATTTATCTCCTCACTTTTATAGCTCGGTTATAAAAACAGACAACCGCTGAGCAATCACGACCCTTTAAAAGAAACAAGAGCTGCACACCTCTCTTGGAATAGAACAGAATTAATTTAACAGCATCACGTCGGTTATTTTTTAGATTCTAATTCCTTTATTCATATGCAAAATATCACTCGTTCACTGCATACGTGTGAGATTAAAACGATCGAGTAACGCTCGGAAGCTATAATTCCCACAGTCTAGGGGGCAAAGAGGCTGATGATACAAAGGACACAAGGTGTATACAATATATGACGTAAAGGGCTTGGATGCAAAGCAAACGCGCCACCACTTTCCTTGTTTAATTGAATTTCACTTTACTGAGGTGATGCGAACGTGGGACGAGGCGAAAATCACTGGTTCTTGAAAAGCGCGTGAGTCTTGCATAGTCAGATAGAGAGATGCGCGATACTGTAAAGCTTTCTGTTGCAATTGTAAAATTTTTTACGTATTCGTGATTCTAACGGTGCAGTCGTCAATTTTCCATGGAACACTGTGGAAGCTCAAGAGGATCGATCGTGTGTGTTGGTATTTTTTGAAACGTGGGTATGCGATTCGAATAGCTATTTGATAAGAACATTTTACAATTGATACGAAGAAAAAAAGATAATTAAATTCATACTGGTATAGGAAGTGGCTGGAGTAGAACGCGAAATTAAAGCAAGAAGAATTTGTATAATTGTAATTTATTTAATTAAAATTGTGAGCTTTTTTGTGAATTGTGATTTTTTTCGTTACTTTTACACAAAATGTAATGAAATGAAACTTCAAAGGAAATTGATTTGCTTTGAAATTTTCAATTATATTATTTTTAAATAGTTAAGTCGTAGATTCAGATAATTGTTTTTATTTAAAATATATAATAAGATGTATAATTATATTTAATATTTGATAATTTCATATTTTACCACAAAACTTTTACATATTCAAGTAAGGTAATCACATTTAAAGTGTCAAATAATTCATATATAATAAATTCAATTGTTTGGTCCGTGAAAAATGTTGAATAATTTACCATTGATAATTTCAAAGTTTTAAAATAGATTTTGATATCGACTTCATCTTTGTGTCTAAAACTAAAAATCTCATTATTGTGACCTTGAATAAAAACTAAAGTGACTAAATTGAAAGAATGAAAGTCAGATTATTATGCATCGAAAGAAATGATTTTTGAAACAAAAAGAATATCTTTTTGGCCAAATCGTTCGGATTCAAAAGGAGAATAATTATTATTTAATAGGATTAAAACTGAATATTTCTTTCTCTCGAATAAAAGAGAATCTTTAACTTAAAAAATAGTTCAGAATTAATATCTGTTCGGCTCAAAAGGATTTACTTGGCACGAAGAGAATATTTTTTTAGCCTCGCGTTTAACATTTAATTTGAAGTCTAAATAACTCTAAACAGTCTCAAATTAATGAATAAAAATAAAATCATCAGAACTTCATAGAAAATCTTTTGTCTCTCCTTTTCGCGTTATCACGTCACAATAGGAGACAAAAATTCAATTCAACACTTTATTTCCGCCGAAGAATAACTTTAGCGCCCACTTTCTGAAACAAAAGCAATGTCCGCCCAGAGAAAGTTTAGATTTAATAAAGAGAAGTGAGATGAAGTGAGAAGAGCCAGGATGTACAATTGAAAGGGTAGCCAGGAGAACGTAAAAAGAAGAAGCGAACGTGAGCTGTGGAGTAGTAACAGACGAATCTGGTAAGACGCGCGGCTGAAAGGAAGAATAGGAAGCTAATAAAGAGAATAAAACGTGTCTGGTCTGAAATCTGCGCTAGATGCATTGCTTTAAGCGAAATAAACGATAAAGTACAATCTCCGTATATTATTTTTTAATTACAATTATTTATTTATTTATTTTTTATTTTCGTAATCGCTCAAGCTTACGTCACACGAGTGGAATGTATAACGAAGCTTCTTAAAAAATTAAATTTCAGGATTTTCTTCGTCCTAATTAAACGTGCGAAATCCTTAGTTTTAATTAAAATTCTTGAATTAACCCTACTGTAACGTTAAGAATTTTCGGAGAAATTAATTCCAGGTATTTAAGTTCTAAAGCTCAAACATTCGTAATGTAACGAGGAAGTGGCGATTATCTCACGAGGCAACAGCCTTTAAATAACTTTTCAAATCGATATCGTCCGTTTCCGCACACATAGGCACACATATACGACAACAAGCTTTTCTACCGGACAGATCGTATTCTCTGCTAATCCTCTTTGGCTTTCGTCACTCTCTCTCGTTCCACACTTGCCCTTCGGATAATCTTAGGACTTTGTGATTTGCGCTGTGATTGCCTTGTACCACTCGAGCCTCGTCCGGGGAATTACGAGAGGGAGAATCGTCAGTTCTATTCCAATTTCAACCCCTTCTCTTCCCCTCTTTTCAAAAGCTCCTTCTTGTTCCCTTTCATTTGCGCGCAAGCGCAATCGCGGTCAGCTTTAATTTTCATGCTCGTTCGAGGAAACTTGCGGCGCGGCACTCGAGGGCAAATTAAAAATGTAAAGGATGAGAGCCGATGTAACTCGGAGATACAAAAGGGATGCGTGTACATACAGAAACAAAGTTAATGGTTGACCGACTTGCTTTTTTTTTCATAGTTATGGCATCCCCCTAGGAATGGAGAAATGACTCGGTACTGGGCCAGTATTGCTGACAGGATATCAGTACTGGGTCAGTACTGTTGAATGGATATCAGTACTGACCCAGTATTCAATTACTACTGGAGTGATATGGATGGGGCAGAGTTTAAAGTTAGTTCCGTTGCAGTACTGTAACTAACAAGCAGTACTGACAACCAGTATATCGATTTTTAATTAACCATACTGGCCGTCAGTGGTGACCCAACCTTGAAACGATATCGAGATGATAAGAACTGGTTAGAGTTGTAATACCATACTGGCCTCATGTTATCGTACCAAATTAGAACCAGTATACTAGTCGCCAGTACGAGACCAATACTGCCCGTTGTTCCAGTATCGGCAATTCTTACCAAGGAATATTTTTTTGTTGACGTGTACAGTGACTCCGTTATTCGATGAGAAATGGAATACGTTTTCTTAGAAACTCGAGTATTGCTAGCATTAATCTAATATCGAAGATTTACTCCGCTGAATATTGCGTCGTAAATCTGTCGATTGTTCGTGTATTTTTTTTTTTTGTTTTCGAAAAATAGTCGGGAAACGATAAGTGCGATATAAGTAAAAACGAAGCTCACCGACAGTGACATAGTGCACTCGGAGAAAGAGAGCGTATGTGCGCTCGAACCGTAAAAATTTCTCTCTCTTTCTCTCGAGTGTAGCTCTCGAAAATTTTACGACAAATATCATTTTATCGTCCTCTGCTCTACATTATCACCCATTATCCTCCTGTGCGTTATTCGATGATTTTTATTTTCTTCTATTTCTCTCCTGGCATAAAATAACGAAAGGAGTTTTTCACGCGCAGCTGTGCTGGTAGCACGTAACGTGATCTCACAAAAGTCAAACTCGTACATCCGATTAAGTCCAGCTTGGGTTAAATTCCGAACATATAATACGTATCTATATTATTTGTTGGTCATAGAAAATGAACAAGTTACTGGAACTAATTAATTTTTGAGGTACGTACAGTGAAAGAAAAATTTGCTGTATTTAAAACAATTGATTTATTATAAGATTGTTTTTTTGAAAGTAGAAACAATGTTTAACTAATTTATGGTTATTATACATTGTTTATAATAATCCTGTATTTTTCGTTCGAATAAATATAATGATTAGATTGAAGTGAATGTCTTCTTAGGGCCTTCCAACGAAATATTTTTTTTCCGGGTGGTTCTGAAATGTTTACCAAACATTGCTTAATATGGTCCTTGTAGTAACTGGACTGAATGGAGAACATTTTTAAAATATAAAAATTATTCTTCTACTCAGTACCAATTACCATTTTTAACAGAACAATAACAATTTTTTAAAAATTAAAAAATTGTCAATATTCCCTATTTCACGATTACATACGTGTAATATTTCCAAAGTAGTGAAATATCACTATTCGAGTTCCAATAAATACAAATAAATCAATAAATTTTTTTCATATTCTATTTACCTTAAAATCATTGAAAAAATCATTAGCTATCATTTTCTGGAATAAGACTCCCTTAAGTTGACAAAAGCGACGATTTTTTTTATTCATCTTTCTTTACACATCTCGTGTATACAGACACTTCCGTTAGTACTTGCAGTCCCGACAGTACGATAATTTCACTCGGAAGTACCATTAGCGCTTCTTCTGTATATCGCCGAAGGGGATTCGCGCTCGCGAGTGAGAAAGAGAGACTTTACTCGCATATAGCGCGATGTAATTACAAGACACGTACAAGATCCGTAAGAGAGATCGTAACGAACGACCTCATTTTTTTCGAGTCCCTTTTCGCAGTTCGTTTTCTGACTCTACCTTTTTTGCAGGAACTCTTACCGAGCATTCGTACTTTTAACGCGACGCAGCTTGAGTTTATGAGAGTAACATAGATTTTTTTTTTGCGAGAGAGAGGTATTTTAATTACGCGTAGAGATTGATACAGTAAATTACAGTGGAATGCGTGGAATTTTTAAATTTCTTGGGTTTTCCGGTTTTTACTGGATTTATTTCCTACGTTATAGTTAAGTTCGTAAGATTAAAGTTGTTATAAATGGCTTGATTATTTAAATAAACATAATGTGGTCAGCGATTGATAATTATTAAATATTTATTAAATAATAACTGAACTGGTACGGTATTTTGACAGATATATTATTTTATTATTGTTTAACAATTCGGCGCCTTTTTTAAAATAATGAATACAAGGCAACAGTTGTTTATCAAAATGTCACAGTGTATTATAGAGAAATTTAAAATTCGCGCCTTTTAGATCAACGAATCAACGCGTCGTTATAAATTATTTTGAGGTTAGGTTAGATTAGGAAGTGACACAAACTAAAATCTCATAATTATCATTTGTTATTAATGCATAGATATAAATATAATTTTACTATTAATAATATAGTTACGAAACTAACATACATTACTATTGGAGTTCAATAATACAGAATGTCCTTCTCGAGTATAATCTTTAATATAACTTCTAAAAATCAAATTTATTGCTATAACTACTAAACAATAATGAAAAATTGAATAATTTAAATATCTATTCACAAACATTGTTTTTTTACTTGTATTTATGTTCTATACTTTACGTGTTAGGTGTATTATGTCAGTCGTACAGTAGTATAGTACACATATGAAATGTTATTTATTGTTTAATTCCTCAAAACATTTTAAAAGAGATTTCGTTTTTTACTTGTTGTCTCTGGGAATAAAAATCATTTCTAAACTAAGAATTGAATTCAAATTATTTTAGATTGAGTGAAATGATATTTTTAAAACAAAAATGTTTTTTTTTAATGAAAATCATTGTTATTTCAAAAGAATAAAATTTAAATCTGTATGTATCAAACGAAAACAAAATCCTTTTACTCCAAAAGTTAATGATTTAAATACAAACTGATAAACAAACATCGTTTCAAATTATTTTCTATCCAATCCGCAACATTTTCAACCGAATCTTATTCAAAATAAAATCCAGCTTTTTTTATTTACCTTTTCTGTCAGCTATTGCCAAAAAAAAAATTTATTCCTCGAAAGCTACTTTGAAAGAAAAGCTCGAAGGAGCAAATGACGCGCGATAAAACGCACAGTAGATTTTCGCGCCCATGTGACAAGCCAGTTGGAAAATCTGGTTTCCAAAGCGAGTAGTTCGTGTAAGCTAATACGGTATATGCCGGTCGTGAAAATCCATTTACTCTCGCGGTACTGATGCCCTGGCCGATTGATCGGGAAAAGATTACAAGCGCGTGCGATGCAGTTCGAGCGTTACTATACCTTGCCGGTGTGTATTAGGATAGCGATGCTTTTATCGGACTCGCTTTACGAGCTTGATTCGTGACTATCGAGACGGTATCCAAGATAAAAGAGCTTATACGACGCGAGCTTTTTGTTTTCTTAAAGAGATGAGTCGGGATTGGCGAAAGAAAGGAAATTTCTTTCATGGGATGAATGATTCACTGTTTTTAGTTGAGAAATTAATTTTATTTCCTACTGTTGCCTTTTTTATTCTATTGTATCGAAATAGCGATACTTTTAGTATTTTCACTGAAAAAGTAAATTTATTAAATTAGATACATGGCAAACGTCATCCTAAACAACTTTTGTTCGACTGAATTTTTGTTGTACAATACTAACTGTCGAAAATTTCTAGGTGATTCCTTTAAAATTGGACCCTGTATATATTCACTATTTATTGATGGCATAATTTTTATGGCGATTGTTTTATCAGTTAATATTCATAATTACAGAGTGTAATAACGAGTAGTCAATATTCGCTTGTTATTAAAGTCATAAGTTCGAATTGAAAAATGAAAAATTTATTTGAGATAGTAATAGATTCACTGTTTTTGTGAAGGAAAAGTACTTTTTGAGATTGAAATAGCTTTTTTGTATTTTCGGGTATATTGACTTCAAAATAGTGGAATTTTCAAGATTGAAATATTTAGCTTTTGTATACAGTAGACAGTTGAATAGTTCGACCTTAATCTTCTTGAACTTAAAAAAAAAATTAATTTTGCAATATTATAACTGATCGCAAGTTGATATGTTTTAATAAAAATTTATTTATATTTTGTACTAATGATATTATTGATATTAATATTATCGTTCGTATAAAATCACACCAGAATTTTCTTTAAAGTTCCTATTGATTTTCAATGACTCGTTCTCAGTTTCAAATTAATGGGAACATCAATATTGAATAATGATATCATTTACTATCTTTTAAAAATTATTTATGAGTTAACAAATAAAGTGAATTCATAAGGTTTAAAAAATATCGAATAATTTATAAATGATTAAAAGTTCGATAAAGTGAGAAAAAACAGTATCAAAATATTTAGAAAAAAAAATTGTTGTAGACCGGTCAATCTGATATAAAAAGACCCATTACGCAAAGTAGACTTTAATGAACAATAATTTAAAAATTTTGCATTATTTTCAATCCCAATAACTCGTATTATTGTATTGTATTTCAACGAATTTATAGACATTATATCGGCACTTTTTCATTTCATTAATTATTTTCTTGCACTTATTCAACCAGTGAATCTTCGTTATTTCATAATTAGAGAATATTGAATAACTCGAACTAAAGCTTGATACCGAAATATTATTGAAAATTACCTAATTTTTTCAACGTATTGAGTTTCTATTCCTGCAGAATCCGATTTCATAATAGTCAGTAAATTCATTCACCCGTTGAATTCGGATGTGGCATATATCTTGTTTCTTAGCGACAAGAACCATCCTAATCATGTAAAATCAATGAAACTACAAACATAACTAGCTTCGATTGATCATAAAAAAAACGAAGTCGAGCTTATTGGTTCATAAAATATGAATGATCGTTGTGAATCACAAATTAACAGTAAAACATGTACCAATACAGTGTCGTTAATGAGTTCGACAGATATTTACTTGCTCGGTTTGTGCATATATTTATCGTAGATATTGATATGTATTCGTGTCTAAACCACTTCTGTTTCACGCAATCAGCTTTACGCCATACAAAAACATTGTTTTTTTTCTCAATTGCATAACACTGCATAATACTCGCAATTATATAACTGTTATTTAGGGCAGCGACGACAGTGAAAAAACACGTTCCAGATACGAATACAGTTTAGGTTTGGTCAATATCTTTATAAAAGTGTCTAGAATCAAATGTTTGCGAAACAAGATTTTGATTATATATCCTTATCTTGTATCGATGGCGGTACTATTGATACATCGTTGTCATTTTTAAATAGTACTGATTTTTGGTTCAGTATTTTAACCAACAGTGCGATGATAACAATAGGCCATACTTTAGAATTTATGTTGGTTAAGTACTTAAAGCCAGTATTGTACTAATAGTGGTATAACAAAATTCTAATTAGATTTTAAATAAATTACCCTGAGAAGGTCAACGGTCTAATATAAGGTCAGTCACGACAAATTCTCCACAGTACTTTAAAGTGCCCATTATGCAACAACTACTGAATTGATAATAATACGCTACAGTAGACAATTTGTACTGATCAAGATTAGAAGTCAGGACTGGGTAGACTATTTATGCTTCAAACATGTATATAAAAACGTAAACCAAATTAAATTAGCCTAGTAAGAATTGATTAATAACCTAATACGGGATCAGTAGAATACTGGTAAACAATGCTGAAGAGATCAAAGACATTGGTGTATATTTTCTGACATATGTTACTGGGTAAAGTACTTTAAGACATTACTGTGTCAATGTCGATGCTTCCCTAATTCTGATTAGATTAAAAATAAATTATGTGTATTAACTTAGAGGATTTAACTCACATTCTCGTAAAATAGAGCTTAAGGGGATAAGACACGGCTATATAAAATTAAGTTGCGCAAGGTTTTAGGCGAGACTCGCATTCAACAAATTTTATGCGACTAAGACTATTGTTCAAGAATTCCACAATTTGTGTTCGGTTAAAATCTAACTTATTATCATTGAACTAGCGCATTACAGCAATTTTAATCCGTTCTCGTTATTAGGGAACTGAATTGACAAAGGTATTCTAGTTATGGTAAAATTTTTACCATAAACTGGCCATAATCATGTGCGGGAGTTAGTGAAAACATAGTATCTTGATTACCAGATTAAAAAACTTACTGCTTGACAGTAAGTTTTTTAATCTGTAATGTATCAGTAATGAAAATTCTAACCTATAACGTTAATGTTTAAAATCTACCCTTGAAAATTCCATTATAAATTGTCCATAATCAAATATTGGTTGGTTATATTATGGTATATTGTCTACCAGGTTAAAATCTATCTGAAATACTATAAATTCGAACTACCTTCTTGTTCCAACATATATAAACATTAAACGTTAAACCTGAATTAACAACCACATTCTTATGAACCATTTCACAATAAAATAACCTTTCGCATAAAATTCCATAAAAAATACAACTCTACATATCGACATACTTTTTTATATCACTAGTTTCAGACCGCAATGTGCCAGAATAGTATTACAATAGCCAACCATGTCTATCATCAACTCGGGAACTAAAGAATAATACAGGTCAATTTCAACTTGGATTATTCGCCGAATAAAGGAAGAGCATTTCTATAGGTATAATCCATAACGTATTCCCAGCACGTCGCACGTCGAGAAAATCATTTTTTTTCTCTCGACAGATTCTATATAGACAGGACATACATCGCAATCAGGAGAAGGGAGATGCGTGGGTTTAAGGATTTTTCCTTCCGCTAGGTTATATATGCAGTATTATCCGCTGAGGATAGAGAATAAAGCGTTATACATATATACCTCGATGTTCCGACACTATATATGTATATATATATATCTATATACATAGTTTCGGAACATCAGGAGTAGGTTGTATACGCGTACGGAGTAGATAACAGGAATTTTCGGTACTTATCGCAATGACAAATGAGACGCCTCGTAACAACGATATGCTCTTTCAATGTCTGGTGTCATACGACGACCATTGATTTATTATCTGAGAAATCAATTTCCGACACGCGGCTTTACTGGGACTTTTCTCGGGGTACTTGAAAAATAAGGTCAGGGTGAAAATTATCTCGAGTGGTGATTCTGTGCTTTCGTTCAAATAATAATCATATCTGCGTTTGAAATTTGATTGAACGTATAAGATTTTAAATTTAACCTCGGTCCGTTTCGACGTAGTTTGGAAGTAATTTAAAGTTTTCGATCTCACTAAAGAATACAATGAATTTAACATATATACATAATTTAACGTCGTATTTTCGTATGGTGAAAGCTTTATTGGAAGTAAATTAAGATATAATAGAAATTGATTGAGATAGTGATTTAAGTGTAGATTGAGGGTAAGCGAGACAGCAAAACAAATCGAGATATCTCGTCTCGTAATCTTTAAAAGGGAAATAAATAATCCAAATCGATACAGCTTCAAAATTGCACCTATCAGATTTTTCTTTTATACGCATTGACATATCCCGCGAGCGACCCACTTATGAACGCCTATACATTTTGATGCACTTGTGTGCGAAACTTTCTTTTTTAATGTCCTCATTTCTATTATGTTCATAGTGAGTAAGCAATATTGTAACGAACCGCAACGCCTAGTATTACTGACGAAGCATGTAGATGTAAAACAATTTCCAATAAATTTTCTTCTTTTCATTATTAAAGTACTCATTTTTTAAAGGGTCTTGCTGTCCGAATTATAATGAACGAAATTTTACTTATTCACCGCTAGGGGGCGTCAAATCAGCCTGCAGGTGGTAACGTTATTCTATGATTTAGAAAATGACATACGACAAGGCTTCAATCTGGTGAAATTAATGATTATATTTTTATGAACCTTTCGTAGTTGTCCGCTAGAGGGCATCTAGTCAAATCAACCTGACTAATTGCTTTATTTGATTCTGCTAGTAATTATTTTTCCTTCTATACCTTATCTTAAAGAAATGTCTTTTGGATAAGCTATTAAAGATTTATTTACTCAACAATTAAGATTCTATTTAAATATGAGACACAGCAGTGGGCGATAGAAGACGGTAAATACTTGATATTTCAATAATGTAAACGCTAACCATAATAGTCTATTCTCTACTGTAGTTAAAATTAGTGATTCTCGTCTTTGTAACTGACAGGTATACATTAAATACTGAACTGTTCCAGTTTATACTGTAAAATCCGTAATTTTCCGAGTTAAATTGCAATCATAAAACTCATTATTAAAACCAGCTAAATTTCCCTCTGCTAAAAATGACTATGCACGTTCGATTGAAACAAAATTATAAGTCCAAATAAATTTAGTTTTTTAACAGTAAATTTTCGCTATAAAATTACTGAAATTCTGCGTCGCAGTATAGTGTGAAATATTACCGTTTTTAACCCATTAACGACCAAAATCAGAAATTTATAGCTTATTTTCGAGCTTCATTAGTAAAGCAAGAAATTAATCCGATTGAATCTGCGCTTTATTACTGTTTTTGGCAGTGCTCTTTCGATCGATTATTTTAAAAATTTCTTATTCACCTTAAATTCAGTTTCTTTTTCCTCTTCTGCATTTTTTAAAATTTCGGACTCAACGGACAATTTAAAAAATTAAAATTTCTCTGAATAATTCAAATAAATTGAAATTGGGAGAAATTTTCTCCCTTCAAGTATAAAACGTCACGAATATCAATCAATCCAAATTTTTATTTTTCATTTCTTGATTTACTAACGAAGTTAATAATATTTTTAAAGTTTATAATTAAGTGCAATTTGTTGAAATACATCAGATCTTTGGTTACTTGTAATATTTTTTAGCAGGAGTTAATGAGTATTGTATTGTTTAATAAGCTGTAATTTATTTTTAATTATGTATTAAAATATGCATTTTATCTTAATAAACTTATATTTTCTATTCAAATGAATGTATAATAAATAAATTTTTTTCCAGCGTAGAAGTAGCAGAACATAATACGTATTGTGTACACAAAACGAATAATTTCTTTTTCAAAAAGTATACATTCAACGCTTCACTTTTATACACTTCAGATTCACCGTGTAACCGAAAACAAACATAGGAATCGCTTGTACCAAAAGCACCAAAAGTTGTACATTTTTTTAATTCCACAGATTACAAGTAATTAAAAATTCAGTTACAATCGGCAAATGAATTTGTAAAAAAGAGATGACGCATTCGCGACATACCTTTCTATCGACCAAAAATCACTTAAATAACATACAGTGAACTTTCTCGGCAAGTTGCCAGCGATGAATGAGCTTCGATTATTGTCTATCAATTTGCTATGTTTCTCTCTCTCTCTCTCTCTCTCTCTCTCTATCTCACGTCATGAGGAAATCACCCTGATTCACATTTCATCATAATTGCGAATTAGCATTGCACCCGTGCATTCGGGAGATTTGTCCACCTCCCGTATAAATCTATCGATCGCCGTAGTAGACGAACGAAATTGTGCATATCCTTCCAATCTATATTGAGAAAATACGCGGCATTCCATTTCCGGAAAAGAGCACTATCAGACAGTGAAATTTTCAAAGAATCTCTATACATCGCTACGGACAGAGTATGATTGATTGACAGACGGATTATAGGAAAGCTGATATCGGCTCGCGTGTTTTCACAGTGGAAACAGATGAAAAATGAGCGTTTCGTCTTTCTTTGATCATGTATATCAACCACGAAGCTTTGTACACGATCTGTATATATAGGCACTTATTATCACTTAGGAAGAGTTGGGCTTGGTTTAGAGCTCTGAACACATGGGTAATCCCTTGGCGTTCCTCACATATATTTGGTGAACGATGAGGTACTAACCTCACTGATTGTAAAATAAAGAATGCTTTATTGAGAATGAGCTCGCTTATATCTATATAGTACAGTTAGTAAGCTATTTCTTATAAGCTGTAAGCTCGTCTTGGACACCTAGCGACCACGAAAGTAACTCTATAAGTGCGGTTACGCACGAAGAAAGGCTATTGTAGATGCTCGACTTTTGAGACTTAAAGGGGCAAGACACCGTTAAGTTAGGCTACCTAAATTTAATAATTTAAAATAGTCATGTTAAAGGCATTTTTTCATATATTTAATACTGAAATTATAGAGTAAATGAAATTTCTTTGAGTAGAAAAATGGAGTTAAAATTGTAAATATTTCAGCTGAGTTGAGTTCAACCTCTCAATATAAGTGGACATCGAAGAGATTTAAGATGTGAAAGAAAAATTCAATTAAAGGTATAACTATTTACATCTTCAGTATTAAGCATATAATTAATGTAACTAATTAAAATTTTTAATTTCAGCTAGCCTCAATAGCCTCTTAAAGTCTGACATCAGTTTTATTATCCTTTGAAAAAGTTCATTAATCTATCGTTCGGTATATATTAAAATTAATTGACGTTGTCTTCGAAAAAGTAATACTACCGGTTTGCCTAATGCTTTATCTCTGTGGGAAATAAAAACTCGAGCGAACAAGTCAGAAATTTTTTAATAAGAAAGTGTTGGATTGCTTGATTTCTCAGCTGTGTTTTACGGTGGTTAATTGTTAAATTTTTTAAAGTTGATATAAATCGTGTCGACCTAACATGCACACTCATATATATATATACAAACTCGAAGTTTCACGGAAGCGTTCTACGCAATAACCGCAGTAATGAGTCCCGAATGGTCCGAGACTCATTAACCGACGTTTTATTGGTCGGGAACGTCGGTAGTGTTGAAGTACCGGTGCTGACCCACTTCTTTTTTTTATCTGTTCTAGCAGCGAATGAACTCAAGAGATAGAGAGCAAATTCTATGGGGGATTGGCTCGACGGGATTCTATACTTCATTCCTAATTTGAAGCTTCTCCCGGCGGTAAGAGGAAAAAATGCATCGAACACGAATCTGAAATCCTTTTCTGAGATTTATTCTTCGTTGTCGAATCGTTTTTTCCTCTTACCCCAGGAGACCAAAAATAAAACTATATATTATACTGTGGAAAAAATGTTATCAATTAATCGTAGTCGCAAGCGAAATTACAAAAGAATTCGTACAACGAAAAATTGTTGGGTATGACCTTTATTTATATAATAAACGACGCGTGGAAGCGCAGATGTGAACGCGTAATAAAATTTACATTAATAGAGTACTGAATTTGTGGCCCGCATGAGGCGTGTACTAACGATCCGTATTTTTACACAACAATATAACTATATACAATATATATTGTTTATTGTTTATTGTATATAGCCTATTGCCATGTACATACTTGCATTTGAGATAATAATCAACTCGAAAAGAAACACTACACTTATGGACAATAAAAAAGTACGAAACTTTTTTTAATATATCAATGGGCTGTTCTCTGGCAAATAGCCCATTGAAAAATTCGATTTTCTTCATATTTTGGAAATATTTTATGAAAATTTCCACGAGTTTCCACGACTGTCATAAGAATTTTTTGAACTTTTTCTGTACGTTCAGAATCAAACTTTTGGAAAATTTGAAATTGTCTTTGAATTAAGTTAAATTACAAAAGTTAAAGCTCCCAAGAGAACATTTCTGTCTGAAGGTACGTGAAATTTTATTTTATTAAATGACGCAAATTTTAGAATAGGGTACGAAGAGAATACTACACATGTATATGTAGTACACGTGTCTTTAAAATTCGCGAATGGAATTTTATAAAAGTGCCGAAAATCGCCAGAACCATTGTTACGTTAACAGCAAAGTTTGATCTCGAGGATTCAATTCACAAAGTTGCTATAAATAATTCAATCAAATATTAAAGCTTCTCGAAAACATTTTTACACCCCAAAAATTCTCGTATATCAAATAAACTACTAGAAAGAATTTGCAAATGTTGTTAAAACATTTCTAACCAACGATTAGACACAGAAAAGAATATATATATGTATATATAAACAAACCCCACTGTGGAGGGGTAACAACCACACGCAATAAAATCATCGCTGTTCAACGGGTTGCTCTCTCGTCCAAAATTTCTACACAACAATAGGGCGAGTAACGATGCAGAGGAAAAGGAACAAACAATATATATCTGTATATGCATATACATATATATATATATGGGCCTTTCTCTGACGGATTAACCAGTGAAAAAATGTGTTATCTTCAAAATATTTTTAAATTTCTGTTTGACATTACAATGTACAATGTACTAACTTACGATTTTTTTTAAATTTGTTTGCAAAGGTTCTTCAAGGTACAATATGTGTAAGTGGGCATTTTATGCCATTTTTAAAAAAATTCTAACTTCTTGGGGAAGCATTTCTCACTAAAAACACAAAAGAGTCATTAACGTTGTAGAATAAATTAAACTTTACAAATAAAATACATTCAAACTCCTGAGTCATCAAATTCTTGAAATTGAGTTTGGAGAAGGTTCGATCGTGAGTCTAATATGAAAGAATTCATGAAGATGCCTTGTATGAATACAAAAGTGTCTACGAAGATCACAAGTTGTCAATCAGTTCTATTTCCAAACTAGAAATAAAGTTATATAGATTTTTTTTCAATATTGTCTGAATTGAACACATAACTTTAACTGCACTAAATACACCAATAAGATGCTGAACTATTTTTTAACAACAACAACAAAGTCTTTCGATGAAAGTCATGCAAATCCTCATATCCAAATGGTTCAGTCATTAGTTCAACGTGAAAAAATTCATGAACCTACCTTGAATAATTTTGAAAGTGTCTACGAAGGTCTCAAGTTGTATTATCATGTCATAAAATATGAGGTTCTCGAAATCGTACCTGATTTCCAGGTGAAAATAGGCTTATAATGCCAACTTTAGTATACTATAAGTTATAGAACCTTTTTAAAAAAGGCCATTAAGGTAGATACAATGCAGAAGAACATTTTAAAAATATTTAGACGAAAAAAAAATTTTTACTGGTCAATCTGTCAGAGAATGACCCATATATATATAATGACATTCGAATCCCTCGACACGTCAACGTTCTCGTGCCCTCACTATCTATTCTATATAACGAAGTCGTGAACGTAACATACGAAAAGCTCGATAGAGTTATTAACCAAAGGATATCTATACATAGATATATGAAATTCCAAGGTTACAAGTTATTATTACGCCCTCGCGAATAAGACGTATAAAAATTAGGTCGTCTCCCGGTTTTATGCTCGATGAAATCTAACGTCCGTCAAAATAAAAAAAAACTCCCGCTGTTTTTCATGCTCATAAAAAAAACGCTCGTAGTCGCTGCAATCTAACCCTGTAACCCTGTGACTTTATTCTTTCGTCGTTTACAGACATTGTAAATCCACGAGGTATAAAATAAAGTGAGAAAAAGGAGAAAAAGAAAAAAAGAGATCTTAATACACATTCAGGTATATACACTGAAAGAAATGATACTTTTGAGACAAATAGAATGTCTTTTTGGCAAAATTCCTTGGATTCAAAACAAATAAAGTTAAATAAAAAACGTAGATTTTTCTTAATAAATATAAGTTTTTGTTTATAAAGCATTTTGCACAAAATGATTTTACTTTTAATAATTCTACTTAATGTCCGCTAGGAGGCGTCTCGTCAAATTAGACCGCAAGTGGAAAAAACATGGTATGGTTTGCTTTTTTTTATTCTATTCGATTTGTGTGATATAACAGTCTTTAACCTGGCTTTTTTTAATTATTTAGTGTTTTACGATTACATTTTCATGAACATTTTCCTACTGCCCAATCCGTGGCGTTTAATCAAATTATTCCGCAAATGATACAAATCATTGTTTAATTTACAAAAAAATATCTTTTTGACAAGGAAGCAAACATTTCTTTCTATTTGATATAAAAATTTCTTTAACTCGAAATGGTTATGTTCTCAGTGTAGTTAAGCAAATAAGCGAACAACAGCACGAGACTATATGAACAGTAAGGAAGACATTTTCGTTGAATTGTGAGGCCGCGTGTTGGCCAACCATATTCTTCACTCTGTATTTCTTATCTACTTTACTACCTATACTTCGGATGTACTGCGGAGCTTATCCAAGGGATACAAGAATAGGACAATAGGCTACCACGGGATGGTGAAGTCGACTTTGGCTTTCTTTCTGATTAAGACTCAGCAATTGCGGAGGTGATTTCGTGCTTATAACCCGACGACGTCCTTTGCGACTTCGCGATAGTGCTATGAGTTATGAAGTTGTTCGGACATTTTAAGGCGATTAGATATTATATAGTAAAATGCAAAATGACTCTTTGATCTTTAACTCGTATGTGCTCCGGAGAACTGAAGATTTATATGCCCGAAGGATTATTCGATGATGATTAATAATAAATATTAATAATTGTATCGTTTTGGTAAGTGCTTATAAATTATTTCAGTATAGGCTATACCATCCGGTTATTTAATTATTCAGATAAACAGCTGCGACCTGTTTCTCGATTCCAGACGAAGTCTTGATTAGTGGTTAAATTTAATGGGGATTACTCAATTCCATTTAATCAGCTAATCGAATCGAGTCGGTGTGTCAAAGATTATATCTTATTTTATTTCACGTCGTCTATGTATATTTTTTCTCTTCGTGTACTTGATGAAAATTGACTGAGCTAAAAAAACTGAAAGTATTCGTTCTTTTATGCATACCCTCGACCTCTCACCTTGATTGAGCTCAATCGCAAGAGACATTGCGATTTGTCAATGCGAATTCTTCTTGGTGGTCGACAGGGAGAATTATTCTAATTTCTCGCCAAAAATTGCAGTACGAATTACTACGCAAAGACCAATAACTTTTTCCAATATTCCAATATTTACGGCAATATCGATTGTCGAAAATTAAATTCCCGATCCTCCGTTTAAAGCTACCGAACGTATAACGAAAAGATTCCAGTATATCCGATAATAAAGTACTAAACCTTAAACAATTAAAAATGAGAAATTCTGCGAGTTTTTATCTCTCAGACAGAAATTCCCAAAACATTCGACGATATTTGCGGTCGAGGGTCGTCGGGTATATGTATATATATATGCAGTGATACGTCCATTCACTCAACGCGCAAGTGCCAATGTCCAACGTATTATCATGCTTATGTATGCATTTTGCAGCTGCTCTGTATACCCACGTGCATAGAGCCAAGTTTTGTTATCAATATTGTCCACATGTCCGTATGGTAAACGCGTATTTCGAGAGAACATAACAAGTTTTCTTGATTATGTCAACTCAATACATAAAGTTGAATATAGGAAAGTATATAAGATGTTCCATGAATCATTTAACTTCCGACTCTGTTTCTTAGACTTTACGAGATACGATAATTTTTGTTTCACCCTCTCTTGCCCCTCTCCAAGCACGTGATTCGTTGGACGTATAGAGCCCCTTTTCCGGACATGTATATAATACGCGAAGCATATTACGCGTCTCGCTCGTTAAAAATTTTGTGGCATTTTATGCTGGCGTTAAATTTATCCTCTACTTATATCCCATAAATATATATATATGTATATATATATTTATATATTAATATATATACACATGTACAGTTGACTAGGAGGACTTGAATTATTAACGATGTTGAGAGTACATTCGCGTTCAACTTCGACAGAGAGAGAAACAGATGGGACATTGTGTACTGATCTTTGATTGGGATTCAAGTAAATAGAAAATAAAAAATAAAAGTAGTAATACTAAACGATATGATGAAGTTTAGGAGACTCAAAATTTAACTATGTTACATACCAATTTTTATGAGTATATAATAACTATACTGGAAATATAACCATTCAATCAAAAAGAAATGCTTTGGGTCAAAAAGAAAAGATGTTATGTATATGTGGGCAAATTTGACTACTCTCCAACTAGCTGTCAAAACGGTAAGTATGAAAATAATCATATAAAAATAAAGAAATAATTTGAAAAATAATCAGATAATTTCTATCAGTGTCTTAATACACAAGATGTGAAATAGAGTTGTCGTTGTCGTAGTCCATAATTTTAGCGCGAGAATGGAAATGCAATTACTTTAATATTTTTCGTAAGGTGAGAAATGATCGTTTTTGCCGGACAGGAATGTGAGGTTTCTTTTGAACCAGCGAAGCCAAGTTTTAAATTCAAGTCCGATTTATCATTGTCCGTGAGAGGGATATAAATTGCTAGGATTCCAAGCGCTAACACAATTAATGACACTTTTTGGATCGGAACGAAAGCGTATTTGCCCGTTGTAAACAAGCGCTGACGTGTTTGTCAAGGACTCGTCGTTTTAAAAATTCTCATCGTCAACTATGCGATATATAAAAAGAAAAATTTCTCGCGACAATTTTAACCCGAGCTTCGAGAGTAATTTCGCTTTCTGTCCCTGACAATAAATATATGTTGACTAAATCGTATTAACTTTGTTAAAGGATTTAATAAATTGTTACCTAAATTACCTGATTATTTCGTAGTATCACCCGGATTCGGTTAACTGATGGTAAACGATGACCATTTTTGGTACTTTATTCTTGGAAAATCACGCCTAATACAAATCGCCACGGAAAAAATCCTTTTTTAGCAAGAGAAAAAAATTCTTACAATCAGTTAATATTTTCAGAACCTTTGCAGCAATTTTTACGATTTTATAAATTACAAACTTTTAGAAAATTATTACGTTTGATTGTCAAAATATTCCGAAAAAATCCAGGTGCACTCATTCGCTAATTTTAATTACTATTTATTCTTTGATATTGTCTTCATTAGTTCGCTTTTGTTGAGAGAAAAATTAATGAATATCAAATTAAATTAAAATGAATTATAACTAATTTCTATTTTAATTTAATTTGGATCGATACAGTTGATTTAGAAAAATTATACATTTATAATAAACACACTCATGTGCGTGGGCGATTCTTTGCTAAATCGTCACTTTAAAAATTAGATTTCCTCTATATTTTCAGAATATTTTTAGAAAATTCCCACTCATTTCCATGAATTTTATGAGAAATTTGACGGATTGAACTAAATTAAAAAAGTTATAACTTTGCAGGTGATCCTTTGTAACTTAAGACGAGTAGAATTTTTTTTAAATTGCTTTATTTTTCAAATGAACAGATAGTCATATATATATAATTCTACACATTTCTACACTTATGTGATCTTATATATGAATCTTCAAAATGTAATACCTATAATTAAGACATTAAACCAATGTAACGTAAGATAAAACGAATAATTTCGTCATATCACAGGTTAATCTTCGAGTTTTGAGAAATTATTCATTTATAATCGAAATCATTTTTAAATGCTTATACAATAAATAAAACAGAAATACATATATATATATATATATATATATATATTAGTTCAAAATAATTAGAGTATAAATCCTTCGAAAGTACATATAATATGTTTATATATTCAAGATGTTGAGGTCGGATTGTCATTGCGAAATCTCGCATGCCTTGTACATACCAACACCTTGGTATATTCATGTATGCATTTATGCGCTGTGGACTGCCAGTGTAAACATAGTACTTAATCAAACTCCTCATGTTGAATAAGATTATGATTATTTTACTATTTACGATTTATTATATTAATTGCACAGCGTTTATTCATATTTCTTGTCGTTGGTTCATAAAAAAACCATTATTTTATCGATGTAGAAGTAGATTATTTCGAGTTTAAAAAATTGACATTTTAACCGATTGTTTATTCTCTAAATTCGAAATAATGTATATTCGCGTTTATAGTTTGAATTAATGAGTGAACATTATTTACTTGATAAATTTACTAGATTTATGCATTTGACACCGTCAGAAAATTATTTAAACGATAAATAATAAAAAATAATTCCAGACAATACTTAATAAAATAATTACTAAATTTTTTATTAACACTTAATAAAAAATTCTATATTGGAAACTTTAATAAATTTTTACATAATTCACTAACACTATTAAATATTACTATTGAATAATTCTCAACATTTTTTTGTTGTTAATTTCATACTTTTCTTGAACTTCGAAATTTCATAATTATAACTTTTTCATTGCAAAACTGTGAATTAAAAAATGTGATTTGACTATAAAATCGCATTATTTTAAAAATTTGTGGCAAGATTAGAAGGTTTGGGTATTGATATGTTAATACACTAATTCATACGCGAATAGAATTTCCCACCGTTTATTTAAACTACAAAAAATAAATTTTAATACTTCAACCATCTACCATCTCCAATCCAAACTGAAATTCCAAGAGTTTAAATTTCACGACTATGAAATATTTATTTCTCCACTAACTCATTCAAACTCTAATATCGTTGTGTATACGCAAACAAGAGGAAAATATAATTCAAGAGTTTTCCAATTTTTTCTCTATCCCAATTACCTAAAACAGCTTTTTCCATCGAATTATACCCCATCAATTATATCACCTCCACTTTAAACTGATTAATTCAAAAACTCTCAAGCGCTACTTATCGTATTATCATACCCTCGAATCGAGTGCACGAAAAATCACGACTAATCGAATCAAACATTTGAGAGTAATTACAGAGACAGACATATAGGAAGATCTTCTCGAAGTACCCGCTACAATAAAATTAATACGATTCGGTATATAGATCCGTCACCGCAAGCTTTAGCTGACTAACACGCGTGCGCTTTATACAGCTATAAACAAAGCAGCTATTCGAGTGCGGTATCACTGAGCCGACGCTGAATTTAATCCCCCCCCCCCCACTATTCTGTTGGAACGCGAACGAGCGTGGGGATCTTCAATTAAGTATCCATCATTAGTTAAAATGACCGACGATGTATCAGCTGACCGAGCGACCGCAAACGACAGGCGAGTTTCGCGTGAAAATCCCAAATGAACGGGATGCGATTTTGCCACACTCGATTTCACGCGCGTCAAGCCGATGTCATTTGCATTATTTTCTTCTTGTTATGTTTATTTCCTGTTGTGGTTTATTTTTTTTTTATAATTTGGATTTTTGTTTCAATTGTGTGCTTTGAATGACATAGTATATTTATTTAGTATATTGTTCAAAATTTCGCGCCTTTTTTTAAACAGGCTCATTAAACAATATCTTATCTAGATATTAGATTTTGTTAATTTTCTCTATTATTTATTATACATTTATTCATATTTAATTTAATGTAAACCAATATCTTATGGAATCGAATCTTTCAACATGTTTTTTAATCGAGATATCTTTTTGTCGTGGTTCCACGTGATTTCTAATTTTGAGAGTATATTTTACCAATTTTGAAGATTAGACGATTAAATAAAATGAAATATACGTTATTTATTGTAGATAAAATAATATTTAATTGAATACAAAATGATTTTTTATTACAATCGTCGGTCCGTAATTTTAGTAATATATTTAAACCATTTTTTTGAAGATTAAAATATTGATTTAGTACTCGCGTAGATCTAGAACGATTTATTTAAAAAAATATATATATAAACTTAACGACTCAGCTGTAGTTGTCCAGATAAACATTATTTATGTATTTAGAAAAACTACATAATAACGCATATTTTACAAAATCCGTGGGGAACCTTGTAAAAAACGTCTAAACAGCCGCTCATAATCTACAATGACAAATGAATCAGAAAATAAATTTAAAAATAAATGACTGGTTGGCCGTGAATACTAAATCATAATCCACCGCAATGTCATCCCGTGAATCTCCGAATTCCGCGTACGTTGGACAAAATTTCGAATATACAGGAAAACAATAAAGTAATGGCAAAAGATGTGAAACTTGAATTTTCCGTACCAACTGACGATTGTTCCTCTAACGAACGCTTCCAGAGCTAATAAACTCATTTGTTTTGCAATCGAATCGCGGCTATTTGTTTGGCCATACACCATACATCAGGATTCGCGTATTTCAATTTCGCGCGTCGATTCCAAAAGAGTATGTTATATGCCAGATGTGTGCGCATGTAGAAAATGAATCGAAAGTGGTATTTGTTTGCTTTGTTCCGAGTTCCCCGTCTGCGATTATTGTTTCCGTTGTGAAAATGGACTAATGGACAAAGCGCATATCCGTTTGAATTATCGCTTTTTAATTGGACGATACTTGCGCGCATGCGCACAATCGTAATAACGAAGGAATGTGACTGGTGTTCGATTTTTCTCCTTTATTTTCGAGGAACAACGAAAGCTAATAATTTAAATTAGAAGTAAGTAATCTAGAATAACTTCTATCAATGAGATAAAAGAATGATTTTCGCGAAATCGTTATACATGATGGAAAATCATTGAAAAATTAATTGCGACGAGATTGGTTTCTACGATATTTTATAGATTGTACTTTGAGACGACTAAGAATTATATATGTATCTTGACTATCGTAGAACAAATTTTATTTACCAGGTTGAAGCATTGTTATGTTATAAATGAGACAATGAATTTTCCGCTTGCGGACTAATTTGACTAGGCGCCACCTACCGGACAATACGAAAATCATTTTCTATAAACGAAACATATCTTTTACGAAACAACAATTATTTCACTAATGAAAATCTCTATATTTACTCCACTTGAAAAACAATGAGATTTCCTTCGAATTCAAAGTTTCTACCCACAAATTCATTCCCTCAGTCTCAAAAGTATCCTTTCCCTCGTTGTATAATATACACATTCGTAAATGCGAAAATTCGGAACAAATTTAAATACAGTCTTGCGTTTATGCAGAAAAGTTTGACCTATGCATCGCTTGCGGTTAAAATTGTTATAGCGACGGAACGTGACCCTGCGAGTTGATAATAAAAAAAAAGAAAAAAAAAAGCAATTTTCATGAAGTATCGCGCGTGCGAGCGTGACTCACTTGCAAAAGGGCACCAGGGGATCGTTTGAAATAAAAGACGATGACGGCATTCCAAGGAAGTTCAGTCCAGTACATTCATCCTTGAAACTATAGTCGTGTAGATAAAGCGTACTCGCGCTCAGACTTATTTGCAATCGATCGTCCAATAGCAAAGTTACGAGGAAAAAATGAAAAATGTCAAAAAATATTCATCACTATTCGTCGCCAAAGAAAGGACATATTATCCGATAAAAAAAAACAAACAAAAAAATTACAGCTGACAAGAAACTTCTCTATCTCGATTTAACTCGAGATTCAACGAGCTCCTCCAACTGAACTCTTATACGGAATCTGTCTCGGGAGAATTTAAAAGCCGCACTTTCAGTTCTGAGAGAAAGCATTGGATAAAATTCAATCGCGCAGCTTCTTTACTTCACAAACAGCGCTTTATCGCTGCAGAGAAAAAAAAGGAACTCGATCGACTCAGCGCGAAAGAAAAAGAGAATCCACTCGCGTGCAAAAATACCCTCGGGAAAACACACGCATTTCCATATCTCTTACCGTCGAATAAAGCTCTATATATAGCTCTATATATTCATATAAAAAAATCGACCGAAACACACGAAGCTATAATGATGACTTTTGACGATTGGATTTACATAAGAAATGTATATACATATATATATATATGTACAACAAAGTCCTAGTGAGAAAGCACGCGACAAAGCCGTATATAATACACGAAATAATAATTTTCCTTTCCGCGTATGGAAATGAAATAATAAATCGAAGTAACGTTCGCGATAAAAATACCCGTTTATCGATGATACGAAGAGAAACATCGCGTTATCCAAGGTCAGGGATTTCAACTGCTCTTGAAAAGCTTCTGGCATCGTTTCAAGCTCGTGTGCAAGAGAGACCGAAAGCGAACTCCCGAACTGATAGTAAATACTCTGACAATCGATAAATTATCTCACTTCACCTTGAACAAAAAAAAAACTTCATACTCATCTCATTTCTTACGATGTATATACGTATAGATACATATGTATGTATGGATAAATTTTCGAGGTCATCGCGGAAAATTCGAAACAGTCGTTAAAAATTCGCCGCTAAATTTCCGCTTCGATTAACCGTCCCTTATTCGCGTTGTATATGTAAACTGCAGTTTTGACGTCAATCGCGCAAGATTGAAACAACGTGATAACGCCGGCTACATCTGTATATATCGAAACTTCTGCGGATACAATTCTGGGATACCGCCAAACGCTTTCCTATCTCCTCTCTTCCTTCCTTCCACATGCCCAAGTGATGTTTATATATATATATACATGTGTCGGTATGTACATATACATATATGGGTCATTCTGTAACAGATTGGCCAGTCAGAACATTTTTTGTCTTTGAAATATTTTTAAACTGCTCTTTGGCACTATTTACGCTCAATTTTTTTTAGATACACCAGCTTGATTCCCAAAACGAGATCGTAGTAGACACTTTTACAATCTTGCGAGGCATTTTTATGAATTCTTTCTCAAAACTAAATTTGAAGACTTTGATCACTTTGAAGATTATTGCAATATACACTTACAGCTTTAAAAGTATTTTATTTGTAAGGTTGGATTAATTTTCTAACAAAAGTCTCTTTTGTGATTTTAGTGAGAAGTATGTATTTTATTAGATTAAATTTTCTTCTAAATAATTTTAAACTGTCCTTTAATATTAAGCCACTAATCTAAGAATGGAACAAGAAAATCAAGGTTACGATCAAATTAAAGTTCACGTCATTTCTGAATTTGTGGCTTCCTTTTTACAATATTTTAACGAATCACAAGTTGATTCGCATTAACAAAAATTCAATCAGCCTTGTCAGACGAACTTCCGTTGCCTAAGATAAAATCGGACACCCTGTATTTACAGCAGTTAAAGAATTGTATTTGCTTCCCAGAGGTGTTAAAATTTTTCGAGATTAGGCATAACTTTGACATTCTGTAATATACGTAAAAAATCATAAAGCTCGATGCGGTAACTTTTCAAAAATTGATGTCAATACTTAGATGATTTATAAATGAACACAAAGCTCGATACAGTACCGAAGAACAATATCAAAAAAATTAATATAAATTTCGACCTCTCAATATGTCATAGAATGACCCATATGTATAGGTCTATACTTCGAGTCTCCCGAGCGATTACAATGATATTTTGGATCGCTACGCTTGGCCGAGCGCGTAATTAATGCGTCGATATTAGAGCGTTTAATACCGACTCCCCTTTATGCGCATCGCGAACTATTTTACTTGCCTAAGAGAGATTTACATTCTGCTTCGCGGCTAATCGAACACGTGTGTAATGAAAAGGATAATGCGATAAATTACTCTGGTGAGAAGTGAGGAAAGGGACTTTTGGCGTTTGGAATATCGGTTTTGAGATATTCAATTAACTATGTAATCACTGGAGCGAATTTCCGGTTATGCTTTCGATGAAAGATTTCATTAGCGATACGACGAGCGGTTTGTCCGTGTGAATTCGAAGAACAGAAGCTGAAATAGTATTCGAACCAATTTTATAAAAAAAAAAGGTTTCGCTCGAAGTTTGCCTGACAGCGCGAAATTCCTGCTTTTATCCTCGAAAATTATTTGCTATATTTTAGTGTAAAATTCTTTTTTTTTACGCTCGGTGTGTCTCTAGTGCCGCGGTTTCATAAACGAACTGTTTTAACCACTTAGTCGAACCCGTGGCGTGTACTTTTCTTTTTTTTATACTTGGAATAATAATGATAAATATATTTGAAAAGAAAAACGCGCGCATAATTTACCGGCTTCTGCGAAAGAGAGAGAGAGATCGATGCGCGAACGGATAAAAAATGATCTCAATTTATTATACCTGCACAACTCTCCGTATGTACAGCCTGGTCTTGTATACTCAGGACTTTATAGCGAGAAAGCTGAAATAATTACGGCGCTTTCAATATCACGTTTAATAGCTCGTTTCGCGACATGACAAGAAAAATCCTTTTACACCCAGGGCACAGACCAGATCGAGTATCATTCTCAACGGCGACGGTTACTTCGATATGCATGAGGGTGCGAGTCGTGGTGAATAATGCGTTCCAGAGAACATTTATTTTCTCCTTCGACTACTACCTCTTTTTTTCCCTCTGTAGTCACGACGTTCGCCTTCGACGTGCTTCATTACCTCAGTGGAGGATTTTCCAAGATTACCCTGGTTTCTACTTTATTTCGAAGCCTCGAGTGTTTTTGACAAATTATATTGAACGATTCGTCGTGTTATGATGTTGTCGGCTCTTGATAATCGATTTTTTACTTAAAGTCTAAAAATATATGGTAATATACTCTTTATCAGATTATATTATTTTTATGCACTTTGCAAAAGATTTACACTTTGTACAAAGTTTCTTTTAATTATTTGACACAAGTGTAAGGCATTATAAAGCCTAACAGTTAGCTAGAAAGTTCATACAAATGTTATCGCTGCGCCTTGTTATATTGAAAAGAATAGAATGATTTTTCCACTAGAGGGACTGATTTAACAAGACGCCACCTACTGGATAACATGAAAAGTAGGTGATAATCTCATCATTAAGTAACCGTTTTTATATTTAGATATATTGTTTGATATATCTAAATATAAAAACGGTTATATAGTAATCATAGACCGATCTTTCTGTAAATATTTTTCTATAAATTTCTTCTTGCGGACTGTTTTGTCTAGACGCCCCCTAGCGGGTAGTACGAAATGTTAATGAAGATATAATGATTTTGTACAAAAATGCGTAATTTTGGAAAAATTAAAAAAAAACTATGCCTATTATCCTTGTCAGCAACAATTTTATTTCTAAACAAAAGTTTTTTCATTTTACCTCAATAAAGAATAATTCATTAAATAATAGTATATCACCGCAGGAACAACAATGAAAAGAAAGATATTGAAAAGAAAAAAAAATTTGTTTTCAAAAAGTAATCCGCTCAATTCACAGTTCTAAAGTGAAAAAAATTCAAGCATAGCTTAGTGAAAATTGGTTGACTACATTGCACGAAAACCCGTGTCTTGCGATAACAAATGTGAAAATCACTTACAACAGTGTTACAAATGTGAAAGCCCAGAGGCACTAAACGGATTACTTAGGATTACAAACAACATGTAATGCGTGTATACTAGCAGTATAAAAAGTTAAAGCTTCGTTCTCTTATCAGTTCAACATTTTGTATGAATTTTCACAATTGACTCAAGCTGATCTTCTTAAAGTACAATCGATTACAAGGTGGGATACAATTTTGAGATGACTTATTATTTTTTATGTAGAATTATATTCAAATTTTTTTTTTTTTATTTATTCAAAATAATTTAGAAAATGTTTTCAATCAGTATACAACGTTATATTTTTGTGATCATTAAATCGTTATGGATTATTTTCACCTGCTAACTTGAATTGCTACGAACAATTATTTTTAATATTTTAATGCAAAAACCTCTGAATCCATATCTTCCCCAGCGGAAGTTTTATAGTCGATTGGTTTTGTGTTCAAGTTTGAAAAAATGTTTACCAAAATCCATTTATGATCCTATTTAATTTTTGGTGTAATTCCTACTACTTTCATCACCTAAGGTTCTTTGTCCAAAAATCGCTATTTCATGAAATTTCTTACGAATTCAGTACAACACAATTTGACGTCTAATTGAAATCCAACATACCAACACATCATCCCAAAGGATTCACCAACAGCAACGCACGATTCATCCTTCAACATTAAATCACCAGAATAGAGGAGTTCCATCTCTCTTACCTTAAACAGACAAAAAAAAATTACAATCACGTGAACAAAACAAAATCTCGATAACATCTCCTGAATGCAGAGAAAAATCAATTTTCCCTCGACAAAAGAAAAACTCTCGCATATGATACCGTCTTTTATCCACAACGATCTCGTAAAACGTATAGAATCGAGTCCCGAGTCTATACACGCACACACGCAAAGGGTACAGTGGCGGGTTACACAGAGACGGTTCTAACAGAAATCCGCTTATGGCTTGCCTCGTGCGTGCAGCACGATAGATAGACGCGCATCCGCGGTTTCGCGGTTTTACGATTGGACGAGTCTGCTATGCGATGAGAAATCACCGGATGACGGTGAATTAGCTCATCCAGCTCGAATATATACGTACTACCAGCTCTCGATATCTCTAAGACGGATAACTTGTTGCTTTTGACTCTTTCTCCTTTGATATGTCAATTATTCTCTGTTGCGTGTGTATATGTGTAAATAGGTTGCAACAACCAAGGCTCAAAATCTACATTTTACGTATACCCAAATGTGCGAAATAGCTGTATGTAATGGTCTTTCTAACGATACTAACAGCCTTGTCTAATTGGACGAAGAATTCGAAACAAAGATCTTACGTATACTTTGTGTACACGGTTTAAATATGAAAATAGGAAATTTTGAATAACTTTGTTGTTTAACACTTTGATTTCAAACGTAAAGACGTTTTTACGCGATTCATGAAATAATGTTCTTTTTAGATATAATACATTTTTTATATTTATATTATTAACATATTGAATTCCTCGGTGATTGATTGACAGATTGACTGGTCAAAAAAGTCTTCTTCTGATGCCTTTAGTTTATAATAATGAATGATACAGTGTATTTTGATTTATTTTTAATCACATTTTTTGCAAGAAATGCAGATTATCAAATGACTTAAAATTACGATAGTAACTTTCCCAGTAATCTACTAATAATTTTCTGTAAATTTTAATAACGTTTGGCTGTACCCACAATGAAATGGCTATACGTGTGAAGTAATAATTTTAGCCGTAATATGAGATCATTTGAATATCATCTTTATTTCAAGCGAGAAACAGAGCTCGATTCACATTTTATGACTGATATAGATAGTTTCGTCGTAAATTTTATAGTCAAGGTATGTATTCGAACAATCGAAACCTGATTTTAATGAATATGACTTATGCATAAGAATTTTTTAAAAAATACTTGGAAATTTTTTATGTTTTACATTTACAGACTATCTACTGCATACATATATATACAAGACTTGCTTGACGTATAGCGTTTGACGTGTGCCTTCACCAGTGTGACGTTATTGCTCGGCGTAGTTCACGCGTAAACGAGCGCGCTATTGAGCTTGAATACTTTCCGAGGTATTAGAGAGTTCGATCGGAAATTGGGCGACTGCGATTATACCACTGCTGTGTTTTTCAATGACTGCGTAAAAAATTGAGTATGTTTTTTTCTCCAAGTTTTTGGAAGAGAAAATGCCTCAGAGAGCGGATAAGTTATAGGGGTTGGTCTTACCGCATTCGGCATCATACTACTTATTTTTCTTGAATGCCAGGCGAGCTTGTATTAAATTTTTTTTTACATTTTTCGGCTGTTGCCGTGTTTGTTGAGCTTAAGAGAGTATATGATTTTGATTTAAAGGGGTTAAGTTGAAAAGGGGCGAAAAAAATTTTGAATTAAATATATTTACATTTTATCAAAATAGCGAATACCCTGGGCATTTAAAAGACTTTAAACCTATGTGAATAGTTGAGATTTTTATTTCATATGATAAATTGATTATTCAATTATTAGTAGATGATAATTGATAGAAAAAAGTTTCCTTCACATCCGATGTACATCGGAATAGCTCAAGCACATTTTTAATTTGGCCATATCTATTAATATTTTCTGCGATATTAATGAAATTCGAAATAAACTGGAAATCTTATCAATGATTTTCGTTGAATTGACAAAAGAAGGACGATCCTTTTTGTAAAATAATGGCAAACCTCTTTGTAATAACGAATTTATTTAACACCACCAAGACCATTATCGTTACCCCTCCTTTCCTTCGTACACCATTCGGTAAGTATATCCATTCAGACCAAGAATCTTAACTACGATCGTGAGTATGAATATCAAAAAGTTCATGATGATGCCTTGTATCAATACAAAAGTACCTAAGGGTTTCTGGATTTGTGAATCGAGCTGTATTTCTAGCTAGGAATAAAGCTTTCTGGATCGATCTTGACAGACTCATATATGATTATTTGATTGTTAATACATCAGTTTTATTTCTAGTTAGAAGTAGAGCTTGACTTCGAAGTTCAGACCTTCGTACATCTACTTCTGCAATGATACAAGGTATCTTCATACATTTTGGGATGTTGATACTAATGGTAGATCCTTTTTAAAACTGAATCTGTATCCTATAATGACATTAAATGAATGACTTTGGTGTAATTGTTGTAAAATAGTGTAGTGATTAACTATAGTTTGATTGAACGTCAACCTGGACAAAGATATAGATGTCAAAGAAAATACTGAGCTTTATTTAGTACAGTTAGAGTTGTTACTTATAAGGTAAAATAGCCGGAATTGACATTAATATTAGAGAAATAACTAGATAACATTATTACCAGTTGGAAATACACCTTAGTTCAGAACACGTGACCTTCTTAGATACCTTTGTATCGATACAAAGCAAATTTCATGAATTTCGTGATGTTGATATCAAATAATGTACAACGATCGATGTATACAAATAACTCATTCGTCGTTGGCAAACCTCTTTGTAATAACCAATTTATTCAACATCACCAAAACCATCATCGTTACCCATCCTTTCCATCGTACACCAGCTGGTAGGTATAAACCTTCACACCAAGAGTCTTATCTACGCGTCGCAGCTTCGTGTAACTCGAGGTCTTTGTCAGAGAGCGTATAATGATTCGTCGTCCTCCTTCTCGTAGTCTCGGCACCAGCAACGCGACTCGGTTATGATATTAATGGTCTTTAGTGCTGCTGCGCTGCTCCAGAGTAATGCATAGTGCGTTGGTTACGAAGACATGGGAGACTGTATATACGCATTTTCATGAATAGACCTACATGTATGCGTATACATAAATGTGTGTGTGTGTGTATGTATGTATATTTTGATGGAGAAAGGAGAAGAGCTTAGGGAGAGGCTTACGTGCAAAGCGAAGAGAAGGAAGATCCTTGGGTTTCTGCTCGATCGTCCGGAAAGTGAGAAGCCGGGTGATCGTGAAATTTATACTATGTGTATGCAATGTAGAGCTTCGGGGAGATGTTTATATACGTGTACGTGTGTGTGCTTCCTTTTTCTGCGAAGGAAAGGTGTGAATTGTGATGGAGGGCTGTTACTTCGATGCTAAAAATGTATTGCCGACAGCTTTCCGAGAAGTTATTGTGTTTTCTATGCTCAACAACGATCTTCCTCGAAGAAGGTATACTTTCTTCCGCGTGAAAAATGTCACAATATTGTGAATGAAGAGGGGAAAATCTTCATTTTTTTAGATCTTGTTTGGCTCAACATTGCGCTAAAGGAATACATCGCAAAGTTATAGACGAAATGGAAACTGGACTTGACTGGACACTTTTGTTCAAATCTCCTTCCGTTAAGGGGACAAGACGCCTTTGAATGGAAATTACTAAATGAAAAATTTAAAATATTTATATCAATGCAGCTATAATCTACACTTATTTTAATTAGAAGAGATAGTATTACCTTCAATTTGAAAGGATTAGCTCTTCTAAAAGTCTCTTCGACAGTTAGTAACAATGGAAAGTTGAAAATTTACTCACCGTAGGTTCGCATAATTTTTGTGCAATAATTGATAAAACATTTTTTATTAAAAAAACAAGGTACTTTTTTATGTATTTAAATGTGTAAATTGTTTAAAAATCGAGCTCTTTATATTTTTAATAATTTTTCTGTGTATACGATTTGAATTTTCTACTAAGTTGACTTTGGATTAAATCTGCTATTATTAGAATAAATATAATTATAACTATTATATCGTAAATATTTAAGATTCAAATTTTAGAAATTTTTATAAAAGAAAGGCGTCTTGTCTCCTCAAACGAGGAGAACAAAAAGAATCTAAGATTTTCTACTCTTTTGACAAGAGTGTCAAAGGGTCTCTCTCTTCTTGCCCTTATCTTAAAAAGTACAATGTGTAACGAGAAAGCTTTCTGAGACTCCGTCGATGTTTGAACACTTGTGTCCGTCTTGTTGGGTACCCTCGATTGACACTCGTGCTCAAACGTCAACTTCGTTCGAAAGGGGTAGTTTTCCCCCTAGTTACATTACTATTACGACGTCAAAACACCTGTATATACGATTTCGTTGACAAATAAATTAAAATATTTTCAAAATTATTGTTGAAATTTTTTAAGTTTCTAGCTTATATTCAATGATCTGTAGCAAATTATGCAGATTATTAAATCGACGAAAAAATGTTATTCTTGAAGGGGAAATATTTATTTTATTTTCTATGTAAGAAAGGATCGTCGTGTCTTTTCAATTCGAACAAAAATCATGATATTTTTAGTTCATTGCGAAATTGGATAGTCAAGCAAGATATGCGAATATAGTGTGGCCAAATTCAGAATTTTTCTGAATAATTATAATAAACGTTAAAATCGGAAGTAATTTTTTCCTGACAAGCATAATACACTGAGAATATTTAATGAATCGAGATTATTATTTTGTATAATTTTAAATATTTAATCTGTCCGAATAACGAATGAAATTCTTACTTTGTGTTGGAAAAATGTTTTTCGTTCATAATTTAGCGAGGATCGTCGTTCTAATTTTAATTTAAAGAAATATAATAAGATAGAAAATTTGTTGGTACTTTGTTTTAATTAAATCCACCGCATTTACTTCGGAGGCTTAAAAACATAGTGCCGACCCTGAATTTCGAAAGAGTACACTGAAAAATAGCAATATTAACTTATATTTCTCGCTTCGCTAATGACGTTCAAAGATAATTAAAAAATTTCCGGATTTTGGTTATTAATGAGTTAACATAACTTACTATGTGTAGGTAATTCAGCCTGCAAGCTTATATCCAATTAAAGTAGGAAGTGTCCTTTTCGCGTGAAAAAAAATTCAATCAAAAATTATTTTTTTAAACCAATAAATAGAAAAAATTAACACTTTCCATCATATCCTCTGGCATCGACGAGTATTTCATCAAATTTTTAGGTCAATTCGTTAATACATTTTTTTTCACTAATTTTAGGTCACCAAATAAGTACTTCTCGCCATAAAAACATAGAAAAGTATTTTCGTAAATTTTTAAAAAGAAGTATTTATACGAACTGATTAATAATACTTGCATTTATTTTTGAATATTCAAGATATTAAGTATTACATACATATTAAATTATTAAAAGTAAATTATTAAACATCAAAAGCTTATTTTTTACACGAATTATTCGAAATAATGAGGTTTTTAACAATATCCAATTTTTCTTCTTTACCTTCTGACGCGAATAGTATATTTCAACGACTAATAGAATTAAGACCGATTTTTGTGCATTATTTGTTTAACCCGTTGTCATTTTTTATATTAATGATTTTTGCATTAACATTTTTCGGTAATTATTTACAAATTTATTTATTAGTACGAAAATTGTTATAAATTTTAAAGATTTTTCAGAAACTTGTCAGAAGTGATTTGTTCGTATGGAATAGTTGTAAATTTACTACTAATCGTGATAGTGAAATTATTTTATTTCTGAATTTTCCGCAATAAAGTCGATTGAAAATAAAATTAATTTTAAAATTTATAGTCAATTATTATTAAAGATGATTTATACTTCAACCCGTGGATCGATTGAGCTCAAAATTAGTAGTACTAAAACACAGTAAAATTGTTCAAAATAAAAAACTGGGTTTCAACCAATATTCCAAAGTAATGTACACAGTTCAGAACACAAAAATTATTTCCCTGTGTAGCTAAGAAAGAACTTAAATAACAACTTTTGTAAACCAATAATTAAAAATGTACACATTTCAAGACTACTTAATACAAAGCATTTTTCTTCAAAAATTTATAAAAATAGTGAATAAATATTGATTCGCTAATAAGCCACAAATTAATGAAAAGTGGCTTAAACCCATTTTTTAAAACCAATTATTAAAAAAAATTACATAATTTGACAAGACCTACTACGAGTCGATGTTATAATCAAAAGTACAGAGATTATATATATATATATTTGTGACATTTAATGAATTAGATTGTTTTTTTTAAATTTATTATTATTTCCAATTTTCATTCGCCTCATACCGTATAATTATGAAATAAATGCTAGATTTTATTTAAAAATAAAACCAAAAAAATCACCTCGATCGACCTTTAAATCCAAATTTACCAAAATAAAAATGAAAAAATCGTTAAACTATGCGAAACCCAGCAATTGTTTGTTACAGACGTAGAAAAAACTCACGAATGAAATATGAAAATTATCCGTTTCGAGCGAAGCTTTAAAATCGTCGTCTGTTCAATTTCAATGTTTGTCCTAGAATCAATTCTATCGATTTCAAGCTAATTTAGCTTGTCTGTATTGCCAGGGTCACGTATAACAATCGCGTATTAAGAATATACCTTGGTCAACGAAATTTTCCCTATTGAACATTCCCTTCTATCGCGTAAACTGGTCGAAACAATCGATAATCACATTCGCTTCGTTGTATATATATTTTTAAACCTATGCAAAAAATGTTCTACTCCTTTTTACTCTCGTCGTTCTATATTCACCTTAGTATCGCACTAGATGTCAATTAATAATCGCAAACCGATCGAAGCCGTTCACTTTTAAGGAAACCGCATTCGATTATGCGTGACCAGACGGCTGGAAAATCGATCGACGGCACACGTCAGCCGGAAAACGACGTGTACTACCTCGTAATGGAAGCTTATTATTATTATTATTGTATATATGTATATATATATATATATAGAGAGAGATAGAGAGATTAATTTTTCAGATTTTTACCACGTCGTATTGGGTGGATTTTTCGGTATTTACTGACGGCTTTGACTTCGAGAAGAAAATCTTCGGTGCGCATCACGGAATTTTCAATTTGGAATTATCGAAGCATATCTACTAGTACGTTAGGAGTAAAGTGAATATTTTGCGAGACGATTTCTCGTAGAATCACGCATCGTTAAATAAGTTTTCCATAAATCACTCGTATCGCCTTTGATAAATCGTCTCTTTTTCTTTAAGTACATAAAAGATGCAATATTGATACACTGCATTATGTATGTTTATGTGTGTATGTGTATGTATACGCTTTTATTGTCATTTTAACGCGATGAGCCATTAATTTTCCGTCGCTGCTACGTATGGGCGATTCACTGCCAAATGGTCGAATATAAAATCTGTTTTTCTTCACATTTTCGAAGTGTTTATAACAGTCCTGTGAGTTTTTACGAATTTTATTGGAATTTCAGAATATTTTATGTTAAAAAAGTTACAGAGTCTTGAAATTTTTTAATTTTTACTATTTTGTCCGGTTAGGCGCGCTTCGAATATTCATGAGTACTCCAGAAGGGCATTTGTATGTATAAAGGTATATATTATATAATTTTTCAGTTTTTTATTTTTGACATTTTTGTTCGATTAAAAAATTCATGAGTATTTTCATGAATAGTATATCTAAAGATATATAAAAACTTTTTTGTCAATTTTCCGTAAATTAAAGATTCATAAAATTTCATGATAAAAAAAATTACAAAATTTAGAAATTTGTAAGTTTCGACGATTTGGTTCGAATAGCCTTGATTTAAGCATGTAAGAGCATTTGTAATTAAAGATATCTAGGCACTTTTTTGTAAATTTTCTGTACGTTTAAGATCAGACAACTCAGATTAATATTCAAAAATGATAAAGTTCAAAATTAAATAAATAAAAATCAATCAGTTAAAAATGAGCTTGAGGATCCAGATAATTCAAAATGAAGTTGCAAACAAGACATTAAAAATTAAATTAAAGAACCAGTCAGCGCAATAAGGAGTTGAAGAACCAAATAACAAAAAATTAAATTAAAGAAGAACGATTAAAAAAACTGGCAACTTTCTATATACAAAAGTGTACGTGTAATTTATTTTAAATCTACGAAATGACGATTTGACAGGTAATCGCCTGTAAATACATGTACATATGCATATATAGACACATATATGTACATAAATAATCCACGAAACTTAACCAAGCTCGAAAGTCCGATAAACAAAGGAAAATCCCATTAGTGCATTGCCGCAAGCGCGGTAGGAATGAAATTAGCGGACACACCAGCGTAAACGAAAAAGCGACGCGTCCCCGGCCTCGACGTTCAATTATGTACGCGAGATAGCACAAAGCTTTTCTCAAATATATACTCGATTTTCCAACCGTACGAGATAATGTTTACAGACGGAATTAAACACTTCGAAAGTTTGCATAAATATAACCATCTCAGCGTCACAGTCAACTTCGCCTTATACTTGCTTCAAATGTATACGTAGGCTTGTATATGGAAGAGTTCTCTGACAGAAATTTTTTAAATTTTTTTCACGAGGAGTTGTTCAGTTACAGGAAGTGAATTTTTTGAGATAAATATTTATCGATATAAATACAAAAGGGAGTTTCGTTGTAAAATTTATTAAACGTTATAAATAAAATACTTTTAATCTGTAGATATCAGTGTCGTATTAATGTTCGAAGTCGTCAAAGGCTTCAATTTTAGTTTTGAAATGGTGCGATCATTGATAGGAATGGAAAAAAATGTCTTGAATCAATAAGACATTACCTATACAAGTACCAACTTGAGAATCAAACTCTAGTTCTAGCTTGAAACAAAGCTTTCTGGACCAATCTCGATAAACTCATATTTTGTGATAAGATAGTTTATGTGACAGCTTTATTACTAGCTAAAAGTAGGGCTTGACTCAGAAATTCGGACCTTCGTAAATACTTTTGTATTGATACAAGGCATTTCATTAATTTTGGGATATTGATACCAGTGGTCGAACATTTTCGACACTGAATTTGGAGCCTTTGATAATATTAATAGAAATTGATTCAGAAGATGAGACCTTCGTAGATCCTTTGTATCGATACAACGCCATACATGAATTTTCGGATATTGATACCAATTGTCGAACCCTTTACGAAACTAAATTTGAAGCCTTTCACCATATTAAATGAAATGCTTTCGCCTTATTATTGTAAAATAATGTAGTAATTGAGAAATGTAGAAATAGACCTTGAATCAGAAGATGAGGCCTTTCATGAATTTTGGGACGTTGATACCAATGGTCGAATCTTTTTATATCTGAAATTGAAGCTTTCGATGACTTAGGATATTGTTATGATCTATTTTGAAAGTATTTTATTTAAAAAGTTTAGCCAATTTTATAGCAAAGACACACTGAAAAGACTTTGTATTTTCAGTGTGAAGTGCATCGAGGAGTTACAAGTTTTTGAAAATAGATATAAAAAGTCACCTTTAAAACTCTGCAACATAAAGAACCTTCTCAAATTCACGAAGTTAAATATACAAAGAATAATACATAAATATTTACAAGTAAGAAAAATGTTTCATCTTAAATCTGTCATTGAATAACCCATATAGATACACACACATATACATATACACGAACAAAGTACACACATAAGCTCGAGATCAGCGAGTGTTTACAAAGTAGTCGAGGCGCGGTCATTTGCGATGGATTGTTTGAGGTTTATTAGATCAAACAACCTGCAGAGTCTCTTTGCAAGCTCAGAAAAAAGCGAGCTTTAAAGCGGCTGTGAATCTCAATGCGAAAGTATAAAAACGACGATCTGATTTCTTCTCAAAGTATATAAAGCTCACTCTGAAAAGAGCAACGATTATACCAACAAGAAAATCTTGAATTATGCCGCATTGTACGCGTGAAAATTATATCACTCCCGCTTTCTTCGTTTTCAATTGTTTCGAGCTTCACACTGCGTGGTCCGATACGAAAGCTGTTTTTTTTCTTTTTTACAGCCTGTTTTACAAACCGCGATAAAAGCAAGCTGGTTATATAAAGGGATATAGAAAAAAGTGAAACAGAAGCGTAATTTGCATTCCGACCAAGAGGATAAAAAAGAAGAAAGTTAGCGCTATTCAGAAGCACGAATTAAAACTCGACTAGAAACTCGTCCGTTTCTTTTTTTCTAAAAAAAAAAAATCTCCTCGGCTACGGCTGTTCTATACATACCTAATGATTCTCCGCGTGAAATAATTCTCTTTCCCAGGAGATAACGAATTAATTTCTTCACTGAAGCCTATCCTACAAAAAGTACGATGAAAAATAGTCGGGAATAGGAAATTACCAAGAGAGAGAGAGAGAGAGAGAGAGAGAGAGAGAAATTGTGCATTTCAACGCTTTCGGTGGAAGAGACGCATGATAGCGAAGAAAAGAGACAGAATGAGATAGGGGAGAAGGAGAAAATCGATCCCGTCCCTGTTTAGCATCGCCGGAAGGCATAGCAAAAATCGCGTGATTTTTGCGGCAAATGCTTCTCTTCCTGAACTATACACGTATAGATATATGACGTGTCGGATATACATTTGGAATAGGGTTCGAATTGAAAAAAAACCGAAGGGCATTTCGAGATTTGATGAATGGCTGAGGTTAATGACTTTTTTTCGAAATTCGCAAACTACTGTGTTCGCAGCTATCAAATGGTAAGTCGCACGTGATTTTTCGACTGCGCAAAGTAGGTCGAATCTTAAATTTCTATAATTAGCAATGGTGAGATATAGCGAGAACGAGAGTACCGGATATAATAGAGAATATATAGGAATGAGTAAAAAAATGTATATGGGGTATTCGTTTGAATTTGTAAATTTGAGTGTGTAGATTTTATTGAAATTGCTAATACGAATGATGAATGATAGATAATGTTCTGAACGATGTCTAAATCTAAAGTTGTATTTTTTAAATTAAATGGATGGCAGCTGATTTTAAAGCTTTTCGTTTTTTAAACTCGTTGACTGTAATAAAGTTAACTTATAAAGAAATTTACAGAGAAAAAAAATATTTTCGATCAGCTAAGAATAAGTTCAAATTTTTTGAAAATCGTAATAAAAAAATTCTAAGTACTATATGGTTAATTCGAGGACATTTTAATTTTTAGACAATTTTTACTAAGGTTAACAGTTTTCGAGAATTTTTCAAATCAACTAGGTTTGTTGAGTGAAAATTTTCTAAACTTGAAAATGTTCAGTGTCAAACCAATAGAGTTATTATTAATTATTGCAAATGTATTATAAATTATAATATTATAAATTATTAATAAATGCACAGATACTTCGTCTATAAAATAAATTAAGGCAAACACCTGTTTGCGAATCGACATTCATTTTCTTTAATTAAACATTTTCAAGATCGAACAATGAAATTTTCAAAAACCCTAAATTGCACGTCTAAAAAAATGTCGAAAATATTTATTAAGAAATTCTAAGATATTTTTGTGGTTTGGAATTTTTCATTAACATCTACTAGAGTTGGAAAAAATTACAGTGAAACATTCAAATGAAGAAAAACAAAATTTTGCGAACTGTTATTTTTGTTTAAATAACAAAATTCCAGGGTCAAAACACCACCAGCTATTTTAAGTTTAGTTATCGAGGACATTATTCTCAGAAAAATGAAGTGCATAAAAAAAGAAAAAAAATTATAAATAACAAAAACAAAAATATTGTATAATTTTCTTTGTGTTTTATTCTCGATCAGTCAATCAACTTGGTTTATTGTAAAATGCCCCACGACAATAAAACCTATAAAATCACGTGCCAAGGAGTCTTGTACTGTGCTCCAATTTTCGGACAAGTGTGGTAGCTTTTTCATAAAGAATGTCCCATATATATACATAAATATAGATATATATGTTGCTAATGGTTGTAGATAGGAAATTTTGCTCTTTACACGGAAAGCTGGTAACAATAACAAAGCTACTGAGACCCATTAAGTGCGATTGCACTTGTTTCTCGAGCCGGAATTCCTCAGTCGGCTCGTTCAATTCTTCTTCATTTTCTTTGTGCACTTGTAGTTTGTTCTTCTCCTGCAGTTGGCAGTTTTCACGGTTACGGTGTGACAAGATCCTTGGACTATTTAGTGGACTTTTTATTTAGAACTTTCTGTCTGTATAGAAGAGTCTTTTTTTATGGAAATAATGAGAATATAATTTGTAAATACGCGATTCTTGGTTTAGCATATTAAGCGAAGGTTTCGCATGACAAGTTTTTAACTGATTGCTTTTGAAAAGTTGTATTTACTTGAAATAACTAGTTTTGTTCAATTGGACTTATTTGAAAATTAGAATGCGGGGAAGTGTGAACAGCGCAGTGGGTTATTAGTTACAGAAAATTAAATTTGTTCGAAATTTATTAAATATGTAAAGATAGTAAAGTCTGTAAGTAAGTGGATGTGCAAATTTGCTTAGCTAATTTTCAACGATGAATTAGTTGTATTTATTTAAATAATATAATTATAAATAATATTGATTACCAATAAATATTTAGGGAATGCAAAATCATTGATTTAGACATTTTTTCATTTCTAGTGTTCGATCGAAGCCTTTCTGGACATCGGGTAGGGACAATTCTAGGAAAACATTTACTTGAATCTAATGATTATTTTTATTAAAATGTAAATTTAGTTTCGTTATTCATATGAAATTTTTCAACCACCAATAAATATTTATTGGGGAAAAAGAATTTTAGATTTAAATTTCGCTTTATAAATATACATTTGGATTATCATAATATTATTTAACGCATTTATATGCAGTGAGAAAAGTTATACTAAAAATTATTGTTGTTGCGAATAAATATTTTTTTAAAAACAAAATATCGTTTTTTCAATTAAAAAAAAATAAATCCGTCTTTAAACGTATAAATATTCAATATCCGAAGGTGTAAGCCGAAAATATGAATGTTTATAAAAGTATTCAACCTGTTTTTAACAATTACGTAGGAACAGCGAAAAATACACGGGAAATGCAAGCCCAACTTCTCGAGCGAACGAAATATTTTTTAACAATTACCAAAAGTCATCTAAAAGAATGCAAGAAATATACATAAAAATGTTCAAAACTAATTTTAAACAATTACACAGACATAACCAAAAGTTAGCCAAAAGAGTGCAAACCCCAACGTTCCAAATGTGAATAAAAAGTGTAAAAAAAAAAGTTTCCTGTAAAGTCATTTAAAATTCAAATTATCTCAGAACCGCAGTGATAACATCCACGTACGATAAATGTCTTTTCGATAACATTATTGGAAATAGTAAACGAAATCGATCGTCTAAGTAAAATATCAAAAGCACAACAAAAGCTGGTCGTAAAGGGTCCAGTATCTCTACTCGTTCGCCAAAGATATAATGAGAAAGAGGGTATTTCGTACACGTAAGGGAATAGAAAAGCCGCGTTAACGACGAGGTACAATCTTCCTTGACTTCTATGTATATATTTCATAAAAATAAAAAGCTGTTTTGTGATACACCAACGAAATAATAATAATAATAACAGCTTCGATCCACACATAACAAAACAATGCCTTTGAGCCAACGACAGTCGTTGCAAAGAATCCCTTTGTACTCTTTCTTTGCAAAGTCGATGTAAGCTCCTACCAGTTTTCGTTTTACGCAAAAACACGTCGAAGTCAGTTTAGGATAAAAAAAAGTCTTTGAGCGCATTGTAAGATAGAGATATAGCGAGAACTGCTGGAAATACTTGAGAGAGAATTTCTCTGCAAGCTTTGCAAGCCTGCAGGTAATGTCTAATTATCTCGTTTCCACAGATCCAGAAGAGGAGTCTTTTATTTCTGAACAAAAAAATTTTACGTCTTCGCGTGGAAGATTCACAGCCGACAGAACTTGGTAATTGAAGACTTGCTCGTGCCTATCAGTCATTTTTATTTGGATCGTATCCAGCCCGAAAGAAAATATAGAAGTGAGAAGCAGCCTTTGTGTGTCATAGGCTGCGTTATGATCACGGGGCCTTAAGCTAAAGGGTATATATACCGGACACAATTATGAGTTAGTTAGCCTCAGTCCGGAGTTTCCTTGCCTTTGTTCTCGTTGCCCTAACTCGATGGAAAGCTGGGAGTACTGCTGTACTGCGCTTGTTATGTGCGAATACGCGTTTGTATATGCATGTACGTGGTGTATACGTATATATAACGTAAACCGCGGACGTTAACCGACGATGATAACTTTTCGCGCGATACGAGGCACACGAGATATCAAGGTGCTTTGGAGGTGCTGATGCGATTTGTTGGCTGTAACAGAAAGTTCAAACTTCATGGTAAAAGGGTGAGAGGGTTTTATTTTTTTTTTTTTTCGAGTGCGAATTTGAATAGGGTTCGCTGGTTTCGTTGGAATGGCTTTGATTGTGAATGGTTGGTTGTGCATTTGGAAATTCACATTCGTGAGAATCGGTTTGATGACATTTTTGTGTTCATCTTCTGATTTAAGCGATTCAAGGTGTTTTGTTAAGTTGTGAATTGGCTGGCACAATTTGGTGAGGTAATTAACGGTTTGATGAAATTTTCATGTTCATCCCGTAATCCAAGTGATTAAAGGTACTATTTTCAAACTACCTAATAAAATCAAGAATTTTCTTTTAATTCAAATTATTTCCAAAGTACCGAATCAGTGTAAAACCAGTTTCATACACTCCGATTGATATTCTATAATAACATTAACAATTTATTTGAACATTAAACAGTTCTATTTAATCAATCTTTCAGTTCTCGAATAAAAAAAACTTAAAAGGTAAGTAAAGTTTCATATCAATAATGGAATTAAAAGCATAACAGAAATGAGCTAATTTCTTAACGATACTTTACGAATGAATTTAAAATCACTTAATAAGTTCCTACGAACTTATTAAGTGATTTTAACATTTCCATCGGAATCGAAGATTATTATTTACTTAAAGCCAGTTAATTTCTCATTATTAATTAATTAAATTCTTTAAGACCCTTCGATCGTTAGCGAAAAAAATGTCTGCAAACTAATCTCGAAGTTAAGTACAAATCATTAAGCTTCGCTAAAGCTTGTTGGAGTTGCAAATGTTCAATAATAGTAGAATATCTTTTAATTGCCTTTTTTCATTTTTATACCAAACAAATAACTTCTCTTATCTCATAATAAACCAGATAAACAAAGGTATATCCGAGGATATATTTTCAAAAAGCGAACAGAATCTTAGACACACATTTTTAACGCCATGAACGAAGCAAAATTTAATAATGTCGTTATAAAGTAGTTTAATTTAACCGGAGAACGCGTAAATTGTGTATTTATCAACACTGCGAAGCCCCAAGGCATTCTCGTTAAATTATAATTGCTTTAATGGGAAGTTGAAGTAAAAAAGAAAAATTAACACTCCGGAAGGTAATGAGATCCGTCGTATTAAATTCGCGATAGCAGCTTTTGTAGCTTTAATTTTGATCGGAAGCAAGATTTCTTGATTAGCCTTGGGAAATTTGCCGATCAACGAAAGCGATCAGACGACAATCACGAGCCACGCAGTCTATGCTGTACAAGATCTAAACGTTAGTCTACACACACGTAAATATACATATCGAAAGCGGACGATTGCACATGCAAATTGGCACAATTACTCCGCTGTAAACGCGGTAACGAGCGAGTAAACACGTAGAGTCGTCCTCTGTGCTAGACTTTCAAGGATACACACAGTCGATCCAAGTGTATCTACGGAAGACGTGTTATAAACCGACTAAACTTTACTTTCAAATAAGAGTAATTGGAAGTTCGATAAAAAGCTCAGCTTGGGGAGTTGATTCTGTGGTAGATTAACTAGAAAAATATTTTTTTTATGTGAATAATTGTTAACTGTTCTATGGCGATGTGTCTATAATCGTAGATTTTTTATGAGGGACTTTATCAGTTTTTGGATCTTATGCCGATATTCAATAATTTGGAGCTCCTTACGGTAGCTTCTTTTACTACAAATACAATAGGAAGCTTTTTTTAAATTGATACTATTTTCAAATAAGAATATATAAGTCACAATAAATGTACAAACCATCTAAGTCTTAATATCAAATTTTGAAAGAGTTTGGTAGCTGAAAATAAAATTATCAGCCAAATTATCTCATATTACGATTAAAATCCCTACTTTACACATACAATCGTAACTTTTACTGTACCTAACATCACTAAAATTTACAGAGAGGTAGGTTATACTATTGGGAAAGTATAACAATTATAATCTCGATGTATTTGAGAATTTTAATTTCTTGCTAAAATTGAAATTACACATTATATTGAAATTGCTACTTTTACGGTATATTTACACTTATCCCGTCACTAAACTTTGAATGTCTATAATAAAAATTTAATAATATTACAAAGCTACCAAAAGTTCAAATGAAATTACGTTATTTCTATGTCTTTTTGGGCTATTGAATTGAAAATTTAGCAAACGTGTAATTGTAGTATTAAACATTTATTTTCCTTGAAAATAAGTGTACCTTAAAAGATATAGTTCGGATAATTGTTTAATTGATTGTTAACGTAATTATCAGAGATACTTTAAAATAATTATAATATACACAATTGTTTTTTTATATAACTAGTATATCTGAATTGAATCATTAAGAAAATTCGCATAAATACTCTTTGGTACATTGTTTAAACCATAGATGTCATCCAAGCATAGTAATTTGTAAAAGTGTCTTACCCCATAAGGGGGTGTCAACTTTTACCGACTGAGTCGATTCAGTGTTAGAACGACAGAAAAATATTTGAATCTTAATAAATCCACTGAATTACGTAAAACCAAGAGTTAGTTACCCTATTACTTGGCACTATTTATCAATGTACCAAGTTTAAAACGAATATATTCATATGCTTTAAACGAAAACGTACATGTCGATAATTATAAGCCGAAGAGCAACTAATTCTTGATTTTGTGTAATTCAATGGACTTATTAAGATTTAAACATTTTTCTGTCGTTCTACCACCCTATCGACTCAGTCGGTAAAAGTTGGCACCCCCTTAAGTCAATTAAGTTAGAGCAATGTATTATACTAGTAGTAGCATATCCTATTATCTGGTCAATCTGTTAGATATTCACCCGTATATACGTATAATATATATAACCACAAGGATATCTTGATAAAATCGCACCTCGTTAAATTCTCTCTTTTTTCAAAGTATACGGTAAGCTTGCTTTCTCTTCTATCTCTCTCGTTCTGTCTGTAAAAAGCAGCGTAATGAATCGTTCTCATTAAAGAAGAGAGTGTGGAGCTTGGTGAGTCTGTGGAACGTGCACGGAGTCATTGGATTTACGTGGGTCTGCAGTCTTTTTCTCTCCATTTTTTATTATTTTTTCTCTCGAGCTTTTCTTCTCGCTCGAAATTCTGCTCGCGAGCTTTTTCATTACTTTATGGGACCACTAACTGTATGAAAGGCTATTGTCGAGCGTTGAATTCACGACCGAAATTTTGAAAAAAAAAAAAAAAATTTTAATGTCTTGATTGCCTCTCTTCGCGAATTCGTATGTATATAGACTGTATTTGGTGGCTTAGAGGAACCAAGCGACCTTAAGTAAGGCTGGTGAAAATAAAAAATTTTAATTATTCTAGTTAATTGCATATCTACTTCTGTATTGTACATATAAATTATGCAATTAACATTAAAATTATTAATTTCAAGTACCTTCACTTAATGCTGTTATTACCCCCTTGATGTAGCTAGAGAGCTTGCGAAAAAAACTTGGAACATTTTTTTCTTCTTTGACATTTTAGGAATATTTTGAGAGAATGTTATTAGAATTTTTCGAAACTTTGCTGTAGGTTACGAGTTTCAAAACTCAGAAGTTTTGACATTTATGTTCGATTAGGCTAAATTCAAAAATTCATGACTCCTCTGGGGAGTATTTATCACTAAAGACATGTTGGAGCTTTTTATGAAAATTGTCTTATTTTAAGGATTTACTAGATTTTTTAAATAAAATATTTCCAAACTCGACAACTGATATTAAATAACCGAAAACCGTTAGAACAATCTTTAAATAGTTAACTTAAATAATTAAATATATTAAAATAAACTAATCATTTGCAATTAGAAGTAATCAAATATCTGCGAACAAAATATCGGATGTTTTCTTATTTTATAGTAAATTTCCTAAGATTTTTAAATCAAATATTTCCAATTCCATTTCAATCTATCAGTCAAATAATTCGATTTTACGATTAAAATGCCTATTTCATTTCTATTAAAATTTTTTTAACTACATGTAATGTCACTAAAATAAGCATAGCAGCGGTTTAAAGCGATGAAAAGCTCATTTTCGCGTGCTTAAGCAATCAATGAATATTCCATTTCTTTCTAAAATATAATTTAAAAATAACAAAATATTATAATATTAAATTTTACGTTCTCAACTCACTTCAAACAATTCAGTAATTTATACCGGTAGCGAATAATATAATTCTATGATACAGTGATATAAAGTTCAATTTCTCGTTGTAATATTCCTCAAGTAATGCTAATCATGTTTGCATAAATTTCCTTTCGCATCACTACAAGACCAATACATATACATATATTCTTTTTAGTTCTCCACTTGATTTTTACGGCGAATCGGCAAAATAATAATTGCAGGCGATTTTTGAAGACTACTGAATCCACAGATTTCGTCAATTTTTTCGGTCGGTAAAAGTCGAGTATGACACCCCCTTAACATAACTCATGAACATTTTTAATTAATGTAATATTTTAAATTTTATTTTCCGAAAGAAACATAAATTCACTAATAGCTCCAGCCTTCGAGATTGATATTCTTTATCAGTGTAATCAACCATTATGCAAATTTCATTGATGTTAAGTACAGTTAAGGTTAAATTATTTTTTTTTGGTTCTCCAAGACTTTCGTGAGCTTTTCCATGGATTTACTCATATATACGCAATTCACTGACACATAGTCGATAAATCAAAACAAAAACGACGTCATCGTAAACACAGCCATAAAAAATGTATGTATACATCGGTGAAGTATACGGGGCGACATAAACCCCCACGAGCACATACATGAGCTGAACATTTCATCGGACGTATGAATTCGAGGGAAATATATTTTTACCCGCGGCAAAAGCATCGTCGTGACAAACTATATGTGGCGTGCGAGCACGAAGATTGTGTGTTGTTATTTTGCGAGCGCGGGAGCCAAATTATCCCTTAAAAATTTTTACGACATCCTCTCCAACCCCTTCCCCCTCCCCCTCCTCGCCCCGGAGTCTAGAGACTTTACTGTCGTGGAACATGAGAGAAGCAGAGGCTGCTTAAAGGTGTTATTAGACGAATTTCTTGGGATGCGAGTGTAAATTGAATTTCTCGGAGTGAAATTTCCTTACCGACATTTCTCGCATAGCTATATACTTATTACTCACTAGCTTCTTATAGCGGGTGTATACACTCTTCAAATTTTTGAGTGATAGATTCACTCTAAACTCGAGTGACATTGACAATATTAAGGCTGAATATTTTAATGTGGAATATTTAGATTAAACTCTATTAGATTTGAAAATTGTATGATTCACTCCAGCTTCAAGTGAAATAATATTCAGATTCTACTATACAATCTTACAATTTTCAAATCTAATAGAATGATTTTTAAAGTTGTAGTGAAAATTAAGAGTGAAAATTTTACAGTAGAATGTTTAGAGTGATTTTTCACTCTGAGGATCACCCTAAGGCTCAAGTGATCATATATATGGGAGTTTTCGTTCTGATATGATTTCAATTTTTTTTGTTTCCAGAGGAAGATACTTTGTAATAGCGAAATTTTAAATTTCGACGAAACTCGCGAGAAATACGTTTCTGAATGTTAGTGATGCGATTATGGACTTTGTATGGAATAACCAGATAAATATTGGCAGCTTTTAGCTAAAGCTACTGTATAGAAAGGCATTAAATGCGTCAATACTTTTTTTAATTTACATAAAAGAATCAAAATGAAATAAATTAATTGAATTTTTTTTTCTATAGTAAGATGATTATTTTATAAAATAATGCTTTCGTGGGAATCAACGATATTTAATTTCAGTAAATATTTTTCAATAATTTGAAAGTACACGCAGTTACGTACGATTGTTATCAATCGATATGGTGGCTTCGGAAAAAAATATAATCGTCCTCTCATTCCAAAGCTTTCTTTCATACCTAAGCTCGTATTTTTTTTATTATCGAAATATAGGAAACTAATAATTTTGGCTTTGCTGAGAAAATGTCTTGGCATTCATACACGTTTACAAATGAAAATGTTTATTTAAAAAATACAAATTTATAATATTTTCAATTGTACAGGCTTAGTTGACTTTATACTTATTCGAATATTCAAAGATACATTTTCCTGTGATTAAAGAGATCTAGAACTTCTCTAAGTCTCTTCGCTGTCTACTTACACCACCAAATAGGAATTTCGTTATTCGCAGGATTCAAAGGAACCAATGCATGAATTGAGCTCACAATTCACTGGAATGTTCTTTGATAGTCTCCTTTTAGTGTGAACTCAAGAATTTGAAATTAAATGAACAGCAAAAATTTGGCATTAATGGTTAAAAGCAGTTTTATTTGATTTTTAATAACTTTTCCTATTCATTTAAGTGGATAAGATAGTTTTAAGCGAGACTACGTAAAATTTAAAATTTTAATTAATTGCATTTTGTATATACTTAATAATTACCAAGTTCTTTCGCTTATATATACTAGGCTATAGAAAACTCACTCTCAGTAAGATTCAAAGTGAATTAATGGACCAATTGAGCTGAGCATTGACATAAATGCTCTTTGATACATTTCTTTAAAGCACGCGAATGTAGAGATTTCCAGTTAAATGAACAGAAAAAAATTTATGGAAAAATAATTATAAAGTCAGTTTTTGAATTTTACTCATTTTTCGATTCATTTAAAGAAATCAAAGAATATTTATGCCTATTTCAAACTCATTTAGTCCTAAAAGTCGGTGGAGGGACTTAACGATCTTAAACAAAGTATTATATATTTAAAAAATATAATTAATATAAGTAATTAAAATTTTTAATTGTAAGCAGTTCACATAAAGGTATTTTGTCCTCTTAAGCTGACTTGATACTTTTAGTACTCGACCCATTTGAACCTAACCCTAGTCGCTATGAAGACTACATCATGTGTTGATTTTCTCGCTTCTACCTCCATTTCTGTAAGTCTCTTGTTTCTTTAATGTTTTTATTTCTGACCTTGGTACAAATATAATAAAAAAAATTAATATATCACTGTCGAAAACACTTCAACATTATTTATTAATAATTTTGAAACCAGTTATGCTATAATATACAGTTATAAATATTTTTAATTCAGAATTAAATACAATCACACAAGTTTCTTATAAATTATACGCTCCATATCCCATCCACCCGTTTAAATATTGCATCGATCAGTACATCGTTTGAATTATACACTGAAAAAAGTTTATTAAACTAAAAAAAAATCGTAAGACCCTCTTACATAGAAATCAATTTTAAATTATCCACCAGTCGAAAAATAAAAGACAATCCTTCCGTAAAAAAGGAATGTCTGATGCCCTCGGAATTCCTTGAAGTATAAATTTAAATCGTAAATGACGCTTTAGTCTAAGACAAACAAAGTGCAGTAGCAGTTCTCTTCAGCACTGAGCGCAATCTATTAGCCTTCTTTTCCCTCTTTCTTCAATTGAGGGAGAAAAGAAAGAGGAAGCTTCCGGGAAATTGTTCTGCGATTCGAAAGGAGGCCGCCCGTATATATATATATATATAGTTCGAGTGAATTTTTCCACTTTACTACCCTTGCTTTTCTATATTGTACCTTAATTTTTCTACCTCGATTTCTTGTTTTTTTTTCTCCCACTCTCTCTCTCTCTCTCGCTCCCTCTCTCTCGCTCTCTCTCTCTCTCTCTATCTCTCTCTCTATCTCTACTCGCTTAATGCGCCGATTTTTCAGTCGCGAGGCTTTTCAGCGAATTAAAAACTTTTAATCATTCGTCGAATTAAGGCTGTACAGTAATAGTTTCAATCGTCTAAGTGAACGCAAAGCACGAAATTGAATTGCCTCTAGGTATATGTATAGGAGGGTGAAAATAAATTTTTCGACCAATCGCAGTGAAACGTAATCGGATGAAGGACTGACTCGTCGATATTATCGACTACTAGGGAGGAACTTTCCTTCTGAGTTAGGAGTTTACTTGAAAAAATGTTTAAGTTTATGTACTTGGGTCGTTAAAAAGTTAAAGAGGCTGTATATCTATTACGAAAATGCCTTATACGCGCGACCTACTTCAAAAACCCCTTTACACTAATTACCCATAAGAAAGTTAAACGTGGTATTACAGATTTTATCGATTCTAGCGTACGTCTACTCCCATAATAGTAAAACCTCTGCCGATTCATTGACATATTGCTACGACTCGCCCTTTTCCCCCTGACTAATATTTTCTACATTTAATGTATTGTAATAATTTAATTTCAGTCATAAATTCGGATATTTTTACAATGCTGGCACTGCACTGGTTTCCAAGTATGGCACGATCTTGTCACTCCAGTACCAGTTCGATACTGTTCCAGTATTGGCTTAAAGTACTACTGTTGGTTGGAGGTCAGTAAAAACATTTCGGTAAATAAGAGTCAAGAAATCAAATTTTTTACGCGGTTAGCTTTGAGAAACAGCCAACTGTTGCTTAGCAGATTTCTTTCGTTGCAACGATTATAATGAATTTTCTTGTAAAATGATTGATTTTGCAATAGGAGTCATCCTATTTATTACAATTTTCACGAGAAAATATTAACGGAATGAGAAATGGGAAATGATTAGTAGGTCAAAATAAGCGGATAGACGATCGTAATTTTACTTTGATTCTATTCTCGAAGCGTAGAATGTGAATACTTGCCTAAGGAAAACAGTCGAAAAGTCAACGTCAACTGAAAGTACGAATAGAAGTTATCAAGGAGCTTAATTAGTTTCTGAGCTTTGGATCTACAAAAGGATCACATTATTTAAATTGAAGCTCCGTGGCTTATACATACGGTGTAATATATACATATGTGAGTGTGTGTGTAATTTTTTTTTCTAATCACTTATCATGTTTGATCGATTCAATATATAGCACAGACATTTGTACCAGTTGGTGCCGTATATCGTCTCTACGAGTTTCAGACCATTACTTCTCACTAAACTTACAGCTGTTAAATGTAAACGACCAGTTTGCGCAAAAGTGCCTCGAGTCTTCGGGAATCTTTTTTTTTATTTTTCCAATTTGTTGGATATACTTAAAAGGGCACTTTGTTTTATTATTCTAATACATTCTTCCAGCCGGGGAAGAGGTTGTAAGGATTTAAAGTGAAAAAATATGATGTAAAGGGAAAAAATTATTCAAGGGAATGTGTAACGTGAAGTAACGCTGAAAATACTGACTTAATTTTAAGTCAATGGTCGTGTGTGTAAACATTATACATATATATATTTTTTTTATGAAAATTTTGTTATATTATTTTTAATTAACTGATTAAATACTAAAAGTCGTTAATTATTACGAATTTTTCTTTCCATAGTATATATTTTAAAACGTTATGAACGAAATTTGTAAATATTTAATAATAATTTCTTTGGTTGGGAAATAATTTGTTAGTTTCCACTGTTTTACATAGTATATGTATACAAAACTAAAATTGCATGTTTTTTCATAACGTTAATACTTGAAAATGTAATTTATTCGACTGGAAAATGACCTTGATTTGAAATAAGATAATATTATTTATAAATTACAACTTATACATTTTCGGCAATTTTTCATAATACAAAATTCAAAATTATGTCCGAAATGCATTTTTCTAATAAACTATAAAAGTCAATACTGCTTAAAAGCTCTAAACTTACGAAAAAATGCTAAAACTCAAAATGTTTGCTACTACAAATTTATAAAATAAAGACACTTACGAGATTACTGTTACTCTAGTGAATTGATAAAAAAAACATCGAATTAGTCATCACTTGGTCTCATGTAAGAATTTGTCGTTGATCTTAGACCAGCGTGATGTAATAACCTGAATCTGCAGATTCCAGTATAAATATCAGGAGATTTGCATTAATTCTTCGTAATACCTACAGAACTCACTGAGATTACTGTAATAACAAGTAGTTCCGAAACTGGCATATTTACGCTAACATTTAATACGATCTGTACACATATATATGTATATATACGCTGAAGTAAATTACATTATTGAGGCGAAAGGAATTTCGAATGAAAGAAATGATGCCCATTAGATAACAATTTATACATATTTACAAAAGAAAACATTTTTATTCAAAACGATGTCTTTTTTACTCGAATTTCAGTGTACTCATAAAAGCATATATATTAGATGCACCTACAGATGACAATATTGACATCAGACTAAAATCCATTATTGAATTCGATCGATCGTTTTTAGCTGGAGAATAAAAGTTTGACTCAGAAAATAGAAATTCAACTTGACTTAATCGTCACTCCAAATGACAGTTTTACCAACTCCCCAGCTTCTAAATCCGATTATAAATGGTCGTCGCTAATATAAATAATAAATCGATCTGCATGACGTCAGCTCCACGCAGTGTGACGTAATTAACCGACGAAAATGAAATGCCGCAACAACGATCAAGGCGCGTACGAAGTTCAGTGTTCGCACCGTATAGTGTAGAAGGCTCAAACATTAAGTAACCCTAACAAACAGAATACGAGGATTATGAACGACACTCCGTTGTGGTTGCATAACTCGTACTATAAATCCGTTAGTTCACCTGTCACAGCCCTTTACATTTTCCTTTGGTAGCTTATTCTGTACGTACTAGCCTATTCCCTATACAAGTAGGCAAGTCACTATATTCATGATAAAATGTCTCGGACTTTGGCTTATTTTTCGTTTATTTTGGTGCATTGCGGATGTGAGTTCTAAGTTCGTAAACAAAGAATTGTTATTTATTTAATTCAATTTGATATTGTTCGAAGCCAACTTTTAGGATTGTACAGTGATTGATAGCTGGTGATTTTGAAAATTGCATTATTTGGTTAAGTTATTGGTTGTACTATGTCTTTTGTGTACACCGAGAAAAAGGTCCTCTTCGAGAAAAAAAACACATGTCAGGTATACGATATGAGCCTGTTTGTACCGTAGAAAAGAATCGAATAAAAGAATTGAGTATACACCACATTACACAAGTACGAATAAAGTATACTATAAAGTCCTTAGAAATTAATGCAAATGTAAGTCGAAAACAATTGAACGGGTACTTTTAATAATGAATTCAATGTAAATTACTTCGAAGACCATTCGATTATACAAAAGCACGCGTTTTCGGAATGTTAAAAATGCTAACAGTACTCTTGCAATGGAAGCAAAGGAGGATGGCACCCATGGGTAAGGTAAATTCTCACATCGTAAAGGGAATGCTCGAAACCATCGTCATCGTTCAGAGTACAAAAAAGTGATGTATGCTAACAGAACTGACCTTTTGAAATTCTAAAGTGCATTAATAAATTTATTGCTTCTATGGATTTCAGCTCATCTAGTCGCAGGAGCCGAGTTTTTACCAATTTTCAAAACAAGGTTTTACTGGTTGGTTTTACTTTTTTTGTATTTACATTTATATGAGAATTTTATTATATCATTTTTAATTAACTGATTAAATTCAGAATGTCGTCAATTTTCACTAATTTTTCTTTTCATAGTATATCTTTAAATTTCGTTTAATATGCATTAAATGAAGTCCATTGAATGTATTCAAAGCTTTCTTTTTCATCGCATTATAATAAAATAAACGTTTTAACAACAGAGGAGGTGCACGCAAATGAAGGTAGTATTTATCAATAAAAAAGGCGACTTCTTTGTTAAATTCACAGCTAACAGTGCAATTTTCAATACAATCTGCAGAATAATTTTATCATATATAGTCCTTCTATTCTTCCTGTTAACGGATTCTAAAGAAAATCCAAAGGGCTGCTTTGAAAAAAATCGATTTAAGTTAATGTAATAATTTTCTTAATTTCTTTCATTTTACTTGCTGGTAGCGGAGACATTTTTTTTAAATAACCTACTTTTTAGACAGTAAATGGAGATTATGTTTATGATCATCTTTTTACAGGAAGAATTGAATTTGCTCGTAATCAGTCTCCTGTCTTGATAGGAATTATTAATTATTTTATTATTATTATTTTCTATATTATTCATTGATAAATAAATCAGAATATTTTTCTACGAAACTGAGTTCTTATTTAAAACATTTAATAAAAAATAATGTTTTAAACATTTTTTAAATAAATAAAACATTTTATATAACACTTCATATAACAAACAAACAAAATAACAGAAAAACAAAACAACCAATGCACTATTTAGTCGCAATCGTTGTTAGATTTTATTTCGTCATACATCATGAAAAAAAAAATTATAATTTTTTTATTTATCAACAATTTTATTCTTTCAATAATGTTGAACTATTTTTTAGCGCTGTATAATATATTTCTAATATATGCATCTTCACAAACGTTTTTTCTTTATTTTTTTCGGAAATCGTTTCAAAGCTACATAGAGTATGTTACATGCATTTCCAATCATGGGTAGTTCCTCAGGCGATCATCGTTCGCTAAACACACAAAAGGGAGTTTGATTTGTAAAATTAGCTAAATTTTTAAACAACCCATTTCAGTCTCAAAATCATACCTTGAGGATCTACAAATTGTTGAAAATAGGTATAAAATACAAACAGCTTGGAAAGTAATTAAAAAAAATGTTTACCCTTCAGTTACAGACAGCCGGTTAAAAAAATTCTGAAAGTATAAGATAGTTCAAGAAAAGATTTTTATTCAAGTACTAACCAATTCAGATAATTGTATATATTCGTACATATAAATATATTGATATTTTACATAAATTTCGGAATATATGCGCATATACAATAGAATTGGCTTTGACTGTTTCTTGTATTTAAAATGGAGCATCTGGTTGTTAAAGCATTTTTTGAACTGCCTAGTTCTTCAAATCTATATTTTAAGCCAAAAAATAAAATAAAAATAAATAGTTCCATCTGACCGAAACACACGTAAATTAAAATCTCTTAACTTCGAATACTCGTAATTTTTACGAGAACGCACAAGGAGCTAATTATTCCGAAATCCAGTTACGTTATTTCGTCAAACAATAACATCACGTTCTCAGACTCAAGTGCACACACTCAAGCCACAATCACATATACATATATCCAAAGAAAAGCAGAAGATCATACATATACCCCATATAACGAGGACTTTAGGAGGATAGAGCCATGTCCATTTTGCAGAAGCAGAAGCTAATCTTCTAAGCCAAGTTCGCAGCTGCTCGCAAGACGGTAGAGGCCTTAAGTCTTTAGGTTTACTCAGTGAACTCGACGCTATAGCCACAGGTCTTATATACCCGCACCACTGCAATTCAATTAACGGAAATGCATTCACCATTTGTCCTACGCCACTATACACTACACTGCGACTGACGTTTCGTTGGCTTGTCTTTTGGTGACGTTTTTATTATTATTTTTTTTTTACTAGTTTTCTCTCTTTCGGGTCATCGGTTACGTTCATACACGCTGCTGTATTTCGACAGGACAGTCGACCGGACGAATTGAGATTGGCATACAAGAAAAGGGTTTAATATGTTAATTTAAGTTAAAGCGACTTCGTATATTACATGGATTTTCACATTTTATTATTAGAAATACATTAATTTTTTAAAGTAATTTTTCGTTGTCTTGGAATGTCTATACAAAGTATGTCCTGAAACTGAAGAAGAAAATATTTTTGGGATCTGAGGATTCTTTCAATCAAGAAAAAATTTACTTCTGTTATTAAAGAGATTCTATTCTCGGAAATATGCAAATAATGAAAATATATTTATTTTAAAAATAGTTTTTAAGACAAAACAAAGAACGAAAATAAATATATTTTTTAAATAGTTTTTAAGACATTTACAGACATTAAATCAAGGGAAAATTATAATTTTCTATTTTTCAATAATAAATGACCTTCGACATACTAGAAAATGTACGAGTTTTTCTAATATTATTTACATGCCAAAAAAGGTCTTCGAAAAGGTGAAAATTTAAAAGATATTTTGGTGATAATTTCCATGGCACATAACAGTTTGGAAGCAAATTTCAAGTACGTATGGGAATTTTCTTTTATGAAAATGGCGATGTATGTATTAATTAAATTAAAAGTGTCGATTAAATTTAAAATTACAACCGTATTAAATTATAAGTAGATCACGCAATGCTACAATAACTGAGTTGATGTATATTAAATTTTACGTGTGTTTAATTTGAAATAATCATAAATTTTCGCGAAGAGTTTACCATTTTAATTTGCATATTCATAAAGCAATATAATTTAGATGTATGTGACCTACCGTAGCTTCTATAACCAATTATAATAATGTCTGGTCACTATAATTATGAAAAATACATTAAAATAAGACGAATAATGCAATGATCATTTCTTTATAACATAATACAAAATACTGGATTTTAAGGAGGTTATAACACAATTCTAAAATAAATTTGTCCATTTGCTGGCTAATTTGACAGTACGCCTCATGGCGGTTAGAGCGAAAAGTTAGTGAAAATATTATTATTCGATATTGCAAATAAATATGTTGGATTTAAGTCTTGTTATATTACGGAATAAATAATAAGAATATACAATAAATCATAGAAGTATTTGTGCACTTGCGAGTTAACTTTATTATACGCCACCTACCGGACATTAGTAAATTTTATAAAAATATAGTTATTTCGTACAAAAACGCTTGATTTCGTAGTAAAAAAGCATCGTTTCGAGTCTAAAAACGTTTTCTTTGCTTCGCGATCTATGTTTTTTTATTATTCCCTTTTTTTATTATTATCAATACAATAAAATACTGTATACAGATAAAAATGACAAAACCTTGACTTCATGTACATAGAATAAAAATTTCCATCACATGTTCCAATGAATATCTCATTGTTCGACCTTATTTTCAACTCTCTACCAACCCACAATTCATTTCCCCTCGTCCACCAACTCACCTTCGTCAAGAAAAAGAAATAGAAACGTTCAGCCACGGCAATTGGAAATTAATCACGGCTTACTCGAAGCGACGTCAATTTTCTGGCAAATTGCAAGCTCTTAGTCGACGTCTCGTGCCTGTGTTCACGGTGTGATCGAACGCAACCAAAGTGTGTATTCTCTCTCTCTCTCTCTCTCTATATATATATATAGATATATCAGATATATATGTGTATTTCACCCCAAGAATCAACTGCATGCGAATATGCACACGAGACTTGAGATCCAAGCGCAAAGCTCAACTTACATTTACGACTTAGGGGTCGAGTGGTGAAGGTGATCGTTATCTTGAAAGCTCCGGTATTTAAGGGCTTGTCTCGCAAAATTTGGGTTAAAGAAAATTCTTTCCTCACTCAAACTTGGAAAGTTCAAACTATCAAACACAGGGGTTCATACGAGCCCTGGGCATTCGTATAGTCCTTAAGTAGAAAAAGGTCGGGTATGGTACACCCATCCTGTGTAAAATGTATTCATATAAAACAGCCGCGTAAAGAGTATATCGAAAGTATATATAAAACACGTGTAAAAACTTTTTACGCCCTTCTTACGAAATTTCTTACTCGCAGGGTGTACACGCACGAATTCCCACGTGAAAGTACACTGCCCTACTTCTGTACGTATTAAAACAAAAAAAAAAAACAAAAAAAAGAAACTGTCGTATACGAATACACAACAACTATAAAAGTATCAAAGTTAGCGCGTTACGAGAAGTAATATTACAAGAATTCCATTCGGTGTTTTGTATGATTAAGAAAAATCCTCTTATAGCCGTTATATATTTCGAGAGGCAATTTTAATAATTGAAAAAAAAAGAGAATAATAAAAGTCGGCTTATACTCTTTCGATTATACGAGCTTTCGTAATAAGTTCCGAACGCAATGGATAATCACATTAAATTTCAATCATTTAAGTACGCGCGAGGCTATTTGTTCTCTCGCCGATAGTCATCATCGCGCACTACTCCCTGTGTATCGATTCCTCCAAGCCGCAACGAAAACAAAGCAGAATGAAATTCAAATCGTCCATAATCCCTCTGCTACATCCATACACGCACAAGCGAATATTTCTCGTCGCAGAGTCTATGCGTGGAGTATACGTATACTTCGAATATTTAATTGATAAGCCCCTTCCATAGGGGGATGGGACATCGCGCGGCTGAAAAATCTTTCGGTCAGTCAATGGAAATCTTCCCCTTTTCGAAAAACCGCTTGGTCATCGGTATATTGGAAAAGTTCCCAGTACAATAGTCATCCTCTTCCGGCTTCTTACAAATGGATCGTCCTGTACTTCCCTTTTTTTGCAAAAGGTACAGGATATTTCAATATTCTCGAGAGCGTAAGATCACTAATGTAGAATAGCATTGAAGATTCTCTCTTTTGCACAGACACGTGCCGAAAAAAGAGAGATAGAAACTCCAGCTTTGAATTCGAATATTTGTCCTCGAAAGTGACTCTTGTCGTTTTCTCACGTTCGGTTCGAAAACTGCAAGCACGAGAGGGAGTTTTTCCATTAAGTTCAAGCGACACTTAGCGTTGTGTAGTTTATGTATCGTTGCGAATGCCATTTTGATATTCCGAGCGTGTGCAGAGTGAAAAACGACGTCTACGTTCCTGTAACGTGATTCGCATGAATTTTATTTGTTGCTCGGTATCCTATGCGCAAATTTGTGGACATGATGCTTTTTGTTCATTTTTTGTTCTTTGAAAAATCATGTGGATCGGTGCCCGATTTTTAGAATAATTATTTAGATTTCTGGCTTTATTTTTTAGAAATCTTTTAAAAACAGCGTGATGGAGTTGTACGTGAATTATTTGATTATTTGTCTGTGTTTTGCAAAGAGTTATTGTAAAATTCAAAATTTTTATTTGATCACGGTGAATACCTATTATTATTTATATCTAGAGTATATTATTTATTATATAGTCTATTAGTTATATCTAGAGTACGTCTCCAAGTAATCTAGTCTACTACGCAGATTGATGGTCACAGAGTAGCACATTAGTGTGTAGAACAAAGTTATCAGCAACTTATTCAGACACTTGATAAGTTGCCGATAGCTTTGTTCTCACACTATTCGTCCACTGTACATTCGAATAAAGTATACGATTACAAATAAAAAAATTAAAGACATTCACGATAACGATTAATACTAGCAGAAATAAATTAAGTGCAAATAAACGAACAAAATAATAATAATAATAAAAATGCATGAGTTTAATTAATGAAAGTATATGTTTCATTTAAAATAGTAATTCAATGAGAAATTATATATAGATATCTTATGCAGAAACCTGTGTCGTAACCAATGCAAATGTACCTGTTTAGTCTTCGATTACGCAAATCAACCCTCAATAATTTCTACAGACTAAGTATGGAAATAATTGATGAAAGTACTAGATTAGTTTTGATAATAAATATTTAAAATGCATGATTAGCGTGAAAACGATATAAAACCTTCTAAAACATTATTCACACAAACTACTCTCCTAATGTTTATTTATCTCGGAATAGAAATGTTCAAATAATCCATCCTCAATAAAATAACTCCAAAATATTTTTGATAACGCAGCCATAATTTACATTTATTCCACCGTTTGGATATTAGAAATTTTTTTTTAACTTTCAACTAATTTAAATTAATGTTTGCTATTCATTAAATTTAAGATCCTAGTGTTCATACCATAAAGGAGACTATCAAAGACCATTTCCGTAAATTATGAGCCGAATACATAGACTGGTTTCTTTTGAATCTTCCAAACAGTTAATTTTCTATTTTAACTTCTGGTTGAACCTCTTCGTACCTACTAATATTAAATAATATACGTATATTTTACGACTACATTATTTTAAATTTTAATTTTTCTAAAACATATAAAAAGATATTATTGAAAACGAAGATATAATCCAGAATAACCAATCAGTATATCAATATATCTATCAAGACATATTAATTATTATGTTCTGAAGTCAACGAAAGAAAACCTTCCGTGCGAATGAAGAACCTGAAATATCCTTTATCAGATGAAAAAAAGAAGAAAAAAAGACTATACAGCCGTTTTCAGTTTTTTCAAAGCGGTGTATGCATATAGGGGGTTATCATAAAGTTCTTTGAAAGCTCGCCCTCCTTTCGGAGTGAAAACATGCGTGTCGCTGGCTGCAACAGGATGTTTGTTCGCAGAAAAGTCGATAATTCATTATTCTCGCCGTTGGCTATCTTTCTTTCTCCCCTCTCGCGTTGTCCTTTCCTTTGCACCTATATATATGTATATATATGTATTGGTATCCGGGCCACCTGTGCGATATCTACAAAGCGGTACCGGATGAAAGGTCCACACGCCACGAGAGTTTAGCAAAACAATCCGAGGCCACGGTGCAATGAATTTTTCACAGAGACATTCAGTTTTATTTTATTTTTTTTTTCCTACTCTTTCGAAGCTCGCATTGTTTCTAATCGCGATGGAAAACTACGGAGTGTAAAGAGCTATTTTTTTTCGGAGAATATCAATATGGAAATAATTGGGAAGGTCGAAGGGTTCGGTACTATTATGTACTGGAAGGTTTGCCAGAATCGATAGCAGTTTGTTGTTTTAGTTCAATTGTTGTTTTCACGGTGTATAATGGAAGTTCGTTGTTGTGCCGTGTAAAATGTGTACATAATTGAAGGCGAGAAGTTTGGAGCTTAATGTGCAACAATGCATCATTGCTATAGCTGAAATGATTAAATTATACCAAATTTGAACCTTATTGCGTATAATAATCATTGACTAATTTTTATACTTGTGGGTTAATTTGCTGAGACGCCGCCTATCGGATAGTACGAAAAATTAAGAAAAATATGCCTTTTTACAAAAGCGTCTGATTTTGCAATAAAAGGAACATCCTTTGATCCAAATGAAAATCTAAGAAGCTAAAAAGATCATTTTTTTGCCTCAAAAGTATCCTTTCTTCAGTTGCACATCCTACAATCGTGATTTTTATTCAAAACTACAAAAACACCTCCTGTGACATATTACATCGCGTTAGAAGGTAAAACTCACAGTAGAATTATTATATTCACGGTGTATAATGGAATTTCGTTGCCTACAGTATAAAATATGTACATAATAGAGGGCGAGAAGTTTGGAACATATTGTGCCAACGGGTTGCTTCATTGTTCGGTAATTGTGTGCAGATAGATATATTAAGTTTATCTGAAATTATATATTCTTAGGCAGGTATAATTTTACTTTCTCGCATTAACGTCGTACGGGCTTATTTTAAAAGCCCTCCCCCCCTTCCCCTCGACCCCCACGAGTAGCAGCTGCTTTCAAACTGAAGTAGTTTAATTACAACTGGTACGCGACAGCTTGACGGTAATAACTAATAGTAAAATTAATTTTCAGACGTTTAAATGAGCACGATTGAAATGTATTTGTCCTTTAAATTGATGATAATATATTATAATTAAATTGGACTATACATCGGCAAAAGAATTCAACAAACTCACACCTATGCATACGTACACAAATCGAAAGAGCAAACTTCATTTCTGATATCTATCACCAAAACATCAGAATAAACGAGATTACGTTAATTATAGTGTAAACTCATCGATATATCGTTGCCGTACAGAATTTCAAGATATAATCCAAATTTACAATTATCAGACGTGGGAAAATGGATTACAGATATGGCTCTCTCTCTCTGTCTCTCTCTCACTCTATCATATATATTATACACCTGTATATATATCATCCACAATTCTGGTGCTTCGGAGAAAAGCCACGTATATAATATGTATATACCAATACAATTAACTGAAAATAATTCATCGACAAATATTCCCCGGCTATAAAAGCCCTTCACTATTTTTCCATTAGACTTTAACGAACGATGATCGAATCCGATAAGCGGTCACGGAATCTACTTATACGGAAACCACGTAGCTCGTGTTTGCTCTTGCGCTATTAAGACTTTATTATATCGAACGGCGCAAAATGAAAATCGACGTGGGAGCTTCAGTCAAGCGGATAGAACCTGACTACTAATGAATAGTTCTCATCTCATTGGGTGTTAACGTTTTGATCCTGTGCGCTAAGTTTCAACCTTCGATAGGATTTATTATCGTTTTATGTTCGTTTTTTTTAAGTATATAATACGTCAGTCGTTGTATGTTTAAGGATTGTACATTTTTTATTTGCTTACGTTTTTCGTAAGTATGTCAATACGTCAGTCGTTGTATACTTGACGAATGTAAATTTTCTGTGTGCTTGACTGACTGTAAGAGTAATTTGGATTAATAATCGTTAATATTTTATATGTTTAAGCCTTGTTCGATTATGGAATAGAATACAAATAATAAAGTAAATCGATGAAGTATCATCAAGCTCGGAAGTATCATGTATTTCAAATAATTCTAAAGTCTAAAACTTAGTACGAAAAATTATTCTATAATTAATGGCACAATAAGGCTTGATATCGACATTTTTCTTTTAGTTTGGGTAATCTAATGATTATATTTCTATTAGCTTAAAATAAATTAAAATATAGAGTATATCTATAGAGTATCTATTTTTACGTAGATTTTTTTTTCATAAGAATGTAATAGGTAAATCGATATATCCATAGTCAATAGATAATTTTGCATTTTTATGTGATATCTAAATTATAAATAATAAAAAAAATTAATTTTATGATGTAGCGAATATTCGCTATTTAATACTGCCTATTTTTACCGATATTACATTTAGCTATTAGGTTAAGTGAATATTTATTAATTAATAAAGTGTAGTCTTAGATATTACCATACGATATTTCGTCATTATTATTTATTCAATATATATTATTCAGTAGAATCAACAAAACCAGAATTCATTCTTGGATTTACAATTATAGTAATATTATTGTTACTACCTGAAGCTCGATTTGTTATAATATAAATTGTATTAACATTATCACATGGAAATTTTCAGCGATTTGTTACCAGTGGTGAGTCAACGAGTTTCAAAAGAGAATAATGATGTTGGACACTGTTTCTAAAAATTTAATTAATTCATTCGGTCAATTATGTTCATATATTTAAACAGTAACATATTCACTAGTTCTATTTATAGTGAATTCACATTACGAAATCATGCAGTTCATTATCAAAGATTTAAATAGAAATTAAATTTCTACACTGACAGTAAGGCCTTTTGAATAAAAAAAATAATCTTGACTAGTCAAGAGGAAAAATTAAGTTGTATCGCTTTGCTTCAAAATTTTTTATAAAAATAGATCTGCTTATGATAAACAATAAAAAAAATTTCATTAATTAATCTGTATTTTATGTATTTTATTTTGAATACTTTTACGTGTAGACTAATTTATCTGAATTTTATCCATTGCATGTTGATTAATTCAGAAGCAAAATGGAACTTCGATTACTCGAGAGATAGACTTGAACTGAGCAAAGAAATGATAAATGATTATATCGTGAGTTTCTTTTTTAAAATTAAAATATTTAATATGCAGTTATGTATTAAAAAGTTAAATTTTAATTAATTATTAAAAATAATAAACTACATTATATTAATCATTATTATTTCTGTTATCAATTTTATTCCTGTATTATCAGCACTGACAATTGGTTCGAATTGAAGCTTCCAAAATGTCACTAATTTAATTTATCTCCAATTTACGTTTTACTCATTACACGTCGTATTTAGAGCAGACAAAAATGTATTATCAGCAAATATCCAACGTTAGAAATATGAAAATGTTGTATGCCAGAATAGATCGATGGAAACTTTAAACAGTAAATATCTCGGTAATACGATAATCGTGTTCATACCCAAGTTATTTCGCAGTTAATCATGTTTATTGTTAATGATATTACAAACGTATCATTGAACTATAATCATATCGAAAAATAGTGCAATTTTTATTATAATCGAATTAACGAAATTTCAATTTTCTTCAATTTCGCGCAAATCACCTCTGGTGAATGATTAACAGGTCGGGCTATAGTCACGTTGACGATTACAATTGGTCAGATTTTGTATTGAAATAAATATCCATTTGAAGCTCCAGAAATTCATTTCAGCGGAAAAAAAAATAATTTTGAATAGCTTGGAAAAATATTCTCGAATTCGTTACCCAGTGGAAATGTATCCGATTTCCAAACGTGTGGACAACAAGTCGAATAAATGTACGAAATGCTTTTAGTTGAAGTAAATTTCAATATGTGGTACACATTATCGCTATTCAATAAAGAATTAAATATACTAAAGTTTGACCACTTGTAGGCTGATTTGACCAGACGCCCCCTAGCGGACAGTACAGATTGTTAATGAAAATAAAACCATTAAACATACCTAACGAATAAATATGCCATAATATTTAAGCCTCGATATAATGTAGAATAAAATAGAATAGAAACAATATAGTAAATCATAAAGTGGTTTTTCCATTTGCGCGTCAATTGGACAAGACGTCACCTACCGGATCATTTTGTACAAAACAGGTTAATTTTCTTATCGAACCAAAACAATTGTACGAATTAAAGATTATTCGTATTGATTGAGAAATATAATTATTTAATTCTAAAGTGTAAAACTTATTATGAAGTAGACCCAATCTCGTCTCTAAAATGAAGGTCAATAAAATTATATTTTAAGATTATTGATGATTTCATTGATTAATTACGCGTTGACTGTAATTTTGTTAAATTTTCTATAAAGTCAAAAATGTCTTATGGAATTAAACGTAAATATTACAAATCTATTTGATAAGTATCGTTGCACTTCTAATTCTATTTATAAAAATATTCCAATAAAAATTAATTGATTCCATTTATCCTAGAATTTTTCTTCAAAATTTCCAATAATTAACGAACTTTGAAAATTTTTAAAAACTCGGTACTTTCCCTCCAGTTACTCTCTGGCTTACCGGGGCTTTTCGCCAGTCCAATTAGCAGTTCAAAACTCACACGACTTTTTATCATGAACAAAATAAAAGTGTTATTTGTAAACGGAGGAAACACAATAACTCACAGAAGTCCTAACAAACAACCCGAAAAGACGAGCAACAGATCCGACCTCGTAATAGAGTACACTTCCTAAAAATCATTAAGTTACTCCCTGCACCTTAACGATTCAATCTAAAGCCGTCTGCACTTGCTTGGAACGATCCAATCTCGTTACAGTGCCCTAGAAAAAAGTCTCAACGTGCAGTATTACCGCCTTAATACACACACACATACATACACATATACAGCAACAAACGAGCATCGACATTGCCTAGAGGGGGTGGCTTGTCTCCGTTAAAGCTATTAAATTCGATAATCCTATCGGTCATCTAACTATCCGGAAAATATGAAGCAGCAGCAGCAGTGGTCGCGTAATAATATTAGGTTCCCCCGTTGCATCAGAGGGATTGACTTCCAAGGCGATGATGTCCATCACCGATGTAATTTACGCGAGCACGGGCTGAGAGGAAAATTCGACTCAAGCTCCAAGTTGACACGATGTCCTACAGTGTATATATGATATGTGTATTGATGGTAGATGTGGTCACTCATGTATACTTTGTTTCATCGGATTTCGGATGGAAGTGTATTGAACGAGAGAAGCTTTATTATCAAAGTTTGCTTCTGGTTGTATTGTTTGTGTATATGTAAGTTGACAGAAGTCTTGATGAGGACGACATTGAGGTTATTGCATTGAGAGAATCTAGTGTGTACCCAACGATTTATTGATTTTTCTGACACAACCTTGAGCTGAAATTAATTACTCTATGAGTTTAATATTATTGAAATTGGAGTGAACGGAGTATGATGCAATTTTCAAAAATTACGTGCCGATCTAATATAGTCTTGGGATTCGAAGGATTTTTCTGGAATGATCAACTTTGTTTGACGTACTGAAACAAGGATAAACGTCATCAGTTCATCATACGCATACTACCCGTATAATAAATATTTTTGGTTAGGTTCAGAAAAAACTTGACGTAAAAAACGATGTAACCGTAAGAACTTTGATAATAGCTAAATATCATGTGTCGAGTTAGTTGACACCTTAAAGAAGAAAATATTAATAACGCACCGTATCAGATCATTCTTTGAAACAGATTTACAGTTTTTATCTACTTTAACAAACTAAAGTTGTTCTTTACTCATTTCACTTTTAGTATTGGTATCGACGTTTTTCTCCAATATCTTTTCTTCCGTACTTTGTCAATGAGTTGAAGAATCGTGGTGTCCAAATCATACGTTTTTCTAAATAGTAAATAAGGCAACAAAGAACATTATTTGGTTTTTTGCGAATTAAAAATTTATTTCAAAAATTAGTTCATATGGTTTAAAATTTATTTTAGAAATCACTTTCTTTTCTCATGTTACAACCTATATTTACATCTTAAATCTCTTGGACGACCATTTGTTCCAAAAATAAGCAGTTGAAGCAAAAGAAAAATCGTTTCTAGCAAGATTCTTTTGTCTTAAAAGGATCGTGTTGGTTAAACGTGAATCATCGCAAAAGATTACGTTCACTTCTAAATATATCCAATCATAATTAATAATACTTATAATTGAAGCAAATTTTAAGATTAATTTAAAATAATTCAATATACTGATAATTTTACCACTTGCAGGCTGATTTGATTAGACGCTTCCTAGTAGGCATTATTTGAGACATTCAGGTTTATTCCGTTCGATTAACAACGATGTTTCTTTCAAATCAAAAGGATTCAGCCAAAAAGACTCATGAATATTCCATTTCCTTTACTGTAAAAACTATTTATAAATTTTCAGTATATTATTCGATCGACATATAACTAATTTAAAAATAAGCATTTAGGTTTGACAAACAATCGATACAACGTGATAATCATCAATTATTCACAGCTTTAATCCAACGTGTTGTTTCGTCCAGTGAGCGATAAGCTGGATGTCCATCAGATCGAAATGCAGAACTCGTGGGTATTGCTACAGAAGCTAATCTACCTCGCAACTAGTACCTTCATTTCCGTACTCGGGGAATATGACGAACGGATTGATAAATTTTCCAACACGATGTTTATCGTTGGTTTGTTCGACAGATTTTGCGTACTAGTTCACCAACTGCGGCTCTCCCACACGTGTATTTTATAATTATCCCTTCGACCGCACAACTCGTAATCGGAATTCTGCCGATTTTAATTTAATGCCGAACATCGACGTATTTCCGTGGATAATGGCAGATTTGGCACGTTTAATCGTTCGAGCATTATGGTCAGTACACGTTGTGATTTTGGTTAGAATATAGGTGTTGCTTTCGCTATTTTCTATTCTGTTTTCTTTCTCGCAACGAAAGTATGGCTTTTTTCTCTGAAACAAACAAGAAATTAATGGTCTACTTGACGGATGACTAATAACCCCACGGGTCGTTGGCGGCGCGGTAAATATTTTATTTTTAGAGGGTCTTTGCAAGCTCGAATTAGTTGAAGTTTGCTCTTGATCTGCTATCTAGAGATTAGGTATTCGCTGGAATAATAAAACGAAGAGATGACGCGACAGATCATAAACACCGACACAACTCAAGCTAAATTGTTATGGAAAATAAGTCACATCTAACTTTCGTCAAAAAAAACAAAGACTTCAGCTTTCAATGTGATAATTCATAGGGACGTGTCCAGCAGAATGACACAGCTGAGCAAATAACACCGTTTTCAATTTTCAATGACGAAACTGTGCCATCTCATTTTTCATGCTTAAAAATCGTCGCAGTTGATTTTCTCACCAGAAGTGGCGTGTTCAAATACAGTGGACTTAAAATCAATGCCGAAACTTTTTTTCTCTTACTCCTAACGTATAGACTGTTTGATGCTAGGAATGTAAATTTATTGTTTGGATTAACGGAATAATGCATTCTTGATTATGTGTACTGCAAAGTACTTTAAACCAGAGCGATGTTGATGTTGCTACTCCAAAATTCTAATTAGAATTAAATTATTTACATGAATTTACTGATTACATTTCCATCAAATTTTGTGAAATAGAGCTTAAGTTGTGGAAGATTGCACTGTTATTTAAGTTTGACAAATTACATTGGAAGAATCCGGTTGAATATTATGCAGGTATTCATAAATTTTAGCTTCAGTTCAAACCTGGCATACCAGTATTAGGTCAGTGAAGTCTCATAATTTTGGCCCATTCTTATTATTTCAATATCGAAAGAAAGGTTTGATACTGATTACAAAGAGCATACCAGACGACTGTAACTAAAAGGCATATTTACCGGCAAATAACCAGTAGACCGTCATTTCTAGTAATGGCAATTCTTGTACTGATAGAAAGAGTCATTTGACCGAAAGTCCTCGTTAGTTTGAACTATAAGTTTTTCATTCCATTAAGAGCAAATGAATATTCGTTAATCTTCAATATATATGCATTAGTTGATGCATGATTGCTGTATCATCCAGGATTTAGCCGTAACGGACCATATTTTAACTATCAATGTACATGAATTTTGATTATACATTTATGAACTATCAATTCACGGACTTTACATTTAATGAATCTTTCTTATCGTTATACCACGGCTAAACTTCATTATTGGATAATTCTAAGTCAGTTGCATGAGTAAATACACGGAATTTATTTAAATGTAATTAGAATTTTGGAGTAGCAACATTGGTACAGTACTAGTTTGAAATACTCTTGTAGAGACGAATACAAATATTACAGAATCGGTAAAGCGTTGTTTTCACGTACTTCACCAAAATGGATTTTCTAGTATGTTTTGTTCAGTATAAATTAAATACTAGACCAGTATTATTTATTGCACTTTAATGTATTGAGCTGTTGATCAATTCTATGAAGAATAAGAACGGTACTTTCTTAGTGCCCAGTGAATCCTGGCATGATGAGATTAAGACATACTATAAACATATATTGCTTGAACACTTTAAGCCAAGTCTGTACTAACATTATTGGCATAAAACTCTAATAAGATTTAAAGAATTTACGTGTATTTAATTACTACAATTACATCAGATTTATGGAATACGTATTCAAGTTCAAATTGGTTTAAAGCTTTTTGGGTCAGAAGAATTTGTCATAGCAGTATTAGATCCAGTTATTGCAACATTAGTACAATTTGAGTCAGCAGTAGCTTTCTTACTAAGGTTATTTGTATTAAATTAGCGTTTTGGGACAATAACATTGACACTACTGGCTTGTACCAATATATGCATTACAACATCGGTAAAGTAGTTGACTAATCCAGGTTTTATGGTTCGGTCTTATCACGGCAGTATTGATTAAATACTGGGCAAATAGTAATCGCTCTATTATTCACAATCAATCCGAAATACTCTGCCAGTAATACTACCCTCATATAAGTACTCGGCCAGTTCAGATATCATGGTCTTATCACCGGGTATTTATTAAACGGTAAAGTTGCAATTCTTGATCTAGTCTTGAATCATTAACGCCAGGCATCTCATCTCTAGTTTACAACTGACATAACCAGTGAATTGAACTAGTACAATATTATAATTATGACCCTTTCTTATCATCCCGAATATTTACCATTATAGGTCGACAGCTATTCTATTTAACATTATTAATATTATATACCGTCAGTAACTGGAACTTTTACCAAGGTTATTAAGATGGGCTATCCACTGTTATTCACCACTGAATGGTAATAAAAACGGAAATGACTTACTCTTCATTAGCAAGAGTTCCATTACACATATCAGAACGTTGCAGCGCAATTACTCAAAGAACAGCACGATAACATTGTGCAGTTCTACGTACATTAGTTTGATGTAAATGAATGATGACACGAGGAAGATGAAGGATTCAATCAGTCGGTTTTAATTACACTCGGGTTAATTAAGCGATAATTCGAATACGACACCTTGACACGAGCAGAACGCATCCTTTGTTTACGATCTCATACTCTTCTCCTCAACAACAATACAGTCACTGTAATATATATGTAAGTAACTTCATAGAAACAATGCCATAAAAGGCATGTATATATACACCTTCATCGGATTCCCTTTTCCTTTAGCCGTACACCTCATTCAAGGAATATCAAAACAAAACCCGAAGCTCAACAAGCCGGAGTCGATCGATAAAAAGCAATTAATCAAGAGCATCGTGGAGTTATACAAGTTAAAAAATCAGAAATCAAACGTCACAAACCAGAATTTCTATCAGTCGAAGAGAATTGAAGGCTCAACACACAAACGCAGCTATAATCCGTTGTAGGAGGTAGCAGTTTATCGAATGAAATTGTCGGCGGTCGATTGGCCGTTTTCCTTCTGAGACGAGCAACGGGAATAATTAGCGGTTGAAAATTAGCGCGGCCGGAAGAAGGAGAGAAAGCGAGTGAGTGAGAGAGAGCGAGAGAACGTCCTGTTTTTCCATGCCTTGGATTACGCGAAGGCGCTTCACAGAATCGCGCGAGTCGAGAGTCTTGGAAATTGTCGGAAGTAATGAGACTAGACAACCCCGTTGCATCTCTCTGCTCAACGAGCGGAAGTCGTTGTCGTCGTTATACCCTACCTATATATCTCCACTTTCTTGAAGACAGGGTGAGAATGATGGGACGAATAGAGAAATAGAGAGAGAGTGAGATGGCGAAAAAAGTGGGTAATTAGAATAAGGAAAAGAGATAATGAATTAACAGAAAATTAGTTTGCTTTCTTTACGCTTAACAGCTTTTTTCCAGCTATACTCCTCGGTATAACCAGCCTTTTAATCCGCGATGGAAAATTAATATTTAATTTGTTTCTTTCTCTCTCTTTTTTTGCGTCCAATTTAATATCGAAGCTGAATAAATGGAACGTGGAGGGGAATTGAATCCGCTATCTCGCGAAATCAAATTCAATTATAAGAATAAAATCAATCAGAACACGTTCAACCATAACATCATTAGAAAGCTGTATCTTACAATGTTGATGATCAGTCAGTTGAAAAAAAGGGAAACGTAGGAGTCTTAAATCTCGACAATGTTACCAGCCACAGACAGCAAGAGGAAGCGGAAGCAAGTAAGAAAACGACGCCACAATATCGGATTAGCCGCAATAATCCTCTCCGCAACGAGCCTCGTTGCTCTGGTAAGCAAAGTTCGAGATATCCCAGATGTGCTTCATACAATATACGTAAGCTTTCTCCTCTCTGTCTCTCATAACAAATGTGCCGACATCGTTGAAAGAGAGTTAAGGCACCTCGAGATGACTGAATTGAATATTGTCTGCAGAACGAGTTAAGCACCAGACGATTTTCCCCACTACTTGATTTCACTCCACAGTCGATCATCTTTCAAATACAATCTTCCGCCTGGTATCTGATTATGTATACATATAACTGTGGATGATGGAATTGGATTTTATCAGAAACATGAGTTTCTTACAATTTCCACTGATAAATTAAAAGAAAAGTGAGCGGAAATTTTGACAAAGGCTGGTCCGATTTTATTTTACAGTCTCGTGGAATATGCTGGTGCTGTTCCTCCTTTCGTGCATATATACATATATATATTTTTTTATTTTACTACGTGTGTATGCACGTGGAAAAGTGCAGCCAGTGAGTTTAGTGCCGCAGTTTTCTCCCGCCACGACAACGACTTTCTTTTTATTTTTTATAATAGTTCCTCGCCCAGAGGCGAATCACATGGATGTATATATACTATATCGAGTATAAAAGCGAGGCTTGCAGTCGCAATAAAAAAAACGACTGTCTCAGCAGTAGGAGCTTCGTAAACGAAGCTCCGTACGATACAAGACGAGACATCTTGCAAATATACTGGTTTCTGGTTCATTCTATTTTGACACTTCTTCGTGTGATCATATACCGATTGCTTTGATATCAACGACAGGGTCGGATGCTATCGTTTCTAAAATAGACACTTTACAACCATCCTGATAGTTGTTCACCATTGTTGCTTTAACTATCTTTTGCGAATAGATATATGGAAGTGCACCTGTGTCTGTATGTAAATTCAGTTTTGACAATGACATTTTGGGGACGCGCATTGGGATAATTAGGTATGCGCAGAATAATTCTGACTGATGCAGCTGTCGCCAGAATTTTCTTAACGTTAGTTTAATTAAACTCACTTCTCTTGCACGTGTCTGAATATACGCGTGTACACATTACGAAAGTCGTTGATGCTGATACTCACCTGAAACACACAACAAAGAAAAAAGATTGATATTAGTGTATAAAAGCTTGTGTGGGTCTACCTACAGGTATATACGCGTGAATATGGCGGGCAAATTCAAAAATTCTCCGGAAAAAGTATAAAAAAAGTCGTATAAAACCAGGTGACAAAACCATAAAATCTCCGACCGAAATAAAATAAAATTTAACGCGCGTTTAACTTGTCAGACGTTGACGTTTTATTTTTTTGCCTCGGTAATACGCAAAAGGAAGTATGCGCGCGCGTTCGCGACGAGGCCGGAGATTACAGTGGAAATGCGCAACCTCAACTCACTCCCACCCGTCCACCCCCATTTTCTCTGTCGTGGCATTCGATCGGTTGCAACGTCAGGCGACTCATACCCATTAAATTCAACGATGAGATTTTTTTTTTTTTGACGCGTGAAAGCGCCCTCCAAATGCTTTATACCGTTGTAACAATGTATTATATCCGACTGGAGAGTGAAAATTCTCTAGAATTATTTTACGTTCAACGCCGTGATGTAGAAGAAACTATTTCGATTTATTGAAGGTACCGATTTTACGGAGTTGTGTTATTTTAGGGTTGAGGTGATCCAAGTAATAATAGATGTTACTGATGTAGTATAGTAGACTCGTGATAAGTTGATGCTTTTTAGAGACATGAAAAATTTCTAAGAAACGGCAAGATATGAATGGCCTCTCTGATCTTCGTGCCTTTCAATACTAAGCTTAGTTGCTAGTACAACCGGTTACCTTCCCACCAACTTATTCAACTCTGAACACTTGCAGTAACGGGAAATGGCGAATTAGTATGCTTAAGCGATGTTGTGCAGGTGAATAGAGTCCTGCAGCAACTTATCGAGAGTCTACTGTCTGTCAGGAACGTTGGATCTTTGTCTCAGTATTGCGGCAATAAGTATAGGTCACAGAATTATAATGTACAGGCTTAATGCTGTTATGACAAATTTGAACAAGAGATGAAATTCCTAGTATGAATGGATCTAGGACCTAATATTGGATCGATGCAATGAATACAGTCTTGTACAAGTATTTGAAGCAGCGATAAGTAATATATACACTTGTATTCATTTCTCCAATTTACATAGAATTGTTGTAAATAGAAGTTTAGCCACGGTAAGAATTAACATTACTGGAAATACGGGCTACTACTGATGGTTTGTTGTTAAACTGTACGTTATTTGTAGTTAGTGGTGAACAACCCTTGTTTCGAATATTGGAATAATAAGAATGATCCAGAATTATGGTAATGCACTGGGCCTAATGCTGGTATGTCCGATTTGAACTAAAGCTGAAATTGAATAACACCTGTACGATGTTTGTCAATATTCTCTTAATGAAGTTTGCCAACATCACCTATATCTGAAATCTTCCGCGATTTAAGCTCTATGTTACGAGAATTGATGAAAATGTGATCAATAAATACACGTAAATTATTTCATTTTAGTTAGAATTTTGACTGAATTGATACAGTACTGCCTTTGAATACTTGACCATTACGTATTTAATGATATGGCCCGATCTTATAACTCCAATATTGATTGAATACCCGTTAAGTACCTACTTATAGTTCAGCAGACAAGCTCTATTATTGATCCAGTATTAGGCGATAGGTCTACTATGAATAATGTAAAAGATTATGTGTCGTGAGAAATTAGACTTAACTAAATCACCAGCTCTTAATTAAACAAATGGATCATCCAAAAATTTAATTAGAAACTTTTAAATACTAAACGACTTCCCAGGTATTCAATCATTTTCCAACTAATAAAAATGAAACATACCAGACTAAGTAGCTACTCTTAAAAACGAATTAAAATATTCAGTTTCATTTCATACCATCTAAATGTGTTACCCAACTTACTTTAGGAACTATAATATACTCCAACCCTCATCCAGCTCGACCCACTGCAATATTTACGTCTCTATATTCTTTTTCACACATCCAAACGAGGGTTTCCTTTGATCCACCCATACCACAAAGCATAATTCCCCTTTCTCCTCATAATTAATTCGTCTAACGTGCGCGTGTCATCCATTCAAATGCATATACACTCGAGGAATTCTCCAACTACTGTACAAAGTGCTCAACTGCAGTACAATCAAAGTCAACGAAAACCACGTCCCTCAACGAGCCACATTTCCCTGAGAACAATTATGCAACGTTATAATCTCGCGCACGCGCTTCTGCTACGCAACACAATCTATACAGTCAACTCACTCTCTGTCTCTTTCTCTCTCTTAGCACTTTTCGAATTATAATTCAATGAGAAAGCGCGCAAGTTTAACTAGAAAACTTAGGAGGAGAGAAAATCGCTCTAAATTAGATCGGAGATTCGAGAGAGAAAGTAAGCAAGAGAGAGGAGTTCCTAGCGCCTCCGTGTTCAAGTTTCAGCTTAGAACTTCTTTATAGCCCTTAGCGCTTCGTCTCCAAAAGGGAGGGGAGGGTGTGGAGGTTGAGAGCTGTAGAATAGAGGCTGATCGTTTTGCCAGATTTACGCACGTCCAGAATTTCTGGGAGATTGAGAGATTCCATCTTATATATATATATACACACACACGCGCATATATAACCATAAGACCAAAGCTTCTAAACAAACTGCCGACGTGTCGCGGCGTCACGGCCGCTTTATTAAATTTGCTTTATGGCTTGGAGATGAGCTGGAGGCCTTTGCCTACGGAGACCCGAGAAGCAAGTTTCTTAGCCGGATAGTTGTGAATATGATAGTTTGCGCGGAGGCGAGGAATTTGATGATTAAACTTTCACTCTTGGTGTTTTTCGGATATTCGCGGCTTTGCGAGGCAACCTTTTTTTTAATGATCAAACACCAAATGGGTTGCAGCAAGGGGAGAAAGCCTCGACTCAGCGAGAACTGCCGGAAAAGTACATACACAAAAGCTGCATCGACTCTAAATCCACCGGATGAACATTAGCGTCCCGAGTGAAACAGTCGTTATGTGTGTGCATATATATACAAAACAAACAGTGTATTCAAACGTCCAATGAAAAACAAGCTGATAAAGCATGCGAGGGTATAAAGAAAAAATAAACCGTCCACTAGTCACTTTTCCCACGGATCTATTTATTTTCTATGCCAGAAGACGCACTACTTCTGCTAGAGCCAAAATTAGTACTGCGGGAGTAAACAGAGATTTATTGTAGGACAGCTCCGCGGCAAGTGCACTCGTGGGCACTCTCTCTTTCCCTTTCTCTCTGTATACATAGACTCGCACACACAGACGCACCTCGGACGTGTCGTAAACACTTAGCCGAGTCGAGCCTGGAGATAACTGTTTGTTTGGAGTAGAGCATTTAGCGCCAGACGAGGATATTTAGGTCTATGGACGAAAAAGAATTTGCTGATTCGAGTTAGGGCTTTAATGAGAAAGAATACCCACTGCTTAGTTCAAGTGTGAACCACTGTATTAATGAGCTCGAAGTACGGATGCTGACGACGGAATAGTAAGATAGGAATTTACATTTGGAGTATGTTTAGTATGTATCTGTTCAGGCATTCCACAGGAGTTTCTCATTCTCTCCTCCCACTCCGATGGCTGAAGTTTTCAGATCGTTCGAACGTTTTGGATTTGTTTTAAACACGCCCCATCAGCGATAGCTACAGATTGCGAGTATTTTTAATTGAAATTTTGAGAATAATCGACTGGAGATTGGAGATGATCAAGAGGAAATAATTCGCGTACGTGATGTTGGGGAAAAATATTTTTTTTTTTTCATTGTTTTATTAGTGAGGAGTTAGTATTGATCTAATCAGTTCTGCACGAGTTTTTTTTTAATTTTCTCTGTTTTTTTATTTGTTTTATTATTGACGAGTTAGAGAGACGTATTGATCTTATCTGACCTGTTCGAGTTTCATAACGTTTCTATGGTGGTATTAAATATTCAACGTAAGTAAGGATTTACGATACCAACAGACAATACGATATTCGTGAAAAATATTGTGCTCTTCGACTTGAATTCAAATTTGTAATTCAGTGTAATATAATAATTAAAAAATAATAATATGATTAAAATTCAATAATTTATGTATGATTTTAATCAAGTGACATATCTCCAAATTCATCACAGGCTCTTGGAGAAATTGACGTTTTGGTGTGGTGAAAGGAATACAGTTCAATATATGATTTTCTTTCGATTATACCAACTTCAATTTCTGCGGACAAGCACTTTTCTGAAGATCCGTTACCAATTACTTAAAATAGACTCGATAAGATACATTATCGCATAAAAATATGGTCCAGGTTCAAAATTATTTTCAAATTCTCTACGTCCATAGCAAAGTTCGTCCTACGGATATAAGGGGGTGTAATACTCATCTTAAATCTTAAATACTTGAATCTTAATAAAACCGAAAGTTAGTTGCCCTCTGCCGTTACTTTCTCTATTACTATGCCAATTTTGAATTGAAAATATTAATAAGTTTGCGAGAAAAGCTTGAACGAAAATTAATAGCCACATTTTGTTATTAAAAATTACGTTCAAGCTTTTTTCGAAAACTTATTAATATTTTCCTTTCAAATTTGGCATAGTAATAGAGAAACTAACGGCAGAAAGCAACAAACTCTTCGTTGTGTGTTATTCAGTGGACTTATTATTGAGTTTTAAGCATATCGGCTCAGTCGGTAAAAGTTGAGTATGACACCCTATTAAAGTATCCTATCGCAAATTAATATTCAGCCCCATAATAGCCATGATTATTAGATCATATTTTCACGTTAGATTTCCCAATCTTCCGACAAATAGAATAGTCCGAAACAGTCGATACAGCTCGTAAGCACAGTATCTCTCACCCCCTAAAGCAGCTCCATTTCCCCCTAACTCGCATCACACAACATGAATATCTCTCTCTCTCTCTCTCTTATTCCCTCTTTCCACCGACAAAATCCGGCTTCGTATCAGCGTCGATCAGAGAGAAGCTCGAATCACGCCAAGAGAGAAAGAGAGAGAGAGTGAGCTTCTCTCGTCTTCGATTTCCGTCTTCGCCTCTCGAAAGCTTTGGCTGCAGCGCGTCGTCGGAAAAGCTGCTTTTCCCACGCAACCTCTATATATGATACGCAAGCGCAAAAAGCTTCAAGAGAGATATTTCGTCAGCCGGAATTCGAAATGGAAATTTGTCGCGAGTGAGCCTTAGCTTTTATTTCATTATATGCCTGCCTTCCACGCTCTGACGAAATGGAATTTTTCCATAAGTTTCCTCAACGAAGAAAGACGGTATTCTCGATCTTTGAACTGAAGTGATGCGCTTGGAAAATCGAACGTCCAAAGGGTTTCTTTGTTTTTGGATTTTGTCTTATATATATGTATTTTTTTGCGCTCTGTTTCCGCGATGCTTACTGGTATTCGAGTATTTTTCTTAACAAAAATACTCGAAAATAAAATTTTAAATACTTTTCGCAATAATAACATGGAGATAATTACTGCTCTAATGCAAAATTATCCAAAGTAAATTTTACGGTGAAATCGAGTATTTCAAAATTTACCGCCTTATGTTTAAAATCAACAAATCAAAGCAAGTCTTAATTGTCTTATCTGTTTCTCTTTTAAAATAATGTTTATTGTTTGAAAAAAACATAATAATTATAATACATAATTCAGAATTTTTTTAGTATCTTTAAATCCACCTCCGTTTTTGACGACCATCGACTCAAAAGACAGTTTTTGAAAAACTAATATACATACGTGTATATACCCTCAAGTAAAATACACAGCCAAAAGTCAATTAGAAATGTTCTCTCGCGTTCGTTAGAAGTACGAGGAATAAGATAAATGAAAACATTTTCGAGTATGTAGAGCGACTAGGCGGGCAACTTTTTGAATGAAACGAAATTTCATTACATCGCATATATACATATATATACACAGACACACACACAAACACCAGTACAGTCTCTCGAGAATTGAAACACATGAAAGTTGCCTACGATTGCATTCGCGCAATGAATTAAATCGTGTATAAACACGAGATATACGGAAAAAGATCCTTCGATAAATCTCCGAACTTTTCTTTCATCTTCCCCTTCAATCTATCTCCTATACAAGCCTCAAAAACTGAAGAATAACACGTCGAGTAAAATTCAATAACGAAACTCCGCTACACGCTCGTAAAATCATGCAAATGAGGCGCTAAAACTGGAACCGCACAGCAGCTCCTCTATACTTCTTCGTGAAACAACCAACCGCCTGTATACATATTGTTACAAAAGAAGAAGAAGAAGAAGAAGAAGAAGAAGAAGAAGCGACAAAGTTCGTCATCGTCAAGGGAGGAAAAAGGCTAGAAGTTCGCTGTCGAGGAATCTTCGCTGAAAGAAAGCTCGACCTGATGCCTCTACTGCTGTTGCTGTGGTCGTATACTTATTCTGGTTTATAGCTATTGCTGGGGAAGCACGACCAGAAGCTCTCGAGGATGGAAGTTTTTTTATTTTTTCTGTTCGTTCTTGGTAGTCGTTTTTCTTGCGTTTAGTTTCGCTTTTCTTCGGCTCCTTAACCGAGTGTTAAATAGCCATCTTCGTTTAACCGAAAATGTTTATCTTGCGCGCGGTATAATTTTAAGTGGCTTCCTGATTTTGCCCGAATTTACTTTTCAACTTCGATAATTATTTCATCCTATTTTATATATGTGTGTGCGTATGTACAGGAACGTTTTCTTTGGCTAATTAGCCAAATTATGAATACAATCGTAGGAATTGACCATTGGCCCAGAGTACTGGGCCAGTAGGCCCAGTATTGAAGTACTGGCTGGCTCAAATCTGGCACGCCAGTATTGGGCCAGTACAATATTACAACTCTGGCTCGTTCTTATCATCCCTATACGGAACCAATACTGGCTCTTTACTGGCAACCAGTATACTGGCTGTATTGACTCGTTGTTCCAGTACCGGCAATTCCTACTAGGTTGTTGATGAAAGCTTGTTAATTGTCTGGCGTGATGTGAGGAAGCGGGAGATAAATGAATTTTTCCATTGGAAAGTCATACGTGGATGAAGTTTTGAGGAGTAACTTGTCTTGAAATTCTGTATTTTGATCGAGTGAGCGTGAAATTGTGCTTTGCGGATTTTAGACTCTATAACACTGAAACACAGTGAATTTGTCACTGGTCTTGATGGTGACCCTACTTTTCACTTCAGAAACAGTGACATCGTAAACTTGGAAGCGGTGATACTAAACTCTACTCTCTACTATGGTATACGGTGTACATTGTATTATAGACGCTATTAAACTGGTAAAATTTACATGGACACTTTTGTATCTAGCGAATATTCATTATTTATAGAGTTTAGCGTGTATTTCGGATAAAATTGCGAATTTCTGCGAAGGCACGAGGTTTCTTGTGTCAAATAGGTGAACTAGTGAATTTTTCACTGGTTTTCCGAGTGACAAATTTGAAAACAACAAATCTTAATTTTGTATGATTTAATTATTTTTTAGATTGAAATTTGAATTGAAGTAACATTCTTTATTTGGTAATAATTTAATTTTTTCTAAAATTCAACACTTCTCCTAATAAGACTCACATTTAGATAGATTTTCTATCGAATAGTGAATTAATTATTATTTAAACAATGAATTTTTCAATTACTTTCTACTATCACTTTTAAAAAGAACATTTACATATTTTTAAAAATTATGAAATGTTACTGCTTCATCTTTACATATTAAAACAGTGATTTCTGCGATAATTCAGTTATGTACACATTGACAATGATTCTACATCAAATAGCGGACAAACCCTTATTTAAACGATCAATCGCTTTTTTAATTTGTTTATAGTATCAATTGCAAACAAAATATTTACACGTAATTAAAAGTAATTTTTCATTTTAAAGTATATTTTGAGACTATACAAACAATATTTTCAATAGAGAAAAACACTATTGATTAACAGTTGTGAAATGTAATGTATATGTTAATATATTAATAAAGTGAATGTAGTCCTTGATTAAACAAAATTATGCGACGAAAATTTTTCGGTAAAATCGAATGTTTCTAAATTTAACACCATTTTTAAGACCAACCAATGAAAAAACATCTTGAAACAAAAAATCAAACAAAAGTTTTATTATCCCTTGATAAAAATCTCACAGTACAAAAAGTACGAAGTCATACATGTTCGAGTTTACGAACAACATTTTTGGCCTCAGTAAATACAAAGTCCAAAAAAGCTTATTACCACAAGCCTAACTTTAATCTCTAGGCCTACGAAATCTGAACTTTATCCAGATTTTTTTCCAATAAAATGTAATATACTGCAATATTTCGATTTTCGTATAATCGCAGCATATCAATGTATCCCAAATTATAAATAAATTATATTCATTACAATAACATACTCAAAGTAAATATTCAAATCCAAGTGCCAAATAAAGAAAAGGGTTCTTACCACAAGTCTAACTTTAATCTCTAGTTCTGTAAAATCTGAACTTACTCTTGTATTCATAGCTCATAACACAACAAATTATAGAATCACACATCACCCGACTTGGTAGTATCTCCATCATACCCTCAAGTCCAAATCCATCCTCGTACAACACAAGCCGAACCAATGTACTTTCACCACATTCTATTTCCCAGTTGAAAACTTTTTAATTAACAACAGAATCAATTAAAGTACTTCTCACAGTGGTGCAGTCTTTTTTCCACCCCCAGTGCGGTAGTCCTCAAAGCTTTGGACAGCCAGAGTACAAATACACCTCTGTGGCTTCTATCTACGCTACAGAAACTTTCTTCAACCTTTTCTCAAGCGTTGCAAAAAGAAAAGGTAAGCTGAACCCGATTAGAGTGATGCAAAGGACTTTGATGCAACTTCGATCAGTGAGCTTTCGATCGACGCGTAAGTCCATCCATTGCTCTCTTGAGAAGCTTCGGATAGAAGAGGGAAGCCCTATGGCACAGGTTTATGTTTTTACTCGTGAACGCTTGTGATCGCGAAGTGAGAGGGTGGAGAATTGAGAGAAAAACAAAAAAAACAACGATGACTGAACTTCCCGAGTGTGTAACGCGTGAGCCGATTGGATATCGATCGGGACGAGTCTGTGATTGTGAAAGGTAGATAGAGAGGAAGGAACTTATGGTGAAGATTTTTATTTATATTTTTATTTTTGTAATTAATATTTCATTGCGGAATTCGGTAATGTATGTTGTAAAATTCTTCGGGGGAAAGTAGAATTTTTAAACGACTCAGTTTTTTGGCTGGTGGGTACACACACTGTGTATTGTCTAATATTTTTTGGGATTCGATTTTATTAAACTTCTGTCGATACACTTTCAGGAAAGTTTCGGACATTACGATATTGAAAAATAGACTATTGAATAATTTTTTTTTTTGTATAAAAGTTCATTAGACTCTCTATAAGTTACCACTTTTAGGACACACTCAATTAAGTTGCTACTGGAACTCGCTTCCCTCACCAACGATTTAATTTAATGGAAAGAAGCACTTAAGTGTGTACAAAAATGAACTTTTGTGGCAACTTATCGAGAGTCCATTGTAATTAAAAGTTTTGCGGAAAGAAATAATAAGTCGTCTAAACATCATGACCTTTTCTTATTCTCTTCACCACACAGATGAATAAATATAAAGCTACCCACTATTAAATTACCAGCGACAATCCAGTCGTACAAAGTTTCCATATAGCCAAACTTATTATATTGCTTTCTAGTACTGAAGTAATATCAACCGCAGAAAGGCATATCCAAATTCGATTTGTAGATAAAGAAGGACATTTCTTGCCAATAGAAAACTCATTTTCTCAAACGAAAAAAATTCCGATACTCGCACGCGAAAAAAGAAAAGTTTTGTCTTCAATCTCCAATTGCCGTGAGCACTGCTGAGTAGCGGATATTATTGCAACTCCTCCAAAATTTTCGAATTCGTAATCGAGTGAGGTCATCAAAGTTTACCTCGCGACCGCAGCGCTATTTGCAAAGCTGGTAGTTCCCGCGCTCTTTGAAAATCGATCGAGCCTTGCTCTGCCTTTGCTGGAGCACAATGAGACTTTTTTCACCCTCATTATTTTCTTCTACGAGTAAACTGGCCGTGTAATATCCAACATTTTTTTTTGTAAACGAGCTAGAGAACTTTGCGTAGCGCAGCATACAGTTATGTCTGAAGGGGAAAATGGCATGGGTCCAAGTTAATTTTTTGTTTGAAAGTAGAGGGGTTGGCTGTATAACCGAGGGTGTTCATGCGACGGTAAGTATTTGAATCTGAGGGGCGGGAAAAAAATAGTTCCTCGTTTTGATCTGAAATTGAAGTTTTAGTATGGTTGGTGCCATATTGTGATGCCAAAATCGGCAGTAGATTTTTTTAAATGTTATAGAACGTAAATTTCTTGCCAGACAATGTGAACAAAATAAATAAAGTAAACATTTATAATAATATTAATAGGTATTGCCCACACTATGGATACTTCCTATAATGTATACAAATGTCAAATATCTTAGGCTATAAATGAAACGTTGTATTTCTGGATCATCTGTCATCAGATAATTCGCGTAACTCTTATGAGAGGTGTTGTCAGGTGCCAAATATTATTAGATTTACAGCTATACATATATAGCTCACGCCCTATCAACTTAATGCTTTGAAATAAATGACTCAGTGACATTTTAGTGTGTAAAAAATGGACTCCCGTGGCAACTTATCAAGAGTCCACCTTAATTAAACGTTCTCGCAACGAGTTAATAAGTCGTCTAAATCTAATGACTCTACAATATTGAAACAATATAATTAACAATTTCGGATAGAAAAAAGGTAGAAGATATTTTAAACTTTTACAAAACAGATATTGTTTAATTAAAGGAAAACATGATTGTTACTATGAATAGACCCAAAGTGGACCACTACAACTCAAGTAGCGTCAAGTTTACGTACGGTTTTTTTTCAAGTGTACCAATTATAATCTGCCAAGACTACAAGTGCGCTCCAAATTAAAAAAACACAATTAACATCCACCATTAGTCTCCGTAAAACCTGTTTTATGTCAGCTCTCAAAGAAGAAATTTCTTTCTGTGTTAACCCATTAGCGTTGAAATCCATTGAAATTTAACATAATCCATAAATTCATTTTCAAAACCACTCTTTTTCCTAACATAATTATTGTTATACATTTATGCTACTTACGTTAACTGAATAATAATTTTAATTAATTTAAACGAAATTTTAGTCGAAATGGGTATATTAAATAAAATAATGTTATTACAATGAACTATTTTATGTTACACCTACAAGATGTTCATGAATCCACTGGAGCCATGTGTCGCAGAAAAATTTGTCTTTTCTAATGGATTAATTAAAAAAATATTCATTGTAATTAAACAAATTTATTTACTCAGACTGATACCTGTGGTACTAGTGGATTATCTTCTTAAATTTTTCAAAACTTTATAGTTAAGAATTTTAACGCAAATTTAGTAATGGAAAGTTTTTCATTGTTTTCGCGCATTCAGCTCAGTGTTTTAGCAGACTTTGGGGGGGAAATATAAAATTTATCTACAATCCTAAAACGTAGAATACCAGAAGATTTAGTGAAAATCCATAGTCAGATACTGCATACATTTTATATTATCCCAAAGTTTATGTAAAATTTCAATGCATTGGACTCAAATCCAGGAGGAGGAAACAATATGTGTGTGTGTGGGTGATTGATTAAAAAAATGACCGGCCAACACTTTCTTTCTATATAATTTTAAACTCTTCTTTTAGTCTGTATTTAAAGTCAATTCAAATCGTGGAATAAATTATACTAGTTCCCGGACACGATCCTATTAGGAATAGAGTAACAGTCGAGTAGTACTGGAGTGTCAAGAATAGGCCATCCTTGAAACTCAGTACCGGAAAGACAAGAACAGACCATACTTTAAACCCGGTACTGGTCAAGTATTGGATCACAACAGAAGTGATAAGTACAGGACATACTTTTAATCCTTTTCTGATCAAGTACGTCACTGAAATTCAACCAATATATCTTCTACGTTTACATTGTCTGCCAGTAAAGGATCAGTACTTGTTCCAATATCCACAATTCCTACTAGGGAAAGGAAATTGATCAAACCATTAATATAATTTTCAATGATTATATAAAATAATCATACATATCTTCCGTATTCATCGACCTCATCGTACCTCAGTGAACACGTTTCCTGTCCACTGATCAATCAAAAGTTAAAATAATGTTTCAATCTAAAATTCCACCATAACAATACTATCTACATACAGATATATAAACACATTCCTAGCTATGGCAATACATACATTTTGAAAAAAGCATCAGATTCACATCTGTATACATGTATACAACTGTTCTGCCATTCAAATCGCATCCGAACAAACTTTCAAAACAGTCCGAAACATTCATACAACACATCCTCTTCCACGATGCACAATAAGCGTTCGTTCATTCAATACTACTGTATATATACATATAGACCGATGGTATAGCTTCGGATACATCGAATGTATCCAAAGCTCGTGTGACCGATTTACGGAAATCGTACAGCGCGGTTTGGTGGTGGCCGCACTGTAGATATTCCTTCCTTCCTTTCACTCCGCCCGGTTTACAACCGGAGAATTCTATGACTATTTGCTGATTTCTGAAGTGTTCGTTCAGTGTATGTATACAGTCTGATTAAGCTCTTAGCGTCTTTAGTAGCCCACATCTATTTGCACTGAGATTCTTCGCTTGACCAATTTGATCTATGCTATGGATTCGATATTTCGTGAATTAATTGTAATCTACTGGATACTAGTATTTGTATTTCAAAAACAGAAAATTTTATGTTAAAAGATGATTTTAGGTTAAATGATGAATATGATATAACCGGTTTATTGATCGGAGACATATATATAATACATATATAGAATCCTTTTAATAACTGGATTAAGAACATGTTTCTGTTGCGATTTCAGTATCTTCAGTCAGTAAACGAAAATTGAATGACACTAGCAACTTTAATTAGTACGTTTTATTATAAATAGTATAGTGGTATGAGAAAAGTTTGTAAGCATCTTCGCGAGTTGCCGCAATATATGTAAATATTATTATACTTATGTTATACTTTAGATTAGTAGTACTTTTAAAGTATAATAACACTTTATCATACATATTATTCTCGTTTGTATAAAATTAAGTTGCCTCTTCGTAATTAGCCGCGTTATACCAGTACAGTACAATAATACTTTTGAAAAACGTTTTATTTTTAAATTTTTAGTCATTTGACGAGTGTTTCTGTACAACAATTATACAATTTAATCAGTTCACCTGACATACTCGCCAAAATTGTGTTCAACTTCAATATAAGGAAATATAATATACGAAAGAAACATCGATACACATCATAACACCGAAAGATAAGCATATACAATCAATTAGTAGTTTAATAATTTACAAATAAGTGACTTTACTGGCAAATCTTAATATAAAAAAAATTAATATCTGAAGGTTAGACGAAGAGCAATGCTTTAGCTGTATTCGAATATTTGCGATAATAATAAACTCGAATCGTTTGCTAATGAGTTTTATGTAAGTTGTTTGTTAGCCGTAAATACGCTATTCTGAGGTTGTTATTATAGTAATTTTTACAAACAATGAGAATTATACAAGAGTCGACGATCATAAAAGTCAGTGAGATAACTATCGTTTTCGTAATATACAATATTGAAATAAAGTGACATTTTTTTAACGATTAAAATCAATAAATAACGTCCTTACGCAATAACCAAAGATTATGTAAATTTAATTTTTGGCGTTTCGAAAGTCAGTATTTAATCAAACAATTAAAACTATACAGATCAAGGACAGGGTCTTAATCGACTGTCTTATAAATGATTTTTAATTATTTTCCCACTCCGAATCCATTTTTTATTCAAGAAAAGTAAACTAACACTATTTTATGCCTATTTATTAAAAATTATAATATTTAGATAATCACAACATTTTGTGATGATTATTATTATGATTTGCCTTGAATTCAACCATCGAATGATTTTTAATTATTTGCAGTCTATATCTACAGTTTCACTTAAGAAAAGTAAGCTAATATTATTTTAAACCTATATAACACTCCCGAGGGTAGGAAAATAGAGACGAAACGACATTGCAAAATTTAGCTTAGAAAATGATTATTTTCCACGATTTGCCTCAGGCCTTGTTACTCTATCTGTGGCAGTCCATCAACCAAGAGAAGATTATCTCTTAACTAAGTCATTGCAATTCCTTCTTGCGTTTTCGTCCTAAAGCTTTTAGATGCCAAACGTCTACAGAAAATCGAAATGGAAAATTCTCTCGCTTGCTATAAACCGGTACACACACACACACACATATATATGGATCATTCTATGACCAGTCAAAAAAATTGTTTTCTTCAAAATATTGTTAAGCCATTTTTCGGCACTGTATCTACCTTCATTAGAATGTTTTCACGTATGCTTGTAAGTTAGTGAACCAAACTAATTGGCTACTACACTATTTAATAACAATAACGCCAAAATTTTTCGTTGAAAGTCATCTAAGTCCTCAAAGTCGATTTTTAAAAGGTTTGATCATTGGTATCAAGATAGAACAATTCACGAAGATGCCTTTTACCAGTACGAAAGTGTCTGCGAAGGTCTCAACTTGGAAATCAAGATAACTGGAAATATTTTACGACATGATACCTTAAACGACAGCTTCATTTCTAACTAAAGCCACTTGATTGATAATCTTAATGAAAAAATCTCAAAATATTCATGAAGGTAGATACAGTACCTAGCAAATGATTTAAAAATTTGTTGACAGGTCAAATTGTCAGAGAATGACCCATATATATAAAATATATATGTATATATATATATATATATATATATATATATATAAAATACATCAACAGATATAGTAGAATCACAGTGAAAAGTGAAAGAGGGTATACGTGTAACGTAGAAAAGAAACGCAATCAGGCCAGCCCGGAAAAATCAAGAGAAAAACGTCGAGGAACCAAGGGACGATCATTTTCCTCGCGAGAGTGTTGGTATACCGCTGCTAAGTCACGTACATAAGAAATGTAAGAGGAGTGAGAGAAATAGAGAGAAAAATCTCGGCTTTCGTATACTGCACTCGTATACAAGTGGAATCGCTCGTATTTCCGTCGAAGCTGACTTCGCGCCAATTCGTACCCTTATAGCCGCCCCCCTCCTTTTTTTATTTCTACATGCATTTTTACGTTGGTAGAAAAAAGAATATACATATATACATATATACGGATTTTCACACTCAGCTGTATCTCGATTTTTTTCGGCGCGTCCGTATCAAGTACAATTTACGATCAATCAATATGTGTGTGTATATGTATACGTTTACCGAACGGACTTGTTCTGATTTCACTGGAATAAATCAGAGCTTTTGTCGTGGTTAATTTATCGAGTTGCGGCTAAATCCTTATCGCTCTTTATAAATGCTGACTGGTGATACTCTGCGCATAGCTGCGTTGTTCGTACGTGTGAAAAAGTGAATTTCTTTTTTTTTTTTTTTTTTTTTTTTTTAATTGTGATGCGTAAAAAGTGTTTGGACATTCGTTTCGTCTATAAAAGATATATATGCGAGATACATGGAGCGCGGGAAAATTGAAAGATCAAATGGATAAATAGAAGCGAGTGAACCATAGGGGATAAAGTAGATTTGAAGGGAAAACTATAAAAGACAGTTGGATTTAAAATACACAAGTGGCAAAAGCATCGAGACTAGAAAAGACGTGCGTCCGGATGTCGAGACAGGTATAGAAAAAAAACACACAATACCGACGTGTATGTTCGACAGGTAGCCAAGTGTAAACGTATTGTATAGACGACTTTTACTATCTCTCTTGAACCAAAAGTTAAAATAAAATACATTTTTCTCAACAAAGTGTATATGTCTAAAATCCGCTACGAACACTTTTTTTTTAAATAATTCCTTTTGATCTACGAACGAGTGAGCTAAAAATGTAAAAATTCTAATGGTACCTTGACGTCCGGTGATGGATCAGACGCGATTTTAACATTATTTTAAGTGAGTTTGCTTACGCACAACGACGAACTGAAAGTCGGAAGTTTAGCCGAACTATAATTAGAACAACAGCGATACATCGCCAACTAGTAACAGAATTTTTCTTTTTTTTCATATTTTAAAATTTGACAATATACGTATAAATTTCGACGACTGCAAATCAACGATACAAAATCAAAAATAAATAAATCCTCGCCGTGTACGTTACGTATTCCGCGCATGAAAGCAACTGGAGATGCATCTGTTAATATTGAAATAACACTATCATTCGTGATAGATGACGAGAAGACCTATATTCAATGTGAAAAAAAAAAGTTGTTGATTTATTTATGATAGAACAACATAGTTGCTCAATTAAACAGACGCGCTTTCGAGCTGGGCATTGTTTTCAACGGAAATAAAAGGTGTACATGACCGGGATTTTACAAAAGCTCCCGCTTTTCGGATACGATGAGTACAGATTTTTTTTCGAACGCATCGCGCCAACGTTCCTTTTGTCGCGAATTCTCCCAATGGAATTTCGTCGGCGTTTCACTTTTATCCGAAGATAGAGAGAGAAAGAGAGAGGAAAAAGCGAAACACGTCCGCGCTTTTTTAGAAATTCGTTGATAAAAGAAGCTTCTATTGTAAGCGTAAACATTTTACAGCCTTACAATTCTAATTGCGCAAATTTATCGATTGTTTAGTTGTGAACTATAATGTGGAAATTCAAGAAATTCTGTAAACTCATTCTCCAATTTACAATGTAACGTAGCGTAAATCTGGCATATTTAATTGTTTAGTGTAATTACTACATAACAAGGTTTAATAACCACATTAATAAATATTTTGCTTTGTGACACTCTGAACTTTAAAAAATCCTAACAAAATTAATGGAAAATTTAAAATCCGTAAGAGAAACTAATATTGCAAATAGCAATTTAACAAAGCCGCCCGATTATAAGAGCTTTATGCATATTATTCTTAAAATTAATCCAATTAAAAAATCCGATATGTTTTTGCAACCTTTTCAATCGATCCTAATTGAACTGAAATTTGAATGATTTAATACTTCGTTATAATCCGAAACAAAAAACAAATTTTTGAAGTGACAATTTCCCAGAGAATTACCCATATATATACATATAGTGTCTAAAGTAAATTTATCAAACAATCGCAATCGCCTTCGAGGAGAAGCTCGAAGGAGCGAAACAGCGACGGTAATTTCCGTTCCGCTTGAAAGCCGAGAAAACTAAACAAGCTTCCGGAGCGAAAGATTCGACGAACCGACGCGCGTAAAAGAGAAGGGAAGAAATGGGTGGAAGGGGTAAAAAAAAACGCATTGCATGAAAGTAATGCAAGTCACGTAGAGCTTGCAGCCTATATAGCATGTATCGCGTGTGTGCGAGAATTTCCTCTCTTGGAAATCAGAAACGCGAAACAGACGCTCGAATTACGCTCTCTTTACGACGTTCGGTTACAGCATAATTCAGTCACGCGCCATAGTCACGTATGAAGATATGGGAAATACGACTGTAATCAAGATTGCGATATAGTTATATTAGTCTATGGACTATAGAGTGAGCTTTACGTTCCAAGAAAGAAATTTGCATTCGCATCGATGCGATAGTTGAGCTTCGTTCTCTTGGATGAGATTTCGATATAGTTCGTTATGCGAAGTATATACGAAAAACTCTCGATAAGTTGCCACTTTTTTAAGGGATGTAGGATCAGAATGTTTAAAGTAAAATAATTACTTTAGGCTCAATCCTGGAGGAATCTACTCTACTCCGTATACTCACAGGCTCGGAGTAACACATTAGTGTGTAGAAAAAAGTTATCGGCAACTTATGAAGAATCATTGTACATTTGGCCTGGAAACTTCCCAGAATAACTTATATGGATAAAGTGGTAAAGTTACGATAGCGGACATGTAATCTTCTTGTATAACTACTAAATTGAGAAAGAGCTTTTTCGTATCTGAAATTTCAATTCGTTATCCTCGGAATATATGTATTTTATTTTTATCGATGTGCAAAGGTATAACACGGGTTTTTATTTTGGGTGACTTTTTTTTCGCTTGGTATATAAGGAACTAAAGCTGTTATACTATTTCGTGCCATATCTAAAACTGGTATCATATAGTTCGTGAATGTTTATGAACTTTTTAGTATCGACAGAAATAGCCATTTCTTTTTTCTAGTTCAAACTAATAGTCGCGGCTAATAAACAGGATATTTGAAATATTTCCTTGGTAGTGGAAAGTTAAGTGAAAATACTTTTATTAATTAACTAATTATATGAAGTGTGTGAACGAACATATATATACATTTTTTAGCGTAATAATAAATAAAATCGACAAAAATACAACGGCCGATAAAATAAAGTTAAAAGTAGTTTCAAATACTCCTCAGTCAGAGAAATAGAGTGTCTCTGAATAATTAATGTAAAAAACACGAAAGGTGTATTGAACGACCATTAGCGAGCGATCGAGCAATTTATCGCCGTCGAGGAAGTAATCGAGCGTCCACGAACTACATCTGCATTCCATATCGGATCTATCAAGAATTCTCCTTTTCGAATGCACAACATAATTTAAAAAAAAGGGTTTTTATCCATCGGCAATAAACTTCCCTCGATATATAGTCAAGACCATCCAAGAGAAAACACAAACCCTGTTTTACGCGTATCCCAGAGCGCGCGAAACTTCTGTACACCCCCTATTTGTATATCTATATATACAGACATATATGCCTAGGTAAGTCTACCGTGTATACAAACATGCACACGAACACTAGTCCATCGATTTTACCCTATAAACATGTGGCCCCGAGCCGACGCCCATGGAGTATAGCATTCTCGCTCGACTGATTCCGTATACCCGCAGTAGCAGCTCCTTTTTTTCTTTTTTTTTACAGCTCTTATCGCACTTCAGCGTGATTCAGCTCTTTCCTCGATCACCGAAGGCCCTTATACACGTGTACATCGAACACGAATATTATTTGACGCGAGTGCGTGCGTCGCGTGCAGCCGAGTATAGACACTTCCGAGTGCGAACTCGAGTCGAAATATTTTACTTCCATTGGTTATTGGATTTTCTTCCGAATGTGGAGGTTATATTTGAGTGCTTCTCTGACAAATGGTTAGTTAAAAAAATTTTTTTTTATGTTCCCTTAGAAATTTAAGTTTCTTTTGTATTTGAGAGATTTATTACGTTTTAAAGTTTGGTTACGAGAATCCAATTGGTTTAGTTGTTATAAATTATTACACGAGTGAAAAACATGAAACTCTGGATAAGTTGCCAATTGCTTGAGGGATGGAGATTTCTAAATAAACTAGTTACTACTACAAACCGCTCTCGAGTAATTTACACGACTCTAGAGACTCATAGTCACGAAGTAGTATGTTAGGCTACAAAAAAACTATCGGCAATCGTACTTTTAGTAAAACTCCCAGAATAACTAATAAAGATAAACTAATACAGACTGTAAAATCAATAACTAACAAATGTATGTGGTCGACTTGAAAACAGTGTAATCGATCACTTGAATCCTAAAGGAACACGGATAATGGATAATCACATTAATTGCATCCATTTATTTTTAAAGCGATGATATATACACCAATTACAGTGAGGATATTTCAAACAGGATACACTGAACATAGATTGTTAGGTGAAATGAAGTTTTTAAATTTTCAAGCGAAGTGCTATAAACATTGTTTTTTATTTTATTTTTTTTTTCGTCAACTCTTGTAATAATAAGAAGCTGCGGAAGGAGTTCAATCGCGAAGAGTGTATCGGTAAATTTTTCATTGTCTTGAGAGAGTAGCTTTTGTTTAGGGGTTTGAGTAGAAGTCTGTCTACTGGAAATATTTACATTAAGGGAATCGATAAATTTAGTTTATTTGCTTCTATGGCGGGTGTGGAAAGTCGTGTTTTCGTGTCTCGTCCTATGGGGGAAGTTTTTGAATATTTAGATGACTCATTGTACCTTTGTCTATACGGACCTTTGATAATTCTATTATTTCGATTTTATATCGTTGGTATGTAACTTTTGATTTAGCATTCGATATATTATAAATTATAATTTTAAATTTTCCAAAAAATTTACGTTTGTTATTGTTTATGTATAATTTACTATATATTATTTTAGAGCTGATGAAATTAAATAATGTTTAGAATTAAATCAAAAGTAAATGTGCTAGAAATACTCTATTTGAAGTATTTTCATTTGCAGATTCAAATTCGATTCTAAAAATCTAGTTATAACTCAAATGCAAAGTTAACATTCGAATAATGATAACCGGTACAATTTTAATTAAAAAGACAAATTTTTAATATTTTAAATATTATTCAATAATCTATTTAAATCAATAAATCAGTATTTATGTATTAATTACGTTATCGAATTTATAATCTATCAATTATTGTGTACTCGAAAAAATACTATTCTTATGTTCTATTTATTAGCAAAGAAGAGAAACGATGTGTAAAAAATCACAATTTTTTTAATACTCGTTTATAATTAACTTATATTCTATTCTTATCTTTTCCACAATCCAATGTTCAAGTAACTTAGTGAGAGTTAGTTCAAAATAGTGCATTTATAAAAAATTAAAAATAAATATAAAAATTAAAAAAAAAAACTATGATCGATGAAGATTAATAAACAACGATGAATTCACTACGTTTAATCCAATAATACTCAAGAGCTTATATTTTCAATTCAAACAGAGTCCAAAAATATACTTTTCTATCCTACACGAAGTAACATTTCTGACAATCGTTATTGACACACTTTCACACTTGTCTACAATCGATTGCCTCTTCCCCCCCCCCCTTACCCCTTTTATGCTTATTGAAAGCAGTTGTACTTTGATGTACTTTACACACTGATTTCGCTCAAAATCAATCCATAAACAAACAGCAACTCTCTTTCTTCCTATAAAAAAAAAACATTTTTCTCAATACCCCCACAGATAGACCAAAAAAGGAGCAATACAAAAATCGAGAAAATATCGCGTACTCGGAGTAGCAGCAGCAGTAGTAGTCGAGTTTCAGACTGAATGTCAGCTGTCTGTCATAGCCGAAGATTAATCACTCGAACTGGCGTACAAAATCGATCCGGCAAATATTCCATCAAGCGGCTTTGAGCGACGCGCCGAACTTCACTGAAGAGAGAGATAGCGATATAGAAGGAATGTATTGCGCGATGGTCCTTTTCCACTCCTATATGGTCCGTTATTTATTTATATTTAATATATATATATTTTTTTTGCGTCAGTCTTGTGCTTTTTACAGTAAGTCGGTTGTCGTCGAGACGAGATTTTTAGACGGATAGCATAGAAGATACTTTGTCAGCGTTATGACGCAGTATGATCGAATGTATCGAGGAAATAAACGCTAGGTCAAAGTATTTTTTTTTTTTACGACCGATGTTTAGACGTGGGTGGGCAGCTTGACGAGACGAATGGGAACGGCGGTTATGACTATTATTAAGCTTTGAGATTTAAAAATAGATAGAGATTTTTTTTTTTTGAAGCTCAATGTGGTATCCCGAGTGTAGCGAGTAATATCATTGTGTAATAGATGGTTGGTTTGTGTGCTGAGACGATGTGCCTTAAATAATCATACAGGAGTCTAAAGGTTAGAGCTTGCGTGAGACCAAGGGATCAAACCGCTACTCCGAGATGATGATCAATAAAACAGTGGGGAAGTAGTGCCTTGTATGTATTCCCAGCAGAAGAGCACGACTTTGATTATGTTAATTATTGCAGCTGCTACACGGACTTTTCATAGTAAAATCGCATTCGAAGTCTTACGTAAGCTAAATACAGCTTAATATTCTAAATTATTCAGCAACAAGTTGCTTACATGTATGGTTGCTTATTATATATATGTATATGTATTCTTTCGTATAAGATAGGAAAACTAGTACCAAATTCGCATATACCAGAGTTTCCGCATGCATATATGACTTTTCACCGCAGGTGTGACGCACGTGTGCGATGCGCATTATTAAATTCCTTGTTAAATTAATAAAATCTACTTAGCCATTGCGGTGGCTAAATACCGCTAATTAAACTTCTCCCGTCATGCAAATCAACGCATTGCTCGAGCTTATTAACAAAAAAATACGTATATATGTGTATGTGTATAATATATAACTATAATCGAATTTTACTCTCGAAATATCCACGAATCTAGCACATCGACGATATCATTAATTTGAATCTCCCGCCAAAGTAAAAAATTTAGATGGAAAGCTCCGCCACTTGGATTCTGACGCGTGGAAACACGTGTTTTATACCTACAGTACAAAAGGCTAATGAAAGTATTATCATTAATTGCACAAAAAAGTCGAATATGCTACGACTAAGCTTTGTTAGATTGTAAATCGGGGAGTGCTTTTACCACTAGCGAGATAATTTAGACTGGAGCGTCGCCTAGCGGATGATACAAAAAGTTAATGAAAACTTGAATATGCTACGATTCATCCTTGTTATCAATGCTCAAAAAGTGCCAATACCTGGTTAAAATTCATTATTCACAGTTATTATACATCTCACACCATACACATTTTTCTAGACTACATTATTAATAGTAATTATTCATAAAAAAATACATACATATATTCATATAATCGCAATCGCGTTTTACTCTCCAAATCTCCACAAATCTAGTACATCGACGGAATGATTAATTTGAATTTCCCGCCAAAAAAAGACGAAAGCTCCCAATCAGATTCTGACGTGAGTAAACAAATTTTTTATACCTGTTCGTAGCAAAGAATAAAAACTCGAATTCATAAAGCCGTCTCATAATTTCAACAAATCTCTCTCTTCCGTTACTTACAACGCTCTCGGGTATTACAGGCACATAATACGCGTCATTCCGGTCCCAGTGGCACATCACGCGAGAAAATCTTTTGTTCTGTTTCTCTCTCTCTCTCTCTGCCGACGGAACTGGTCGTTCTCTATTTTTTTCGCAAAAAAAACATCTCGCGAATCACGAAACAATGGGCGAATTTTTTTTTTACGCGCGTTGGGAACGTCGTTATATTGACTGATCGTGGAAATTGCACGTTATTATACGATACATCGTCAGGTCCAAAGTGTCCTTTTGTTACGCGATAGAAAGAGGATTTACCGATTTGTGGCTATTGCTGATTTTTCTCCATTAATACTTTGCTATAGGTCAGAAATGTATATACATACATGTATATACATATATATAGTTTTCTTTAAGGAGGTAAGGACACTTTTGAAATGCACATTATTGAATTCAAAATTTTAAACATTTATAACAATGCACAGTTACAATTTACACTTTGTCTTCTATTACTAGAAAAAGTGTAAATTATAATTACATTGTTATAAATATTTAAAATTTTTAATATAGTAATTTGCATTTCAAAGGTGTCTTGCGTCGTTAAATAGCGTTGCGGAATTCGAATCGAGAAATGCTGTATGAAAGAGAAGATCGATTATCACTATTAATTCGAAGTCGAAGATTGTTGTTAATTATAATGTGTATTTTATAAAATAATCGCGTTTGATAATAAATATGTGATTCGAACATTTTCGACGTTACTGTGGCTAGGAAATCAACTGTTTTCTCTTAATCAATTTATTGAATTAAACGGAGAATATTTTCGGTCAAAATAATTCTACAAAATCGCTTTATAAGTACATACTATTATGACCGTAATTATATTGTTCATGGAATACGTTATTCTACTAAATTAATTAAATTGATTCATAATTTTTGACGACGTAGTCGTAGTAATTTTAGCATTAAATATTAAGTTTTTATGGATTCGAATAAAAGGCTGCATTAATAATAATAAAAATAATAGTAATAATAATCAAAATCTAAAGAGAAAATAAACAGGATGTTATCGATTTTAGGGTTTCGTTCTAATATTCTATTTGCTGGACCTATCAACTATGCTTTAAGCCATATATTGCAAAATACACGTATGTCTGGTTGTACGTGTTTGTTAACAAGACAATTTCTCCAGAAATAGGCCAAAATCCTGAAACACTACATCCACTGGTGAAACCAAAATATCATCGACAATTCATGTTTGAAATATACTATTAAAGGGATTTATACTAATAAATTTAATACCAATACGAAGGTAAACATGTTTTCTTAATATTTCAATGGAACTTTCAGCTATCGAATTGTATTTCAATAATTTATTATTATTTTAAATTTAATGAATCTCAGATTGAAAAAATACGATTTTTTATACGAACAAATTCGCTTTCAAATATTTATTCTTGGTATATTTCTACTTTTATGAACATGTCCAGAGAATAACAATGTTTTGAGAGAAAAATGTAATAACTTTTTTATTTGTTAACATTTCTCACGGGCGTAAATTAAATTATGATATTTTTAGATAACAACGAACAAATTCAATGAATTCATTATAGAATTTTACAATTTTTTCCAAATATATTTTCTTAAAAGTATATTAAAAAACTTTAAAATATTTATATTTTTAATATACTTTTCTGTAAAGTTTTATTCAATAAGTAGTTTGTGCTGTAAAGTCTTGGAATGAAAAAAAAACATTTTTTTTCAAACAAATTATCTTTGTGCTGTAACCGAATTTTTTCTTACATAAATTCAAAGTCCAGGCAGAAATAAGTGCAAACACCTTAAGAAAAATACTAATAGTTAGAGTCACGAAAAAAAATTATTAAATAAATATTCGCTATAAATTTCCATATATCGATTGTACAATTCGCATAAAGTAGGCATCGCATAATTTTACATTTGCTGCAACTGCAAGCTGCAATTATTGAATATTAATGAGTGACATCCGAGCCCAATTATTGCACGAAATAAAACGAAATATTATACGGTTCTACAATGTTCTTCAGCATTCGAACATAATTGTTTCAAGGATTCTACATTAATAATTGCATTATAAATTCCACGAAGGTATGTATTTTTTTTATATAATACAATATGCAAATATCATTCCGCAAAGTACTTCACCGCAATTTTTCCCCTCTATCCATCCAATGCTAATTAAACATTAAATAAATTCAGCCTACCATGGCATACCACGCTATCACCTAAATAATTCAGCAACTTCATACTGCGCTTTTAAAAAGCTCTTTGTGTATCGTGATTTAACCCCCTGAACCTCGCCTTAAACAAAAAAAAAGAACTGATTCATGCATTTAAGGGATGATAATGAAATAAAAAACTGTTCATAATAGCAGAAGACGTAGACCGAATAGGAATTACAAATAGTCCGTGGTTCAGTGCATGATTAATGTTCGCATTCGGTGTCTTAATGGATGAAGGTTTCGTGGTCGCTATGGAATTCGGTGGCGACTGGCGTTTGTATATGTATAGGTAAGGGACTCCTTTAACATTTCATACGCCGTCGGGAGCTTTAACTTTTGTGCAATTAACGTTGACGGATTTTAAAAATTAATTCATATCCCTTAGCGTTACGATATGTTGCTTGTTTCGATGGATCTAACATTAGATTTAGGGAGGGTTTATTTTTTTGGTGAATCGAGGGATAAGGGGTAGGGGTTGTTTTGGGATGGATTGCGTTAGTTGTGTCATTATTAGATGACAGGGATGTGTTTACTCGTCGATTAATGTTTGTGAAACTGTTGTAGTAAGAACAATTATTTTTTTATGTCGCTTGTGAGTGTATAAGTAAATTATTTATTTAACGTGTTGTTTCCCCCTTATTGGATATAAGCGAAAAAATAAATAGATACAGATAAGTGTGTAATAGATGAAAATGAATTTTTTCTTGTCTTATCACAAAAAGGAAAATTTATTATTAATTATAATTTTCAATTTAATTCATTTGTTTACAGTCACATCGCCTAAATGGTATTTATAGATAATGGTTCTATTAGTATAAAATTAACAGCTTGTATTCTTACATCTAATTGTACAAGTAGAATATTTAAAAATAATTACATTTAATTTCTGTCATGATTACAATTTTGATTTACAATATTAATTGTGTATTCTGTGAATTGGAATAAATTTTTAGAATTTTTGGTCGTTAATTTCGAAAGTATTTCAACAAAGTATTTCAAGTTGTAATCTATTTTCGAACACACGTACTCCCGAAATGAACCGTAAATTTAAAAATAAGAACATCTATAATTCGCAAATCAATAATAATCGAGTTGAATTGATAAAATTGAAAGTGTTTTTTAAAAAACACAAAGAAATTACGTTTAACGCCCTCTTTCAAGCTGAAATCTCGCATACGTATGATTTACCTATAATTCGCGAAAATCACGTCACTCAGCATAATCAATCGTTTGCAGCGATAGTTCAAAACCTTCCTTCCCTCGTATCTCCCCGAAAGTCATAAATTCTTCAAACTCTCGTCCACGAAGTCGGGCATCGCACTCTCTAGGTATAAATTTTTCACGACACATTTCCATATCCATACGTCGTGCCTTTAAATCATCCGTCGGTATATACTATGCCTCTTTCTCTCTTCCCCCCTTTCTTTTTTTTTACTCGTCGTGCACGTATACACATAGACACACATGCATACACACAACACATCCGTTTCCTCTACTCTTTTCCTAACGTATTTTTAGTCGTCAATGAAAATTCTATTTCGGGCTTTGACGAAGACTCGCGCCACTGACTTATATTTCATTTCTCTCTCGTAAAACAAAACAGCCTTACCTACACGAACACATACACGCTATGTCCTACTCCTCACCCTCGCTCCTGTAGAACGTCTGTATTTATTTTTTTTTCTTCTTCTTTCAACGACGCCCTAGTCGTATCCGGTTTTAAAGCCCGAGGGTGAGCGCACGCGAGATTTTTCGGAGCTTAGAGTCGTTTCGGTCCGTTTCCTCTATACAGTTCGCAACGTATCGATAAGCTTGTTTCTCTACTCTGTGCTTCGATGAAATTGTTTCGAGGCGATTCGGGTTAGTATTTCTTTTGGGATTTTTTTTGGTTCTTTTTCTTTTAGATATGAAATTGTTCGTAGTCATGGAACGTTTATTTGATAGACGTTTAAAATTTTGAACGCCTCGCGCGACCGAATAATTTTAATTTCTGCGCTATTCGAGCTTTGCAAGGCGTATGTACGCTGGCTTTTATACGCCGCTTTATTATCAACGTATTTTCGATAATCACAATATTTGAAGCTTATTTTTGTTTGACTTAACTCGGCAAAGTCCGCATAAAAATTGTATATTTGAAAAGCGATAGAACGCATGTTTGAAATAAAAAGTGAATTTAAGGAAGTTTTATAAAATGAAATTTTTTTAATTGAAGAAGTCATTTTAAGCAGCCTGTTATTGGAAAAATTTTATTCGATATGTTCTAGCTGCAAAAGCGAATTTAACAAAATTTTTATTTGGATATAATGTAAGATATCTGGTATATCTATAATATTAATGAATTTTAAAATAAATAATTCAATACACACTATTAATATATTTAACAATCTATTTAAATAAATTATTTAATGAAGTTTAAAAATGTCTTTAAAAAGTCGATTTTTCAAACAGTCGCTAATGTTCGAAAATCGATTTTTTTTTTAAATTGTAAGCATTCTGTGACACATTTGACCCTAAACCACGCCCAAGTCATGTTCAGGAGAAAAAAAATTAAAAAATCATTATATATTTTTTTACATTCACAAAAAAACATTTTCCAAAAATAATATTTATTTTCCGGTCAGAAAACGAGGGTATTTTTCATAAAAGAATTGAAATTTTTTGCTATAAAAAATAAGTTTTTTTTTTATTTTTATTATTAAACTGTAAATAATATTTTGACGATGTCAGAGAGTCAAAATCCAGAGTAAACCAATAGGTACAAATGATTAATCGTGCACAAACTACAAAAGAAAAAAACATCAGATTGCAAAAAATAAAAAAAAATCTAACATTAAATAACTTGCATAAAACAAAATTTATTTCAAATCAACCTCTCGTCTAAGTAGAAAATACCTCGGACTAGTCAGACGGGATACACTTGTCTTCCGCATAAATTTATTCATTTTCACGGATCCTCGGAAAAAATCGATTGAATTCCAACGTATATACGATTAACGCTTTACGCGAGTAATCGTATTCAGATCGCTGCCAAGATACATTAATTCAACATGGCTCTCGCGTGCAAATTTTTTTCTCATCGACTCTCATAAGCTTAGCCAAATGAACGCAAACTTTTCGAGATAATAAAGTACATCCTTGGAATTTATCAAGTAACTCGTGGACATGATTAATTCGTGGATCTATCGTTTTTTACGGCTTGTTCGCGCATTTTCTCTTTGTCCGGGGACTTTCTCTCTTACAGTTTCATTCGGAAATTTGAGAGAGAAAACTTTTGAAGTTACAAACCCGAAGTCTCTTACTATCTTGTACTATCCGATGGTGAGCTTCCTACTCGTATTGCAATAAAACGGCTTACTCCGAATCCTTTTTGTCAGCTTATTATATGTATACGTAGGAGGTATCTGATTTTCGTGCGGCACATCTTCATATGAAAGATACGTACATGAAAAATATGCTAGAATTTTAAAACTATTTTTAAATTTACATTTGGGTGTTCGACGTGCAAAATCACAGTTTATAATCTGACATGATTATGAGAACTAAAATAATGATTATTCAACGGTGTAATAAACGATGGAATAACTGTTTGGTGCGTACAAATTAATCGTGACCATTACGAAGGTTTCACAATTGAATTATTCAAATAATTAGAGAAAATTTGAATGTCGGCAAGAAAAAATTTAAGTTTTGTTGTGTATTGCAGGAATTGATATTTTTTTAAATTTTCTAGTTTGGCTTCGGCGACAGCTTGAAAAGCTTCAATTATTTAGATTCAAAGCTCGAATGACGTTATTTTTATATTATTTTAGTAATAATTTATTTGAAAATAAAAATAACAGCAAATAATATAAATAGCATTTTATTATTATATAATAATATTACATTACATTTTTTGTTACAGACATTCAAAATTCAAGGAAGGAATAAGCGTAAACTATTGGCATAATGCTACTGTCAATTAGTTTATTAATTATATTCTAAATTTTTTGGAAAATATATAAATGTTTCGTTGTCAAACTCGATGGATCGATGTATTTCTATTTATGTGATTGAAAAATTGGAAAAAAATTTATTAAATTCTACGATGAATTCATCGACTGTGTTCGTAAGAAAATGTTGGTCAAACTCATAGTTGTCGTACGTCTATAAGAAAAAAAAACAAAACAAGAAGATGATCAAAAGACCAAATTTTCCAAGAATAAATAATCTATTAAATTGAAATACAAATCATCGAGGACATCTATTAAATATGGAAAATATACAAGAACATCTATAATACCTGAATAGACTTGCAGGTCGAAAGGAGCAGCTTTATTCTTATCGTGTATAAAGATTTTATTTTCTCATTCGGTGCCATACGTTAATATATTATATATAAGATAGTAAATTTGTAATACGCAGTAACGTAGTTCTAAGTTTAACTCTAAAATGTGAAAGTACAGATTGACGCGTAGGTAATGCTCTTTATTACTGAACTTCAGAATGCTATGGAAACTTTTAGATTTCAGTACTGTACGAGCGCGTAATGTAATAGACAGGTAATAGGCGAGTATAAAAAGTCGCTTTTAAGCATTGGGCTACGAAAATTTACTACCTCGGCGAAATTAAGTTAGTTAGAGAGCTTTATCTCTTTGAATTAATACTGCTCCTTCTCTCTCTTTCTCTTTATTTGGAAAATTTGCGGAAAGTCCTATCGTTGCATAGTGAAAGCAAAAGCGTATTTTCTTCTTTACAAGCTTAACTGCAGTAAATAGTCTATAATTTTACGATCCAAGTAAACGATTCAGAGTTTCGTTTTGGAAATAATGAGATTCGTTAAGCTTTCATAAACTTTCAACTCAGCGTTCAAGTCGATAATAAGCGCGAAATGTGAAAAAAAAGTTGTCTCTTGTTTACTATTTCCGTGTAAGCATCGTTAATTTTCGTCTGTTTAAGTTCAGATTCTTTAAACGGAAGAAATGGATGAAAGAGAAGACGAAACTTTGGCCACTTGCGGGCTAATTTAATAAGGCGCCCCCTAGTGGACGGTGCAAAACCATAGCTTTGATTCAAATATTTGTCAACTTGCGCATCCTAGTGAACAATGCAAAAAATTGATGAAATCATTTTGTACAGATAAAACTTAATTTTGAAGTAAAAGGAATATTTCTTTTCAATCCCAAAAATATCGATTTTATTCAAATGTTAAAAAATTGAAATTCCCTAAATAAAAAGTGGTAGATGAAAGAAAAGACGGATCTTTGTCTACTTGCGGATTAATTTGACAAGACGTCCCCTAGCGTACATATCTGTTCGACCCCAAAAAATCGTTTTTATTCAAATATCTATGATAAGCGTCGTAAATTGACGTTTGCTTAAATTAAGTTTCTTTTTTTTTAAATAGAGTTCGATGAAAGAAAAGATGCATTACACCGTTATCTTCTTTAAAGAAACTTTGTCGAACAAATAATTTAAATTGAAAAATCGATATTTCCGAACGAGATGAGAGTAAAAAGGTATATCCAGTTACCCTTTGATACATCTCTCACGATTAAATCTCTGACTTTCCCAAGAGCTTTCTACGTCGATAATAAAAATATAATTATCGGAAACTAATCAGTCCACCTACCTTATTCAAAAAGAAAGCTTCTTTTTAGTTAAAAGAACTCGAGCTTACAGTCAGTTTTGTCTTTTTTTCGTTTTTTCTTCTCTTGTTATTTGTTACATTTTAAACCAGAACCAAAGCATCTTTATGCAACAACTACCTAAAGTACACTGGAGTAACGACTGGAAAGTAAAAGAAAAAAAAATAGAAAAAAAGCCTCGAGTGCCCTTTTTCTGCAGCTGTACTACTGCGACCTCAAGAATAACTTTGGACGGAAAAGCATATCGATTCTGTGAAGTTTTTTTAATTTCTAAAAAACTACTGTATTCCCTTGTGCACAGACAAACATTATAAGCGTTCCAAAACATTTATAATCTAGAAAATGTTCGACTTCAAATATACGTAATTTCGTAATTTTTTATTTGTAAAATTTCGATTTTATATAAAGTATTGAAACGACGTTTTTGAAAAAAAATCATTTCATAATTTATTTACATTATTCGTTCATGAATTCGAAAGTACTTTTCCGAATATGGAGTAGATTAATCGATGTAAAATCGAAATATAACTTATTTAAAAAAACATGCCTAATGTCATTACTTTTTCGAATACTCGCTTTCTAGATCTGGAACAATGTAAATTCTTTAGTTGCATAAGACAGAAGGATGGAACTAAAAGGATTTACTATTTACTATTCGAATAAGTGAAATTAATTTACTAAATGAAAAAGTTAGTATTCATCGCATAGAATATTTAAAATAATACAATATTTTGATTGATATCAATATTTTGTAATAAAATAGAAATCTGCTTAGAATCAGCAATAGAGAAATGATAATAGATTCAAATCTATGCAAATAATTACTTCAAGTGTAATAATCAATTCTGATTCAAAAGCTTTTGCATATAATTAAATACGCGCGGTATGTCTAATAATAAAGTCACGTATGTATTGTAATATCTATAAGACTGGACTTTATTTAATAGTAGAAGATCATTACATTACAAAATTATTTTTATTACATTGATTATATTTTTATTATCGATACTTTATTATAACAAGGAAAAGTTCAATATAACATTATAATACAAGATTTTTCACTATTTATTATATGAACGACTGCATTTATATAATAACAAATTCATGTTTTTTATTACAGTATATAGTAGAGAGCAGTATATTTGACACTATTTATTATAATCGTTTAATAATTTATGCAAAATTATTAATAACAAATTCATATTTTTTATTACACTACAGTTCACTAGACTTCATTGTATCAGGGAAAAATTGAACAATTTAGAGGTGGAAATGAATTTGTTTCCAAGAATATATTTGACATGATTTATTATAATTTTTCAAAAATTATTAATAACAATATTATCATTCAAATTATCCAATTTCGGAAAAGTGTAACTCATTCTTGTCGATAGTACTTGCGCAGTTTGTGCAATTTTCATTCTATCACTCTTTACCTCTACCCCAAAAAATGTAGTTAAAAAAATAAGAAATGTAAAACAAAAAAAAAACATTTTTTTCATCTAGAACTCAACTCACCCCCTTTTCCCCACATTACTTCTACAACCACTAGAACAACAAAATAAAAAAAAAATAAAAAAAATGAAAAACTACTTGATACGGTCAGCGCTAAAATCATCTCAGCACAACAAATCGAAATCCTCGTGGGATAAAACACACGTACAAATGAGATTTCGCTAATTGGCCTGATCATTATATTACAAGCTAAAATCTTCAATCGTCTCGAAGCCGACTTGTACGCGAGAGAAGAAAAAGAAATTAAGTTACGTGGCTACTGAGAAAAACGTCCAGTAATATAACGGAACTAGAGATAGAAGGGAAAAAGCTGCAGTGTCCGTGAGCGATTCGACGCCGGATTAAGCCTGACTTCCCGAGAGCAATTGAACTTTTTTTTCTCACCAGAGACATCATACTCTCTCTCGCTCTCTCTCTCTCAGATCTTCCAATGTACACACAAGGGTGAGAGAAAATAAATGCCCCACTCCCCACACCGTACGTGGCTTTATAAACATATCCAATATTAAAAACTATATCTTCACGGAAATCAATTCGTCTCTTGTTATTATCGACGTTAAATTGTCTCAAAATTCGAGTAGCTTATCGAATATCTGTTGTCGTACGATAAGATACATATTTTAAAAGGCTTTGAGTGGAATTTTTCTTTTTTTTTCGATCGAGGACAGAATAACTTATACCGTCAGTACACGAAAATGAAAAATAAACGAATCACTTGGTCGTGGAGGAGGGAAAACATACATGCGTATCTTAAGATCGTATATATATATATATACACACACACACACATAACACATGGGAGTTTTTTGGCAATGATGGAAAAAGTCGTGCAACGATTTTCCGCTTTTTCGATATAATTTCGAATAAATATTTATGCGAAGAAAGAGAGAAAGAGTGAAATCAGAAAACAGGCTAAATTGAATAAAGTATGCAACGGAAGCTTATACGTTTTGTATACGGAATATTGGTTTTTACATAATACTCATACTTTCTGAAGGATCTTAAAATATACATCGAATAGCTTGGATTTACATGAGAAAACTTCTTTTTTTTTCTTTCTCTCTTTCTCTCGTATCTTTCGAGTCGCGTAACGAAATTCAAATTAGAATCAGGATTGCCGAATATTGAAAAACAGTAAAACGTTCTTCGCGAGATTACACACAATCGGGAAGCACTTGAGACATTAATTGGAAAATTTGTCCATATTGTCGTTATCGTGTCGTCTATATCTATTTAAAATTCAATTACGATTACAGTATCAGCTGCATGAATCGATCCCACGTATGCATATATAAATGTCGTATATTATTAGTGTATTTTTTTAATTTTCCTTTTTTTCTTTTTTATAAATAATTTTAAACGCTTCAATATTTCATGACTATTTTTAATAATTTTTATGGAAAGGACTTTTTTGGGGGGGAAATTTACTAAACTTTTCAAATAAGATACTTTCAAGGTTGTATGTATAAGACACAATTCACAATCCATTGAAGTATTAAAATTAACAGAAACAGCTGAAACGAATTTTCAATAATTTTTACTGAAAGTACAATAGGAAGTTTTTTTTTATTTTAAATTTATTAAACTTTTCAAATAAGATACTTTCAAGGTTGTATATGTAAGTTAAAATTAAAATTTGAAATATTTGATCGTTTATTGATTACAAAACTATCTATATTAGTTCAGCTCTGTTTCAAGCTTAAAATAAAGTTATCAATCAAATTAGGTCATATTATGACTGAAATCCTTGTTTTACACGTACATTCGTGACTTTGATTGTGATTGTACATAGCATAAGTAAAATTTAGAGAAACACATATATATAACACTTCACATAATAAAATTAAAAATTGTTACTAAAAATATCTCAAAATTTTATTGAATGCAGTGTTTTTTAAGTTAATTTAGAAAGCGAAATATATGTAAATGTTATTAAAAATATTTTATCAACAATTTGGATCAAAATCGTCTGTGTCCGTTTAAATTACTATTAAGCACAATTACTTCATTAAGTACAGCTAGTATAATTCATTACTCTGGCTGAATTGATTTAAAGACATCAATTGACATATAATTTTAATTTTTGTGCATTAAATTTCAAATTAGTCTGTAAATTTTGGTGATGTTAAGTGCGTAAAAATAAAATCGTTATTTTAATTACAATATGCAATTCTTCGACGGATATCTTAATTCTTACGAAAAAATGTAAAAACTCAAAAGCTCATAGTTTTCGAAAGAAAAAAGTCTGTTAATTTTAAAAAATAAATTTTCCATATTGGCTATATTTTGTATACTTATGTATGCTATATGTCAACTTCAAATTTAATAGAAATTTTATTTTTATTTTTAATCGTTAATGTTATCAAGAAAAATAAATTGACACACACCTCGAGACTATAATGTCATTTACTCCACGTGTACAATTGACATTTTAGTCATAATATCAAATAATTGAATAGATATTTATTTCTAGCAAGAAACAGAGTTCGATTAACAAATTGTGACTAATGAAGGTGTCCTCATAAATTCCTTGACGCCGTTTCGAACCTTGAAACCTTTTCAAAATTCAGTTTTAAGACTTAAAAGTCTTATAAATTTATCGTGTCTTATATATACGATCTTGAAAGTATTTTATTTGAGAAGTTCAGTAAATTTCCCAAAAAAGCTTCCTCTTGTATTTTTAGTGAAAAATGCTTCCTCGAGGAACTACAAATTATTGAAAACAGGCATAAAATATTAAAAATGGTTAGCGAAAAAAATTCTCAAAGTTAGAAAAGTTTAAAATTCTTTAAAAGAAAAAAAACATTTTTTCAAGTTTTGGAACTTTCTAGTTTCTTTATATATACACGACCACATGATATTACGAGCTCTTCAATTTTACCGTCAAATATACTGGAAATTTCGCGAGCGAACGCTCAGCACGTTTTGACGCTCAAAAAATGAAATAACAATTCCTCCACGTCTTTGGGATAAATTAAAAAGAAACTTAATTTTCTTTTTTTTTAATTAAAAAATCCCTAATGTACATCGATAATAATTGAATCCACCGCGTAGTTAATCCAGCTGAGACGAGAGACAGAAACGAAATTCGCACAGTCTGTTCTGTGTATATACCTTTTGGCGAAAAAAAAAGTGGAAAATACCTGTTGCAATCAATAACAGCGCGCGATTCTTCACGGACGGATTGGCGTACCAAGTGAATTTCTCGATAACGAATCGTTTGCTCAATTTCTCGTAATCGAATAATCCGCAAGTTTGCGACTGTCTCAAAAAAAAAAAAAAATCCACAACACAGGCTCGATTCTTACGATAAATTTCATCCCCACCTATAAAAAAAAAAAAATTAACAAAACCATCTCTATCTCGGTACTAATCCCACACGGCGAACTCCATTACTCATCGAGTAGCAGCACGACCCCATCGCGTTCTAATTTCCTTTCGGCAGGAGTAACGACAGCCCACTGTACTTCGCTGACTCACACGTACCTCTGGTAGAGGCCCAACGAGCGCAATCCATCGTCGGTGCGTCCTGCCTTTTGCCACTGTACACACTGTGTCTAGCACTATTTTCTTCGGTTAACCAAAAAAAAAAGAAAAATAAAATACCATCCGCACACACCGGATGACAAAAAAATAAAAGAATAAAGATACACAATCACCGTCTAAAGTAATCCACTGCCGCTCGAAGCGGCTGACAGTCCGGAAATCATTTCGATTTCCTAACGTCTTCTCAATTTTTCCCTTTCTCTCAACGCGTCTGGATTATTATTGCATTATAGCATCACTGTTCCACTTTTTACTCTCCGAGTACTTTAGAACCGCACGAAATCGACTGTTTCTCTCTCTCTCTCTCTCTCTCTCTCTCTCTCTCTCTCTCTCTAAACAAACGACGGATCGTAAAAAAAAGTCCAAATTTTAAGGCCGATCCGAGCCTGTCCCGTTACTACTGATTGGCGAACGGTACCGGCTATGTGTATATATGTTATATATGTATGTATATATAAATATATATATAGAAAGAGGAACGAGGAGGAAACACAGGAGCGCGCGCGTATAGGACGGCGCAAGACTTGCGACTAGACTGCCGCGCGAGAACTTTGCCGTTGACCCGGAGAACCGAGCGAGTTGAGAGAGGAGGGCGCGCAAGCGCCTTATCGCGGTCCGCTTGACTATACCGTATATACATACATATATATATATATATATATATATATATATGTGTGTGTGTGTACATGTGTATATGAGTATATATATATATGCGTATATATATATGTGTATATAATATACATGGCGCTGCTGATGCGAAACTACGATGATGACTGGACTGACCGATTCGCCAGCTCGCTTGCAACGCGATGAATGTTAGATTAGCGTAATTGTATCTATGGGTGTATGTATGAATGAGAGAGAGAGAGAGAGAGAGAGAATAATGATCAGTTTGTAGGAGGAAGAGAGATGGTTGCTGACGATGCAGTTGTTTTCTGATAAATAGTATAGGGTGAGGATTATTTTTTTTTTGTTGAATAATTTTTAATCAATATTAAATAGTATATATATATATATAGTAATTGAGAAGATTATTTAATTTTTCGGTGATTGTTATTGCTCGTTATTGCTTTGGGTGAATTATTTTGTGAGGTGCGAATATTAAATTTTATTTATTTATATCAGAGACACAAATAATTTACATTAAGGAATAATTACTCTGTGATGTAAGGCGACGTTGCACAATAATTGAGAATATCATTTAATTTTTCGCTGTTTGTTATTGTTCAGTTTTGTTTCGTCTGTATTATTGTGTGAGCTATGAATATTAAATTTTGTTTAATTATATCATAGACGTAAATAATAGACGGTAAGTAGCAATTAATCTTTGACGTAAGGCGATGCTGCGCAATAGTGTGAGTAATTGAGATAGTGTTTTTTTGATATTAGAAAATATAGTAATTACGAAAAAGTGACGATTACTTTTTTGTTGTTGCTTTGGCTGAATAATTCTGTAGACTATGAATATTTAATAGAGTAGTAATTATGACGATTTTTACAACAAGAATCGATCGTCCAAGTTTACAACGTGCGATCTTTGTTTTTCTTCGTATGAACAATAAATAGATTAAACGATCTTATTTGTTTATATTTACATTAGAGACTTAATCACTATGTTTGATATGTTTTTTTAGAAGGTACAGTAGTAATGAAGCTTTATTGCAAAAAGAATCGATTAATAAATTTTATTTATTTATAGTTGACAGAATGCAGTGCTTAAACTGGTAACCTATAGATGCAAACGAAATAGTTTGTATGTAAAGGAAAATATATAATTACTTTTAAAATAATGTGATGACTTTGCCATTAAGTATTATTTAGTACAATATTATTGTTTTTTAATAGTTTAAAAGGTACAGACATTAATTTTATTTACTTATACATATTTATATTAAAAAAATGAATTCCAATTAAAGTAACACGACGATGTACTTGCTATCGTTTATAGTTTTTATAATAATTTAAACAAAAAATTAGTTCATAATTCACATGAATAAATGAAAATGAATAAACAGCGCAGAAATGTTGAAGCCTTTTACGAGAAGAATCGATTATTTGACTATATCTTAGTAAATTTTTTTTTATTTATTTATTCGTGAAAAAACAATTCCGTAAGTATATCCTGTAAAATGGCAACACAAATTCCAAAACCTGTATTGAGTTTTAATGATTTTATTTTTAAGAAAAAATAATATATGACATCTGACGGTCTCATTAAATCATATCTATAATTTTGTAGTCGTCAATCGTAGTTTTAAAGTTGAATCGTTCCGCCAATTTATCATTTGATTTTGTGACTCTTCCTTTATCTCTAGTTACGAGAAGTCGTCCTTCCGATATTTCAGAAATGTATAGGCAAATGCAAATTTCGAACTCTATATAAGCTCTATGCTTTTATTTTTATTTTTTTTTCTTATTCATTATTAAACAAAAACATATACATTCGTGCACAGAATCTTAAATCTAGAATTTAGAACTAAAATCAATGGGAAATAATACAATTTTTGTAAATTATTTTTATTTTATTTTCAATTAAAATTATAATAATTAATCAAATGATTAATATCTTCCGATAAAAATGCGACTTTTTTTACTAATTCAGCAGTACAGTGTATTTGTTTTTAGTCTTTGATGTATTTTTTCTTTATTTCAAGCGATACAATGCCTTAAAAAGGAGGTTTGTACAAAGGCCGATAAAATTTTCTGTTATGTTCGATAAAAGATAGAATTTATGGATTAATTGCAATTTGGAGCAGTTCTGAGAACAATAGTGTGAGGTGGGGATTATTGAATTTTTTATTAATAATTTTATTTAGCATGAATATCGATACGTATAGTAATCATGAATTTTATTTATTTAAAACAATACAATGTCTTAAAGTGGGGGGGGGGTCATATAGAGACAGATGAAATTTTCTGTATAAAAACAATTTACGTCCTAATTAATAACTAAAATAATGTCCTTTCATTTTGTGTACCGTATACACATACATGATATTCGGAAATAATTTATTTCTTGAATACGAACGTATATTTATTTATTCATATAGTTTTAATACCGGAAATACTTTTCAAAGACTTATTAACTAATATTTGTTTATATGTAGTCCCAGAGTTTATAACACACATTATTCGAGACTATTGTTGTTTTTTTATATATTTTTAGTTATTGAACAATTGTATTTGTTATTTTAGTATTGTTTTATGTAACTTATATTATTTTTTCTCTTTTATTAAACAAATTTTAGATTTGAAAAAAATATTTTTTACATTTATATAAACCTAATTTTCGGTATTTTATTCCCATACGGTAATCGACGTATTACCGAAAAAAAACAGTAGTTACAAAACCAAAATATTTTTTTTAATACAAGTAATCATTTATTTATTTAAAAAAAAACCCTTTTTATAAATACATTTTCTTAAATGTATGAAACGTACACTGAAACTTCCTTTTCAGCGTACGAATCTAATACCGATACAATCAAACTTTCGAATTTATTCAATATTTAAACCAAAAAGTAAAAAAAAATATATATATATATATTCAAGTAGCCTTCCTGCGCTTTGTTAAAGGAACAATTCTATTCGTTACAGATCTGCGGTGTACGAAGGGAAAATAAGATTCGAAGAATCGATTTTTCGAGATTGATTCCGTAAGAAAGTGTCCTCGAGAAAAGCGCGAGACAGTTCACAATTTTTAGAAAGAACGCTGAATTCGCAAGGATGTGAGAGATAAAAGTTTTCTTCATTTCGGTAAGTATGAAAGTTCTGGTAACAATGACTGAAGAAACGTGTCTATATATATACATATACATATATACATACACCCACACACACACATATATATATGTGTGTCGTTCCAGAATGCGCATATATCGCGAGAACGAAAGTGTCAGCAGCTATATCCAACAAGTGCACGAAATGTACCTAGTTCAAAAGTGAACATTGGCAAGCATGTGTATACGTGTGTGTACATATATATAAAACTGTACGTACGTTTCTTCTAAATAGAGGACTTGCTCGATTGGCAAGACCATTTGTCTTCTATTTTATTTTTGTAAAACGTTGCCAAGCTATTCCGGTACTGTATGCTTTCTTGGAATTTTTGGGAATTGAATATACGCGTGTAGGGTCGTCTTTTTTTCTTTTACTTTTTTTTTGACGTAACGCAAATTGATGATAAATATTTGACCGAAGATTGCGATCGCTTAGAAGAAGAACGTGATTCGAGAAAATAAAAGATATTTGAAGAGTTAAATTTTCCTTTATTTTTAACGATCGATGTACGAAGAATTTTCAAGTCTGACAAAATTTAAGATTCCGGGTTCGTAACTTGGTTTCTTCTTTGTATATATATATATATATATATATATATATGAGTGTATACACAAGGAAATTGAATAACTACGCCGATGCTTCGAGTGCTTTATTTGTCTTCGTGTTATGCAGATTTATTTTTATATTAATTGATGAAAATAATTGCATTAATCTTATTAATTGTTATTTTGAATGTTAATATACTTTATTGTGATAAGTTATTTAGGGGACTCTCAATAAGTTACCGATAGCCCTGTTTTAATGCGCCACACTTCTCCTATGCACCTTCAATGGTAGAATAGATTATACTTTAGATTATTTTTAGGGACAAACTCAACTTGTAACTGTCTTTTCCTATATTCTGAATGGGTGGCAACTTATCAAAAGTTTTCTGAGTAGGAGTTTTATTTTTTTTTAATATGTATTAATTCATGATAATATTGAGCATGAATGTATTTTTATAAATAAAGGTGTATCTAAGATAAAAGAATTGTTACAATAAATTTTTTAATTCCTTTACATTGCTTATCCGCCTGTCGCTTGTATTACTCAAATGTATATATTATTATAAAATATTTTCTAAATATATACTTCTGAAAAAAAACACCTCATTTATCGAAAAATTGGAGCAACCTAGAACTAGAAACTCTTCAGTATGAATGTGTAGTTTTTATTTTGCAAAAAACAAGTTGGTTGATCATTCAAAAAACTATTTTTTTCATTTATTACAAATCTAAATTTTTTTTTCTTAAAGAAATTCTTGCATTTTTTTTCTTAAAAAATATGCATGTATTCTATGACATTTTTACTAAAAAAGCAATTATCAAGAGAAAAATCTAATTTTCGAAAATCAGCTTACCTTCTCGCGCCATTTGAATTTATTTTAAATAAGAAACTAAGCAAATGTATTAATTTGACTAAACGAATTGATTAATTACTGTAAAATAAAATAATTTTCGAGTAAAATATGTGACGAGAGTCAAAGATATAGAATATATAGAATTGAAATCTTCGCTTTGAGCCAAGTGAATTCTCAAACTATAGTTGCACATCCAATTTCCCAAAAGAATCTACCTACAATACGAAATATTTCACATACGATAACACCGAAAATAGGAGAATACGCATGTATCTTACCGGCAGATAAGAGAGACAACGTAGAAATTGGAAAAAAGAAATAGAAAGACGCGTCTGGGAAATTCAAAGAATCCACTTCCGATGTTGTTTTCTCATTTGCCGCGTATAGTGCAGTTTCGCATACTCGATTATTCGCTATTTCATTTCTCCCGTTTCGCATCTCTTCCTTTCTTATTCGCATTAGTATTCGTTGTGCGGTTCATTCGTCTTTTTTTTCAGTGCGCTACAAATTTTTCATACCGTACACTCCATCGGATCGACTACAAGAAAAAGTTCAAAACACACCCAGTGGAAAAGTATCCTCGTCAGAAATTCAATTATCAGCCAACTTGCCCCGTTAGCTTCGGATTATTCACGCGAAACTTTTCGACTCACTCGCTCCTTACACTTTCATTTCCACTTCGTACTTCCGTGGGACAACCTTTCCAATTTCGAAAAAGTCGCGCCACTTTCGTCCGCAAGGAATTTTTAAAAAAACTGCGACTTCTGGCCAAAAAAAGAAATGTAAAAAGCTCGAGGCTTTAAAGGCGTCCAAGCGACTTAACGCGAAAGCGAAAAATAGTGACTTCGTTTCGAACGATATAACCTGCCAAAGCGATTCGTCGGCGGAAATGGTCTTGACGTCTGTTTCTTTTGTTTGTATATGCGTGTGCGTGTGCGTGTGTGTGTACGTAGGTGATTCTTTGCCATATCGAACATTATTTTTTGTCATTATGTGAGAATATTTTAAGAACATTGACATGCGATTTCGTGTATGTTTTTAAAAGTTAAAAGAAAATTGTAAGAAATACAAAAATAGCTGGTGTGAATATTGAGTGGCTATTTATTATTCGGATTGATTTTATGGTTGAAAACATTCACTTTTGTTCATTAATCTCATTAATTGTTATTTTCAATGGTAATTTATCATGGTAAGTTATTTAGGGGACTCTTGATAAGTTACCAATAGCCAAGTTTTAATACGCCACTTCTTCTATGAGTCTTGGAAACATAATAGATTACTTAGGCGCGAATTCTAGTAGTTGCTATATTCTATTTATACATCTTTTGTAAAGTGTCAACTTACCGAGAATTCTAATTCTTGTAACCAAACTTTGCAGGTACTGTCTCTCATTGGCCATACAGGTTTACATAAGAATTTTAGCAGTTTTTAAATTTATTTCAGTAATAACATTTCAAAGGCATGTATGTAAAATTTGCAAAGATTTATTATTAAAATTAAACCAATATATAAAAAAAGTTATTAATTGTACTATATTTAACGTTTAATTTATTCATGCAAATATGTACAAGATTTGAGGTATCTTATTTTTCTTAATGATATAAAATATTATGATATTTATCTTATTAATAATTTAAAATAAATGAACGTAATAATAAAATGAATTTCTGAATTATATCTTAGATATTAAATATGATTTAATTACAGAGATAACGACATAATTAAATAATCCCTTGTAATGAAATAAAAATGTTTTAAAAATCTATAACTTTTGCACTAATATTATATTAACAACCACATTAATAGTAAAATAATTAAAAATTCCTGAAATTTCAATAAAAATACAAATAATAAAATATTAATAAAAAATTTAGAAATTTCTTATTGCATAATGTATAGTAAAGATATTATTTCGAAATTGATGATTAATTAATAATCGAATTAATAAAAATGATAAAATGTTGATCTGATATAGAATCACCCATATATAAATAATATACACACGGGTTAGTCGCGACCTCGAAAAATCTCGAGCGCATGTGTCTGCGGATAAACAACGGGTGTATATAGCGTTAGCAACTCTCGCTTCGGAAGCGAGTAATAGAACAGAGTCGCGTATTGCGCGAAGGGCTCGGGACAATTTCAAACTGTCGCTTGGAAGTTTGTTTGCGTTGAAATATTGCGAGTCTCGTGAAAGGAGAAAATTATGTATGGGGTTCATCGGTATTTCTGATCGATATTTCAACGACTATTCTCTTTTTTCAGCTCGAACATCGAATAAAAAAGTTCACGATTATCGACTAAATTGGTATATTCGAGCTATAAAACTTTGCGAGTGGAAATTAAGTCCATCGACGAGGCCGAATTCTGCATTGAATTTTCATTGGTTATCGCACCTGTAAAGGCTCGATGTAACGTTACACCAACAATTCCCCCAAAAAAACATAAAGCGTCACGAAGCGTGAAATTTGATTGAAATTTATCGATTGTACCTTTGCCACATCCCTTCAAGGGCTTAAAAATTAATCTATCAAAATGAATAAAAAGATACTCGACAAATAACAATTTTCTAATTGAAAAAAAATCTCGTTGATTGTTCTTTTGAAAAACTACAATGAATCAATATATTCAGGGGACTCTCAATAAGTTGCTGATGACCCGATTTTAACATATCACTCCGAATTAGATCTGAAATACGTTAGTAACTGTTTTATTTTGGTAGACCCTACATCCCTCATTAGGCGGCAACTTATCAAGAGTTTCGTAAAAATAAATTTTTTAATTCTTTTTTTAGTTATAATTAAACCAATTAAATTCTTGAAACCAACCCGACAAATAATAATGTACCATCAGTAATCCACCCTTAAGTAAATCGATCTGAGAAACAAACTCCCAGCAGCGAGGAAATTACCATTACTCAACAATGAATATATATATATATATATATATGTATATATATATATGCATATACGTACAAGCGAAAGTGACATAATAAAAAAGCACACAAAAACCAGCACAAGCTCGTAAACGCAAAACTGTACACACGTGTGAGCTTTTCGGAGAGGGCATCAGTACTATATATATAATACACATATATATATAGCTGTCGCAGAGCCAAGGGATTATCTTTCGGTTGAAATTAAATTTCGAACGCGCGCGCGTGAACCTGACTGACGGAAGATTTAAATCGGATTCTATGTAGCGGAGCTACGTTCAAGAATTTCATATAGCGGCTTTCGCAACGCTTTCGGGCGTTTCTCATTGTTCGTCCGACCTATGGAATTTCCTGAAAACGTCTCGTATATATATGCATGATTCTTTGGCAGATTGACCGGCCAAAAATATGTTTCTCTATTTTAAATAATTTAAAATCTTTTTTTTTCTCTGCATTTATCTTCGTACAGTTTTTTCAGAGTCTCTCTTATTTTATGTTTCGATAATTTTCGATAATTTTTCCACATTTTTCACTATAAATTCAAGAAAGTTTTTTTTTATAAAATAATTTCAACGTCGTATACATCGATAGCTGAGTGGAAGATACCAGTTCAAATAAAGTCTACAAGCAAATTTTTTCTTGTAGATTAAGACTGTACCTACTTTCATCAATTTCTTAAAGTTTTTTTCACGAACCGTTTTCAAGTTGCAGATAGTCAAAGTTGAAATTTTCAGTATTTCTTGTATTTTATGCTTATTTGCAATAATATTTAGCTTCTCAGAAAAGCATTTTTCACAAAAAATGTCCTCTTGCATTTACTAAACTCTTAAAAAACTTTCAAGCTCACACATAGACTCGTTAACAAAATTATCGCAACGCCATCATGGTCACATAGATACGGGTGACTTCAAATCCAAAATTAAATTGCGTTAACTTAAAAAAGAGACTTTAACCTTTAATTTAAAAGAAATTGGACCTACTTACGATGCCCATTACTGCTTTGTAAAATCATGGTTTCTTGGTAAAATTGAAAATTTCAATAAAAATCAGATAATTTGACCGATAACTTATCAGAATATTTGAACATTTCCTCTCGTGATTTCCCGAATGGCTACAAATTACAAAAACTAGAAATAAAATTCAAAATCTGCTGAACAAATATACCAATGTAAATACAGCAGCAAAGAACATTTTAAAATGATTTCGAAAAAATATATATATTTAACCAATCAAACCGTCGGAGAATCACCCATGTATATAAAATGGTATATAATTTTCCGATTATTTCCCAAGTGTATTTTCTCAATGTAAGTTTCGAAAAGCGTACGTTCACGGTTCGCTCTATTTGGATCAATTGAAAAATCCTAAGTATATAATGCGGAACAATGGTAAATCCCGAATTCGAGAACATTACGACTCGTCCTGCGGCATTTCATTTCTTGACGATTTGCCGAGAACGCCAAGGGAAAATATAATATACTATATGAGCATAGCGCCGCGGGAGGAACTTATTGTTGCGCTGGAGAGATGATATTGCGAGCGAAAGATATACTGCAATTATTAATCTTTCAAGGTATTTCTCTCTATCTTCTCTCGGTCCGTTGCTCGGCTTTTATAATACATAAGTGCATTTTGAATTCGTAATAACAGAGACGAGAACGTTCTCGAGCTCCGTTATTAACAAGAATCTTTTCCGTTGGATATTTTACGCTACTAGATTCGGTATGCAGCATCGAAATAATGGAGATTACTGTATGGTTCAGAGATATTATAACGATAATGGTACTTTATTTTTTGTGTAAATATATTAACGGTCAAAGAGTAAAAACTGCCGGTTGATGGAAGCTTTAAAAAAATAATCAATTGAAAGAAGATTTGAGAAACCAGATGGTTGAAAGAAGCTTTGAAGAACTGTCCTAATGAAACAATCAGTTCGAAAACGTTTGAAGAACCAGACAGTTCGGGAAAGCTTTAAAGAACTATCCAGTTTAAAAATGACCTGAAGAAATGATCAGTTTGAAAAGGCTTAAAGAATTAGTTAATTCAAAGAAGATTTGAAGAACCAGCTAATTGAATGATGATTTGAACGACTAGTCGATCAAAAAAACGTTTGATGAATTAGTCCTCTCAAAGAAATATTAAAAACTATCCAGTTTAAAAGATTTGCAGAACTGATCAGTTCAAAGGAAGCTTGAAGAACCAGCCGGCCCGTTGAAAGGCAATTTTAAGAACTAGCCAACCAGCATACTTAGATTGTCATCAAATAGCTGGACAGATCAAAATGAAAGTGAAGAACCAGATAAAAAGAATAAACTATTTTTGTAAATTTATAAAAAATAAAATGTGTGTTTGTGTATAATTATCACATAATATACTTCAAAAATATACACACACATACATATTTATCAATAATTAATATTATATTATGTACATGATTGTATTATGTTTATGCCAATAGTTACAACATCAAGCAGAGGAAAGAGGGTTAAAAAATGTTTTATTGTGGATGAAGCTTGTTTTCGAAGAAGAAGATTGTGCATATCCAAATTCAATAGTATCGATTCAAAGAAATACTTTTGTACAACATTATTAACTCGTCGTACTGCCGCTAGGGGGCGTCCAGGTACATTAAACTTCAAGTGGACAAATTATTTTACGATTACTATATAAAAAAAGTCGAATTCCAACACAATTATAGTCAATTATTAAATTTCGATATAAAATATAATATTAAAATAATATAAAACATATATTCAGACTAAGTAACAACAATCAAATGGCAATTCGATAAAGAATCGTCCGTGTATTTTCTTTCTTTATCTCAATCGAAATGTTCGTGAAAACGTCCGATATACAAGTGAGAAAAGATCGCACTACCCTTCTCAAGCTATCTCTAATCTATATCACGTGCGACTCGACTATATCCTATTCGAAATAAATAGATTCGACTTAAGTGGCGCGAAATTTCGAAATCTAATTTAAATTATTTAATTAAGATGCATTTTTTCACTTATTGTTAATAGAATTTTCGTCAATATATATCAACAATTTCAGTTAATTAAATAATCGCAATAAATGCAACAGTTATTTAATACTCCAATATTCAATGTTATATAGTTATAAACGATTTCCAAGCGCATAAATAACGTCCCGTTATAACGACGATTAAAAAAGTTTAAGCTCTCTCCTCGCAGATATTGGAAAAGAGCGGTGTCGACTTTGTTCGCTTGACTCTATTCCTATTCCACGCGTAGGCATCAATCGGCTCAACTTTATACGTAGACCATTGTCTGACTGTATAATTTTTTCTAGAGTAGTCCCAGGGTCGAGGTCTGCATATAACGTATCCATGTATATATATATACGAGGGTGAGAGGAATTTCTTCTTGGTCACAAAACTATTTTCGAAAATTTCTTTCGTAATTATGTAAGTGTTAGGATTTCGAGTATGTCCAGTAATAATAACGAATCTAAATGAAATGTCATTTAAATTATGTTAAGATTTTTTTTTAATCTTATTTTTTTATTTCTGTACAATTCGACGATATTTATTTTAAATTAACAATTGACAAAATTAACATAATATTAATTTCTGAATTATATTTACGCGTGGTGTTATAAAGCATTTAATTATATTAATAACGTATGAATAATTTATTAACAAAAAAAAATAATAAAAAAAGAATAACATTCGCATAAATCAAATTTTATATTAATAATCGCACAGGAAGTAAAATAATTTAATGCCAAAGTAATAAAAGCATTTTTCTTCTATTTTATACAAATATTTATGAAAAGGTCGATCTGTAATAATTATCCTTTTTATTCTGTTTGATTTATCGTCAAGTTTTTAAGTTGCTTCTGTTCAGTAGGTCACGCACTTTTATCAACATTTCAGCTGAATGGCAAATGAATAATTTATTTATTTAGTTATTCAACGGAGCAGCAAGTCCGGGGTATCATTTATTTATAATAATACATTTTACAAGTCGCAAGTAAATGTCAAATTAAAGTAAAAATAAAGTATTATTTATAATTAATAACAAGAAGGCGTATAATAAGTCGATCCCTGTGAAAGCTGATCGAACCGATGGTACACTTCTAATAGTACTGACATTTTTTTTCTCAAAACCTCAAAAAATTGTCTCGATTATACGCGGTGATCGATTTTAAAAAATAAATAAATATTATTGTTATCATGTTTTTTTGGTCTAAGAATAAATGTCATTGAGCTCCATAAGACTTGTTCTACGTATAAAGCTTGCAAACAACAACTTTGAAAATTTAATGAAAATCCTGCCACGGTAGTAAAATTTTCGTCGTCTGTCTTTGTCATTAATGAATTTTTGATATCGCGATTCATAGTTCGCGAGAAGCAATTAAAGCAGCTTCCTTTACGATCATCTCGTTACAAAGATTAACGGGAAACTACGTAGCTGAGCTACTGCTGTGCTGGCGATGATAAAAAGACGATGTAGTCGTGTGAGCGCGCAGAGCGTGGAGTATTAATCACAATTAAAAAGTTTTTGCGTTTTAAAGGAGCTAAGATAAATCAACACGCTTTGTCTCGTATGCACCTTGCTTTTAAAGCTAGATAGATCGCTTCGATGATACATTGATAAGCGAAGCTTTACAATTATCTCTCTCTCTCTCTCTCTCCATATCGCTTTCCCCTTGTCTGAATTTCAATCTCTCTCTATCTCCAACTCTCTTTCTTTTTTTCTCTCTCTCAATACATCTATTTCTTTTTATCTCTCTATATTTGTCTTTCTCTCATTATATGTTTCTCTTTTTCTTTCTTTTTCTCATTATATATATCTCACTACATGACTCTCTATTTCTTTGTCTCTCTCTATCTCTGACTCTCTTTCTCTCTCTCTATGTGTCTCTCTACCTATCTCTAGCTCTCTTTCTTTCTTTCTGTCTATTTCTGTCTCTCTCTCTCTATCTACCTGTAACTCTCTCTCTCTCTCTCTTTCTCTACCTATATCTCTCTCGATTTACCTCTGACTCTCTCTCTCCCTATATCTCTCTCTATCTTTCTCTCTACCTCTGAGTCTCTCTCTTTCTCTATTGTATCGGATAGTTATAGAGCTATAGATATATATTGCATTTAAAATTTTAAGAAAATTAGTGTTGACTTTATTTTCTATTTTTCACATTATTCACTTTTATTTGACGAATTGCAATTTATTGTGATAATACTAACTTTATTTTTAAATGGTTTACTACATACTCATAAGAAATTTCATAGTTTTAGTTTTTGTATATATTGCATACTACTTTCCAGCTTAACTATTAAACATATATATATATATATATTTAAAAAAATATATAATTTAAAAAAAATACATATTTTATGCTTTAACTAATGAATAACGTTATTATCGTTTTCAAATTATGTATATTCCATGAGATGATTGAAAAATACGTACACCAACTGTAAGAATTTCGCAATGTTTGCTTTTTTTCAAGCGAATAAATTTCTATCTATCTCTCCTGTAAAAATTATCAAGTAGAGCAGTTCCGGCACTGGTCGGACGAGGCAATAAAATCACTCAAGCCTATGAAAAGAGACGGAATCGGTCAAGTTATAACGCAAACAAATGCTCAGCGAGAACCATCGCTGTGTAATTGCTCACAAGCGAGATGAACTTACAACTCTAATTTCACACACTGAGAGCTTCTTTTATTCCTTCCTCGTATAACTTCCTAGCTATTAGCTCATGTATATATGTATATATATAGACCATTCTCTGTCTCTTCTCTCTCGCCTTTGTAACGAATAGTGTGGGAGCGTAAAAGCAGCATAGCTGCAGCCACAGCATCACCTCTCGAGTACCTCCCAGACAAAGGAGAACTAGAGCCTCGTACTGATCTCCATCTTACACGAATAGAGATACAGAGAAATTATACAGCTACAGCTCGTGAATTTGCATAGTTTCCTTGGGTAAGACAACGTTTTATCGGTATTTAATTCACGTTCGACGTGTATTCTTCTTTGTCTCTCGGTATAGAATATCGTATTGCTTATCTATAACCGTTTGGATTCGTCGTTGCAGCAGGTTGTTGCTGAAACCGATAGCGAGAAGATTAAATATTATTGCGAAAGAAGAGATTGCGAGAAGATTAAACGTGATATATATATATGATAGTATAGTTAGAGCTAGAGAGAATTTGTAGCTTTCCACGCGGAACGACGCGTGTCGAGACAATAGGAATTGACATTCGAATTATATGAAGCTCCGGGTGGAGAGGTAATAACAGTCAAGTTGAATGAGTATTACCTTCAAGAGGTAAAGATGAAATGGTGATTTACGTTGCTGCGACGATATATAGCATCATTGAGAACGTCTAATGAACTATCCGTGATGCTTTTTATATTCTATTCGTTCTTTCGTCGAATCATTATGTTCGTTGGTTTTAGCGCAAGAAATGATATTTTCCAACTAAAAGGAATACGTTTTAATAATACACATACAGCTTAATAAATAACAATTTATTGCGATTAATTAAATAGGAATTTTGATCAACTTTTCGTACTATCCGCTAGGGGGCGCCCAATCAAATTAGCTTGCAAGTGGTAAAACACGGTTTAAATCCGGTATGTTACTTTTTTTTACGGAAATTCTGGGATGCATCGTCAGGTTGAGATGCAAAGAACAATCATCACATTTTTCTGGCGACAAATCGTGTATTAATCCTTTAGAATGGTTATTTTACAATGACACTTTTTAGTTCCTTTTTGACGGGTTATCCGAAATGGAAATAATCTCAAAAAAATTCACTTAATATCTATTTTCAACTATTTTATAGATCGCCATTTTCAACAGTGGCTTTTATCAATTATTCATATCAACATTTAACGTTAGAAAATCAAAACGAAAAAGAAAAACGGAAAATTCGTTGTTGACTTTTTAAAAGGTGACCTCGATGTTTGAACTTGAAATATCTTTTATTCTTAGATACTAGAAATGTTTTTCGTCAGCCTCAAAGTCAGCTGATACAAACGAATTAATTTTTCAATTTAAGAAAAAGTAAAAGTAAAATATGAATTAATAAAAATGTTGTTTACAATGTAAGGGCTAATGAAATTGATATTGAAAATATTATTTCGCCTCGTTAGATACGTTTGATAATAAAAACATTCTTTTTGAATTTCCATTGGATAACGGTGTAGATGAAAATTTCAAAACGATCTTTTCAACCAGGTATTTAAGATTATTTCCTTATTGGCTCAATCGATGTTTTTCCACTTAAAATAGTTTCTTTTTTCACTGTATCCGTTCTTTTTCATCGATATGAATCGTAATTTTATCCGTCATTATGTATTTTCAAATGTGGAACAGACGACATTTCCGATATCTCGAAGCTTGCTGTGATAGCATGACAAGAATTTATTGATGAAAGAGCTTCGAACACTGACGTAAAATGTTTCCCATGCGCAAGTATTGCATACTAAATTGATTGATGAAGCTCCAATTTTTCGTCCTTCCTTCTTTATACTGTTCAGAGGTAACTTTAATTCAACCAACAGCAGCAATAACTAATTTTCCCAAAAGCATTGACATTTTTCAAATTAATCTTCTTCCTACCTTATTCGACTGATGAACATCGAAAAATCCCAATAGTTCAAAAATCATGAGTGGACACATCTGCTACAACTTAAATGATACGAGTGAAAAAGGATCGATGCGAATAATTAATAGTTGATTAATTTTTCTACCAGGCTACATTTAAAGGTTTTAAAAATCACAACGTTTCTGTAATTTATCATTCAATATCGCACCGAACGCTTTCTTTCAGGTCCAACCCTCCTCTACTCAGCAGTTTCAACGTCAGTCTACCTTTGTCTGTAATTATGATAGACATGGCTCTAAAAGTTTTCCTTTCAATATTTGCTACTACAGCACAACGAATATCATAGCAAATAATTCTACTCACGTCCAATGCTTACGAATGTATCCATAAAAGCTCTATATCTTCCGAACTCTCTTCTAAGATTTACTCCGGCCATCGACTAATAGATTCATGAACTTTACTCGTCAATATAATATTATGATGTATTGATTTTTCATTGATTTTTTAATGACAGCGTAACAATTAACAAATGGTAGATTTAATTATTGAATTATTTGCAAATTGTACTCCTTAATGATCTCGATTTCTCGAATACCCTTGTGAGTTTCGTGCTGCCACCTAGTGGCCGATAGTTTAACTTTAATCCTATAACTGTAAAAGTGTAAATGTGTTTAATAAAAACACAATTTGTCAATTTGTAAACTTCATTATTGTTTTATTATAATGCCAACGAAAGACGTAGCACAAGAGATAATGTGTAAATGTGATAAATGAACCCAATTTCTCGCAAAATACTTTTTTAATATAGCGCGATACAACTTTTGGTAAAAAAAGTCTCACCAAAAATGATGAATAGCAGATCGGCCCTTTGGGTCAATTTAATTGTATGCCCACGGGATTGCGTCTATATCGAAACAGCTGCGTACAACGATTTTATTGCCGTGTGCAGATTACATTACTGAATTCTATCAGTGTTTGTAATTGTCTTTATAGCTGTCACATTATCCATAAATAAAGAGAATGTCTGAAAATCAAATTGTGCCCCCAATTCGTATAGGGGTTACCGATTGCTGAATGAAATAGATTTCTACAATTTGGGTAACTTTGTATGAAAATTCCAATTCATGCTTTCAGTCCAACTTTTCATATCGAAGGTAAGAATTAAAATTTTACTTTAAAATAGTGATGTTTACTTACATTTGTTGTTTTTCAGCCAACAACATGAAATCATATGGAGAACATTCAATTGTATAAGACAAACACATTTAGAATAAGGAGTTGCTGACTTCTAGATAAAGTAGATTTCTGCAATTTGGGTATTAAACTTTTTATTGAATAAGTGATATAATTTATATTATATTATTAAAGTAACTTTATCGAGAGAATACCTGCAGAAAATGTTTCTTGCAACAATAAGCGTTAGTTTGTAGATTGAATTTTAATAATTCATTGTTAAATTGTAGACAATAAATATTACAAATATTACTCATATACTTATGAAATACTCATTTAATCAACTAAAACACCTTTGTTTCTTCTCAAATACAATTAACATTGTTTCCAGTGTAATCGTTCCAATTTACTTAATTTTTATTTGTACAGGTAATGAATTATTTACAAGTTATTTACAGTTCAATCCTTTCAACTGTGCTGAGTAATAAAGTAAGATAAAAGTAAAAATTTTTAATACAATATGCTTTAAATATATTTTCACATTCAATTTGCATTCAAATGAATATTTATAAATATATAAATCGGGGAAGTATCTCAAGATAAAAAAAATCATTAATTACGTCTTTCCATTAAGGGGGTCAACTCACATAAAAGGACAACACTTTTAACGAATTTCAATTTCTTATTGTAAAGAAATTCTTGAATATTTTAATTTGAAATATTAACACAATTGTATTATTACATTTAAAAATGGTTATAATTTATGTATAGAACGTCACGTTGTACCATTCGGCAATAAAACACGTCTTTAATAATTATTGAATTAATATATTATGGAAAACATAAATTGTATAAATCAATAAAAAAAACAATTTTTCATCAAGTTACATGAATCAACCCCCTAAATCACCCTAAGTGAATCTGTCTGTACGAGACTGTAAAATTACCATATTATATTGTATATATAAATATTACATTAAGTATCGTCTTGTAAACTCTGTTACAGTATCCTAAATCCTACTTTGTTGCTTGTCAGTCAGTATAAACACCAATGCAACAGTATGCAGCTGTTCCACCACAATTTGATATTTTTCTAGCTTTATCTATAAATTTCTACTTTATCGACGCATGCTATATTATCCTTCGAAACATAATTAACAAATTAGCCGTTATCATCTATATATATAAATACTTACTATTACGTACAAGAATATAGGTAATACTTATAATATATGAGATCCGCAAAAAATATATATTACAAAATAGTATATTTTACAATTTCAAATTGCGCGCGTTTTTCGGCATCAGTTGTCAACTGACGTATTTTTGACATGAGAGTGGAATTTACACAGCACAAATTCCGAGATTACCAATAATACGTATACACTTAGTATATATTGCAAGTTTGCGAGAATGACCTGTGACAGTTTGACAGTGGCCGCTTTTCCTATGTCAAATTAGGAAAAGAACAGTTTTCGGAAATATTTTCCTATGAAGTCGTTTGGTTAACCTTAGATTTTTTAGAATTTTTTTTAATTAGTTAAAATGAAGCACCTAAAATGTAGTCGGATATCTTTATATCTACTCGCGATTGTGAGCTTCGGTAAGTAGACAAAATTTAACCTATTTAGATGAATACATCATTGTTATGACTCATTTGTTTAATATTCATAAGTTAATCGTTTACATGTGTTGTTAGTTGTCGTCGATGTTTAAAGCTTCAATTTATTCCTGTATTTCAGCTTCTGCGAATAGAATAAAGGACATGCTGTATATGCCCATCGATGGAGCTGCAGCTTGTTTTCGAAGGCACAATGGAACGCATCAGTTTGGATGCTCCTGTGAGTTTGGAATCGTTGCAGTAGGAAATGGAAATTGAATGAAATACTTATGATGAAAAATTTTCACTTTTCAGCTAGTAAAGCAGGTAGCGTAGGTGTAATTCACATTGTCGAGGGCACTGAAGATGTCCAGTGGCTGGAACATAATAGTACAGCTGGACCTTACACAATAATCTTGACATTCGACATGTTCAGAATGGACATTTTAAAAAGATTTAAAGACTCGCACAATGTGAATGGGGTTTTGTTAACTAGAAATACCAGCTTAGAACGACCTTTGACTTATTCACCGGATGATAGTTGTCCCAATAGATATTCAGGATATAAGTCATGTGATCAGCCATGGAATCCTTATGGATCGTCCTTGTTGTTAGAAGACTGGCCTTTCCCTATGTTTTATATACAGGTAATTATTTTTATTAGATTTGTGTATTTCGTTTTGAGTCTACTAATCCAATTGATATATACAGGATGAAAAAGCTCTTGAAACGATCAAAAGCTGCTACCTCAAGTACAATGCACACGACCGTGAGAAACAAGCAGAGAGATCGTTGTGCGCCATCGAAATGAAATCCTTTATGTTTGCTGCGATAAATTCAGAAACTTGCATGAGACGGAGCGCATCTAACTTTAATTTTAATCCCAATGTTTTCTGCGATCCTCTCGGTGATAGAAATATTCACTGGCCTGTAGGACCAATAACCAATAATGTAAAAAACGTTATCTTGGTCATAGCTAGGCTTGATGCCAATTCTTTGTACGAAAATTTAGTACCTGGTGCCGGTAGTACAGTTACTGGCTTGGTAACTTTATTAGCAACCGCTAGTTACCTTCATTCTCTAAATGCCACAGTCAATAGTAAGTAAATAGTGTCTCAATTTATATATGTGGAAGTATATAGTGTAAAAATTAATGATAATTTCATTCCATATAGATACAAACGTAGTGTTTTCGTTATTGAACGGTGAATCAATGGACTACATAGGATCTAGCAAATTAGTTTACGATCTCAAAGAAGGGACTTTCCGTTCTCTAGGCAATAAGCTGTTGAAATTCGAACAAATTAGTCATGTCATTGAATTGGGCCAAATTGGCGAAGGAAAGATCTATTTGCATGCCAACAATTTTCACAATAGCCCAATTTTAACTAATTTGCAAAAAGAGTTTAACGCTGAAATATTAGAGAACAGTGTGCCTCCAGCGTCCATACAGAGTTTCCTAAAAGTAAACTCGAGCCTGCCAACTATGGTCATTGCAAATCATGGCAAGAGCTTCGTTAACAAATACTATAACAGCTTACTGGATGATGCGGAAGGACTAGCTTATTCAAGGTTCCGATAAGAAAACTTCTTTGATTATTCCAATGTACAAACATACAATGCATTCGAAAGAAATTATAACAAATACTCTAAATTTTAGGAATAATTCAGAAAAGTTAACATCTAGCCTATCGAAAATTGCAACCACACTTGGCAACGAGCTATACAGGATAATCACGAACAGCTCAATTCCAGGCAATACGAATACTAGTCTCATCACCGAACTAGTCTCTGAACTACTACCCTGTTATCTAGTGAGTGCCAGGTGTCCTCTGTTCCAAGCAGCTTCTCCTCCTGGTACCATACTCCCTGACCAAGTATTGCCCATGTACGTAAGCGTTATCAGATCAGACAACGCAGCAACAACTTTAACAGGTCAACTGCTAGCTATACTCACCGGAGATCAATATCCGAACATGAATGCCAGCACTTGCCTCGAGAAGCATCTGCTCTGGATGGCTGGTAGGAACCTCAGAGGACTCTGCATTAACGCAACTGTTAATTACAGTAATGCTTTCAGTCCAGCTTTTCTCATCGAAGGTAAGAATCAAGATTTTACTTTAAAATAATGATTTTTTACTTACAATTGTTGTTTTTCAGGCTACAACATGAAATCGGGAATTTATTCGACCTGGACAGAATCAGTCTGGCAAAACTTAGGCATGCGAATGCTTCTAAAACCACCCGCAAGAATGGAAAGGATCAGTTTGATTCTTGGTAGCACAATTGCTGTTCTATCGTTTATTCTGGTGTGGTTCGTCACATCTCGAGCAGATAAATTATTTAACACTAGGTAATACACTGCATTTAAGTAAGAAATTCTTCGGATAATGACATTGTTTATATTTTTAATAATTGCTTATCTTACAAAAGTTTAACAATTTTAAGTAAAACAATTTTTAACACATTACTTATTGATCACAAATTACTATCATAACGCTCACAAATTTTCGCTATAAAATGTAACTGTAATTTTAGCTTTAGTTTTTAATCCATTAGCGCTTGAGTAGTTTTTTAGACAACAAAATTAAGCAAGTAAAATAAATCTCTTCTACTTTCAAAATATGAAATAATTTTTTCAATTGCTATAAACAATTTAGTTAAAAATGATCATTTAATTTTCAATGCAAGACAATTTAAATTCACTATAATGTGGTATTCTGGAAATTTTTGTTAATAACAATAAACCACTGATAATAAAGCAGTGAAATTGAAAAAAAAGAATCGTAAATATCAGAAGGATTTGTTTCTTCAGGTATTCTTGGCTTTTATTGTAAATTACAGCGAAAAATGAAAATATTCTATTTGGATAAAATAAATTGTAAAAATCTTTCTAAGATTACAACAATTGAAACAGTAATATTGAATATATTTTACGATTTATTCTGAGCACATTTTTAAAAAGCCAACGTACTGTTATTGTTATTAAATAAATAAATAATGAAAAATATTTTTTTTACAGATCCGTGGATCTATAGGAATTCGAGATGGATATGATATCCGTATCAGTGAACAGTGCAGAATTCGGAGAAAGTTAGCCTTTCATCTTAAACTAGTCCATAAATCATGAAAGTACATGGAAGCGTTTACGCTTGGACGATCAACAATCATATACTCCATCTATTAAGCGATAACAACAGAATTACAGAGAAGATACAATTATTCATTTTTTTTATACAGACTTTGTTGTATCGATTATTCCGCTGTCGAGCTTGGGTTCTAGTTGGAAAAATCGACAATAATGGAAGTGCTGTGGTTCTTAATCCTACGGCAACTTCGAGGTGCGACAGTATTTTAATTAAAAATACTGTAATTGCGAAAAGAAAAAAAAAAGAAAACTACATGTAATTCTTAGTAGATTAAAATTAATTATATAATGAATGTGCATTTGAATTATAAATACGAATAGAGTAGTAACTTTTTATAATTAATAATAATTTGATTAATCAATCCTCGCCGGATAATGTGAAAAACTTGCATTTCTTTCATCGATTAAAGTTGAAAATAAATGTTATTTTAATATTAAATATACGTTATTTATTGTAATCATTATTAATATTTACTTGTTTATTTTTCACAAAATTTGTATGGATAATAGATTATTTGTCGAAACAAGTGTTTTTATTTTAAATTAACAGAATATGCCCTATTCGACAAATTTACTTAGAGTCACTTTTTTTTCGTTGTATGAAAATTTATTTGGATAATAGATAATTCCGTAAACAAGGGCTTTTTTAAACAAATAGAATGCAGAACATCATTTACAGTCACATTTTATTTTATAAATCTTTTAATACAAAATTTGGCGAAACAATCATTTTTTTAAATAATAATATTTTTCTTTACTTACCTCAGTACAGTAATTTAAGTTCAATGGTCGAGGTACAAGAAAGAAAACAAAACTCATATTGCAAGCGTGATGGCATTTATTATCGATAAACTTAATTAACAGAGCGTAGATTTACACGAGAGAGAGAGAGATAATTAATTAATTCGCTTATGCCTGGCTTAATACGTGATGCGATGAAAAGTTTATGTATACGTTTAGTTTAGGACTTAAAAACTCTTTATTCGGAACTAGAAATGGTCCAGAATTTAAAAGACTACAATGGCTCTCTCTTTTTTTGTCGCAATTGTTTAAAAACAATTGTTTAATATATATATATTTTTTTTTCTTACAATAAATATACAACGGAAGAACCAAATATATATCGAACTACTTAAATAGTTTGTAAAATAAACAATCATTAAATTAACAATCAAAAGCAAGAAACCGAGGTTAAAGATAAATCTCGTATTTTCTGGACCATTTTTAAAATACAACTTTATTCGCCACTTTTTTTCTTTTTTTAAATATTTAAATCGAAATCTTAGGCAGGAGTTTTTCTTTTTCGAAGTAAACAACATACGCAATTTTACTGAGGCGCACACATGCCTTTTAGGACGAAATGCTTCTTTACTTACTTTTCTTCATTTTTGTTTGTTTTTTTTTAATTCTCCTTCCGACTTTTATCGATTAGTTTTTTACACGTCATGTGCACATGGACAGAGAGAGTTACAGGTCTCGTTATATTCTTTATTATTTTTCTATCTCATCGTTTAATATTTCGTGAGTTTTTGAAAAGTATTAATTTGTACCTATGAACTAAATTTGGAAGAAATCAATTTTGTTGTCGTTTTGTTGTTTCTTATCTCAGGGGTACGAAGTTTCGAATTCAATGTAATCAATATATTATCATTATTTTGAATAATGCATTATGCGGTTGAAGAGGTTGTAACGTTATACGCATCGTTTATATACGCGAAATTCAAACTAGTACATATACATTGCACAGTATTATTTCAAACGGCATTAAAATCTTAGAAAAATGTTTTTAAAGCTATTAATAATCGATAATCGAATTATGAAAATTGTATTGCTTCGTAAGATTTCGTTTTTTCTTTTTTTTTTAATGCGGATATCACATACTATAGACATCGAGAAAATATCGTATTTATCTCAATTCTAACATTATAGTTTAAGAATCACTAATTTTTCCTGGTATAACATTATAACCGCGACGTAACCGTCAAGTATCACATGCCGAACTGAGTCTCGAAGAAATAATACATACGCGTATAAGTTGTTTATTTTAAAAAAATAAAATTTTTCCACTTTTTCAGAAACTCTTCGTTTATAACTCGTCACACAACTCTCGCTCTAAAACAGTACATCTTTTTCGCAGTAAATTTTCATTTTCTTATTGCGTCTCGCTTCTTTTTGCTACTCCACCCCCCCGCGTCTCTCTCAACTTTTCTTTCGCATTTTCTTTATTTTACGCATTTATTTATTTATTTAATTTTTTTTTTATTCAAGTATACAATTATTATTATTATTATGAAGTAGGAGGCTGGGCACCGCCCACCGAGTTATCACAGTTGCCTGGTGCCGCAGCACATACGTATACGTGGTTCAGCCTTAAGACCTACCTCTTAACTGCTACCGTTTAAATCTTAATTACTAAGCATTTTTTCCATTTCTATCTCGTCTTTTCTCGTGTTTGATCGAACGAGGTGTTTGTTTTCTTTTGCTGTTGTTGTTGTTGTTATTTATTTATTTTTCCTTTGCCTCGCTCGTATTTTTTTTTCACAATATTTATTGCTGCTCGCCGAACGCGGATGATTCGACAAATGATTCTTACATTTCTGCTTATACGCTCGTATCTGACTTTTTCGCTTTATATTTTGTATTTTTGTAATATAAAGCTAAAAAGGAAATAAACAAAGAGGAAGAAAGTTTTTTGTTCACCTTCTAATCTCGGAATCTCTGTACAAAAAGGAATTGTTCGCAGTATCTTTATCTTTTTCTTTCTTTACGCTATTACAACTAGGTAAAAGAGGAACAGAGCCGTTTCTTTCTCGTTGATCGGAGTTCTATTTTTTTTCTCTTTCTTTTCAATCGAATCGTCGGTTATGGATAAACCCTCCGATTTTAAAAAAATATTAATATAATTCAGGTTCTTGTGTTCTTTTTTTCTTCTTTCCTTTTCTTGGTTTTCTCATCGAAACAAAATTAGTCGTTGCGACTCTCGTATACAATTGCGCAATTACGTTCTAAACGCAAAAATAACAAAGATAAATTCAATAACAAAGTCGATCAATATATTGTTTAATTAAGTAAAGAAAAATAATTGTTTATCAATGCAGGGCTTTTCCATCCATCCATCGATTTCCTAATCGATTTTGCTTCGATTTTATTCTCACAAATCAATTGAAGTCAACAGTGTTTCTTTTTTTTTCTCCCCCTCACTTTTCCGTTTCGCAATTAATCAATTAATCAATAATATTGATCGTATATTATGTACAGTAGTGCACCGAAGAAGCCGAGGAGGATACATTTGTTCATTTATAGATTCGATTCTTATTCTGTTCTCGCTTCGTCCGTCACAGCTTCCAGGCGCATCCACAGAAGACGACACTTAGAGTTTAAAAATATAATCATTATACATACTTTTATATATATAATATATATATATTTCAAGTAGCGTTTATATAATCGATATCGTATTTTTTTTTAAAAATTTTCATTTTAATTCATTAATTTTGTTTATCTTTATATATCATTATCATTTCTCGTCTAGGTGTTCGAGGCGACTTGATTACGTACGATCATGTGAGTGTGTATGTGGTTTATGTACCTCTCGGTTAGCTCGAGTGCGAAAATTGTCTTTCTGTCGAGTCGTGCGAACAATTCGAAGCTTAGGATACAACTATAAGTACGCATACGTCCGACTATATATAAACATGTATAATATAACTATATGACTATGTGGTTATATAAGAGATTTTTTTTTTAAAAAATTCATCGAGATTGGCCTTAAGTAAAGTTTACGTATATATAATAATGATTTTTTTCATCTCACAACAGCCTCCGCTTAGATTTTGAAAAAGAATCATCGCGAGCACGATTATACATGTCGACAAGTTCCACACCCAGCACTGAGCACAATAAAATAACCTTTCGCTTTGTTCAAGACTATCGTCTCTTTAAATCACTTTTTTTTACCTTCTCCTCTCTCAACTTTATCGTTATCGTCGACATAATTATGATTATTTCTATAATTATTAGTAGTAGTATTATTTATTATCTTGGAGGGACAGCACTTTTGCTTGTAGAGCTGAACAAAGAGAGACTTTGGCGTGGAAGTTACCACACTCTTCACAAATATTACATGGCACAGTGAAAGTGATACCTATTTTCATTTTATTTTAGTTTTTTTTTCGTTTAATTGTTTAAACATTGCTGTTTAATAGCTTGAACATTGCTGTCCTATCGTCCGCGTTTCTCTCTCATTTTTTTTTATTTTATATTTGGTGTTCTATTCGAGCGTATAACTTATCGAGAGTCGGACGTGTTTCTACAAAAGAATCTCATGGAGATGCAGAATTGAAAAAATCAGAACCGAAGAGAATCGGTAACGCAAAATCAAAGCTTCTACTTTCTTATATATGAATTATACAATGGACTAAAAGTTAGTCGTATACGATTATCTTACGTAACTATATTGAATTAGTAATATAGTTTCATAGTTCAATAGTTATATATAATTCATATATAAATTATACATATTGACTGAATAAACAAATTTGTAGGAACTTATCGTTGAAAAAATTGAGGTTTGTCATGTGTTTCAAACGAAATTCTTTACTTAAACACTATTGTCGTTATTTAGCAAGAAAAATAATAAACTTTCTATGTTTCGTTTTTTTTTAATCCGCAAGTTCGAAGAAGTCTTGCCTGTCTTGTACTTGCTATATGGGAGTTGTTTTAAAATCGAGATGCGAGAAAAACTGCGCACTCGACAACTGGCTCTGAGGAAGTCAAGGAGATATGAAAAATATTTCAAAAATACGTTGTATCTGAAATCGAGCACACATCGCGAAAGTCTATTAAATTAATTTTATAATTATAATTAATATTATTATCCGTAATAGGAATAAATGATAAGAAGTACAAATATTTATCGATAAGCGCAAATGTAGTTTTAACGATCAATAGATGAGGGGCTATCACACTCTATTGATACATCGAGAAATAGCGGAAAACAATATTAATCGCACCTGAGTCTCCTGAGTAATGAGAATTGTACAATTTAAGGTTTATCTATTTGAGAAGTAAAAAGAGCCGCATCTATGTGTTTGTATATTGACTATTTACGCGAGAGTAGAGCGCAAAGATGAGAATGAATAAACTGTACAAGTCTTGGCGTATCATCGGCGGTCTCAATCCTCGATGTGTGTATATATATGTGTGTGTATATGTGTATATGTAATTATTGAACACAGTCAAAGTAACACTATTGAAGATGTAGTACTTATATATCAGTGATTTCAAAAGCGTAATCGTAACTATATATAGTTATCTTGTTTTTGTTTTCTTTGTATTACAAGGCGCTTGAGCTGAAAGATTTAACGAACAAAATTGAAAAGTAGGCAGTATTCTATTATTACGTGCGAATACTTAATAGACATAGGTAAATCAAGTAATCTTTCCATGGAAGATACAGGTATCAGATCAAAAATATTGCTTATACATTAAATCGTATCGCAAGAAAAACTAATCTCGCAGCAGTTGTTTTCTTAGCTTGGGAACTTTTATAGGATATACGTAATAATCAACAATTAACATACTGCCTTCACGAACGACATGACGAAGCTTGGCGCAATAACTTCAGCGAACGCACAATCACATTTCACGTATACGCAATTCACCAAAAACTAGGTATTCAAAATTCTTAATGTATACAATAACGTCTTCTTCCATCTAGTTATCACGTATATATGTATATAGAACCGTCAAAGCTTAAACATCGAGGAAGTACGTAGGTAAAAAATAAAATTGTAACACGAGAAAGTAACGGGAGACTGAGACAACAATACAAGGTCTGCAAACGCACAGACAGACACGATAAGAGCGTGATAACTTCTAATCGAGTAGATAATCCCTGATGATTTTCGCGAGAATAGTTTTTTTACGTATCTGACAGTTAAAGCGAAATCTACCCTCGAATGCCTTAATACTGTAACGAGCGACGTTATCTTGTGGGATTTGGAAAGGTGTAAGCAAAGAGGCTGCTCGAGGTCAGTGAACAAATGGCTTCGTTTCTTCGATCTCGATGCCACCATCCTCGCTATCCTCCTCGTCGTCGTCCTCGATCTTGCTTCGTCGATCTATACCAGCCAAGCCTATTGACAAATTTCAAAATTTATTATTAGTATAAATCTACTTTTAATCTGCTGTACTGAAACAGTGATATTTTTGCAGATTTTAATGGTGACTGTTTTTTTAAAACGATTTTGTGTTTAGTCAATATTCCTTAATTACAGAATGCAGTGTATGTCGCGACTGCGAATTTTGTGATATTTTGCTATTTAAAAATTCATTTTTCGTAGTTCAGAAACTCATTGATTTGGTACAGTACGTATTGTGCATAATATTTTTAATAATGAGTAATTCAATTTTAGTTTTACTAAAATAATTGTAGCAGTTGAGAACAGTCTTAATTAGAATATTTCATGTCGCATACATTTAATATATTTGATTAATTAATACATAACGTATGTCGATAAAAAATATTGAAAACATTAAAATTTAAATGAAAAAAATTCGATAAAATTTACTAATACTTTTTGAACTCTCTGATAATTCGATCGTACACACTCGACAATTACCACTTTTTGTGAAAAAAATTATTATCGACAATTCATTACACTAGAACATGCTGTCACAAAATTAAAAAAAAACGTATAGTTTGTTTACATTAATTATTCGTAGCTAAAATTTATTTATAAAAACACTACTAGCACGTCGAGTGTTATTAATGATATTACTATAACATATTTTCCATGTCTTCAGAGGGTCCAATTGCTTTTTTTTGGTCTCAAACCCTCATTACAAATTACAAAATAAAAAACAAAGCCTACAATTTTTTACAGTATCTGTTCGGCAGTTAAATTTTGTTTCTAAAGGCACTTCGAGTCTCGAACTCACATTACGAGTTAAACATTTAAAAGAAAAACCTACCATTATTATACAGTAATTTCTCATCGCAATAAAAAAAATCCCAGTCACATCCTCTAATTAACATTTTCAAATATCACTGTTTGTTATGAATACAATCTAAAAAAAATATCATCTCACTAACCGGAGTAAGCACCCTCGGCGTCGCTCGACCCGTTCGATTCGCTACCAGAATCCTCGGATTGCCAGTCAGCCTGTTGTTGCTTACCAGCGCTGTTCCGAGGCTTCGAGCGCTGTTTAGACGAGCCGCTGACGCTTCCGGTGCTGCCAGTAGTTCTCATTTGAATTTGGGACTGTTGCATCTGGGATTGAGACGCTTGGGATACTGGAGAATCCGTGTTCCCGGCTCCATCCAGCATAGGCTGTAGTATACGTCGACGAGCGTTGATAAACCAATTGTTCACTTGCAGCAGCGTCAAATTCGTGTCGTTGGCTATCTGGCGTTTTTCGTCCTCCGTTGGGTAGGGATGCTGCAATGACAATCGTTAATTTTAGTATTATGATTTTTTTTAGATTTTTTCATGATAATACAAAGGGAACAAACGAATCGTTATTTTTTTCAACAAAAAGTAAACTAATATAATTGTTGTTTAAAAATTATCAAGCTTTGTATGAAGTGGGAATTGCAATTAATTAATTGGATTTATTTGCAAATAATTAATTAAACTAGTCTTGACGAGTTTTTTTTTAATAAAAAATTATTTAAACATTACCTTAATTCAAATGAAATAGACGTTAAGTCTTATGATTTGAATAATTATTTTGTATTTATTTTATTATCTATTCTGAAAAAAGTTTGCTATATTTAAGAATAATTATTCATAAAAAAATTGCTTTTTTGTAATGACAAAATATTTACCAAATTAAAAAGCTGTTTTTCATTCGTCTTCTTTCGAATACGCAATTTTTTACTACATAAATTTTTTCGGTTTATAGTAATATGCAAAAATAATAATAAATCGAAAAAATTCCAATCTTTCTTGTAAACAACTCAATAAGTGTAATCCTAAATAATTGATTTTTTCACTAAAAATCACTGGAACTTTACTCCTGATGAAAATGACACCATAAGAATTGAACGATTGGACAATGCGTAGTAAAACCATAACACACAGTACTTAAGAAAAAAAAATTATCACCGACAAAAAAGTAATAAAACGAATAAATTAAAATTTTCTGAACACTTAGCATGCTTTCCATTATGACACACAGTATGACAATCATCAATTATCCCGGATCCAAAAAAAAGGTAAATAATGTTGAATTATAAATACATAAAAAGACATTTGGACAAATACTAACGACTAAATGCTGGAATAGCCATGCACGCATGATGTTGGTGGCTTGTTTTGGAAGAACACCCCTTTTGGGCTTAGCCTTCCTACCACTGAGCGAGCCAACACCAGCCGCAGCAGCAACGCCGCAAGCCTCTTCATCGTCCTCGCTCTGCATAGACGACGGAGATCCTGCAACAGTAATATCTAACACGATTGTTCCGGTAAATCCATGGCATCCTTGCAACGACCATCCAATTTTTTTATTCCCACTTTTATTTAATGAAATTTTCGTTAGTCAACGGAAGAATGAAATTACAATGGTTAGTGAGAAGAAATATACAGACTGGGTCATTTTATTGGGTCCACCAAAATTTCTCCGTCGGTATGGCAGAATGAGAAACATGTTTCAGGCAAAACTTGTTCAGGACAATCGGGGTTATAGTGAACACATTTAATGAATTGAATATTGAGGTCAATTTTCAAGATTTTTTTAAGGGGTTATCATGCTCGACTTTTATCGACAGAGTACCAATAGGCTTGGAACTTTATATGTCCACTGAATGACACAAAACCAAGAGTTAGTTGCCCTCCGCCATCACTAGATAGTTGTAGAATAAATTACTATGCCATTTCAAATTTGAAATGAAAATATATGAATATTTTCATTTGAAACTTTGTACAGTGATAGATAGTGCCAAGACAGAGGGCAACTAATTCTTGGTTTTGCATCATTCAGCGGACTTATTAAGATTCAATCTTTTTTCTGTCATTCTACCGCTGTATCGACTCAGTCGGTAAAAGTTGAGTATGACACCCCCTTAACGTTGTTGTATATGTACTTCCTGATCAGTAATGGAGCTTCGTGATGTATGTTAATAAAGCAAATCCAAGAGTTCGATGGTGCTTGTGATATTTCAAATTTGCTTTTAACGGCGAACAATCCCTAAACCTGAGATGTGTAGAGTAACCGAAGAAGCAAAATAAAAAAAATTTCTTTTCTAATCCGGTGTCAGAGGTAGGTGGTCTCATTAACATTCTGACCTCGCAATAACCTTGAATATAAACCTCAAAGTCAAATTCATTAAAATAGAAAGATAACCCGTGGTTGCCTTGAACAAGTTTAGTCGGATACATGTTTTCACTATCTGATTTACCGACGGAGAAATTTGGAAGAGCTCCTTAAAATGGCCCACCCTGTAGACAGAAAAGGATATAGCGAATATCTACGTTTTACTTTCTCATTGACATTCAGATTAGTCGAAAGAGGACGAAATGTCGAGGTCTAACCACCAAAGCTTCGTTTGTTATGCAACGCAGCAACGCCCTCAAAATCAAATTTATTCCTGTTCCCTTGTACTGCGAGTAGACCCCAGTAGCTTGCTTCCTCGACGTAAACTCTGTGAGATGGTAGTGCGCGAATACTCGACGAATCAAAGCTTAATGGTTCTGCTTCTATAAATCGGAATAATAACACGCACATACACACAGATCCATACGTGCATCATTTATTCGTACAATACGTTGTTCATGGCTTAGTGTATTAGGATGTTAGTAGGTGCGATATAAAAAAACGAAACGTACAATCGGGACAGGTAGGTGTTGCTAAATCTAGTCCCTGAATTGGAAATAGTGCAGAAGTTACTGTTCTTGATAATGTGATTATTTTCTGTTTTTAATTAGTGAATTTTGTTTATGTATTAAATAAAATGTTAAGTGAATGTTTACTATTTATTATAGAGCTGTCATATAGACGAAGTAAGAATTTATTCTTAAATAAAAAATAGTTATACGTTTTAGAATGAATAATAAATTTGTCATGAAACAATCATTGTATGTAAAATGTTATACGAATGAAAATACGTTGATATCAATTTCCAAGGTCTTGACGGAAGGTGGTCCCCCATTGACATATAAATAATTTTTTTAAACGACAATTGTCGAAAATTTCTGGGTGGTTTCTCTAAAATGGGATACCCATTATATGTATATATTATACATGTACACTATTAGAAGGAAAAATTATAATTATTAAGGGGGTGCAATCATACCCCATATTTGCCGACTCAATCGATACGACAGTAGAGCGACAGAAAATGATTGAATCGTAAGAAGTTCATTAAAATACGAAAAACCAAGAGTTAGTTGCTCTTCTGATTGTGTAAAATATCAAGTGATTCTATCTAATCGTTTTCGAGAAAAGCTTAATAGAAATGTTGTAATTGCCAATTTTTGTTTTCAAGCTTTTCTCGAGAACATGTGAATATTTTGTTTTAATCATGGAATGATGATATATAGAGCTAATGCGAAAGGCAACTGAATCTTGGTTTTCATAATTCAGTGAACTTCTTAAGATTCAAGCATTTTTCTGTCGTTCGACTCAGTCGGTAAAAGTGGAGAATGACACCTTAAAACTATTTTCTCTGGCTCGAACAGTGTTATTACACCATATTCGATCTTTGATACACAAGCAAACAGTAAATTCGCACTATTTCAAATTTCGAAAGATACGCTTTTTGTACATGAGGTGATAACAAATATAAGGCCTACCTTGGCCGAGGTACATATCGTTAACAGGAGCGTGATTTCCAATCTGCGAAAGAGGTGTACTGCCGTGAACACTTGGCGGCGACGGCCGATCATCAGGATCATCGGAGTAGGTGCGTTTACGTTGATTATGATGCTGTGGTCCAGCTCCACTACCAGCACCCGAAGACGAGGATGACCTCGCCGAAGATGGTCGATTGTACTGTTGTTGTAGCTGCTGGTGCTGATGGAGTTCGTCCAGAAGTTGATGACGACTACCACCACTGCCGTTCTCCGAGGGAGCCTCAGGGCGACCGCTCACTCGGAGTCCGTTAGCTCCCGACTCAACATCATTGCCTGTAGATGACAGCACCTGGCAAATATATGTTGCAGCTAGCTGTCAGAGAGCAGGGGTCGGGGTTCTAACTGGCCGTAGCTTACAAGAGGCGCGCACGGTCAAGTGTTAGCTTTATTTTTAGTTCAGAGAATTTTTTTTTTTTTTACTGTTTTAGTATCGACAATTTGGAATTAGTAATTCAACAGTAGAACCAGATCAAAGAGTTGGTTAGCAGTTCAGGGTGTGCGAGACAGCAAAAGACCAGACCAGAAAATTTCAGAAAATGTTGTTAGGAGATAAATTTCTTGTTTGTCATCGAGATCTTTTACAGAGTCTGCAAATTTGATTTTTATTTAGCTACATTTGAAACGTCAATTTAAAAAAAGTCAAATTTTCCTCTTTGTATATGAGCTATCAGCGAATGGTTGTTTTCAACAGTAAGAAATGTAACGAAATTACAACTAACAAAGAACGTTTAAAAATAATTTGAAAAAATGTCTTTAAATTTATTTTTTTTTTAATTTTTAAAATTTCTCTGAATCGAGATTTCTATCTTAGCGCTGATTTTACCGATATCAGATTCTTATTTTCATATTCGAAATGGGTACAGCTAAAAATTGTTTTCTCTCTCGATAGTGAAATCAATAAAAAGCGTTCCAGTGAAAAATAATTTTCAGCAGTACGTTGAAATATATGTTTGTTATTTTTAGGAAAATTTGTTTATCAAAAACGGATTATCTTGATACGAAAAACTTTTAATTCTATGCCATTTATTGATACAATTTAAAGTATTCGAATAATAATATTATTTACTATTTTCAAAAAAATACTTTCATACATTAACAAATTTTGTTCGATCCAAAAAAAGCAATAAATGTTTGAAAATTTGCAATTGTAAACATTCATTGGTTATTGAAAAAAAAATTATTCCAGAAACCTACGATTCCGTCAATTTCCATACATTATTTCTATTCGTTAATTTATTGAAACTCATCAATTTCGAACGTATCATCGAAAAACCTACTTTCTAAATGAAGATCTCGTTACGAACGTCATATCTCAACTCAAACCAAGAGCAGATCTCGCACACTTCTAGTTAATACACACACTACAGTCCTCCGTTAGACAGCGATTACTGATTCAAAGCATCGATTCTGGCAATCGTCTCAAACGACTCCCAGCGATATTTCCATCCCATAAATTCACAAAAAAGAAAAGAAAAATCAACAACAAGAGCAATTGGCACTATACCATCAAAATAAAAAAAAAATACAAAAGTAACGAAATTTTCGACAAACTCCCCTCGTCAAAAGTTTCTTGGACAATAGGTAAGTGCGGCAATAAAACGCAGGCGTATACATCATCCGACTTACAATGCGTCTAACGGAGTGCTAAGAGAAAATCATTCGCCATTTCCGTAGTGTATATAAAGAGCCTTGGCGCGCCTCTCCGTACCATCGGGATGTCTACTCGGACTTGTCGAGGAATAAGGATCGGACGTTTGTTTTCGGTATGTGTGACGTATAAATTTGGTAGAATATATTTTCCTCGATAAAGGACGTATCGATAGTAACTGTGTATGTGTGTGTGTGTGTGTATGCGTGTGTGTATAGAGATAGAGAGAGAGAGAGAGAGAGAGAGAAATGGAGCGACGCATGGAAAACTCAAAAGGATCAACAAAGCAAGCTTCGAAATCGAGAATTACGAGATACTGAAAATTTGAATAATCCTTTTTTGCTTAGCGTCGGCTAAGGTTACACGTGCACGGGTATTTTGTTGATTGGAGAGCGTGCCGCTGGTGGAATAGAAGCGCTTACAAATGTGCAATTATATTAACATGAATTATATACATGATTATTAAAATGTTAAGTAAGACGAAAGACAAGAGACAAGATTTTGCGTTGTATTTACACGTTGGGTTAGCTCGAATAAATATCGCAAAAACTTTGATAAGAAAAGAGAAAAGAAAAAAATCCCACGAACACTCAGCCGTGGTGTCTAACCTGCAGGGGACTGCTGCCGTTGCTTCCACTCGACGGCGCCATACCGTCGTGTCCACCGCCTGTCCCATGATGGCTGTAGTCGCTGCGAAGCAGATTCTCGCTTTGCATTTTGCCTTTGAGGCAGGTTATGTACCGGTTGCAGAAGTCCTTGCAAAGCTCTTGGACCTTTTCTAACTCCAGTAGGTGAATCCGTAACACCTGGATGGCCTTGATCATCTGTGATTGGAAACAAATTTGAAAATATCAATGGTTACGATCGTTTGATTAAATAAACGAAGATCTTTTTTTATTAGTCCTTTGTTTTTTTTTGTTTGTATACTATCGAGGAATGCAGGGATTTCGTTTCATTCATCTTTTTGTTTAACTATGTATTTTTTTGTTCGTATTTTTATTCGCATTTTCCGGCTGTTCTAGCTGAATTTCAAAGAGTGGACACTTTTTTTTGACTATTAAAAAAATTTGTTTTTAATACTCAGTAAATATTCGTGATTTATTAGTGTTTTCTTTATTATTAATTAGTAATACTTAAAAAATATAAATTAAAAGCATAAATATATTAATACCTTTGCACAAAATTAGTTATACTATGCGATAAATTTGCTGATTTATCTTATTGGATATTTTAGTTTATTTATATAGTCAAATTTTCATTCATTTTTCAGCTTATAAAAATTCACAATTTTTAATAGTATAATTATGTTTACTGCTTAGTTAAGCGACTCTAACGTAACAATTTTATTACTTTTATATAACACTATTAAATAAAAAAATGTACGCTTATTACTCAGTAAATATTGTCTACTTAATACAGTATTTTTTACAGATAGAAAAACAAAAAATTCGATTATTCGCGCGTCTTTATTCATATTTTAGTTAAATAGTTAATTTAACCCAAATTTTTCAATATAACGTTTCAAAATTTAGTCAGCGGCTTTGTTCAGACCAACCGATCAAAACACGTATCTTATATACATACACAACACACATACGCATCTAATAGTAATGAAAATTTCGTTTTTCCAAACTTTGCCAATTAAGCGCATTCGCGAATAGATATGTATAATAAGAGTTGAATAAGCCGAGTCATTAAGCGCGTAAAGTTGCATTTGAAGTTGCGGGTATAAAGGATTAAAACGCGATATGCCGGGATTCCGTAAAACTTGCGCGGAACATCTAAAGTCAATGCGGGATTAAAATAGGCAGTCAGGCTAAGGGAATTTTATACTTTAAAAGAGGAAATTTCCATCTTATAAGAATTCCTGGCGCAAAGCTCTCTCTCTCTCTCTCTCAGTTGAAGCGATAAAAACTTTGAGCCGCGCACTCTTTTTCAAAAATTCTTGCAGTTAAATTCGAAAGAAAGCTACGGGTCCACTTTTTTTATGTATTCGATGAAAGTGGAACTAATTGCGCACGTAAGTTTTACATTCTTTACAAAGTTACCCTGGGCGCGAAGATTCGCAGTGGAAATTGAAGAATCAAGAAAACAAAATTATTCATTAATCCAAATCTGACGTTTCGAGGTGATGGGAATGGGCCAGAATTGTTGTAACTAAAGTGACGTTTCATCAAATCAATAGTTTTAATGAACTGTATTGATTGAACTCTTTGAATTATTATAACTGGAGGTAAGTTCCTGAAGTTACGTAAGTTCATTCTTCGAAGCAAACGTGTAGGGATTTTTAATAGAATTTTTCGCATTATGAAACGTAACGAGACTTTTGAAAAAAAAACAGTGATAAAGTCAGTATTTGAATTTTATTAATTTTTGTATTCATTAAAAAACATTTCTATATTCCTATAAAAAATCTTTTTTACTCGCGAATAGTCTCACGTTTTTTGTAAGTACGTTTAATAATAAAAGTATTTTTCTCAGACCTACAGGACTTCAAAAACGTGTCCTGATAACGTTAAATGAGTAACAACCCATTTATTAACTATTAATAAAATTGGTTCATATTAAATTCACATTGATTATTATTGGTTGACAGCCTGTCAGAACCAGAGCTGTTCTGGACCATAGGTCCATTCTAGCTAGGTTGACAAGAAAACTTACCAGACCGTCAATCTCTGGGTCATTGATCAAAAAAGGTTTTCGATCCCTCTCTTGGTGTTGGACAAACGCTTGTATGTCCATGTTGAAGCTTTCGCTCGTCGAATTGTCGGAGCTTTGGGTTGCCTGCTCGCATCTCTCGAAGAGCAAAGCGAGTAGGGGAAATAAGGGATGTTTGTAGACGGCCCGTTTGTCCGCCTCGAATTGTGCCTGATCCTGGTGAGACGCGTAATCGGCTACCCCGCTGGCAGGGTCCTGATCGTAGCCAGGGGTCACCATGGCTAGCGCCACCGCGGTGCTGCCCTCTTGCATCCTATCATTCCTCATGGGGAGCGCCCGATGACTTCACCATCATCGAACACACCGGACTCTTGTTTAGGTCTCTTGTATCTGGAGACTTCTTGTATCTTCCTTCAGGATTTATTCTACCTTTTTTCTGTAAGACACACTTATTTATTAATTGAAAACTCTTTGAATTATTTTATTATAAATATTGTAGTTATTATTGTAAGGTATTATAGTGTGGTGGTTCTTCTCGGCTCTCAGAGTCCATTGAATATCTGCAGCTTCTGAACCGAATAACAATTGCTCAATTTACATTATCCCTCAAAGGGATGAAACTCTAAAAATTTAAATTTAACCTCTTTCTTTGATGAATAATTGTTCCACAAAATAGAGATTTCACTGTCTGTGACATTCAAAAGGACATTCAATGGACAGATTTCACTCACAATTTTATCGGAATGTACTTTGATAGTCACATTTTAATCCGAACACATGGATTTTACATTGGATGTACAGAAAAATTATTAAAAATCAAAAACTGCTGTTTGACCACTTCAAGGAATGGTTTCATATACCCAAAGGACACTATAGAATATTCTCGTGAGATTTGAGGCCAATCAATCCATTGGATCTTTCTTATATCTTGCGGATTATGAAATTTCTAGTTTTTGATAGGCAAATATATCGTTTCAAAGGTGTGTTGGTTACACAGACGCAAAATTAGCTTAAAACGAAAATGAAAAGGAAATTATTTTGGTTAGTATGTCGAGAGTAATATACGTATAACCTATTATAATTAATTGTAATACTTCGAGATTTTTTTTATAAATAAACGTACAACTTAATTTTACACGCAGTATTCGAGACATACGCTTTATGAAATTAATTTAGGCTTTGATCGCTTACAAATAGTAAATTTTTTATAATTATTATTCACTGTTATTACATAACGTAATACTTTATAATTTAAGAATCATAATATGATTTTATACATAAATTTCAAGCATGTAATTTAATTTAATAAATTTCAAATATATACATATTATATATATGTATACATTGAAACAGAGTTTGCAAAATAGTCTTTACTAAACAATTAAGTTTACGCTCACTCATTAATAGATTACGTAATGTAAATAAATAAAAAAATTGACTATATATATATATATAAATATAAATTATTTAAAAGCAATAAAACACTTTTAAAATGCCAAAAAAATTATATTCTTCATGAAATATAGATCCTAACATCGATCATATTTCATTAAAAATAAAAAAAATATAATAAATTCCAATCAAAATCCACGTTTAAATTCGAAAATATATTTTTCCCAAGGTCCAACCAAACAAATGAGCCTAAATTATTCTTCATTCTAACAACGTTTTTTTTCAGCTCACGCAAAAGTTAAATTCACGAGGGAAAAGGGCGTCGATCTCGATTCGCGGTGTGAATGCACCTTTATCCCTCCCGGTACACGTACATACATATATACATGTACATATACATATATCCCAGGCTCCGCAACGTGCTTATACACCGCAGGAGGCAACCGGCGCGCGCACCCAACGAGTGGGAGAGAGAGAGAGAGAGAGAGAGAAAGGCGCCGAACGAGCGCTACTGCATTTAAATGTCATCATTAGAAGCTTTCGCTGTCGCCGCCGCCACTGCCGCGTCGGCTTCTTCTTCCTATACCTCCTCCTCTTCTTTCAGGCCCGACGGGGCGCGCTTGTTTCGCGCCGAGCGGAAAGGAAGCTTCCCCAAGAATTTCCAACTGAGGATTTGAATTTTCGCAAAGGAGCCCAAGTGGATTTATGAATTTTCTACAATTTTCCACGATGACCGAGTCTGCATGTAAAAATACGCGCATGCGATAGCTTAAAAAAAAAGTGAGAGAGAGAGAGAGAGAGAGAGAGAAAGTTATTAATCGCAGCGGGAAAGTCGAAAACCTGGCTGGTGGCTGGTTCGAATGAATTATAGAAAAAGCTTGCTGAGAAAACTCGGCGAAAAATGACTTTCTGCACTCGTTACGCAGATATAGGCTTGAATTTTTAAACGTTTTCTCTGTGCGTATAATATATACATATAGCACGCAAACAGCGATACATACATATACGAAAAGTGTCTGCTGAGCAGTATATAGAGGATAGACCAGCAGTTCAGCTCCGCAGAGGATTCGCGAGAGAACGCCTTCGTCGCGTGAATAAGTAAAGCTCGCGCGAGTGTGCGAGGGCACGTGACGAAAAGGAGAAAAAAAAATAAAGCAGAGAATCTCTCGGATGCTTTGGTGCGCACCGCATACCTGTGTACTACACTTTTGTTTCTGCCTTTTGTTTTGTTTTATTCAACTTGGGTAGCTTTTCGAACTTCCAGTGTGATACGAGGGAATTTTGAAAATTTATGCGGAATTCAACGGTTGTACGATTGTAATTTGTTTTTTAGATGCTTATTTTTAAGGAATAAGTAGTTTATCGACGTTTTTAGTAGAATAATCAGACGAATGGATTGAATGCTTTGAAACTCAATACCGCGTGTCTGTTCAGTATGATTAAAGCTTCTACTGGTACGAAGGCAATAAATGATTAAAAGAACTTTTAATTAAACAAATTTCCGTACAAACGATTTTAACGTAAATAACAAAGACTGTCGAAATCCAATTAAATCTGTTTAAATAATTTGGATGTACTAGGAGACGCTGAAGGAAGATTTCACTCTTTAAAGATTATCCACAATGATACAGTTAAAAATAATGTAACAATTTTGAAATGTTGGCTTACTCTGATATCATTTTTCCTACAGATTAGACAAAATAGCGGTTAGCCTTTTTTGAAATGGAGAAGAAGTTGTTTAAAAAGAAAATCGCCATTTTTAGATACTTTTTCAAATAAAATCTTCAATATTTTTTCTGAGTCATCAAAACGCGATTTTGATTCCATAAATTGAACGAAATCTCTCAAAAATAGTAATAAATCAGGTTCGATAGATATCTTGTTAAATCAGAAGCATAAATTTAAAAGTTTGCTATATAGTAATCATAGAATTATTTTACCACTAGCAGGTGGATTGAACTAATCGCGACCCTACCGGTTATTAGTAAAAGTTAATAAAAAAAATGTAACCATTTTTGTACATAAATGCTGAATTTTGTAGTAAAAGGAAATTCCTATATTATTATTCAAGTTTATTTCTTTCGAATGGCAATGATTCTACTTTTGTCTCGGAAGTATCATTTATTTCATTGTACAATGTTAATGGATTAATTTGAAATTTTTTTTAATCTCGCAGGAATGAAATTTCTCGATTGTAGTCGTGAAAACATCTGGCGAGAAACTCACACAGTTCAACTGATGGATGTAATTTCATTTGACTCGAAACTCTCGTGGCTCAATCAATCGTCATTCAGTTGGAAAAAGAACAGATATGTTTGCAAATTAAATGTATACATATACGCAGTATTCGTTTAGAATAATCAGTCATTTATTCGCGATCGAGAGGCACTTTTGTCAATCTTTGTATATGGATGATTTATTGTATCTGACAGATTGACCGATAAACAATTTTTTTTCTTCCAAAATAAAGCTTCTACTGGTACGACGAATATTTTTAAACTGTCCATAAAGATTCTTTAAGTTACAGGATGGCAAGGTTGGCATTTAATGCATATTTTGAAAAAATTCTAACTCCTTGGAGAAGCATTTCTCACTAGCAACACAAAAGAGACTTTTGTATTGTAAAATAATATTTTGAAATCTATAGATATATATCACAATAATTTCCAAAGTCATTAGTGCCTTCTAGTTAACCTTTAAGAAGGTCGATCACGAGTGTCAACATGAAAATTTTGTCTAAGAGTCTTTGAAGGTCACAAGTCCAAACTGATCAATCCATACACTATTTCAAAACAATAACACCAAAGTCTTTCTTCGAAAGTCGTCGAAGTCTTGAGAGACAATTTTGAAAATATTCGATCATTGGTATCAACATCAACAAATTTATGAAGATGTCTTTCATCAATACAAAAGTTTCTATGACGATCGCAACATAGGAATCAACTATATCTATCGTACAACCAATGAGGGACACGTTGACGATAAGAGAATTATTGGAACATTTCGTTACATTTTCTGAGTTTTATTATGCAATGTATAGTCGTTCATATTTTACAAGGTACGTATGAAGGTGAAACTTTTTTCGTCGAATACAATCATCTAAAATTTTGGTCTTTCGCGATGGGCAAAAAAGAAGAACAAGAGAGGGATATCAACGTCGCGCAATAAGGCACACGCAGTGCCTATAAAATCGAAAAAGACCACGACGATCCGAAAAGCCAATAAAGTAGCAGCGCGGCAAAAATCCGAGAATCTTCTCTGTATAAGCCATAACCTCTTGGAAAAATCAAGAAAAACGAAAGCAGCCAACCATAGCTGTGTATACCTATGTATAGTACCTAAAAAGAGAGGGAGATCTACGAAAGTAACCTGTGTCTCCACAGGAGGGCGAGTAGGAGAGGCACCATTACTCGCAAGTGGCGCTTCCCGCACCGCAGATCTCTTTTCCACAGCGCCGATATTTATCGCGAGGAGCGTGCTCGAAGTTTCATTTAAAAATATTAGCGCTGACGGAGATGAGGTCGAGGATTTTTATTTTTCGAAGCTTTGGCCATTTAGAACTTTCGAGGTGAATTCATTGGAGGTACCTTCGAACTTAAGTCCAGTTCACGATCGGTGTTGAGCTTTGTTCGTCTATGTGCGAAAATTATTATTTCAATTTTGAATTCAATATTTTTTCACCTTTGAGGAATCAAGCTTGAGTTCAATTCTGGTAATAGCAAAAAATGATTTATTGTACTCAGAAAAAAGGCTATTTAATAGACTAAGCAACAAATTTCTTTTTCTGAAATAATTCATCTTTTAATTATTAGATACAATTATGTAAAATAAAATTACATTATAACAATTTTGTATATTGTTTGAATTTGAGATCTTCCTAACGTAACAATCAGTAGTGGAAAATTTAAATGCGTTTTTCTGAATACTATAATATACATATCATTTTGAAACTATTTAAGGATACTCATATCGCGTTTTTACATATGTAGAACTACGTACTTTTTGATAGTAAAATAACGCAAATTGCACACGCAAAAATGTGTATTTTTTAAAATTTCTAAATCAATTCTGTCTTGTTTTTGTATGTAACAATATATAAAAAATTGTTAAAATTTTTCTTTTTTTTAAACTGCCAATGTTAATTTATTATATCTGATTTTTCAAAATTGAATGGGCAGATCAACTTCAAATTTTCACACGACATTCAGAACTATCATGTCTATCATTCGAGCTTCTAAGTTGTTGTAAGTTTAATTTTAATCTACAATTTAATCTGATTTACGGTTGGAAAATGAATTTTTTTTGTTCTCTTTCACAAAGACACCACCACACTGTTGATAGAAGAGTGGAGGCTCAGACGCCAGCAGCGATGTTGTAAATTTTCTGATCACCAACAAACTTGTTTTACGAGTACTTATGCTACTCAACGTCAATACATTTTTTTTACTGTTTTGAACAATACTTTTAAAACAAACAAAATAGCTCCCGAGAAAAAATGATGGAATACACACTGAACACTCGTTGTTGCGAATAAAAATTAACGATAACAGTGTGAAAGAAAGGTTTTAAACCAAAATTCGACAATTGGAGTATTTTTTTCGAAAATTTCAAATTCAAATCCATCAAAATTCGTCAAACCGATAAAATACGAGGGGAAGAGCATCAGAGATCCCGAATATACCGTTTTATGCGCTTGGCTAATGGCGAAACGCGCGGAGGGTCGCGAAATTGCCTTCGTTTGCTTCTTTATTCTCTTTCTCTCTTGCTCGCGCGTGCTTGTTTGCTTTGTTCCACAAGTGCTGCAGAGCAACGCGTATACCTCTGCTCTTGCCATAATTACTCTCATAAACTTTATTTAAGAGATAGGGGGGAAACAGCAGCCGAGGGATGTGCTGTAGAATATTGACGTTTCGCCTTCTATGCTTTGCTGTACTTTTCTTTAGCAATTAGCGAGAATCTGGAGATGAAATTCATTTATTGGCCGACTGTACGAGTTTATACTCTCCGAATGCTTGGCTCAATTTTTTTTTTATACGATATAATCGATAAACAATTATTACACTGGGATAATTAACTCGTGACTTTGGTAAGCAGGGTAAAGGAAAAAAAGAATGATTAAACGTAATGAAATATTGCGAATAAATTATTAGCAAACGCCCTTATGCGTGATTTACTATTGTTAAATACACGTATTCAATATCTTAAAACAGCGAAAATTTGTTGAATAATGAGAAGAATTATTATTTAGAAAAGTAAACTAGGGAATATATTTGAAGCACTGTCTGATGAAATTTGGTTGATTACGTAGCTTCAGACGCTCGAAAAATTGTGGATAGTATCAAATAACTGGTGGATAATTACGGTTACCTTGTATTAAATTGTATTTTTTTCTGATATTCATTGACAGAGATAGAGGACAGGCTTCTGTCACATTAAGTTTTTATGATTAATTACATCATAAAATAGAAATTTAATAATAATTTATCCGTTTAAGTGGGAACGTTGGGATTTTAAATTAAATAAACGAAAAAATGTAACATATTTCCTACTGCTAAATTTGTTCTATTCAATTTGAAATCCTTGTGTTTTTACCCAAAAGAGACTATATAGTGTTCTCGTAAAATTTGAGCTCAATCTATTCATTGGGACCTTTTGAATCTTGAGGACGAAATTTCAATTATGTGGTACTGTCGAAAGGACTTAGAAAAGTCCTTGACCTTTTAAATTCCAGATAAATCCATTATCTTCTAATATTGGAATAAATGTTAATTAAAACTATATATTATTAAAATAATTCAGAATTCTAATTTTGGAAAATAACTCTCGCACGAGAGTTCAACTGTATAAATTTAAAAAAAAACACCATTTTCAACGTGGCTTAGCCTTTAAGCGGGGTTTACGCGATATTCCTCCCTGAACTTTGATTGTCTATAACAAAACATATATAATATTGTTACAAAGCTAAGCTTTGTTTGTAAAAGTATAATTAAAAAAAATAAATTATTAAGATTCATCAGTAGTCGATGTTCTCTATCTATACAATGATATGATTTTTTTTTATTTTACTCATGTGAGGCTACAGCTTGAACAACTCCATGACTTTTGAAATTCAAAGCTAAAATGATATTATATTTTTTACGTTATTATGATGAGATATCGAATAGTATTTTATTAAATTTATTACTATTTATATATTTAATGATTGTCAGAAAGAAAAAAGTATCATCTTGTTTTTTTAAACAATTATATTATTAATACCTTATTGAAACATATGATAAATTTTCAATTTAATATTTTAACATCAGTTAATAATAACGTCATTTAAGCTTTGAACTTTAAAAATCCATCTTGTTGTGCAAACTGCAGCTTACGTCAAAGCCAGAATTAAAAAAATCATATCTCTATACAGGATGGTAAATATTAACTTCTGGTAGATCTTATTAAAAAATCTTTTTTAATGTCGTTTTAAGAAAAACAGTTTGTCTTTGCAATAATGCAACATTTTTCGTTTCAGACATTCAAAAGACCTTTGAAGTGCAAATTACTAAATACAAAATTTTAAATATTTATAACAATGCAATTATAATCTTCACTTATTTTCATTAGAGGAGATAGTTTTACCTTCGAATTGAAAGGTCTTGCTCATTTACAAGTCCTTTCGATAGCTAGTTATAATAGAAAGTAGAAAATTCACTCAAAAATCCACTGTAGGATTCAAACGCAACCGATAGATGTGGCGAGTGATTGGTAGTTAAACTCTTTGTAGTAGCCCTTTCAATTAGAATGCAATTATTTAAAATTAACTGTTCAGAAAAATTATTAAAAAAAAAATTTACACATTTTAGAATGTCGAATTTCTTCTAATCATTCAATTAAAAATCCCTACATTCACATAGAGTGCATTAAAAGTATTACTATCAAGTTTCAGCTCAATCTATCCATTGGTCGAGTTTGAATTCAACAGTGAGTGAGTTTTCTACTTTTTGTTGTAACTATCTATCGAAAAACTAACTTATAGAAGAGTTAGTTCTTTCAAATTGAAGGTAAAACTGCCTTCTATTGTTACAATTACATCGTTATAAATATTTAAAATATTCAATTTAGTAATTTGCATGTCAAAATCGAGAAACAAAATCAATGCATAAAATAAAAAAAACACGCATAATAACTCTACAATGATTTAAATGAAGAGAGAAAAACGTCAGAGAAAAAGCAAAGAGAATTCGAGGGAGAAAGAACCTAAACCGATTTGTTTACTCCCATTCTCTCGGTCGAAGATACCAGCGAAAGATATACGAGCTCGGAAAGCGTTTCACCGGCGTCGAGGATCTACTCACCTCTAACTTTATGTACTGTAGAGTACTAGCTATGTGTATAAGTGGGGATGGAGCAAGCGAGAGAGAGAGAGAGAGAGAGAGAGAGAGAGAGAGAGCAAAGCTGTCGTGAGAGCTCTATATACAACACGCGGTAAACGCGCGGCAGTAAATTCAGCGAGAACGCCTCTTTACGGGCGTCGAGCGATTTGTCATGTAATGAGCAGTCGAGGCAACAGCCCTGTGGTTCTACCTATATATACCCTGTGTCCTGGGTGAAACACTTGTTATGGGCGGAACGGTTAGAAAAAAATTGGATTTTTTTTCTTTAATTTTATAATTCATAACGAGGATCAAGAACTAAGGGAACGATCACTTGTCGTATCTGTATGTGAAAAGTGGGTTAGCAGTTTGTTGTTAGAATCGTTTCTAAAAAGAGAATTTGATAACTCGTCGTTTGTGTAGCGCAATATTTGAATCAGAAAATTCACGTATATTTTCGATTACTATCTGATAATTATATTTTGTAGATTTAGGTAAGACAAATATCGAGCCCTTGGAAGAAAACCCCGACGATTTACAGAAATAATTCAAAAAATGCTTCAGAATCCAGCCAATTCCAAAAATCATTCAACAATCAGTCAACTTAAAAAATGTTTCAGAAATAGACTTAAAAACTAGCTGATTCAAAAATAAATTAATATATTTAAGATTTGGCCGGTACTTGAAATCTGATTTTGAATTACCTGGTTATTGAAATCTTTTTTTTAATTGGCATATTAAATACTTAATATTAAAAAAAATGTAATAAAAAAAATCTTAAAAATTGTTGAAGAAAACTTACACTTTTACGACGGGTAACAGTCTAAAGGTGCCATAAAAAAGTTTGGTCCTACTAAAGTTCCACATTATGAAAAAATTGTTTCTTACAATATCGTAACGAACAATTTTTAATAAATAGACAATAAATTATAGACCATCATTTTTGCTTGAAAAACAGTAATATCAACAAAATTTCAATTGTTTATATTCTCTGAACTCATTCAAAATCTACAATATTAATTGTCAGAGTATTCAAACATTTTCTCACTCAAACTTTGTCGAAATCGATATTTTCCCCGTCGTTAATAAGTTATGGAATATCTCTATTAGTAATATTGTTAACGATATTTCAATAAAATAATATTTTTTGACACCAGGCATTAAGCTACACATGACTACGAAAAAAAAGTTTTAATAAACGTCTAGAATCTTTTCATAATCAAAATTGTCCCTACCCATACTCGTCCCATTCAGCGTTTCACCATGAACACACGGTATATACCCCTATACACACACACATATATAGGTTTGTGAAGGAGTAGGTTACGACATAAAGACACGAGGTTTTGTTTAGGGTTAAAGACCAATAAAACGGTGCTGTTAGAACCTAACGGTTTTGCAATAACAATTGTTGCAAATTATTTTTGTTGCGGAAAAGAGAGAGAGACAGAGAAAAAAAGAAAAAAAAAATTAAACGAGCGTTTCAATCAAAGTATACTTTGCGCAACAACGACACAACGTTTACACATCCTTCGGTACAGTAGTCGAGTGAGAGAAGACGTCCTTCAAAAGAAGCATCAATTGAAAAAGAATTCAAATAGCGTATTTATAACCAATGACAGAAAAGAGCTTTCAATTGGCGCTATTACATTACTGTTGCTTCTTTTTACGAGCTTCACACTCGAATAAATTACACACACACGTGTATATGTATACACATAAATATACAAATACACACGTATGTATGTGGGTGTGTGTGTGTGTGTGTATGTATAATTTTGAACGTATATAGTCTTTTTACGAAGGTGATTTCGATTTGTTATGTATACGCTCGCAGTAATTTCTGCTATTATATAAGCGACAGCGACACTTTTTATTTCTATACGCCGATTGTTATTGATTCGTGCGAGTGATACTATGGACGGGAGTAAATAACTCGTGCGGTGATATTGAATATTCATTATTAACATGTATATGTATATGTATATGTAAATATATATCTATATGGAAAATTGTGCACAGCCGGCGAAAATCAAACAAAGAGATAGTTTAGGGGACGACTTTATATCCTAGACGATTTGTGTAAATATAAAGTCACGTGCGTTCGATCATCATAAATGTCAACGCGAAATTCGATACGGATAGAGAGAGAAAGAGAGAGAGAGAGAGAGAGATAGATCGTTTACCTATCACTCCCTCAGTGGTGTCTGGAAAATTAAAACGAGAATAATCAAGTGATTCGATTATTTCGACGTGTTCTATTTGAACAAGTGGATTTTATTCGCACAATTTATGCTATGATACGACTTTTACTATTTCTCTGGAGTATGTCTAATAAGTATTAAAGAGATATAAAAAAAAATTTTCTACAAAAATTGTTGGCATAAATTGCGATGCTTCGGTGTTTATACAATTGTACAATTATACAAGACAAATCGTAATTCGAATTGAAATTTACTCAAATTTTTTTGTTATCCAATTATTAAAATATAAATAATCGTAGGGTGAGATTTATATTGATGCGTTGAAACGAAAAAATTCTAATTTTTATTTTAGAGAAATATGTTTAGTGTCAATAAATAATTACGAAATTTTTAAAAAATTTAATTTTAATGCCTCTACCGAAAGTTTTGACGTTATATTGAAACACAAATAAGGATACTTTCGATTGCGTTTATGACTACTTTCAAATGTAGTAAAAAATGTTGTATTGTATATAGCAATTATTTAATGTTGGATTACTAATATTACATTTGTAATAATAATAATTTCTATAAAAATTCTATACTAAGTAGTGTTACGTGTAAATATATACACACAAACACTAATTTTGGTCTTTTTAAACATGATTTGACAATCCATTGGAATAATTAATTTTTTATCCGCCGATCAAAGTAATTTTAATTCCAAGTCAATGTTTCTTAAGAAGAAAATGTGATTATCCAATAATAAAGTAAAGATTTTTATTTGTTCGAAGAAATAATTTGTTATCTACTTAGTAAACTTGTTTTCAGTGTACATATACACATGGCAAATTATTATTTTTATTCCCAGGGAAAAAAATATCATAAATTACTAAATACACATACCTTAAGCAAATTACTATACGAATGAAAACTAACTATTTCTCCTAATTGGGTTCCCTTCTATCTGTAATGCTTCATCTAGCAAATTCGCAATGGACCAAAAACTAAATGCCATGTTTATTGAATAATTCATTGGCACTACGAAATTCAATCCAAAATACGCGAGAACATGGTTTCGTTCAGCGATGTATAAAAATACCCGAGTAAATACAAGACCGATCCGTTTTGTTTATTCGTCAAAATAAAAAAATACTTTCATAATATCAACGAAAACAAAAATACAAATATCCCAGAGCAATCTCCTATACCTATAAACAAAGATCCAAAACAAATGTCCCTATCTCTGTCAAGAATAAAAAAAAAAAAATATTTTCATAATATCAACGTAAACAAAAATACAAATATCGCAGAGCGATCCCCTATAAACAAACATCCAAAACAAATGTCCCTATCTCTGTAAAGAATAGAAAAAGCATATTTTCATAATATCTACGAAAACAAAAACACAAAAATCCCAGAACACAATCCCCCTACACCTATCTACAAACATCCAGATCAAAGATCCTTCTCCCTTTCGAGAAGCAATAAAAAAAAAAAAGACTTCGTCAGCAGATCGGAGGATTCGAGAGGAAAAGAAAGAAGCTCGTCGTCGTCCGAGTCACAATATCGATCGCATCAATCTGCAATTCTGTCACGAGATAGAGAAAGAGAGAAGAATACATATACACATAGCCCTCCCTCTCTTTCATACCGCCGCCGTCGCAGTCGCGAGAGAAATGGGCGTTCACTGGGCTCTGCACACACAACACTCTTATCCCCGGATCGGTGCGCGCCGCGATGACTTTTTCGCACTTGGCGGCGCACGACCTAACCTCAAAACGCCCGCCGCGCTCACGCACACATGTACACACGTACAAAAAAAAAAACCCTTTCTCGCGTGTACAGCTATCTCTCTCTATTTCGAGGGGGCCGATGTTTATACGCTTCTCTGTTCTTTATTCTCTCACCACTCTCTCTCTCTCACTCTCTCTCTCAAGTATGTGTGCGTTCGCGTGTCCTTGTACCTGTGCGTAATATACGTAGTCGCGAAAATTCTCTGTCCTTCGCACAGTTCGCACTGCTGATGATGCCTGCATGTATGTGTGTGTATATAGAGAAGAGGATATCTCGAAGGGTTGAGACGTCCGAGAAATGCGTATATAAACGAAATACGTTGTACGAGGCGAAAGAGAGAGTATAGTATCGATTGAGTTTCAGCGAAGAGTCTTCTATCCTAATTTTTTTTTTTTATTGTTTTTTTTTCTTCTGCTTCCGCGTAAAGAAGCGGCCGCTTTACATAATGCTCGCCCGTTCGAGAGACTCTACTCTCCAATAGTAAATATACCGAAGCTCGAGAAATTTCTAGGTTATGCGTACCGGGAGAGAGCGAAAGAAGAAAAAAAAATAACATCTAAGAAGGACGAAAGCACACAAAGAATCTTTCTTCTCACCTGTACCTGGTATTGGTGTTTAAAAAAAAGTACTTTTTTCGCGTGTAACACACGTACACCTTTCGCGCGCGCGCGCGCGTGTGTGTGTATATATGTGTGTAAAAATATCACTTTCCTCTTGCTCTCTCCACGTGTTTGGCTGATGTAAGTATAGTCTCTTAGAAGAGAGACCTAGTAGTAGTAGTAGTTTTGTATATAAAAAACGTCCGATATATCAACAGACTCTTACGATACTCACAGACGGACAGCTCGCCGTAGACTAGACTCTCTGCTGCTGATGCGTATATATACACAGGACACACAGGACTCTCTCTCTCTCTCTCTCTCTCTCTCTCTTTCTCTCTCTCTCACACTCTTTGCCGTGTGTCTGTGTATATAATATCTACACTGCCGAGAACACACGATTCACATACAAACACACACACACACATAGGCGCGCGCGTGCGGCGTGTCGTGTTGCAGCACTTGAATTTTACAGAGCAGTGAAGTAGTAAAAAAAAAGCACGCACACACACGCGCGAACGTCCGTTTGACTTTTGGCTAGTTGGGGAAAAAAAAAACAATCTCTCGCGCAGAGCAGCTCACCCTTTGCCGTGAGACGTCGTCGACGAGTGCGCGACTTTGGGCTACCGCTGGAGACTCTGTCTCTGTCTTTCTCGGCTTGCGATATATCCCTACTCTTTTTTCTTTCTCTGTCTATCGCGCGCCGTGGTATCGTCGCTTTTGTGACGTCACCGATTCAATACTTTTCTCTCCGCGCGACACCACCGCCGCTGACGCCGCGCGCGATATCCTCGGCCAAAGAGATTCGGTGTCTCGACGAGGTAACCACCAGGGCGCGCTTTTTTGATTATATATATTTTATATATATGTTGTATATATATATACACTACATATATATCTGGGCGATACAGTGTAGAGATGGAAATTATGGTTAAGGGTGAGACAGTTGGTAGCTATAGTGGTTGAATGTTGGTAGTGGCTCGTCGGTGAGTCCGCGGGTCCCGCGAAGTTTAAATGCGGTGGTTGTTGTTGGGTTGGAGGTTTCGAGTGAAAGAGGGATTTTTCATTTGGGGTGATGGGAAGTGTAGGATTTTATTCGTGGAGATGTTTTATTATGACATTTTTTTGTTATTTTTTTTTTGAGAATTAATGCTGGAGGATAAGGGAAGGTCTTAGTGACCTGTATTATCGATGTCGCGGAAAAGGAAGGTAATCAGACGTACGGTAGGGATTTTCATTCGGGTTGACCACCAGGTGGCTTTTAGGATAAACGTTTACCTCTAAAAATAAAATTTGTTCTCTGTTTCGATATAGAAATAATGTGTATGTAATCTTTGTAATTTAATTTTATTGAACGTTCAAGATTATAAAAAATAATACGGAATATTTCGATCTGTATCACTAATATATATTTATTTATTAACTATTACTCTTACAAGATGTAATTACGAGTTAATTGACAATTTTTTTTTTCTCGTTGAAATAGCATTTCTTAATTATAACTGCATTAATCATTGTTACTTAACGTTTAACAATTTTGGCTGCAGTGACGAAACAAAGGTGTAAAGAGCTTATATTACATTGGCAATCCGGCTCGTGTTCCCAATGAGAAATCAATATATCTGAACGATTTTTATTTCGCTTCGAACAATTAAATGCACTAATTTTTTCATTTACTTTACATAAATTTATTGTTTATATTTATTGTAGTATAGTTTCGTGAAAATATTTTGCCGAAATATTTTTAATTATTATATAGTTATATATTTATATATAATTTTAACTAAAATTAAATATGTACGTAAGGAGATGAAAGTACCATACTTGGAAATAAATAAATTAAATATCTAAATACCATTTAAAAAAATTTTAATTAAATTAATCTTATGAATGAAATTGATGTAATATTACAATAAAATATGTAACATTCGAATTATGTTTTAAGCGTATAATTAAGTATTTATTACATACACATTTCAATTACATTATTAGCTTCTCCTTGTGCATTACGTGTTAACAGAAGAACTAGCAAAGCCAAACAAATTAAAAAAATCGCTGTAGCTGCAAGAGCCCTTACTCATTCTTATCTGTTTACATTCTTTTATAGAAACAATTTCGATTAAATAAAACAAAAAACAAATATTTATTAAAAATATCCGATAACACAACATATCCAAAGTATTTTTCACATTAAATCCAAATTACTGAACATCAACGTCCCATGCACAATACCTTCAAATGAATCGATCAAAGATAAAAAATCCTTACTTTCACCTTTAAACTACATGATAATGGAAATTAAAAAAAAATCCAGCACTGCGCACATTAAGAACACTGGTAACGATGAGCACATACAACGACTCATCGCAACACACCTGGCGTTATCTTATCTCGCTCTCTACTAACTTATATATATATATATATCTGTCTTTACGCGGCTTATCACTACCGCTAGTCAGACACGATATATCATCGTAGGAAGAACGATATCAGTCGTCTCGCGGATTTGACGATACTCCAGTTGTGTTTTGAGTCATGAGGACCAGTTTGGTGGTTCCTTTGCTTTTGGGCTTTTTCGCAAGCCTCAGTGAACAGCAGGAAAATATTGTTAAAAAAAAAGAAACCGAAAAAGTTGTTGGAGATCCACCTGTGACAAAAAAGGTTTTGAAAAAAGTTTGCGATGTTTGCAATTGTATAGGTCAGTGAATACAGGATTAATTGTAATTAGTCTTACTTTGCGCCAGGTTTTTAAATCTTTGGAAAATTAAAAATCTCTGCTGTATCAATTTTGCTTATAGTCAAGCGCTTATATGTGTACATACGAGTACGTATAGATAAAGCGATAGGATAGAGTACTTTTCTGATCAATAAAGCTGAGATACAAATCGTGCGACAAAGCTAATCGAAGTTATTATACGTTAGACATTGTTTTATACACATTATTACTCGTATTAGTAATACAATTGGCAATTAACGAGTATATTTGTTGTTGTTTCATTATCTGCAATTTTTTAAGGGGGTTCGAAACTCTACTTTTACCGACTTCGCATTTTTAATAGATTTGATTTTCGTTTCAACGCCATTTTTTAATCGTTCAGTATTTTAATTGGAAACTTTGCACAATGATATATGATCATAAAGATCTTTGTATTAATCGAGGTTCAAATGATTTTCTTCGTAAAATTCGAAGTCAGTAAGTCAGTTTCGAACCTCCTTAAAGTCAATAATTCTAATGCATTATTGTTCAATTACACAATTAAAAACTACTTTGACAGATAATATAATCGACTGCTCGAATCGAAAATTGGAGACAAATTTGGAAGACCACGAGTGGCCGGAAGGTTCGATCAAGTTAATCTCCTTTGAGAAAAACGCGATCAGTCGAGTGAAGCCCTTTCCTAACGTAACAGTCACCCACCTGACCTTCCAGAACAATAAAATCGAGAAAATCGATCGACAGTCCTTTAAATGGCTCAAGAACCTTACAATACTGGATCTGAGTCAGAATTTATTGAATTACGAGAATTTCATGCCAAACGCACTAGAGGTGAGATAATACTGATTATTTGTTCTTTCATATTAGTCATTCATTTAGACTTCGCGGCGTAATCATATCCGTTTTATTTGCTTTAACATCTAAAATTAGTCGTTTATCGAGGTAATCGTTAGATGACTAATATATTTACATGATTCCCTGACAGATTAGCCGGTGAAAATATTTTTAAAATTAAAAATATTTTTATATAAATTTTTCAAAAGGTTAAAATATATCTGAAATTATTAGGAAAGCTACTATTACTATTTCATAAAGTAATTTTGTGTTCCATTAATAGCAAGGAAACGTCGTTAAAACTTAAGTAATATTTTATGAACAAGCTGGACCAACAATTTAACGATAGTCTCTATCCATTTACATCACGATTATCTCTAATATGTATATATATATATATTTTTTTAGGGACACTTTGCACCCGAAGCTTACGAGCCATTGGTAAACTTGAAAGTGCTAAATCTAAGTGCAAATCAGTTCCATTCGTTAAACCGTGATCTTTTCGAACACGTCGAGGATTTGAAGATTCTAATACTGTCTAACAACCCATTTGCAGTTTTCGATCAATCCTCAACGATAGCTATCAGTAGTCTTCCATATCTTGAAGAATTGGATTTGAGCAGTTGTCGGTTGAAAAATCTGGCTGATAACGCATTGCACACTGTCAGGTACTGTACAATGAAAAAATTAAAATTACGTTGATGCATCCTCTGTGTCAATGTCATTTTAGGTATCTGAAGAAACTGAACATCAGCTACAATGAATTTGAAAAATTACCCGATGCGCTTCGAGACGCCACATCTCTTGAGATTCTCAACCTCGACGGCAATCCAATAGAGATGTTGGGTTCGACAAACTCGTTCCCTAATTTGCCAAAGTTGAAGGAATTGAATCTTCGACATATGACGAAATTACTGACCATCGATGATGCTTCCATGTCCAATTTAGAAGCTCTCGAGATTTTGAGGATCGAAAATTGCAGTTTACTCCAGGAAATCGATGACAGAGCTTTCGCTAAATCGGTAGGTATATGCGTTATACGTATACCGAATTTCTAAGTACAAAAAAATGAATAACAGATTAATGAATTGCCATAACGTTCAGAACGATATAGGCGGTACTACTTGGCCAACTCTAAAGACCCTCAACATCTCGAACAATGCTCTGCGCTATCTACCGGCTAATCTACTCGTCCGATGGGACAAACTCGAAGAATTGCACCTGATGAACAACCAATGGGGCTGCGATTGCGACAATCAATATCTCGTAAGTCGTATAACCGATAAATGCATTTTTTTTCGTTGTTCTTTTTTTCACCCGTGTAACTCTCGCACCTTCTTTTAACATGAATTCACGCTTATGTACGTGCGATGTCTCTTCGACTGTATATGTATATATGTGTGTGAATCTGCATCTATCGATTTGTATAGCATATGCAGAAAAGTTTTATCTCAATATCCCGACGCAATTAGCCAGAATATCCGGGAAATGCAGTCGGAGGAAGGAATATAATGGACCGTAATTACGTGCTGGCAGAGTCTCCGTATACGCTGCATTATAATGTGTAGATTTTTTCAGATTGCTAATTTTTTTTATTTTTTTATTTTTTTTTTAATTAATTTGGAAGAGAACTTGGAGAAAGGTATGTGTAGTTCTTTGTGTGACGTTAGGTTGTACTGATTTATTTTTAATTAGGTTGTATTGAAACTGAAGTTGCAGTAATTTATGTATACGTGATAGGAAATATAGTGCTAAGTTCATTCATTGCACTTACAGATGCACTTTGGAATGAAAAGGAAACAGTCTTAAATAACATTTAAAATAAGCTACAACTATATTCCTCACGATTTTTTAATTTTATTTAAATTATTATAAAATATTCGATTTTAAAATTTTGATAAGGGGGTCACATACACAATTTTTACCGACAAGCAAAACTTGACATTAATACATTTATTCATTTATGCGTAAAATATTATGGTATACTATACGTTATTGACAAAAGTTTTCTCGAAAATTGGGAGTATTCGAAAGATTTCTGTATCAACATCACATGAATATTTTTATTCTAATTAAAATTTCATCAGCGATGTATGATGACAAGACCAAGGGTAACTATACTCTGGATTAGCGTAATGAGTTTCTTCTTTTAGTATCTTTCTTTTACATTACCATTTTATTGAATCGGTCGGTAATATTCGGGTACAGGACCCCCCTAAAAGTATTTTCAAAATTCAAACAGCAAATATAACATTCATAACTCTACAAACTCCTATAATATAAATAAAATTCCACTCAACAATCTATCAAAGTTTCCTATCAACTCATCCCAAATTCGGCGCAACGAAATATTTTCTATTCGCAGTCAATGCATAAATAAACGACAACATTTGCAGATCGGTACACTCCTTCCGGACCACGGCAAACGCCTGATGGGTGACGAAGCATCTCTTCTAACCTGCGCTTCTCCTATCGAGCTCCAAAACAAAACCTTAAAAGAACTCGCAGGTCGTCAGCTTCGTTGTCCGGACATATACGGGGCCAGACCAGAAAGAGACGCAGCCATTCTTATGGGCATGCTCATCGGGGTTCTTTTCGCCGTACCTGCCGTCCTTGTACTTTTCGTCCTCTGGAGGCGAGGATTTCTCTTTTGTGGACCCCAAAGTCCCGCAAGCTTCTCCAGGGCTTTCTACAGACGTGCCCCACCTTACGGCGATGACATTTAACACAATGAATAATAATGTTGCTATTATTATTACTTCTCTTACTTCTTCATTTTAAGACGCTAAGCTAGATATATATTTTTAAGATAAGAAATTGTATTTATAGCATAAATAAATTTACTTTTTCACTGTATGCACCCAACGAACAAAAAAAAAAGTATCGTCTTTTGTACATTAATAAATCGCAAGATCTATATAACATAAAATAGACCAACAATTTTCCCTTCTCCGTATACGGTCCAATGGCACATTTCCTATTTTTCCATCTATATATAGACACATTTATAACTGTCGCGCTGCAAACACGGTTGCGACCACATCAACTAACGTTGCACCAGCAACGCAGTGTAGGTCACAGTAGCGGTGGCGGCAGATTGCGGTACGTAACGCAATTAACCCGGACGTTAATTTACTCAATGATCGCATGACGCAGCTACTCGTCGGCCTATACAACTATAAGTGCCGGCACGCGTGCACTGGTTTATGTCCGAGATGCGTATAGACCAGGTGAGCTGGTACACTGATATAGAAGCGATGGTACATATAGGTATGTATAAGAATAGGTATCGGTGGATGTTCTCAGAAAGTTCGATGATGCACATTGGTGAAAGAGCTGTCGTTGTAGGGTTCGTTTGCAGGGTTGGACAAAGTGACGGGGTAATTTTGTGATAGGAAATTTGGTGGATTTTTTAAACACATGGATAAAACGGAAATTGTAATGTATTATGTATAAGAAGTGTGTAATCTTGTGGTGGGGGATATATAGCCTTTTATTACTTTTGCATTGTTACGACTCCATTTGTTTACTCTGTAAATAGCCGGCTATTGAGGGCCTCGAGTCCTCAGAAAGAATAAGGTCTTTTAAACAAATCAATCTACATCTAAAAGTTTCTTTCTCTCTCTAAAAGTGCCAATCACTAAGAGTGCTGTATAACAAATACGCCTCGTTATCATATTTTAAACAACATATTGCGTTATTATTTATGTCTCGATATCAACGTCACCTCGAACCTCAATCTTAGCGTATGCCAAAATTATCGTATTATTAATTTATTCTACCATAAATTTACTTTGTTATTCGTTTTATATTTGGTTTATTTTATATTACTTTTATTATACGTATAAATATTCGATTTTCAAATTTTGATAAGGGGGTCGCACAAACAATTTTTACCGACTTAGCCAATAGCCATTTAGTGCCAAGGAAAGCTTGAAATTAATACATTTATTCATTTATGCGTAATATATTATGCTATATGCAATGACAAAAGTTTTCTGTATCAACATCACATGAATATTGTTATTCTAAAATTTCCTCAACGATATCTGATGAGAAGACCAAGGGTAACTATATTTTGGATTATCGTAAATCCTCATACTTATACACTAAATATATGTATATTACCTCTTTCCATTTAAAATGCTTTTATTACCAAAATATTACCTTAAATGTAAATATGTTTCTTATATATTGTTGTAGCGACTATTAATTTATAAATGTGTCTACCTATAAGTCCTTAGTTGATTTCAAGAAATAAATTCTAAATTCGTTAAAATTTCTCTCTCTCTCTCTCTCTCTCTTTCTCTCGTTCTGTCTCTTTCTGGCGGTCTCTCTTCTTTCCGAGGTACCGAAAAGAAAATTTTTTTCCCTTTTCATAGCTGCACGTACGAAAGGACTTGAAGAATGCGCGCGAAAGAACTTTATAATCCAGCCAGGTACATACACATACTCACGCGTGAGTATATTATAAGCTTTTTTCGCTTCAAAAGAAATTTCATCAATGCTCACGCGCCAGTGGAATTTCCGAGTCCCTCCCACCCTTTGTTTTATGTACCATTGTTCTGTATACGTAATAACAGGTGGGTATACACTGTACCAAAAAAACTTTGTTTTTAATTTCGTAATATGAGAAATTATATATTTGTTGGTTGGAGATTAAAATGTAAATATTAAGTCATTAATTAAATAATGGTTTTCTGCAAATTAATGCGGTATTTGTTATGCGGTATTGGATTACTTTTTATTAAATTTTATTTTCCGTTTGTTGACAGCGTATATTGTCTTCAGTTTCTATTACATTTAAATACATTAAAATAAAAATTATCAGATATGAAATAAAGCAAGCGATTGAGCTGAAATATTACAAATCAATTAAAAATTAAAATCTGTCGGCCAATCAATTGTTAAATAAATATATATTTCATATATTTTATATAAAATATATAAAATATATATTTCTAAACAATTCTGTTCATTTAATTTTAAATCCCTGCATTCACTAATCCATCCATTGATTTCCCTGTAAACTTACTGATGTAAATTTCGCATCTTCTGCCTTAGACCTCTCGAATTACAGATAAATAAATTAAGTCGTACTATTTTCTCTTTGTTTTCCATAAATTTTAATTTCCTTATCGGAAAACCATACTTTTTTTACCTTATTCAGTTATTCACAAAAAATTACAAAACAATAAATCTGTCACCTTAAAATTATTTCACCAGATCAGAATAACTAAATGATATTTTTCCAGCCCCAATTTCACGAATTCTCTGATCGACTATCAAAACCTTATCAAGATTCCCTATCCATATCGATAATAAACAGGACTAGTCAAGACGTCTTCATAATCTCAAATTCCAAAAATTCTTCACCGTATCTAATACCCGCCTAAAGCTCGATAGCACGAGTTAACACGATAATCAACATGAACCACCGCGACAAAACAGATTTGCCCGCAGCAAAGCAAGAGCCGGCCGCTATGCATAATACCTCAATCTCCCCGCTGTACATATATATGTATATATACATATATACATATAGACATCTCGAAATATAAGCGAAAGAAGCGCCAGCTACACACAGAAGCCGTTTATTCAGCATTACACCCCCTCCCTCATACATACATACACGTACACACTCGACGTATACGTATGCTCAGGTGTACGTATATATAGCTATATATGTATATATATAAATACACCCAGAGGAAGCTATACAGGAACGATCCGCACAGGCGTCATGGCAACGAGGGGTGAACTCCGCCCCCAGAGGCGTCGTAAAACTAGCCAATCGCACTGTCACAGCCCTTCCAAGTGGGGGTTGACGACGGGAAGCCGTACGGGAGGACGATTGCCACGGTCAATCGCGCGCGCAGGGTTGACGCACCGACGGGTTAACACGTGCGATTTTCTCTCCGTGATTCTTCGACACCCGGTGCGATGTACGCGATCATCCGTGACGATGAGTTATTTCCAAGTGCGGGTTGATCGAAAAAAGTCAACGCCTAACTCAAAGCTCGAGATTCGTCCGGGATGCTGGAGAACGCGAGACTCCGGCACCGATGGAGCTTTCATCTCAGGAGAACGTGACGATATGTTTTTCTTTTAGTTTCTTTTATGATTTGATGAGAAACTATCAGTGACGTAGAGTCTACCTGTTATTGTACGCATATATAGTAAACAGAGTGAAAAAAGTGTGTGGTAGTATATTTCTAAATAATCAATGTTTTCGATGAAAGTCGAAAAAGTTCGATGATAAAACCAAGATTTCGAACGAAGTGAGATTTGGTTCCACAGCTTTTTACCGCAAGCTCGGGTGTTCTGAGCTTGAGAGTGCCGAAGGAACGTTAAGAAGTTAACCCGAGGCGATGCAGTCGACGTGTCAACAAGCGGCGCAGCAGAACGCCAGTTCGGCCAGTCGTACGTCCTTTCTGATCGAGGACATCCTGAGCCGAGGAAATGCAGCTGCAGCAGCCGCCGTTGCCGCTCACAATCAACAGCAATCCCAACAACACGGTAGTACCAATGGACACTCCGTTCATCAACATCCGAGCTCGCATCATCATGGATTGTCGAGTTCGCAGCAGCAACAACACCAACAACAGCAACAACAACAACAGCACACGGTACGTGCTTTGGTGGGTAGAAGAATTTTTTTTTAAATCTTTCGCGAGAAAATTGGGAGTACTGTGTCGGATGTGACGCGTGGCTTTGTGTAATGTAAAAAAAAAATTCTTTTTCATCTCGGCAGTACCAACAATTCGCTATGAATAATTTGCTACCGGGATACCCGACGGCACCGCCAGCCGCTGCAGCTTTTTTTCTTGGGCCATTATTCGGTGGAGCCGGTATGGGCGTCGGCGTTGTACCGGGCGTCGGTGAGCTTGCAGCGCTTAAACATTGCCGCCGGCGGAAAGCCAGAACTGTGAGTTATTTGTCTTGTTCTATTTAGGATGGAATTTATGGTGTCATTAAGTATGTTATATTTTATGGCGTGTTTATCACTTTTGCGATTAGGTGTTCAGTGATCAGCAACTGGCAGGTTTGGAGGCTCGTTTCGAAGCTCAGCGCTACCTGAGTACTCCGGAACGTGTGGAGCTTGCAGCGGCACTTCACCTCTCGGAGACGCAGGTGAAGACTTGGTTCCAGAATCGACGAATGAAGCATAAGAAGCAACTGCGGAAGTTGAGCACTACTGGTAGTGGAAGCGGAAATACCGCTAGCAGCGGATCAACTAGTCAGTCGTCGGGACAAGGAGCTGCTCAGTCAGCGTCCACTACGTCACCTGCTGGTAAGTGCTTTTTTTTAACTAATCTCAATCGCTGGACTATAGACTTTTATTAAATAGTCTATTATTATCATAAATATGATAACTGTTTTATTTATATTTTTGTAAAAGTTACTCTTTCACATTGTCACACTTCGTGTGACGAAATTCAATTTCGTGTGTGCTTTACACACTTTTTCCGCACTCAAATTAAACAAGTGTCCAAAATTCAAATTTCATTCTCCAGTAACCCCTTTGTTGATCGAGAAAATAATTTTGAATTTTGCTGGCTTATGTACATTAACTTAATTAACTGATTCTCTGTACCATCTGATGCTTATTAAGTGAAATAATGAAAATTTAAATTGTAAAAATAGCATAATTTTAGCCTTAGTGATATTGCAATTGGTTATCATTTTATTATTTCGTAAAATAGTTTTGATTTATTACGGATGGACGTTTTCTGGTATGAATTAGTTGGCGCTAGCGATGTTGCTAAAGGTTTTATTTTGATTAGCGGTTCCAGGGCTTTCTACGATGTCATCTGTACCCGATTGCATAAAGGTTCCTGTTTCTTCCACTCGTAGCAGGTTGTATCTAGGGTCGTCTATCGGTAACTTTTTATACATCCTTAGATCTGTGCTTGAAATCAAGAGTGTTCGGATTTATTTTCATCATCTACAGAGTCCACCAAATTGTCGGAATGTTCGGAGAATTTCCTTTGCTTGTCTTATAGTTTTTCCTTCTGCGCTTGTGTTTTGGGAACAGCTCCTTGTTTTGAGTACTAGGCTTCTTTATTATTAAAAAATTAATTCTTATTTTACTAAACCTTACGAAACGTCTAAAATGTTCCCTTTTTCACATGACACTTAGACAGTGAAGCGTGTCATTTACTGTTATAGTATGGGAGGAATATGTTTTCTGTTAAAAAAAATCCAAGTTCCAAAGCCGCGTTTTTCAATTTTTGAGTGACAAAACTTTTACCCGTCACCGCCAAACCGAGCGAGCTCAAAAATAGTGGCGAAGGTAGAACGCGATTTTTTTTGAAAATTCATCCGTTCGGTGTAAAAGGATGACGTTAAAGAGTTAACATCGAAGTTTTTCATACGTATAAAGCTCTGGTTGGATCAACAGTCACTTGTTAATAATAACCATAGCAAATTGGAGAACCAACGATACGTAGTAAAACACAAAAATCTACAAGCAAATTTTCTGTCCACCAACTCGTTCTGTGTATATATTAAAGCAGTAGCAGTAGACGCAGGAGCAGCTCATTAAATAGTTCGAAGCGGCAGTTGCGGTTCATCGTTCGCGGCGCGCGTTGAAATTTCGCCAACAATAAATCACTTAACTTCAGTCATCTGCTCTCTCTATATATACATATATATATATCGGTGGGTTGAGCGAACACAGAGGATTTTGTCATTATTGTCCTGTAATAATTATCGCGAGAGATGGCCTCGTAAATTTTCAATTTACCCACGCCAGTCGTCAATTAGATGGGATAATTTCCCTCTATATTGCAGCTTCTATCAGCTATGTATATTTATAATAATCCCGTTTGCCCTTCTGTCTCTCTCTTTAATCCTCTTTTTTTTCCTCTTTACGATAGCTTGATTAATTCAATTGGTCGAGAGCTTTTTGCAAAATTTTACCGATAATTATTTGCTCTGATTTATTATTCCGTCTAACTATAGCGCGACGATCGGCCAAATACTTTAATGAACCGCGAGAGCTTCCGCATAGCATTTGCCTTAATAATAGTACGTGAATTTCACCATTATTTTGCAATCATAATTAGTAGTTAAAAGTCAATCTTTACGGTGAATCGTAACTAGAATTCGTCGTTCGAATTGTGTGGAACATAATTGTTAGTTTTCAAATTCCTCAGCTGTTTATGAAGTAATTCTCAAATAATATTCGCAATAACGAAAGATCTAGCTATAGGAGTCCACGTGACGTTTTATAAAAAATTGTAATCACGTGCAGTATTTACAAATATACGAATTGACAAGTCTGTGTGGTGAATTTCGCGCTGCCACCTAGCGGCTGATTTTTTAATTGTCATGCAGAACGTAGTTTACGAATGTACACATATTATTGTTGTTTTAAAAAGAATAAAATTGAAAATCATATTATTGCTAACCATGACTCAGGATGAGAAAGACATATAGCAAAAAACGGAAATAAAGCTTTGGCAACTTTTGAGATTAATTGTTCGAATAAAAATGTATATATCTTTTTAAACAATAAAAAAAGGCATAATCGCGTCGCTGTATACAATTAATTCATACTCTTGCTTCTAATCGCATAAATACAACGAAATCAACTTTTTTCAGAAAATAAGTACAAATAGACTATATACGTTTGTACAAGTTAGACACGTATATATCCCACAAAATGGCGTTTCCTTCCCCTCAAACGCGACCGAAAAAGCTCGTCGTCGACGAAACGAATATATATGCGTATACGAGGTACGCATGCGCGTCTACATAAATTATCCGTCCCGTCGTGTTACTCATACGCGAATGAGCTAATTCCCACTTGTGTCTAGATATATGTATACATATATATGTGCCTGTATATGTATATATACCTAAAGGGAAGCTCGTCTCGCGGAAGGTGGGGTTTTAGAAGCAGACGTGAAATTAAATTATGCGAGGATACGATAGTAGGTTGTAGTGTACATATAGCGCGTATAATAATAATAGAGGTGATCGAAGTTAACTGCTTCGCTTTGTAATAATCTAGCCGCCGCGCCGAGAACGGATTCGCTGTTGATGGGGATCTCCGTCGCAAGTTGAGCTTTAAAGCTCAACGCGAGAGTTTTAAAAGTATAAACTTTTTTATGTATCAGATGAATTTCTTACTCGTATAGGGTATGGAAAACGTATTGGAAAAAGTTACTGGTTCACACTTTCAAATCAAAATATTTACGCATTAATAAACCGTGTTGTAAAGAAAATTAATACGGATTATTTATAAAATCGAAATTTCGGGTAAACGAGATTTGCTTAATTTGCATAGTGTAACGCTTTGTATTTACTGAATTTAAAATGATTTTTTATGAAAAATTCGATGTCGGTAAAGTAGAGTTTGGAAGCCCCTTAAAATTAAAATAGACAATATCTAGCGTAAGCTCGGAATTCAGTTTCACTATTATTTTTTAACGCTTCAGTGCTTTTATTTAAGACTTTGTTTCGCATACATTTTCGTACTTAAACAGTTTCAAAAGATATTCCACCAAAAATTCATCGTCGGTAAAAGTAGAGTTTCGTAGCCCCTTAAATGTAAAAGGCAAATCTTACGTCCTACATAAATATATAATACTCCCCACCTCATTCGTGCACAGTACATCATCTTCGTCAAGTCTTGGCATAGCCAGCCACTTGACGAAGCCAAGATGGCTTCGTCGTTCCTCGGTACGCGGCTAACAAAGTTAGTCTTCGACGTCTTCTCTTCTCTCCCTCTCCTCCTTCTACAGCCATTTTCTTACGAAGGAAGCTACCTTCCAAGGAAATCGACCGCTTCGAGACGCTACTTCCACTTCCACACATACTCTATACTCGGTATATAGGTAAGGAGTAAAAGAGAGAGTGAGAGAGAGAGAGAGACCGCATCGTCTTAAAGCTCAATTCGGGGTCTTCGAGCGAAATTAGTCAATTAGATCGTCGTCGTCGTCGTCGTCGTCGTTTCTAAAGTGCTTGGACTCCGACTGTAGTGGAGAAGCGATTGTTCGCAGGAGGTGGGGGAGAGAAAGATATAAATTGCTTGCCGAAACGAAATTATAGCGAGAGAGCGCTCGAGGCCGCACCGACACGGCTTAGCGGCAATTTATTCGAGATGAACTAGTTCCGCGCCGAGAGAGAGACTACCTTCACTCGCTGGATTACCTTTTTCGCGAAATTCCGGATTTCTCTCTCGATCGCTGTATATTTATTTTTTTATTACATCTCAATATTTTTTCGTATGTCGTTGTAACTTTACGTAACTTTTTTACGAGGTTTTCGATTTATTTGTAACGTCATTGGTTATGGTGTCACTGAAAAATGGAAATAAATTTCTTAAATATATAGCAGAATTTAAATTTTTTACGTTAATAAAAGTTGTTTTTCGTTATTATTTTAGATTCACGTGCCAAATAATATGTGAATTCTATCTAGTAACAATTAATTGTCAAATAATTTTAAAATTATATTTAGTTAATTTATAATTCTTTTTTGCATACCAGGGAAATTTGAAAATGTTTGATTGCAACTTTAAAGTTAATTTTAAATTTATTTTAACAGAATAATTATTATTTTACAATAATTATAAACTATTTATTAAAAATAAAATTTACGCAATATATTCGCCTTTTAAAAAGAAATTATCACTATTCGCTTTACTTCTTTGGTTTTAAATGGATTAGAATACATTAAATGATGCGTATGTAATTAAGAAATGTTAGTTCACAATAATCAGTACGAAATAAAAACACTTTCCTGTGTATATATAAAAGAAAATTATTTATTATTCGCTATATATACATAGTTCGCATAGTTCGAATAACATATAACAATACAAATAAAAATAAAAAAAAATCATTTCATCAACAGAGCGACCGGTGGACTTTTCTCTCGGTGGTGGTAACGGTCGTTCAAGCCGCGCCTCTAGCGACGCCATGGCCGATTCGGACGATGACGAGATCGACGTCTTGGGCGACGAGACACCTCCGTCGGCTCTTCATTCACCTTCACCACCAACAATTCAAAATCGACGCAACAATGTCCCTTCGCCTTCGCTATCGCCAAGGGATCATCATCATCATCAGTTACAACAACCGGTCGCTCATCATCTTCATCATCCGGTCGCCGTCCATCAACAGGTCATTGGGCTTACTCACCTTCAGCGACATCATCGCTGAGATTTCCTCCAATCACGGACAGGAAGCTTGTGTACACCGCTGTCGAGTCAATAGTTTTAATCTATAGATCGAGGTTTTGTGCTTTCTGTGTGCGCATACCGATCCTACTGGAACCACGATGTAAATTTATCCTATAAAATCTATAGCTAGTTAAATTTTTATATACGCGCATTTATCCTCGTGTCCTCGTGTTTTTGCTTTACCAAAAAAAATTTTTTATTATGTATAATTTTTTTTTTTTTTTTAGTAGTAGTCTAATCGTTTCTGACGAGAAAAAGGTATATATATATATATATAATATAATAGTTAATATGTGGGATACTACATAATCGGCGCGCAATTTTTATATATAGAGTATGCAGGGACGAGAAGAATCCGCCGACATGTAAATATATGGTCCTCGTAAACACTATAAGGACTTATCGTGTAAAGCAGTGAAGTTAATTATATGAATAATAAACAAAAAACATGAGCTCCGATTTTTATTTATTTAATTTAATGCTAATGTACATACGTAATAACAATAACAGAACAAATATATATAATAATACTCGAAGACGTTGCGGTAACGCAGAGAAAAGCTTTACAGGGTGTCGGATGGAAGCTTCAGCGGCTCTGGTATTATCCTCCGCTAATTGGCCAGTGACGCGCCATTTTCGCGTATACAGTTCTGTAATATAGCGCGCAGCGACTTTACGACTTAACGAGCGCTCGATGGACAGGGATTTGGCTCGTTGCGTAGAGAAATTTTTTTTTGTCGATGATTCGTTAGGACTCAAAGTATATAATTATAACTTTGAAATATTTATTTTTACTCCTACGCATATTTTCTGTTTATTATTTTGCTTTTACTCCCGTGTCAGAAGCATCTCGTCATTAAAAGCTTTTAAAAAATGCAGATGCGTATGGGGGTTTCTCTGACTGATTGATCGGTAACAAACTTTTTTATTATTTTAAAATGCGTGACTTTTTTTTTAGAATTTTTAAGGACTCATTTTCAACGTTGCTGGTATTTTACGTCTATTTTTATAATTTTAGTCTCTCGCGAATACATTTGCTGAATTATTAAAGAAATATTATGTTAATGTCATAGAAAGTTTTCTGAAATATTTGAGTTTCAAAATCAAATTTTAAAAGGTTTAGCCTTTCGAAAAAGTTCATGAAAATATACTTGTTGAATTTGTTTTTAGTTGGAAATAAAGTTATTAGATAAATAATCTCATATTACGACTAAAATGTCTATTATACACGTTAGGAAAGTAACTATTACAATTTTCTGGACTTTGAATTCGTGATGAGACTGGATGAATAAAAACTAATTTTTAAACAAATTAAAAAAAAATAACAATAACCCAGGTAACATATCAAGATACTTGTGAATCTACATTTCTATCCTAAATTTAACTCAAATTTGTTATCATTGAGTCAATGCAAACGGTGGAATGAAATTACACTAATAATTGTACCTAATGCAGTAATTTTTCTTTCCTCGAAAATTGGCAAAATAGCGGCATTTTTTGAGATTATAACGATCCAAAATTGAAGAATCAACAATTTGAAGGTTCAGATTCGAAGTAGTTATCGAGAAATTACGAAAAATGTTTTTCAAACCCCAGCAGAAAGTTGAGAATCGTCGAAAGTGACATCCCTTTAAATACGTCGGAGAATCGTTTTTTTACACTCGGCTACCGCGCGTAAAGAATAAAAATTTCAATAGGTTCCTCGCGCCTCGTATAAAGGCTGCGTTGAAATATGCGACGCGGTGAAAAAACGACCAAAGAAAAAGTCGCACACATCTCCATCCCTCTCGCTCTTTTAACATCTCGAACAAGATATATATGTATATAGATGCGCATAGACACATACATACATATACACACATGAGCGAATGAAAGGCCCCAGTCGCGTCCCTCGTACACGTGCGGCGCGTCGGGCGAATCCTAATACTCGGATAATGGGAGGTAATTGCAAGGGATCAGAGAGCGACCGACGAGTGCCTGTATAGCAGCTATAGCAGCAGCAGCAGCAGCAGCAGCAGATTTCAGGGCCGCGCGTCGAGAGACCACGGGGAGAACAATGTGACGTGCGGAGATAGACATGCCAGAGAGTGAGGTGTATTTATTATGTGATGGAATATATATGTATATTATAGCTTGCGGTGGAGGGATTTTACATCGAACTTGAGGTTGGCTAATGATTTACATTGTGAGTTGTTAATTTATGTCTGGGATATTCGTTACTTCTAATCGTATCGAGGGGAGATTTAATTTTTGTTGTTCTTGTTGTTTTTTAATACTTTAGAGGGTTTGTGGTTTGGTCAAAGGGATTGTTGCAATTTTCACGGATTTTAATGTATTCTTTGATTATTTGGAGTTCGATGATGTGTTTTGGTGTATGAATCGTTATTAGACGGTTCCGAGGGAGAGGGCAGTGAAAAGTTTAATGTTAAAATTTAACCAATTTCCCGAATACTAGAAGGAGAGCGATGGTTTATTTGTGTGTGTTTTGTAAATTGTCTAAGATCTTTGGGTTATTAATGTAAACCTTCGAATTCAAGTAGCCCATAGACAAAAGACGCTGTTGAATAAATCTGCATAGTTCCTGATAAGTGTTATCCATGTGGATAGCATAACGTACTTGATAATGTCAAACTTGTTATGTGGACTAAATTTAGAATCTCTGCACTCATACCGAAAGGAGAATGTGAAATAATAGTAATAATATTCTGAGCTCGTGCTATTCATTGGTTTCTTTTTAATCTTGCATATAGTGAAATTTCTATTTTATGATGTAATTAGACAAAGAAGAAACTTAGAAAAGTCCTAAACCTCTTCAATCATAGGTAAATATATCGATATCTTATTCAGCAAGACCAGGCATGTCCCGAAAGCCTAGCTTTATTTACAGAATCAGTATCATCGAGATTCTCCATCCTCGTTGCTCCGGAATTTCACGAAAGTGCCAGATCTGTCAGATTTAACTAGAAATATTTTTGAAGCTAATTCTTATACTGTACGTCTCACAATTCTCCTTTCAATGAATTATGGAAGAAAATAAGCCTTATCTCATCCACTTTCCGTTGTCATATCGCAATCCTTCATCCACCCACTAGTTGCAATGTAATTGCAATCAAACAAAACTTATCAGGTTTCTTTGTTCAACCTTAGATATTTCATGAAATATAAATAGATCTGCAAGTGAGAAGTGAGAAATACCAAATGAATAATAATGACGAGAATAGTTCAGACAACATAATATTGGACGACTAATCCAAAACTCCTATTTCCAACCTTAACATTAGGACACGTTTGTTTACATATATCTTTCCCACTATCCAAACTGCTCCAGTAATTCAGGATTCTATTGTAAATACAACAAAAAATTCCAGCTAATTCTTCTAGTTGTGTTGTACAGTTTTAGGTACTGCAGATTTATATTCAGCAAAACAATAACACCTTCAAGTATTTGTTTTGTCCAAAATTTGACCTGTTTCAGTACTTATACGATTAACCAACTTTAGTAATATATTCAAAACCCGTTGTTATAATTACAAAAACAAAATTCTCATTAGCTCAGCAATGCAGAGCCTCGGCGGACTTGCAAAAAGGCTGTCGAAATAAAAAACAACGAAAGTTAAAACCAAAACTATACAGCCCTTACGTGGTCACACTTGAAAAACTGCAATCCAAAAAAAAACTACACGATATCGTTATAATCATTTACAAAAAAAAACGGCTAAGCATCGTATATCCATGAAAATATCTCTTATACGTACAGACACACACACACACACATATATATATATTATCCAAAGCAGAAATTGATCCGCGCACCGCCTCCATACCTCCACTCTCTTGCACAAGCACAGACACAAAATCATATATAACCCTGTCTAGTCATGCGGGGGAATGTCATAACGCGCCTGCGCGAGGCGGAGTTCACTCGCAAGCTCAAGCTCACCTCCACATCACGATGTAACGACGAGAATATCTGGTGGGAGGTGCCTAGACGTAATTTCCAAAGAGGAGCGAAAGCGAGAGATGGTAGACAATCGCAGGGTAAATAATGCCATTATTTGTGGCTGATGATGACGATGACGATTTTGCTCGATACAGAATGAGATTTCCTTTTTCAACAGGATTATTGTTAATCAGACCAGGACTTGTTGCAGGATTTTCACATTCGATGCGAGCTCCAAGCTCACTTTTAATCACGAACACGATCGTACCCAACACATCACTTGCGTAACCACTTTTTTGCTCATTTTAAAACTAACTTCGAACATCATGGCTCAACGAAGCATCTGCAGATGCGTATTGCCGAAAGCTCTGATTTCGAGTTTCGTATATTCGAAAAACAATATCTGTCCAAAGCTCACGTTTAACGGTAGAGAGCTCCGACTTCGACATTAAAAAAAATATATTTACACAACGTTCACGGGACTCCTATAACAAAGGACGTGAAAAAAATCGTGTTCGATGTATTATTAAGCCGACGCTTCCCTGAAATTCTATTCACACTCGCGAGCGTCTGGTCCTCCCGAAAAAGTATAAAAAAACGACCACCTCAAAGTTCCACACCCTCGGGAAAAGAGAGAAAGAGAGAGAGACTGACGTGCCGGTAATTGTGTTATCGGTTCGTGGCCTATACAGTATATACTATGTCTGTGTGGGTGTACGTGACTTTGCTATATGGAATACTGAATCGCGTATCCTGTATATGTGAGCTTTTGTTGAGCTTACTCCGATCGGATGTCGACTCTTAGTTATTTGGATGTAGAGAATTTTGGATTAATCAAATTTTTTGGGTTTAGCGTTATATATATTTATATAGGATTTTTCTTTTGGTTTTTTTTCTAAGATTTATATAAGATAAAAATAATTTTCAGTTTGGGACGATTAAGTTGAGTGGATTGTTGGTAGAAATTTTAAAGACAGTGGGATAAAATATTCCATTGACAAATTACTTATTGCTTAACAATTCAACATAAGGCTTCAGAAATCAACGACCTCAAAAAAATAATTCAACAACCGGTCAATTAAAAAAATTTAACAGAAACTACCAAATAAAAAATAATAATAATTCAACGAAGAATTCATAGAAAGATTTGAGGAACCAGCCAGAAAAGCCAGTCAGTTCAGAGAAAGAATTGAAAACCAAATCAGTCCAAAATATTAAAGATGTATGAATTCAAAATTAAATAAATTTACGAATAAATTGATAAATTGAAAAAGCGATGCATTCACATTTACAAATACGTTGAATTCCTCCGATGCGTCGATGTGTTGAAATGTAATTTTATATTCTAAGAACGAATTAAAAGCAAATATTCCCTATTTAGTAAAAAAAAGTTGTAAACGTACAATTAATTACGGTAATAATTAATATAAAATTTCTAAGCATTAACATATTGTTTTCAATTCAAAAAGTCATTGTGCAAAATCATTGTGCAAAAATATATAATTTTTTTTAATTTACCCTAACGGTCGAAACACAGTGAAAAGAGCAATAAATGTATGCAGACAATATTAAACTTGTTAAAAGGATTAACAGGAGAAGAAGAGCCGTTTACTCCACTGTTTTGTGTATACATATTCGAGTGCTTTCACAGCTTTGTGCAGAAGGAAAAAGAACAAAAGCACTGTAAGAATGAATAGAACGAGTTGTAGACCGACGCTTCGCGATGTTTATTAGATTTTATTAAAACGCCTATTATTGCGAGGAGTTCGACTATGAATACATAAGAGGCTCGAAGAGAAAAGGGAAGAGAAACTGGACGAAGAGCTAAGAATGACTTTGTTGTGTTGCTTTATCTGTTATTCTACTTTCAAATCATTTGGATGCAATTAAGAGATGCAAGTGTGAGTTAAATTCTTCAAATAATATAAAATGATTTATTAAATACAGAGAGTAAAGGGCTAAAACATCTTAAGTATGTGCCATGGAACGCTTACAGATTTTCAAATTTTTCAGGGATACAATTATTTTTAAGATTTCTAACTCCAACGCTTGTTCCCTAGTGGCAAACTGAAAGAAAATTTAAAGCATAGTTGAGTGAAAATTGGTTAACTTTATACGCGACACGAACTACCTACCAGAGCTGACAACGTCATGTCGATGTAGATGTACTTCATTAAACCATCTTTCTTCTATGACTATAAGTAATCATTTCGAATGATTTTCAATACTGAACTCAGTCTTGACGCCTTAAGGACAAAGTGTTATTTTCCAAAAAAAAGGGCCCCCAACATCGTACGAGTATACTATTTCGAATAAAAATACCGTCAAACCATTCGACTATCTCAATTCACACTCAAAACGTCTCTAATCCAATAAGCTAACATTAAATCAACCCTCTCTTTCTCCCAAGCTGTTCCAGCAATAACACATATAGTAGACATATATGTATATAGTCCAGAGCATCAAACGGCGACAGGCCATAACGCCCAGCAATCAGGCACTTTTACACCGCCACCGCGCGTCGAGTACAATCATTGATCATAAGCTCTCTGCCGGAAAATATAATGAAAGTAACGCGAACACGCCCACTGCATTTAGTTTTCGAGAGAAGAACCCCTCTTTCGTATACATACGTGTATACGTATATATATGCGTATGTTATACGTACATTGGGATTGGGGAGGCTCGAGTCTCGCTCTTTATTGTGTGTACGTAGCTATGACTATGTGAACATGTGAGCTACCTGATGTCGCTTTCATTGTCCTTTATTTCATTACGCGCGCCACATACCGCCCTGTATCGTTCTATCTCTCTCTCTCTCTCTCGCGCGCGCGTTTTTTTGATCCTTCGCTCTTTGCTGGTGTCGTTTGTTCTTTTTCTTCGTGGACTTGTAGATATTGAGATTTCTCTGTACTCTGGAGTTGCCGTTACTGGTAATGTGGGCTGTTACCGTCAAACAACTATGGTGACTCTTTGTTTTCGTATTGAGATGATAAGAACGGGTCGGATTTGGGATTTTGTACTGATCCAATGCTGGTAAACTGATTTGAACTGATGAATCAATTGTGAAGTAGTGTAATGTATGAAGACACTTGAGCTCGATTATAGGAGATCAAATCAACGATTGACTGGAAGAACCTGCGAATTGAAAACAAGTTGCGGACACTGAAAATATAGCTATTCGAAGAATAATAAATTCTTTCGAATCAAAAAGAAAAAAATGTTAAACAATTAGTCAAATACGTATTTCGAAAGCTTATGCCGAATTCATATCTGGTATACCAACATTGAATGTATAAACAGCCAGAATATTATCACAATTCGGGCTGGCCCTTATCATCTCGATATGGAAACAAGGGTTCATCAATAGTGACTAACAGAGTACTGTTTAACTGTAACTGTAATGGTAATTCTTATCAGGACAGGGCTATAGTAAGAATTAATTTATGGCCCAGTATTCATAATCAATACAACAGTGATAACAACAAATCGTTACAGATCAAAATCTTGAAAACTATATTCTACCGATTTTGTAATGACTGTACTGGTAGGGTATTAGACCAATTTATTGACCCAAAATTCTAAGCGAATTATTACATTTACATCATATCGACGGTTGAGGGGAAGAACCAGCCAATTAAAATGAAATCTGAAGGAATCCGCTAGTTCCAACCAAGTCGTCAATAACCAGTATATACATAATAATTATATTATTATATGTATTTAGAAAATATTATTTCGTACGTATTAATATACGTAAAAAAGGGATGAATCTTGAGATACAGCTTCTAAATAAATATAATATTTATTTTGTTTTTTCTTCAACTGAATTCTCAGTTGTTTGATCAGGTCAAACGTATTCTAAGCTGTCGGTTTCTTCACTGATAGAAATTATACTCTTGAAGTATTATTTACTTTTAGGCTGAAACCTTTTCATTGGAAAGATAAATATAACTTAAGTAATAAAAACAGATATCTAAATCAAAATTAATTTTTTTTAGCTTAAATTGATTTGATTTCAAAATTAAGATACTTTGACAAAATGATTATATTTTCATTAACTTCTCGTACTATCCGGTAGGAGGCGTATAGGTCAAATTAGTCCACAAGTGGGAAAATCATTTTATAATTATTATATAACAAGGTTTAAACTAGGTACATGTAATTGCGTCTGCAAAAGCGATGATGCGTTGTTAAGTTGTGATATGTTTGCTAAACCAAGTATTAAAATTTGATTCAACTGTAACTAATATTACATATAATATTTCGACTTGTTGCGTACGTTAGGACGTGAAACTATTCTTTTCGAATCCAATGGAACAAGTTCCGGCCCGTAATATTTTCGAGTAAATGATGATATCTTGATTCAAATAAACTATTCAAGATTACTATTGCTTCAAGTGGTAATTGTTTTCAGATCATAGATTTTAATGATCAATCATACGTGAGTAAATAATACACAACAGCTAACGATATCAAAGCCGCTATTGCTTTTTTTTTATTACGAACTGGAAGAATTTAGAGAAATGCAAATACGACGCATCGGTCGCGCTTAAACACATCATACCGAGAATGCGCGCATAGACACAATGAGCCTGGAAGTAGTAGTGTCTAAATATATGTATAGCAGGGGTTGTTGTATAGCATCGGATCAACCCCTGTAATTTCGACGTTTCACGGGGTTAAGAGCCCTTTATTTCCCGATCTCTATTCTACCAAGAGCTCTATGTACATATATACAAATACACAATACACAAAGCCATTGTCACAAGAATTTCGGAGTTAAAGGTTCTTTTTAGGATTAGAGAATCAAACTACTATACATAACACGTACACAAATGCAAACATCAGCAGGTGTCTTCAGTATCACATATACATACACCTCATTAAAATCATTACACACGATTATCACACAACGATACACCTACACTTAATTCCTATACAAAACTCTCATCATATTTTTTAAAAACAACATTCGATAAAAGACAAATTTTGGGCACTCATAGTGAATATTATTTTTCAAATTGTACAAGGTCCTTGGTTTATTCATATGAATTTTCGAATGAACCTTCCAATTAATGAATACAGGTCGGGATTAATTTCGATTAATTTCAATACTGTAATGAGTATTGGAAGAAAACAAACTTTTACTCATCCCCATTCCATTGTCATCGAATTTCTCCCTCCTCGAATCAACAACTTGTCGTAAAGATTATTTCTGATCTTTTAATGTTAATTTAATTCATTAATCATTAGGACTAACCAGTTGAACAAACTAGTATGTTACCCGCACACCTCGTTCAAATCATTGCACTCAATCATCACACAATGACACTCCATCACACCTCTATTAATTCAAATAGCAAACCCTGAAACCCAAAAAAAAAAAAAAAAAATTTAATTAAAAAAAGTCAATTGTCGATCAGCAACATCTCAATACCCGTTGATTTTTTGTCTCCCTGCATCGAAGCGAAGCCTCTGTATATAATTCACTGGCAGATATATATTTTCGTCTCGCGCGTCGTCGCCGCGCCACCGCCGTGCAAATCGAATCAAGTATACGCTGACACACGCGTGTATAGATATATAAACGGCCACCCCCTCCTGCTACACCCTCACCCGTAGAAACACCGCACACGGACAGAAGAGCTGGTTTATTTGTCAGGCAGTTGGAAGAGTAAGCTAGCTCTGAAACGAGGACAGATTGCCCGGTGATCAAGTTAAATGGCACGTGCACCTTTGGTCCGCCCACGCGTATGTACCAGCTTTTTCAATTTATATATATGTATATGCATGTGTGTGTGTGTGTGTGTGTGAGGCGCCCGTATATGCGTGTGTGTGCGTTTGTGTGTGTTATATTATGAGTAGTGAGCAGTGCGAGATGAGATTAATCGACTCTCGATGCGCCCGCGATTTTGCGTTTGTCTGTATGTGTGTTGTAAACTTGTCAGGCCGATAAGGGACATATGAGTTTGTATGTTATGCGGATCAAAGGATTTTCTTTCTTTAAAATCGTACGGATTTCGTGACTGGGGAGATAGTGAAGCTCGTCCTTTTAGACCGCTGATTTATTTGCATTTATTAGGTGTCTATATATTAATAAATAAATTAAGCGAATTAATAACAATTATTTATGTGCCTTTTGTTTATTTATTTATTTGCTTGTTTGTTTAAAAGGAAGATCAATCGTTACATCTACGTATACAGTACATAGAAATGCATCGTAGAAACATTTACTAAAGCAAGTGCAATGTTGATCAGAAATTGGTGAATAAAGAAAATTTTATTGAAAATGAAAAAAGTAGTATAGTAACGCAGTTATAAAGAATTGCGTCGCGAAGTACAGAATTGTATAATAATAATTTTATAACAATAATAAATTTAATAATTTTAAAAATTTATAATGATTTTAATGTTGAATTTAATTTTTTTTTTTTTTAGATTATTTAAAGTTTTAAGTTTTTACTATTATTCTTATATATAGAGCTAGACAGGTGAACAGAAATTGGGTTACTTTTATAACGAGATATTTTTGGCGATTTTTTTTGTTATTAAGAAATCGGTCAATGTAAAATGTCTTTTGGACGTTGATGTAATAAGTTGATATTAAAAATAATATTCTAAGCTTAGCCTGAAATAAATGAAAAATGTAATATTCACTTAGGCTAGTCATTTCATGTAATAATTGCAAACCGTATTTTAGGTTAGTTTTGGATCGTTTAATGGCCAATCGACATATTTACATATAGCTTCGTTTAACTGTATATTAAACTCTCTTAAAAATATCATGGATTTTCATGAACTTTTTAAATGCACTTATGGTAAATGTTCATTCATTTATGTGGATAAGAAAATTAAAGTACGTTTCAATAATTTGCATGATTTTTCTTAATAAAATATTTACAGTAATTATTTTGTATGTAATGTATGTCAAATTTATAATTCCACATAAATATACTTTACCCTAATTAATACAAGAAATAAAAATCAAATTAAATTTAAAATTCAAATCAACGTAGTTCTAAATTAAATTTAAGCAACAAGTAATCGACGTGTATTCAATTATATACAAATACAGAAAATCAGCTTCCAGTCCATTGACACAAAAATTAATGAAAAAAAAAAAAAAAAAAAAAGTTCCAATAAACTCACCGAATTCCATCGATCGTCACGTACTTATCGAAAAGTACACACTCACACAAACACACGTGCAACCACTAAATAGGTAAAAAGAAAATACAAAGGAAAATAATGCACGAGTTTAGCAGAGAAGGAGGTGGAACAGTAGAGCGCGTGGCCGACGTGCTTATGTATAGACATTGGGAAAGAAGAAGCCGTAGCCTGTCAAGTTAAATGCCGCTTGCGACTATAAAGCCTAGAGCTATACGTTAGCCTAACAAGCTGTCAAGACGTCGCCGCGTGTCACTCGACGTCTCTCTCTCTCTCTCTCGACCTTTCGATGAATATGTATATATATATATGCTATATGTATATGAACATACATATACTATATGGGGTCAGAGAGGGGGGAGGGTGAGTTCCCCCCCCCCTATTTTCCGCACCGGTTGTCCCGAAGGAGAGGATCGGATTCGCGACGACTAATGATGCGCGGAGATGCGTTAATTGAGGATTGAAGAGTATTAATCGACGGACATTAGGATTTGACTTGTTTGTTAGGTTATGTTTTTTTATCTCATGGTTTTGGATTACTAGTCGCTTGTGAGTACACACCGAATCCGTTACGCTTGTTAGTGGGGAGATTTTAAGGACATTTTGATAAATACGTTCGTTTCTTTAGGTATACTGTATTTGCGAAAAAGGGAATATTTTTTGGTAAGCCGAAAAGAAGGTGATTTGAAAAATATTTTTTTTATTTGGCTAGACGCCATCTACCGGGTAGTGCGAGAAGTTCGTGAAAATATAAGTATTTTGTAGAAAAATGCTTAATTTACCATTAAGAAATGTAAGTTTATTATTAAAGTTTATTGCCTTTACGTCCCTTTCGTTGTGTGTCGCGGACGTAGTGACAGTGTAAAATACGTTCAATTATTATTACATGTGATATCTGAGCCAGAAATAAAGCTATCTAGCAAATTCCCTATTAATATGAAGACATGACTATACATCTCATACTTAATTACTTACTGGACTACACACCAAATAGCAATGCAGTTTTGGCTTTGACATTTGTAAGTTTGCCCAGGTCGAAGCTCAATCAAACACTATTTCACAACAATAACACCGAAATATTTAATGAAATAACTCCCAAGTCTTCAAATTCAACTGTAATAAGGTTCGATCACCGGTATAAACATCGAACAATTCACGAAGATACCTTGCATCGTCAAAAAATTGTCTACGAAGATCTCACTTTGGCAATCGAGCTTTCTTTCCAACTGGAACTCTGGACCAATCTTGAGAAACACATATTTCACGATATCACACCTCATACGATAGCTTTATTCCTAACTAGAAATTCAACGTTATTCCCAAGTGTATATATATGTATATATCAACTGGCTGCACCGCACGTAACTAAATAACAGGACTAATTAGGCGGTGCCGTTGTCGCACGTTGCGGCACGTATATCCCTGGCACCCGAACAGAGAGTTGAGTGTGAGAGTGAGACTCAGGTACATAAAATGCTGGCGGAGCTAATTGGAGTATCTCTCTCTCTCTCTCTCTCTCTTCTCGTTCTCCTCCTATTTTTCCAGTAATCGCAACGCTGTTAGCTCCGCTATATATATACATACACTTCCGGTGATGAACACGATGACGCGTTGACATTGTACGCGGGTCTATGTGTGTGTGCGACGACATTATAATACGTGCATACATATACGCAATACGTGTAGGCGGCACGAGGCGCAGAACGATCAAATTGATAAGGGCTGTAAAGTGATATCGCCTGCGCGACAATTACGTTGAATTCGCTGATCGTCCGTTTTTGACGAAATCAATTTTTTTCAATTTCTCTTACTTACATCTCTCTACTTATCTTATATCTGAGCCATTCTCTGACAGATTGACCTTTTTTTATTTTAAAATATTTTTAAACTCTCGTTCGGCACAGCGTATCTTCGCGAAATTTTTTAATTTCAAACTTCAAAAAATTCCAACTTCGCAGGGAAGCATTCGTCAATAAAAACACGAAAGAGACGTTTCTTCTGGAATTATAAATTTACAAACAAAATAAAAACGCCTAAGCCGTGAAAAGTCTTGATATTCAGTTGTGAGAATGTTCGATCACGAGTGAATTTCACGATAATGCCTTCGATGAATACAAAAGTGTATATCAAGATTAGCTCTGTATTTTTAGCTAGAAGTACAATTATCTGTCAATTTCCCTAATATTTATAATAAAATATGTGTTCACTTACGTAATGACTCAAACTGCACCAAATACACTAATAAGACTATTTAGGTCTTCTGGGTCAGTTTATATGATAAGCTCACACCTTGTATATATATATAGAAGGTGCGAGCAAAAAAAAAATATATATATACATGTGTAATTGTTAAACGAACGAGTAAAAGAGAGAGAGAGAGAGAATGAGAGAAAGATGATTTGTAGTTGAGGGTGTGCAAAAGCGAGCGAGATTCGTATCACAGACGACGTGTTTAAAAATAATTACCAGGAAAGATTCAACGATAGTCACGGAGTCGACGGCAGTAGCTCAGATCTCAAGTGGCTCTCGCGCTTTTTTTCTCATCTCTCTCCCCCTGCAACCCCTCGTATACCGCTGCTTGATTTTTTTTATATATTCTCAATATACCTATGTATACATAATATACGACGTTTTGCGGGATATTTACGTACCGCGCGCTTATATTATATATCTTCATTTTTTGCCTTTTAACGAGGCTAATTATTAATTGTTAATTACGTTATTTATTCGTTCATTTATTTATTTTTTCTCGCTTTCTTTCGTACTAGATCGTTTATCTTTTTATTTTTGTGAACATTTTTTTCGAGTTTTGCCGGTTTTACGAGAGCTTTCGATGGATAGACACGGATTTAAATTCATATGTTCACGGGTATTGTGAATATTTTCTTCAATCAGACGGGGATAGAGTTGGTATGGTAAATTATGGATGTAAGGGCAATTGTTTGGTAAATATTGCCCTTACATCGTATTGTCTAAACTTTTTAAAATTTTATTTTAAGACAAATACATCTCATTTGAAATTATATATATATGTCATTTGAAAAATCCACCCCTTTTGTCAAAAAATTGGAGCTGTAAATGGATACGTCATTCACAGGTATGTACACACAGTTTCTATTGCCGTGGGAACTTAAACAAAAAAAATAAACTTTTTATTTTTTTTCAAAATGACTTTTTGTGGCCTTAATTTTTTGTAGACTTCGTGTCTTTAATGCCATATCTGTAAAAAATGTATCTGATAACCGAGCGACGGCCGGTTCTTAAATTGTTAACGGGATGTTTTTCTCGACAGCTACAGACTCAAAAAAAAATATATAAATTTAAAAAATCCGCGAAAATTCGTAAGTATAACTCCAACCTCTAACGAAAGATTATTATTTTGTCCCACGAGAAAAGTATCTCTTAAATGAAAAACGCACACTATCCAAATCATCCTGACTTTAGCGTTCTTAGTCATTTATTTTCGACATCAAAGCCACTAATAATAATAATAAACCTCAGTCTAAAAATGATTCTAAAATGGAAAAAGTATCTCAGAATTGATGATCAAGTCGCCGTTCTTTCTTACACCTTAAGACTGGATTTTTTCATTTTTCCACTTGTCACATCTGTCTCGTTCTCCACATCCGTCGTCTTCCGGTGATGCATATATAGCGAGTATGACGACTCGAGTGGGTCCTCGTCTTTTTCAACGCACTCCATCACCCGGCGTTTAAAGAAGTAAAGACTGAAGAAGACTCGCTTCCCTTTCCCTTCTCTTTTTCTCTCTTTTTTCTCTTTCTTTCAGCGACGCGTCACTTCATTTTTTAAGGGTCGCACCCAGCGACTTTATGCTTCATCCCCTTCGCATCCTATACGCCTACACATACATGTATTTCTATATACGTATGCGTATATGAGCAAATCCACAAAATACGGGTAACAAATCGGTGTTTGGAATTCGCGAGAGCACTGTTTTCCTTAGTTCTGGGTGTTTTAGGGTTAAAAATTAAAAAAATAAATTGTAAACGATTTTAACAATTTTCATCGAGTTTGTGGTTATTTTCCTCATAGAAAATATATATAAGCGTAAAGTGATTTAAAAAATCTTCGATCGGAAAAGTAGGCTTTTTGTAAATTTAAGCTTTTAAAGTCGATTTATCGGATAAATATTTTAATTTAATTGATACTTAATAATTACGAAAGGTCAGTTTCGATTGATAAGCATATCTATAATTAATAAAATTGTCAAGTGTAAATAAAGATCAGTTAGTTAAAAGAAACTGCAAAAAACTTCAATTAACAATACATATGTATATTATATTTTTGTTAGATATTTGATTAAATAACAAGTTTTTGATTTTTAATAATTTTTCTGTAATTGTTCTTATTTTATAAACATTTTATACGATACAGGAGAGATACAAGTAATTTGATGAAAAATATCTAATATTAAAATAAAAGACTTTTTTTTCGTTCAAACGCTTGTACCTTTTTGAGTCCTTTTTGGAGAAACTTTTAACAACTGTTTTCTTATTAACTAATTTTTATTTAAATTTCAATGCGTTATTACCTATATATATGCTTGTAAATAGTATAAAAAATCACTTTCGATGGGTTAAAGTTAAAAAATCTTCATTTATCAAAAAGCCCTAGTCGTTGACATATTTATGAGTATCTAGTTTAATAATATTTAAAAAAAACCCAATATTTAATAAATTGATCTTTTGTTTTCACCTTTTTTTCGGATCACAAATTTCGACTGTTGATCCGACTACAATTTCGGTTAAGCACGGTTCCTAAGAGCATACTTAAAAAATAGATTATTTCATTGGATCAATTCGATTAACATTTTTTTACGTTTTTTATCACAAAATCCGAGTGTCTAATTGAAAAAAGGTCCTATCGATATACCCTCGCAAATAATTTTTCGACTTTCGGTTACCGATTTTTTTCCTGTTTTTTTTATGGATTTACTCATGTAGATATGTAGATTGTACAGCAGAGATTTTATATCGCGGATATGCAGTGTCTCGTATATCAACGTGTATGTGTGTACAGTGGACGTGGGAATTGTCGTTTACTCCCTTATTGAGTGCGAAATTTGATCCGCAAACGGACTATGTATAAACCGAACGCGGATCTATGATATATAGGTATATTAGGGTGACGATAATTAAAAGTGGATTCAAAAATTTTTTTATTATGGTTTCTCAGTATATTCCTTATAAAAAATTCGCTTTTCAAGCACATTCAAAGTTTGACCATTTTTTCGGTGTAATTAATTATTGCACATATATATATATATATATATTAAATCTTTCTTTCTTTTATATAAATGAATTTAATATTATTATTTATGTATTTATACAGATTTCTGTGCAAAAAATCTAAATTTATCAATAAATGACTACATATTGTTGATTTTTAACAATAATCAACAAAAATGTAGATTTTTGATTGGTTAACAATAAAAATCAAAGTAACTCAAAGTATATTTTTGAAGTATAACTTTCAGGTCCCGCAGGTTTAAAAATTTCTTAAAACTTGTAGAATATGTCAATAATACAAAGCAAAGACGTAAAACTAACTTAATAACGTAAATATTTTAATGCGTAAATATATTAAACCTTTTTTTTAATGGAATTCAAAATACAATTTTCAAATGAAAAGTAACATTGAAATAACAATTAATTATATTAATAGTTTACACATTGAAAGCTAACTTTAATTTTCAATTCCCGCAAATCGTTATACACATGTATATAGACACATATACTCGTCAAGTTCTAAAATTTAAAATAAGCTTTCCACAGAGCTTCCGACTATTACCTACTTTACCAACTACAGATAACCACAAGATAAAACAAACTAATCAAGATTATAATCGCACACACTAGTTCACAAAAAGCACCACGTGATTGACCATTAAATCCTACTGCAGCGCCAAAACATACATGTTAATTTCCATTAGGTGGCAATATTTCAAAGCTCAAAAACAATGATTATATCGTGCTAATTACAATTAGTATATATAATACATCAAGTATAATTTACAACACGTGCATAACCGTACATGTAATATATTCACACACACACACACACAAGCAAATTCCCACCTTATCGACATTAACTCGAAAATTTTGGCGCTACAATTGCTCACAACCACAAGCAGCAAAGTAACAAGCACATCTGCATTCTGCACATGTAAGCTCTTCAACTACAATTATCAAATATATAATACACATATACACACACACACACATATATATATATATATATATATATATATATATATATACCTCTATGTATAAATATATATATGAGTAAGAATAATATATAATGGGCCGCTTGGGGCTTGGGGCTGTCCGTGTAAAACGCCATGGTAATAGCAATGGTGCCCTCTAGGTCGAGCTTCTAAGTTTGATAAAATTGTTGTTTTGTTGGGCCCTGAGTGTGTAAAACCAGTGGAAAATTAGGTTCGCGATCTCCGCGAGGAGACAAAATCCTCGCTCTCAACGCGATAATGAACATAAAAGAAAAAGAGAAGTACATTGAAGAATTCGATTTTCCCTACTGCGATGAGTCCACCAAGTACGAGAAAGTCGCGAAGATTGGACAAGGAACCTTTGGGTAAGCTGCTTTCAAAATAGTGCATTCGAATTTTGAGGTTATATTTCATTGTTGTGTTCATTGTTAAAAGGCTTTTTTTTTATTTCTTTTGTTTAGGGAAGTGTTCAAGGCAAGGGATAAGACAAATTCCAAACGTTTCGTAGCAATGAAGAAAGTTCTAATGGACAACGAGAAAGAAGGGGTAAGTTAGAGGATGGATGGAAATGGTGAGGGTACGATTTGAACGGAATACTTTGTCGTTGCAGTTTCCTATAACAGCATTGAGAGAGATCAGGATATTGCAGCTATTGAAGAATGAAAATATCGTTAATCTCATTGAAATATGTAGGACCAAAGGTATATTTGATAATCGTGCATTTAACTCTGTCTGTGTAGTGGAGTTGTCGCTGATTGTTTTGTTTTTTCTTTTCATCGTTTGCAGCTAATCAGTATAACAAATATCGATCCACCTTCTACCTTGTCTTTGACTTTTGCGAGCATGATCTTGCTGGACTGTTGTCAAACGTCAACGTTAAGTTTAGCTTAGGAGAAATAAAGAAAGTGATGCAACAGTTGTTAAACGGACTCTACTACATACACAGCAATAAAGTTCGTTGGATTTAATAAAAATAATAGATTATTGGGCGACATGGTTTGATCATTGTAATTGTTTCAGATTCTGCACAGAGATATGAAAGCGGCAAATGTTTTAATTACTAAGAATGGCATCTTAAAACTAGCGGACTTTGGTTTAGCAAGAGCATTCAGTGCCTACAAAAATGGTCAGCCCAATCGTTATACAAATAGGGTAGTTACATTATGGTACAGACCACCAGAGTTGCTATTAGGTGATCGAAATTACGGTCCACCGGTTGATCTGTGGGGAGCTGGTTGTATAATGGCAGAGATGTGGACAAGGTATGTCCATCCGAAAGATTTACAAATAAGGAAATACTTCATTTATGTAATAAATCGTAGGTCACCAATCATGCAAGGTAATACAGAACAGCAGCAATTGACTTTAATTTCACAACTCTGTGGATCGATTACGTCAGATGTGTGGTCTGGTGTAGAAGCACTTGAACTGTTTATCAAAATGGAGCTTATACAAGGACAAAAACGAAAAGTAAATTTATCTATGTTTAGTAAATAGTTTCCTCTGTTGGAAAAGCAACTTTTTAATAACTTATTTCTTTGCATAATACACTTTAAGCTAGAAATTGAAATACCTACATGTTGATAATTTTAGGTAAAAGACAGATTAAGGCCATACGTTAAGGATCCATACGCCTGTGATTTACTCGACAAACTATTAATTCTTGACCCAAGTAAAAGATTCGACTCAGATTCAGCTCTAAACCATGACTTCTTTTGGACAGACCCTATGCCTTGCGATCTCAGTAAAATGTTAGCACAACACTCGCAGAGTATGTTCGAATATCTTGCACCTCCCAGAAGGCCAGGACATATGCGACATCCACATCAAGTTCCTGGCGGACAAGCAAAACCTAGTTCCAGCGTGGCGGATACAAGTTATCAAGATCGAGTATTTTAGCAGAATCGGTGTCAAATCCAAAGGACTGTTACTGTGTTCAAAAGTGTTTACAATAATAGAATAAGGTTAAAAGTCAAGTAATCGTACCTGCCAAATGGTATAGACAGTTTTTCTTCTTTTTTTTCTCATCACGAAGGAAAAAAAAGAAAAACTAAAAAAACAAACTTTCATAATTAGGACCATTGTTATTTTGTCAAACACTCGAAACTCAATCATTGCTCAATTCGCTAATACTAATCGGCATTTAATTCATCCCTGAATGCGATCTTATTACAGATTTCATAAGTATATTTAAGTTAACTTATATACGTATAATATGTATGTAGCATTTTTATACAATAAAATTGTTGATCACTATATCGTTTAAAAGTTAAACTCGATCTCATTTTAATTTAATTATTTCATTCGAATAGTTAGTTTGACAAATATCTTTATGTTAATTAAGTTACAATAACTGCATTTTTCAACACATTGTACAAGATATGTAACATAGAATTTGAGTAATCTTTCAAGCGGTAGGTACCTTGAAGAAATAAATTGTTATGGTATATTCATATAGTTTGTAAATAAATATTTATACAACGAAAAACTGCCGATGGGTCTAATACAAAGAAATATTTGATTTTGTAACTTCAAGTGACGTACTCGACTTTTTTTGCTAATAAATTATCATTAATTAAGGAAAATTAATTGGAGAGAATTATGCCGGAGAAACGATTTATTATTTATTTTCTTCAGTAAAAAAAAATTCTCTGTAATTATTTAGCGATAAACTTTATACTAAAACATAATTATTGAAACGATCTCGTTATACTAATATATATAGGCTGTAGTGAAGGGGAAAGTTATACATTATATATATAGTAAGATCGTACATAAAATTTTTTCAAAATACGGCTTTACGTAAAAAAAGCGTTTTTTAGTTATTTGCGGACTTTTTCGTAGTCTCTCTTTTGTAGAATAGAACAGAACTTAAAATTAGAAACGACATATTTATCAGAAAGACTTTTCTATTACTATATAGAGTGACTTTAAAAATTTTCATTTTATCAATATAAAAATTATTGTATTTTACAAAACAGATAAAAAACGATTTACTTTTGTGTAAAAACGTCTTCAAATTGACATACCAACTATTCTAATTTCTGATTTGTATCGTCGCTCCATTGAGCTTTACAATAGCTATGGGTTATAATAAAGATAAATTAAAAAATTGAATGAAATTTACAAATATTCAGTTCGCAGATATATACTTTATTATTTCGTCGATTGAACAAAGCAATATAACGAATCAAACGTCAATATAAATCAAATTACAATATAATCAGTAGAAGACCCTTAAATTGAATTTCTACATTCGTCCAGGCATTCCAGGAAGGTTACCCGGACCACCTGGCATCTGTGGATTCAGAGAAACGATAATATATTTAATCGAGATTGTAATAATTTTAATAGTAATTTTAAATAACGCTGTGTATCATATATGGCTGATTCTCTGACAGATCAGTCGGTCAAAAATGTTTTATTTTATTTCAATTTTTTTCTACATTTAAAATTTTTTTAAATTACTAATAATAACATTTTTTTATCAGATATAGGCCATAAATACAATAAATAATTATTTTACACTTACGTGAGGCATGCCGTTACCGGACATAGCAGAAGCCATACCACCACCCATGCCTCCTGGTATACCACCTCCCATACCTCCTGGCATACCACCTCCCATACCGCCCATCATACCTCCAGCAACGTTAGTGAAAGCTTTCATTGCAGAATTTGCCATTTGGGTAGCTGCACCACCCATTTCCGCTGGTATGGACGTCATGGCATGCATAGCAGTCATGGGATTAGGCATTTGACGGGTTACCTATAATCGGTTAAATAAACGCTATCAATATTATCTGTACGTGTATTATTCGAATTTATTTCAAATGTATTTTCTCGGTCTAATAATGTAATGAGAATAGTCTGAATTTAAATACGTAATTTTCTGAACTTATTACGATGCGAGCATCTTTATATAAATCTACCATTGTATCGACTCGGTCGGTAAAAGTTGAGTACGACACCCCCTTAAAAAATCATATCGAGTAGATACAAATATTTCTTTTAAATTTCATACATTATCCTGTGTATGATTTTTTATTTTTAAATGGTAACATTTCTTTGCCACCATTAAAAAGTGTGACCTTAAAAATAGCGGAATAGGTACTGCATTTTTTCGACATTAACATTACTTACACGAATGTTTGAACCGGTCGATATTTGTTCGTGAACCGGTTGGCACTCGGCAATCTACAAATGAAAAATTAAATTTTTTTAAATACATAAGTTCGTGTATGTAACTTAAATAAACAAAATATTTAACTCACCGTCAATACGCTAAGCGCAACGATGGTAAATACCGATTTACAAAACATTATGAGGTTCGTATATAACAATATAACTATATACGATATTCTTGTCAATTTCGTATGTAATACTGTAAAACACAGAGTCTCATCGAAGACTTTTATATTTGTACGAGTGTCTCGCGTGTCGGAGGTAAATTTTCATTTGTATAATGGCGGATGTTTTGATTTTGAGATTAGCTGTGAGCTTGCGTGTTACATGTTAACAAAAATACTGACAATGTTTTAATAGTCGAATAATTGCATTTCGATGTAAACCTGGGAAATTGACATTTCCGGCAGAATATTCCTTATTCTCGACCCATAATTTCCCGCATATTATTCTTTCGATTTTTTATCTAACCGGCACGAAAATTATTGCTTAAAGAAAATATTGTTAGTGCCGTTGTATTCGTTATTAATTTTTTAGAATAATTTATAATAATTACTTCACAAAATTATTAACAATGCATTAAATATAAATGAATAAATAAATTCTACGCTCAAATGGTGTTATTTCTATGAGATTTTGGGTTATGGAATTGAAATTTTGAAATTCAAAAAAATAATAATCTGATGTTTTTTTCATTCCGAGACTCGTTAAAATATTAATAATAGCAATGCATTACTAAGATATAATTCAATATCCCAAAATTACATAGAAATGATATCATAGAAGTTTAAAGTTTTTAAAATCCAAAGTTAAAGATTAAAAAAACTATATTTTTATACAAGATGATAACATCGATTTCTGGTATATCTTATTAAATAATGTTTTTTATAATTTTCTTTTGTAATATTATTTAATTTATGCCAATTTGCAGCTCAATCCTATAAGTGATCAACAAATCAATTTCGAGATGAGAAATAAAGCTCAAATCAATGGTATAAGTATCTACAACTTTATTATTAAATATATAAAGGATGCATTTAGTATAATTAATTGAAATTATTAATTTTACGCAGCCGCACTTAAATAATACGAAATTTCTGCAAATTGTTCTTTTGCTCAACAGGTATATAATTGTATATATACTCAACAACGGGACAATTAATATGCAGTAATACGTAATAGTAAGTAATATTTAATGTTCACATTTCGTGCTTGCATTACGTAAATCGTAATACAATTCAATCTATAGTACGATTTTGACAATAAATAATGATTACAAGATTTTTTTTAACGATTATTTAGTAATTGAAATAGCTTTTGCGTTGCTTCAAATATTGGCTATATACTGGCTATATTCTCTGGCAAATTGACCGGTCAAATATTTCTTTCCTTCCAAATATTTTTCAACTGTTCTTTGGTACCTTATATGCTTTAGATAATATTTTTAGATTTTTCCTTCCTTAAAAATAATTTTCCATTAGAAACGAATATTTTCAAGGAAAACGTTCTTTTCCCCTTCATATGTGTTAATCGGTAACTCTACGTAAAATAAGTGAATAAAAATCGAATTGAAAATCGATTTGAAAAAAATACGTAATCTTCAAATTCATTGGCATCATCGTGAAGTGTATCTACATACAACATCATAAAAATATATAAACAGGTCGATTATCACACGACGCGTAATGTACTTTAAAACCTGCAAGTATTACGTAGTCACTTTCGAGAATCGCTTTAACTTTCAACAATGTAAACACACCAGTTTATTGTTGCATATTATTATTATAGACAGAATACATAGTTTTATGTATAACGCAAATGTGCGTGTATTTATTAAGTTTACGAGGAATTATTATTATATATATTATTATTACTATATTAGGAATTATTATTATACTTCGAGACGAAATATCGCAAAGCGTATACTAATTACTGACTGCACACTTTTAGTCCCTTATTATAGCTCCTCCTTTCTATTCTATTCTATATTATTATTAATTTTTAAGCAAATTGAATTTGTTGTTTGACTCAACTGGAAACGATTATTTTTCTTAGAAATGAAGTATTTCTGTACGAATTGATTATATTTTTGTAAACTTTACGTGCTGCCCGCTAGGTGGCGTCTCAGCAAATTAGCCTGCAATTGGTAAAATCATCCCATGATAAACCCTGTTTTATACCAAAATTGAATGCGACTATAAGTGTATAGTTGCATTCAATTTTGGTATAAAACAGGATATTGCGCGGAATATTAAATATTTTTGCATACGTTTGAAAATTAAAATATTTTGAAGTTTAGCTACAAATAAATAAATAGACATTTTTTTAGTTTTAATAGCGGATGATAATGTGTATTTTTATTGTGTAAGAAACGATGAGGCGAAGACAATACAATATAATTTAATTTCTGGAAACAATGTCTTCGATCCAATTGGTGAAAGATGAGACTTTGGTATAAGCCGAAGGTGATTCACCTTCGCAAGGAATAGTTCCCCATGACGTGATGCCAACTATTTCTCCACCAGCCACGAGTGGACCTCCGGAGTCACCCTGTTTAGGAAATAAGTAAATATTTACAATAGCAAGTGTTTCTTATCGATACTTTCAGTTTATCGTAATAATTATTGTTATAATTTTCAGTTTACAATTCCGTAAACATTAAAATTAATTCATTATTCAATATTCAGAAAACAATAAATCCACCAAACAATAATAAAAACAACAAAAATACATACATTACAAGACGAAAGTCGATTGTATCCCGGTCCAGTGCATATATTGTCATCGGTAAGTTCGAATATCGAATCTGGAGTTTCAGCAGTAAACATGTTACTACAGGTCTGCAGATCAATGATCGGCATCGTAGCTGCTTGAAGATAAGTCGGTACAACCCGGTCGTCGGTCCGGGAAATCGAACCCCAGCCAGAAAGGGTCGCGCTACCAGGTGGTGAACTTCCTTGAGCCGGAATGGCAATTGCTCCGATGTAGTCGTTGAATTTCAACGGCGTCGCGAGCTTCAGCAGGGCTATGTCGAATGGCTTTACCGGTCTGCGTAATATTAACAATAATAATAATAATAATAGTCTATTTGGTGATTTATACATTGTTAATGAGAATTAGTGTACCTTTGGGGGTATTATTATTATTAATGTTCGAAAGTACTAAATATATATAGATATGAGTAAATCCACAATATATACACATACAGGAAACCACTCGCACGTCGAAAGTCGAACAATTATTTATTATATATAAAAATAAAAAAATATAATTATCGGAAAATCATGCGGATTTTCGTGAATGTGCATTTCGTCTGGTTTTATAATAGCACTTTATGTTTAAAAAAAAAATTCTTCTATTTAATCAAATTTTTATTCGTGTACTTGCTCTGTAGTAAATCACGTTTGAATAACAAAGGCCATTTTATTTTTAAAAATGTATATTTCTGAAAGCCAAAACATTCTTTTTTATTTCAAATGAATATATGTTTTTCGCAGAAAACGGATAATTTTCTTAATAAGAAAAATCTTTATTTCAATTTAGGAATCATAGGATAATTTTACTACTTGCAGGTTAATTTCAGTAAACACCTCCTACCGGTTAGTGTGAAGAATCGATGAAACAAATTTTTTTTTTAAATATTTATTTTTTTAATTTAATTTGGCGTTAATCATCATTGGGTGATGGGTATGTGGATGGGAAAATTCGCGTCGAAACAACCACATTTTTAATTATTTATTTCCCTTTGCAGGAAAATGGCATTCAATTAAAGAATATTTTTTTTCGAAAAGTATCTTCAGTTATAAGCCGTTAACAAATTACTGTTTCATATTTATAGTCAATGCAAATTTATTTTATAAAAAAAAGGAAAATTTCAAAATATTAATATAATAATTATAAAATTAATTTATGGACCAGGTACTAAAAGACCACTAATTGTTAATAAAATCAACATAATCGCTCTAGTTTATTTAAAAGTAGCTTAGAGCAAATAGATGCATAAAGTGATGTATATATAAGTAAGAAACTTAAGTTTAACGAACATATTCCAAATACCAGTCCGTATAAGTTCATTGTTATATACGTAATTTGTAGCAAAATACAATAAACAATTGAAAAAAAAGTTATTTTTTTTATATTTATCTTCTCGACATGAAAAATCTATTCTGAAAGATCTAATTTTCTGAAGCAATAAAATGCCTATTTAAAATTCCTTTCAAATAAGGTGATGAAGAATCCTTTCAATTACATTTTTCTATGTAATCACACACACCCACACACACATATATATATATAATATTGTTAATTTGTTATAACCGATTTTGAATCAAAATTTTCGATTTAATCAATGAAAATAGCAAAATTACTGAAATCATGTATTTCTATAAAAAGCTTAGAAGCCAAATTATTTTTTGCACAAATTAAAATTATTAAAATTAATAATATCATTTAATAATTACGATTCTATCAGTGTATCAAAATCGCGCAACAAGTGAACTCGCGATTCCCAAAATAAATAAATTTAAAAAAAAAAGTAGTAATAGTAACAAACAAAAATAAACAATAAATCACCCAGAATATTGCTCGTGGATAAAAGATTCCTCAACAGGTACGCTCTGCTCGTTATCCTCGGAAATTTTAATATTATGTTTCCCAGCAAGGATAGTGATCTGTCCAGCATTAGCGCAATGAGCCGCAGTAAGGACCCATCGTTCACCTATAATTGCTCCACCGCAAAAGTGTCTCGAACCAATTTGAAGCGATACGTGATGCGGAAATTCACCTCTGGCCGCATCTCTACCACCCACTATTCTATACTTCAATCTGCCATTCGACTGACCTGCCTCAACATTTGTTTTTTAACATTTTTCACAAAGATCGTTTAAAATTACGCACAATAAACTCACCGCCACACGAGACAGCCAAGAGTAAAAAGAAGAAAAATACAAAATGACAGGACTTCATCGCGACAGGACTCTCCTTACAGGACGCAGCAGAACGACTCAGCTCGCTTGGATAAATTGGCCCTAAGTATACGTCCCCTCAGCGTTACGTCCAGGAGACCGGTGGCTGTGTCAAGGCCACGTTACAACAGCTATGGTTGTAAATTTTTTTTCCTTCTGTGTGTTCTTTTAGAATTTACGCGCTGTTATTATACAGAATAATATGAGGTGAACGGAAAACAAAAGTACTTAGGCGCGCCGACGTAAATAGCTTAGCGAATCGATGACACGCTTTTTTTTCTCAAGCACTAGTTCAATAGGGTAATTCGACCCGCCTATGGTTGTTTTTTTTATTATTACATTGATCGTCATCATGATCCCCTTTTCTTAATTGCTTCGTCGTCCTGTCGTTATTACTGCTTCGCTGACATTCTCCTTTCAACCTTAATCAGCGCTATAAACTTTATCGCGTAACTATATAATTTATAATTACACAGATAATAGCCCGATACGGTATATTTTACATTTATAATATTATTTATTATTAAAATCTTATTACAACGATAGAGTGTATTTTAATGACGCATACATTCGTGGCTGTGTGCATACTTTAAATGCAATGTACGTTTTAAGTTCTGCTCTCCATTGTAACGAGTGAGCTGAAATACAGACTTTGATATCGTTGGAATATTCAGAAAAACGCAAGTAAACGAAAGTAAGGGAAATGACGTTAAATATCATCGCACGGAGAATCGCAGCTTTCATAAGTTAGGAAATAAGATTTGAACACAATAAGTAAGCAATCGATTACCCGAACAAAATACAATTGCTGGAACTACATAATTAACATTAATACAGTAATGTTTTAAGTTCATTGATTGATCGCTGAACAATTACGCACATCGACGGTACAGTAATTGCGTGAATCTAATTAGAGTAAATAAACAGAACTGCTGGCAATTTATTCACATCGCGTGTGAATGCGTAATAGGCTTAAATCGCCCTTTATCATAATTTTCAAGCAAACTAAATGTGTCAACGCGTAACGGACACTCATTTGGCACTCGTGGCTTTACGCTTGATCTTGGCAGCTTTTTACTGAGAAAAGTGTCGATAATACACGCTTCATAGTTCGCTAGATAGTTCACGATACCTTTCTCAGCTTTATAATACACTATCGCATTGTTGTTAAAAAAAAGAAAAAAGGAAATTCTTCTCACATAATTTACGCTGTAAGAACACACTTGGTTCACAGTTTTACTACAATTTTAGAAACAGACCTAGAAAACCCTTTTCTTGCAGAGCGCATCCAAGTGTGTTTAAGAAAATGTTTGTTTTAATGATTATTCGTGTATCGCCAAAATCTCTGATAATTGAATACTATTTTCGACACAAGTTTCATAATTCATTAAACTCGAATTAACTCACTTTTTACAATTAAAAAAGTTATAAATAAACTACATTAAAATCTAAACTTGATGTCTAAGATGACGATAAAATAAAATTTCGATTTAAAAATAAATATTCCACCGCGCGATCGAATTTCTAGTAAGTCCGTTCGTGAAACTCCGAGTCAGCTAGTTTGCTTTGAGTTGGACGGGGAGGTTGGTGCACAGCTTGTCCCGGGGCGGCGTTTCCTGCAGCTGGTTGTTGTTGAAAGTGACGCAGGTGACCAGTTCGGCGATGAGGAGTTAAAAATTCGAACATGCTCTGGTTGTGCTGAGCCAGCATTTTGGTGAGGTCACAAGGCATTGGATCCGTCCAGAAGAAGTCATGGTTCAGTGCAGAATCTGAATCGATACGCTTGCTTGGATCTAGAGTCAATAGTTTGTCGAGCAAATCGCAAGCGAAGGCATCCTTTATGTAAGGCTTCAGTCGGTCGATAACCTATGGAACGGTTAAGAAAATTCAAAGTAAGTTTTGAATTGTAAAACAACCTTAGCGAATTGAATAAAATCTTTTACTTTTCTTTTCTGGTGCTTAACTAGTTCCATTTTAATAAAAAGTTCGAGGTTTTCAACGCCGGGCCAGACTTCTGGGGTTATGGACCCGCACAGTTGAGATATAAGCGTTAGTTGCATTTGTTCTGTGCTCCCTTGCATTATCGGTGACCTACTCAACAAAAAATTTAACGTTGAAGTTGTGTAATCCATAATTAACTCTTATTACCGAACAAAATTATGTAATTAATCTTTTTTTCGAACTTCGTTAGTTATGCAATTAATACGACTAAAATTTTGTTTCTCAAAGTATAAACAACTTAGAAATGTTCTATTCATTAAAAAATAAATAACGGACATTTAGAAAAAAATTCAAGAAACAAATAATTTTTTCACTCTATTTCATCTACCTATTTCCAAATGACAAACGCAATAGAATTAAAAATAATAAAAATTCACATTTATAGAAAAAAGAATTTAGAAAAAACATTCATTTAAACGATTATAAAATCCAATAGTTTTTTAAGTTATTTTTGTTCGAGTATATCTACGTTTTTCGACGTTGTCTTTTATTCTGAACAGAAATAATCTCAGAAAAATTCGCTCTTTTCCAATAAAAGTTCTCCAATTAAAAATAATAAATAAAAAAAAACATTTTTCGTATGTACTCAAAACTTTTTTAAAGGGTGTCCTCGACGTCTGAACTTCAGACACAAATGTCAATCCATTTTTGGACTATTTTAGACACTTTGAAATAAAGATCTGTTGAATTAAAAATGTTCACTTTTCGCTTCACCAACGAAACTCGAAAATAATCCATAAATCGAATGATTTCAGTCGAACCTTGTCCACATTTCTGCCATAATGCAACCTGCTCCCCACAAATCAATCGGTGGTCCATAATTTCTATCACCTAGTAGTAACTCTGGTGGACGATACCAGAGCGTCACCACACGGTTTGTATAACGATTAGGCTGACCATTGGCTTTTATACTGAAAGCTCTCGCCAAACCAAAATCAGCTAGTTTCAGAACACCTTTTTTCGTAATCAGTACATTAGCGGCTTTCAAATCTCGATGTAAAATCTGCAAACGATCATTCGAATTGAAATCGTCGTTCTAAATCAACTTGCATTCCTAACAACGTCGATGTACAATACCTTATTCGTATGTATGTAGTATAAACCGTCGAGAAGTTGATGCATAACTTTTTTAATCTCGCCTAAGCTAAATTTCACATTAACATTGGACAGCAAGCCAGCCAGATCGTGTTCGCAAAATTCAAATATCAAGTAGAACGTAGATCTCCATCTGTTATGTGTAGTCGCTGAAACAACAAAAATAAGTATAATAATCGTCGAAAAAAAGAAAGCAACATTTTTTTTAAATTACATTCAAATTAATTCTACCTTTCGTTCTACATATTTCGATCAAATGGACGATATTCTCATGCTTGAGCAGCTGCAAAATCCTAATTTCTCTCAACGCTGTGATTGGGAACTAAATAACAACAACAACGATAGATTAAAATTTCTACACGACCAATTTATAAGTTTACAATCGACTTACGCCTTCTATTTCATTATCCATAAAGATCCTCTTCATAGCAACGAACTTGTTCGGAGTGACTCGGTCTCGGGCCTTGAACACCTCCCTGTGGGTGAACGGATGATCGAATTAAAAAAATAATAGCAATAATAACAATAAAACAAAGTACTGATAATAATATTAGACTCACCCGAACGTTCCCTGACCAATTTTCGCAACTTTTTCATACTTGACTATCAAATCGCAAAATTTAAAATCGTATCCCTCGACGTACTTTTGCTTCTCTCGCATATTCATCTTGCATCTGTGTGAAAATTACAAGGAAAAATTCAATAAGCTTGACGAGTGGAAAATCTCGGCGCAAAACTTCTTGATTTGTTCAACGAGACAATATCAATGCCGTTGTTTGTTTTCATTATAAACTCATACTTACGACCGATTCTCTTTTAATAGCGATTCCGAGAAAAGAATGAAAACTTGCTTCTACGCTTATTTCCGATATAAATATGGATCGTCCTATTGACGCAAAGGAACCGCTATTCAGAACAACAAAAAAAAGAGAGAAAAAAAAACGTTAATCAATTGTACAATATTATTAAATACTAACAAAAAAAAATCTAAACCCATCGTAAGTCAAAATTGAAAATTCGCGCGTAATCACGTGATGATACACCCACACAGACGCGACTTCGACAGGACACACATCGTCACCGCGACCCACTGGCCTTGGAATAATTTATAAAAAAAAGTGTGCATATATATATACACATTCACCCCCCAGAGGAAGAAAGTCAATAAATCACGACGAAGACGACTTTATGCGCGAGTACACGAGTCGAAGAAAGACAAAGGAAAGATACAACTTTCGGATTCAGTAACTCATTTTAAATGGAAAAACAAACTGCCTTACGACGCGACTTTCAAGCTTTCCGAACTCAAGGGACGCTTAGAACTAGATATTTCACTACCTGACATTGTTCACCACCATCGTTCTCGACTACCCGCATTATTTGAGGTTATGTTTCCGCGAATGTCAACGTCACGCATAGCGTTGCGTTCTTGCGTCGTCGGCGACGGCGGCAGCAGCAGCTGCTGCTAATGCTATAAGGTGCGAAATTCGAAGCGAAGCCTTCGAAAAATTTTTGACTGGAGACTCGAGTCTGCGCAGTTGTACATTCGATTGTCGTGCACTCATTGGCTCTGCATAACCACGCGGTATTTTAAAATTCTTTGTTATTCGTAATTAAAATGTTAATCATATTTTGGTAATAAAATGAGTGTTTTTATAGGTAATTGTTCATAAGGTAAGATCCCGTTGGGCTTATTGCGCTAAATAAGTTCATTGCGAAATTGTACAGAAAATATAAATCGAACTTTTGACCAGTTTTAAAAACACAAGAATACTTTCTTTTGTAAAATCGTCGAAATCTTTAAACGAAAATACTGATTTATCGTGTGCTTTTAAAATTTCAAAAATAAGAGCTAGAAACAGACTTTGTATACCAAACAAATAATAGACATCCATTTTAACAATATAAAACTGTCTGTGAAAGGCAGATTATTACAGAGACATTCCACGTTTTTTTAAATTCAATGACAACTAATTAAACCAAAAAGTTATTACAAGCTATCGAAGGGATTTGTAGAAGAGTTACCTTTTCAAATTGATGGTAAAACTATCTTTTATTATTAGAGTAAGTGTCAATTATAACTACATTGTTACAAATACTTATAATTTTGAATTTAGTTCTTTGCATTTTAATACAAATATTTTTTTCAATTTCGCCTTCAATTTCCGATACTTTTTTGTTGCTGAAAATAAATTACTACAAATACCAATATAATAATTGTGTATTCCATAAATGAAATTTTTACATAGTTATTCAGCAAAATTAAAGAAAAATACGCTTGTACTAATTTACATCATTATTAAACTTTTTAGTTGTTTCATGTATACTCCTTTATAACTTTATATACTTCTGAACAATTTCACGCAATAATATTAATAGTAGCAGATTAAAAAAAAAATTATAGTGTCTGAACTCTAGAGCATGAGTGAGTAAAAAAAAAGTTTCTTATCGTTTTTTTAACACCGTGAACGAATTTTTCAGTGGAGTGAGAAACTTGAATCTTTGTAGTATCTTCAAATAGTTTATTAAAAAAAAGTATTTACTGTTATGATAAACAATAAATTACGAGATATTCAAGAAATAATTTTTTTTTATATCAATTCTTATAAAATATAATATATTACAACTTATTGTCTCTATATGTACAATTGTATTTTTTATTTCCTCTTTGCTTTCTTCTCTTTCTTTTCATTTTTCTCGCTCTTTTCTTTCTTATCCTTCTTCGCCTTTTTTTCTTTCACTTCTCTTTTCTCCTTTTTTTCTTTCTTATCCTTTTCCTCTCGGCGATTCGCAATTTTCTTCTTATTAACTGGCTTTTTCTTCTTCTTTCGCCGACGTTCGTCTTCTGAGGAGTCTAAAAAGAATCGTACATTTTGGAGGAATGGTTTTACAGTATTCATTTATGCGAGAATGATTTATTACCTGACGATGACGATGATTCCGATGACGACGACGAGGACGATGACGATGAATCGGATGACGACGACGAAGATGACGTCGACGATGACGACGATGACGTGGAAGACGGTGAAGATTCCTCCTTTTTTATTTGAATCGGTTCCACTACCGCAGGCTTTGGACGATTCTTTAGGTGCTCACGCAAGTCATCCCTGTAAAATGAAAAAATATATTTATTTTTTATTACATATTTGTACTCATTGCTTGATTAAAATTTACTTATACTTACGTCAACCCTCCAAGACCAATGGAGGTAAAAAAGTTAATTGCAAAACGTGTATTCTTCGGATCATCTTTCGGGAATAAGCCGTTGAAAGCTTCTTGCAATTCTCTGTTAAAAATGAAAAAATCATCAATTACCGCAATTAAAAAATGCATTATATTCGTATTGCTCTATTAATATTGAATAAAACTTACTCGTCTTTCAATTTCATATTTAATTTAGGAAGTCCCATGTACTCGGATAGTTCCTGGAATAGAATCTTAATAAAGACTCTACTAGAAGAAGTAGTATCTTCTTCGTTAAGTTTAATGTTAACCAACACTGCCCATGAGATTGAATCAGTCATTAGCAAGTGGGCAAAAAATTTGGCTACATTTCTTAAGCGATTTGTGTCCAACCGATGAATTGTGTCGTATGAATCTTTGAAAATAGATTCGAACGGTTGTACGTATGTTTTATTAATAGCACAAAATCTCTGGAAATAACGTAAATATTCTTTATAAAATATTCTTATACACAGTATTAACAAAGAAATATTAATTCAACTTACTCCTGCTAGTAGTCCAAAAAATTTTTCGTAAGTCCTCATTTCTGCGCAACAATCCAAAAACATGTGACACAGCTCAATTTCTTGACCTGGTTTCAGTTGCATCTTCATCAACTTATGAGCACATTCCTCAAAATCCAACGAAGAGTGGATAGTCAAATAAATTGTTCTTCGAAGAGCTGTTAGATTTGTTTCGGTATTATCAACAATAACCCCATTATCCTGTACTTTCTCAGATTCACTATCTTTGTCAGAATCCTGTTCTTCATCATCTTCATCGCTGCCTTCTTCATTGTCTGAATCACTGTCGTCGGAATTAAGTATTACTTTGGTCAACTCTTTGTATTTGTCCTCATTAGTAGTATATTCGGCATCAAATTTGAATACGTCTAAAATAAGAGATTTAACGATTATAAATTGCATGTACATTATGTAATAAAAAATAAATTTGAGTATACGTATGTGTTTGAACATTATAAACTTACTCAATATTTCTTGACCTTCCAGTGGTTGATCTAATTCTAATAAATGGGTTAATTGATCTTCTTCCTCTACGAGATCAAGTTCTTTAGGAACACTTTCAAAATCTTTGAAGCCGTCTTTTCTTATTTGGAAAACTACTTCGATCATGTATTGTACCTAGTTAACATTAAACAGTGGAATCATTTGATTTTAATAATAAAATCTACTGCGGTAGCATTTAGATTATATAATTACCCTTTTATCAAGATTCCCTTCATGAAGAATGTTTCGCAACATTTCAAAGATAGCTTCTATACCTTTGCGACAAACTTGGGTCAATTTCATACCGCACTCTTTTAACACTGCAATTGCTACTTCTATAGAATCATCTGTTGGATTATGTACCAATAAGGTCAAAATTTCCAGAATGAGGATCTCGTGAGCTACACCTTGATTCACAAGATGAGCTATGAATATTGCACTTGAAATGCAAACTGTCTTGTCATTTCTTTTGTATGCTCGTCTGAATTGCAGAGCCAAACGTGTCAACAAGAGCTCACCAATGTTTGGAAACTATAATAATCAATAATTAAATGTAAATATGGAAGATAAAAAAAAACTAAGGTAAATATGGAGGATAATAGGAAAGTAAGTTATGATTTACTTACCTGAGAATTGATGACAGCCACCAATGCTGCGTAAACATTGGTGAAAGTTAGAGAAGCAGCTTGAGCTTGTATAATAGATCTAGCTAACAATCCTCTGCCTCTAACGATATTTTCTTTCAAAAGATCTCTAGTTATTGGACCTATATTGCTAGTATTAACTTTATTAATGAAACCATGAATAGACTTTTTTAATGCTTCCCAAGCAATTCGCTGATACGCAGCACCACTCTTATCGCTAATTTCTTGCTGCATCAATCTCAATCTTGCCGGAGGAATATAAGCTCCTCCAGTTTTTGAAGTTAGTAAGTCAACTGTCTTTTTCTGCCTAGGAGGAATCACTTCTGGATTTTCAGGCTTCTCTTCGGCATCTTTTCTTTCTTCGTATTTGTCGTCATTTCTTTTCATGCTCCGACCATTAGTACTATCGCTTTTTTTCAACTCTGTGCCATAGTAGGAAGTAGCAACTTCCCCATGTCTTTTTTCATTTTTCTCAAATTCTTTTTCTTTGCTCCAATACGATTCGTATTCTTCGTCTCTGGGTCTTTTATAATCCCTACCTCTGGATCTATAACTATACTGATCCCTTTCTCTGGATCTTTTTCGATTCCTGTCTCTAGATCTGTTATCGGTCCTATCTCTGGATCTACTTTGTTCCCTACCTCTAGATCTATTTCGGCCCCTTTCCCTAGATCTTTTGCGATTTATACTTCTGGAACTGTTTTGATCCCTATCTCTAGATTTGCTATGATTCCTATCCCTGGATTTTTTTCGGTTTGTGCTTCTAGATCTTATTTCACCCCTTTCTCTGGAGGCATTACGTTCTCGATTTTTATATCTGTTAGTATCTCTATCTTTAGAGTCATTCCTATCCCTATGTTTGGATCTGTTTGTATCTCTGTCTCTGGAATCATTTCTATCGCGGTGTTTGGATCGACTTCTATCTCTATCTTTCGAGCCATTTTTGTCCTGTTCTTTAGATCTGCTTCGATTTCTACCTCTAGAGCCATTTTTGTCCTGTTCTTTAGATCTGCTTCGATTTCTACCTCTTGATCCATTTGTATCCTGTTCCTTAGATCTACTTCGATTTCTACCTCTTGAGACATATTTTTCCTGTTCTTTAGATCTGCTCCGATTTCTGTCTCTAGAGATATTTCTGACCTCCTCTTTAGACCTGCTTCTATTTCTATCCTGCTCTTTAGATTTGCTTCGGCTTCTATCTAATGAGACATTTGGAACCTGCTCTTTTGAGCTGCTTCGTATTCTATCCTGTTCCTTTGATCTACTTCGATTTCTATCCTGTTCCTTTGATCTACTTCGATTTCTATCCTGTTCCTTTGATCTGCTTCGATTTCTATCCTGTTCCTTTGATTTGCTTCGATTTCTATCCTGTTCTTTAGATTTACTATGGCTTCTATCTCTCGAGACTTTTCTAACATTCTCTTTAGATCTACTTCGGTTCCTATCTCTTGAGACTTTTCTAACATTCTCTTTAGATCTACTTCTGTTCCTATCTCTTGAGACTTTTCTAACATTCTCTTTAGATCTACTTCGGTTCCTATCTCTTGAGACTTTTCTAACATTCTCTTTAGATTTACTTCGGTTCCTATCTCTTGAGACTTTTGAAACAGTCTCTTTAGATCTACTTCGGTTCCTATCTCTTGAGACTTTTCTAACATTCTCTTTAGATTTACTTCGGTTCCTATCTCTTGAGACTTTTGAAACAGTCTCTTTAGATCTACTTCGGTTCCTATCTCTTGAGACTTTTCTAACATTCTCTTTAGATTTACTTCGGTTCCTATCTCTTGAGACTTTTCTAACATTCTCTTTAGATCTGCTTCGATTTTGGTCCTGTTCTTTAGATCTACTTCTATCTCTGTCTTCAGATCCATTTCTATCTTGATCTTTAGATCTGCTCCTATCTCTGTCTTTAGATTCATTCCGATGCCGATCTCTGGATTTATGTTGAACCCGATCTTTGGATCTTTTTCGACTCTTGGATCTGTCCCTATAATGAAAACAGAATAAATACAAATAAATAAAGTCAAAACTTACAGAATATTCCATATCTATTCTACAAGTGTATTAAAAAATTAAAAAATTTGTTAGTAATAAAAGTAATTACATGTTAGCTCTACAACAAGCTTCCTAATAATTATAAAATCTTTAGACGTAAATCTTTAGACTAAGCTTTTTATGTAAATATTAAAAGAATTAATGAAACTGTTCTATTCCTAAAGCGTCGAAATTAGTTATCGAACTGAAGTATACCTAGAACATACTTGGTTACATCTGACTTTACACAATCAATATTAGTTATAAGACTGTATCGACGTGTAAACTAGTTGAATAACCATATTTTACATCCAATGCAAATGAACCTATACTAACATTCATTTTTTGAGGTTATAACTATGAATTTTAGTGCAAGTGTCTCTTTTACAACGAAACTAAGTAATTTAACCAAAAATATTGCAAAATACAACTCCACCGACGATAAATTAAAGAAAAACTTCATACCGTTTCATTTTGTTTTTCTTGTCGTGATTCATTGACGTATAACCGTTAGGATAGCCGGAATTTTTCTAACTTGACTAGTTGATGTTGTCGACCGTTTGGTCGTGTTGACGGTTGGCCGTCGACTTTTCAACTGTATATTTATAAACAAATTGCAACTTTATAAACTGCAATAACCTCCAATTCAATGCGTCAAGCGAAATAATCCTTATAACCTTATTTCTAAGAATTCAGATTGTGGCTAATGGCGCGCCAACAGTTGGAGCGCCATGACGAAGTTGTCTGCAGATCTACTCCGTTTCCAACTTCACCGTCATATTGAAGCAGGAAACTTGAATATTTATAATTAATATCACTTTTATAAGAATTTATTTATGGAATAATTAATGATCGATTAATAATGTATTCGCTTATTAATTTCTTATATAGTTCGGACTGTTCGATGCAATGTACGTTAAATCGAATAGGAAAAATTCGTTGATATTTGGAAAGATTTTTTGTATTATTGCTTAAATTTGTTTTTCTGTTTGTATATTTCGGTTTCAAAATTAAGATTTTGTAAAAACATTTTAATTATTTGATTTGTTAAATTCATCGAAAAATAAAGAAAATAAAGACGGGAAATTTCAATATTCAACTAACACTTTAATTGCGCTTAAGGGGGTGTCATACTCAACTTTTACCGACTGAGTCGATACAACGGTAGAACGACAAAAAGAATGCTCGAATCTTAATTAGTCAGCTGAATTACGTAAAGCCTAGAGTTAGTCCCCTCTGTCCAGGCTCTATTTATCAGTGTATCAGGTTTGAAACGAAAATATTCACATGCTTTCTAGAAAAACGTGAAGAAAAATTGATAGCCACATTTTGTTATTGAAAATTTCTTGAATTTTTTTTCGAAAATATGTAAACATTTTTGTTTCAAATTTGGCATTGTAATAGAGAAAGAACGGTTGAGGGCTAACTCTTGGTTTTGTGTTATTGAGTGGACTTATTAAGTTTCTCGATCATATCGACTCAGTTGGTAAAAGTGGAGTATAATAACCCCGTAATAATTATTAAGGATAATTTATTTAGTTATTTATTTCTTAATATATATTTTAAATAAATAAAAGAAACCAGGATTTAATCGATTCTTGTATAATTTCCGCCATATTTCGCTGAAAAATATATTAAAGTAAGATAAATTATCCTTTTCTTATTCATTATTTAAATTACAATATGTTTTATGAAAATATTGCAATAAAAAAAACAATCTTCATTTATATTCATTCATTTTATTTACATCTTACATATAATGAAAATATACAGAAACCATATAATAATCATTCATAAAAAAACTATATTTTTCTAGATTATATATATATGTAATGTCTTGTAACTAAAAATAAACTTTAGAATAGACATTGGTAGTGATTGGTTTACACAAAATAGATATATTTATTTTTCATAAGGCATGTAGATATAAATTTGAAAAAAATAATAATAATAATAATAAACATTTTCTCTAACAAATTCTACAATATAAGGACACTTCGTGAGTTTCGGTTGATCTAAAAATTTTTTTGTTCTCTTCATTAAAACGTAGATAATCAACGCAGTGGCAAAAAGTGTATAAAAAAATTAACTATATAAAAAGAAATGAAATCAACGTATTTTAAGGAACTAAGAGTTTCTTCGTTATCGTACACATCTGTTTATTTTCTTTTGTCTGTATCTGGCTTAAGGAGTAATCTCTTCGCGTTAGCACCTTATATAGTAATAAAAATCTAAATTAAACGTATATATGTGTGTGTGTGTATATATATGTATGTACATACTGTGGTCGTGTGTACATCGTCGTATAATACTCATGTGCACCACGAACGGCTAAAGGATACATATATTTAATTACATATACATTGCTGAGCTATCATCGTAGTGGATCGTGGTACGGATAAATACTTGCAAGAAGGCAAAAAACGATTCGAAGAATATATCGCGTAACACCAATCGATAAAAAGGTGAGACGTTTTTTGCGACAAAATCGTTATCGAGCCTATAATGAATCTTTTGCGTGTAATAATGTGTTTTAAAAGAAATACTTCTACAATAATAAACGTAGCTGTATTGTTAATAATAATAGATTCTAAAACAACAATAGACGAAGGGGGGAAGGTGAGATAATGATCTAAGGGGGTATTCCAATGTGAACATATTAAACGATTTTTTTTCTCGGGAACTATTGCGCATAATTGAATGGAGGTTTTTTTTGCCTTAAGGGGGTGTCATACTCAGCTTTTACCGACTGATTCGATATGGCGGCAGATGGAGAGAAAGATGCGTAAATCTTAATGAGTCCAATGAATTACTCAAAACCCAGTATTAGTTATACCTATCACTATGCCATGTTTGAAACGAAAATATTCATGTGAAAATTGGTAGCGACCACATTTGGTTACAGAAAATTTCTTTCAGACTTTTCTAGAAAATAGTTAAATAGACATTTGCATTAGTCGATGATTATAAACTGAAGAGCAACTTACTATTTATCTCATTCGCTGGACTTATTGAGATTCAAGCATTTTTTCATTGACTCAGTTGGTAAAAGTTGGCACCCCCTTAAAGTATGACAAAAGTAAAAAAAATTGTATGCTGGCGTAGGCCTCTCTTCGTGATCATAAAAAGAAAATTCATGAGAATTAAGAAAGTAGCAGTATAGATTATTGACAGAGCCATAAAAAATCTATTTTTCAAACCCGTCTCATTAGAATACCCCCTTAAAATTGAAAAACGTCGATCGAACTCGTAAACACGTCTTATATAATAAAAGTCCAGTATTTTGCGAGATCGTTATTACATATACATTGTATATAATATAATATAAAGATATACATATATTATAGCGTTGTGGAAGTCATATTAGCGGCCGGCGGGGCAACTGTTGCTTTCGGCCGCCTTATCACATGGTTGAAGCGCGTGGAACGTCGTTTGATCGCCTTCTTTCTAGCTTACGCTCGCGCACGGCTTTTTTTTAATCGTCATCGTTGAGGAACTGATCAAGGGGGTTGGGGCCCATCCTTTTCGGCTTCGACGTCGAGGCCTTTTCCGTCGAGCTGTCACCTGAGGAACAGAAATAAAAAAAGTTAAGTGATAATATTCACATGTCGGGACTAACATAGTTATTTTGCAGTCAATAAAATTTTGACTGACATAAGTATTTTATTTGAGAAGTTTAGCAAATTTCACAGAATAAAACTTCCTCTTGTTTTTTTATACGTTTCGTTAAAAAATCTAAAAGTAATCGTGTAGTTACAAATTTTTTTGCCGGTCAATCTGATAGAGAACCACCCGAATTCGAACTGGAGGTCAATTTTCAAGGTTATTTTAGATGAAAGGGGTTTTTTTTAAATAGGACCACCAACTTTTGACTTTTCTTTTTTGGGAAATTTTCAAACAACCATTTTCAATTCACATTACGTGCAATAAGGTGCAAAAATAAAAAAATCTAAAATCCTGTGTCATAATAGGAGTGACCATTTTAAAAAATCAAGGTCAAATTTATTAGATCAAAAAAAGGTGACCCCCTTACGATCAACATTTTTTTCTAATTTCTGACTTACCTACGGAGATGGTCCCGGAAAATGGCCCACCCTGTATTTGTGTATGTGTGTGTGTAAAATGTAAAAAAAGTATAATAAATAATCAAATGTACCTGTAACCGGCCGCTGTGCGTTGAGACAACTGAGCCACTCGGTCATACTGATCTCACGGTCATTGTTGATATCACAATACCTTGGCAGCTTCTTACCACACCTACGAAGCTGAGGGTTGTTAGCCACCATCGTTCGAAAGCTCTTCCACTCCTTTCGTTCCAAAAACTGCATGTAGAAGTGATTATATTGATAAATTATTCATTTTAACCCATCGACGAGGTAACTATGAAATTTATAGAGTTTATTTTCAGTTATTGTAAAAGATGATGTCATATTAAATTGTTTACGAATTGATTATTAATAAACGTACGTGAAGAATTTGAAAATTGTTATTATGTTGAAGTAAGTTGATTTAAGTGAGTAATTTGCATTTCAAAGGTATCTTGTCCCCTTAAGAGCTTTAAAATGATGATTCGAAAAATTCGAATTAAAATATTTTCTATAATGTAGATAACAGTTAAACTTATTCCAATATTGGAGATACGATTAATATCTATGATTGAAGAATTTTCGTATTACTTGGTAACTAAGACACCGAGAAGCGGAAATTTTATTATAGATTTAATTAACTATTTTTCTAGTATGTCCTTCAACGCAGTGTTTAACTAAGTTTTAATAAATAAAAAAATTATAATCATACGGGTTACCGTAAATACGTATTTTGTCTAATATTTCTTCCAACATTCAACAAAGATTAATTGTTCAAAAAGTTATACGCATTTTCATGAACCATAACTTCTTTTCTATCTGTCCGATTTGGAAAATTTTTTTTTAAATCGAAGCGATTTTTAATGACCGAGTTGCTTCCTGTACTGTGTGGATTTACTCCCACATAGAAAACGTACCTTATTTTTGTTTTTGTCGAGCATCACGAAATGCCATGTAGCAACACGTTCCTCTTTTGAGGCTTGCCACTTGTCCGTTGCCTCGTCTGAATCTGTGATGGAAGCTTTCATCTTCTTTTGCATCAAGTCCATTAAATCACGAAGGAACTGCTGTTTCTTCGGTTCTGGACAACCTAAACCCATATACGAACGTGACATTGTTTATAATATTTATATTAAATTATAATTTTATTTAATTTTAAAGATATAAAATTTTTATCATTTTTTGACTACCCCTTAGTAACTAAATACGACGTCGGATGAAAAAAAAAATTACAAGAAATTTTAAGTCGAGAAACATTGGTTTAAACTTTTTCTGACGTAGATAACTTATTGTAATCTTAAGTCGAAAATGAGATTCGTCAAGTTGAAGTAATGAGATTTTTCGTATTTTAAAATGTATTATTTGACTTGAAATTGATTTTATAGAAAAAGTAAGTAAATAAGTACACAAGTTATTTCTCTTAAAAAATGTTAATCTTTCGCCCGAAGAGAAATATACAAAAATAATAAATATTTATTATGTTAACAAAATAAATTTTTAATTATACGTTACCTTTCATAGGTCTATCAGGCACAGGCACAGGATTGCAATTAGGAGTCTGATCCTTGGACGAAGTTCCAGGTATTGGTTTGCCCGTATCCTGATAGACGCACCAGCAGTAACCCGAATAACACTGCACTTTATGGTACCTGCCATCAGGAGTGCATTCCGGTATGTAAAACTTTCGATCGGAATTCTGACGCTGATCTTCCATCACTGAACGTCTATCCGATATGCAATCATTAGCTACATTAATACAAAAAAAAAAATATATATATATATATATACACACACACAAATATGCATCGCATAATTGAAGTAAATTGAAGTGAAGTATACCGGTTACAATAAACGACGGAGTGTCTCGACGCAGATTTACTCTCAAGAAATTGGCTTAAATAATACATGTATGAAATTAGAGCCAAATCAGCGTAGAAGGAAACTCACCATCAGTGTCATCGTTTGCGTCCGGCGGATCATCATTGAACGTTGGCCGAGCGTGAACCGGTGACGGATTACCCTGTAGCACTGAAAAATTACAATTTTTTTTTAAGTGAGTGTTTAAATTCTTTTTTAATTAACGTTTATTTAAAAAAAACTTTTAAGCAAAAACAGAAATAATTTATCAGAAGGTCATGTTTTCGAATTATGAGGATAAATATTTCCTTATGAGATCGGATTGATTCGATTTTTGATCGGAATCGTTATCGAATTTGAATGATATTTTTATCTCTATGTATTAAACTTCGCATTCCCTTATTAGGTATTAGCGATAAAATCACATTCACGTTATGATAACAAAAAGGAAAAGTTGTTATTGATATTTTTACAAGTGTAAAATTATGATATGTTTCTATGATTTTAATAGAAAGAGTAGTTGGCAGTTTTAATTGGATTTATTTCTTAATGTGAGAATGTAAATGATTCTACGCAATATTATGTTTAGATGAATAAAATTTTAATATTTGGTTTCACAAATCTATCACTATCTAACAACACATTAGTACTATTGCAAAAACTATATCGGATTTATCAAAGAATAATTTTGACACTTACGGGTCAATTTGAGCAGACGCCCCCTAGCGGACACTACGAAATGTTAATGCAAAAGTAATCGTTTGTATGAAAAATACTATATGTCGTTTTGATGATAAGACGCCCCCTACTGGATGGCACACTAAGTTTAACCGTTTAATAACAATTTTTTTTCTAAACTGTCCACTGACGGAAAATTTAAAAAACGTGAATTAATTCTAAAAATGTTCTCAGTTATTCTTTGAATTATTCTCAGCATTTTTGGTCGAGAAAAATATTTTGTCACGTCGATATTGCTCAAGTGGAAAATTTCATTTACATAAATGCCTTCCTAGTTGATGTTCTGCCAGATCCATCGATAAGACAAATTATTTATTAACACGAAACAATGTCTGACTGATGAGTTACTTAAAAAATGTCTTTATCACATTCTAAATCTGTTCTTTTCTTGTTTGTTTTTTCGTGTCTATATACGCTTACTATAAAAGCAATCTCATCGATCGATTTCATCGATCGCAAAAATCCGGCTGCAAAGTGTCTGCCGTAAAATCCAAAAGTACTTTAGAAAATACGATATACACCGTAGTAAGAAAAAAAAATTTTGTCGGGTGTGACTTATCAAATCGTCATTTCTGCGTGTAACGGGTCACACCTTGAAAAACTGTATCTTAGCATTGCATCGTCAGGCTTTCAATGCGAACCCTTTACACTACATCTTATGAGTAATCTCGACTTAAGATAAAAGACTCGTTGAAGATTTTCATTTGCAGAGATAAATGAACCTCCACAGGTATACTTAAATTTATATATATATGGAATCATCAATGCATCGTAGGCCAGAGCGTACGATTTTATCGCACCGTAAATGTATGAAATTTTCTCTCGCGAAGCGATAGTTTTGCCATAGTTTCCTTAAGTATTTTTGATAAGATTCGTGATTATGGCTTCTGCAATTTTTTACGATCACTCCGCGAATGGCTCTTTTATATCCGTGGGTAGAGAATTTTTCTTTCTTGTTTAAGTTTGCGCTCAATGGTGTCTTATCAGTAAATACCACATTGCGATAATAATAATAATAACATTTTAACAGTTATTTTTAGAGAAATTATATGTTTGATTCAAAAGGAAAATCATTGCTATTCCAAAAGAATAAATTTTAATTATATATATATGGGATTTTTTCATCAAAACGATTATTTTTTAATCAACTTTCGTGACACCGTGTAGGGGGCTAAACAACAGTTAATGAATTTAATGCGTGAACATTTAAACACACGAATTTATTATTTAACTAATGCGTTGTCAGATTGCGACAAATTTGCTAAGCTAAATATTAAAATTGTATAGAGAATATTGAGCACAATCATTCGCACACTCATATTAAGAACTAAATTCAATTAAATCGATTTACTACAAGTTTTGGTTAAAAGCATAGGAATAATTTGTAAGTGTGACATATTTACCGATTTCGATAAAAATGATCTACGTTTGAAGCATCACCCAAAAACATTTTTTTCCTTTTTAATTCGAAAAGCTTACCTTTAACAAACTATATACCATCAATCGTTGTGAAACTTACGAGTGAAGTCGTTGGCGAGACAAGCACCCCATTCTTGTCGCGATAACTTGAGGTCTTGGTTCAGATCACACGTACGGGCAAAAGTTCGGGCGCACTTTTTCGGACGAACCGCCTTCTTCGCAAGTCGGCGAAGTTCCTTGTATTCGTCTCGGTCCAGATAACCATCGCCGTCTTTGTCGAGACTGACGAATTTCCAGGATAGAACTCGTTCCACATTTTTGTCACCTGTAAACGTCATTGGTTCTTATATAATTTCTTATCTTAAACAAAAACTCGTAATATAATAATAAAATAGGAAAGTAACGAGTTGGAATTTGACAAGAAATTCTGAGAATTATTCAAAGCTCTTGTATAACTGCTTATCTTAATAAAAACACGTAATGTAATAGGAAAAGAAAATCTGAAGCCTCTACAAATAACCAGAAAGCTTTATCGCCATCAATTAACAGTATTGATTGATTTCGACGTGTTTGCGTTTATCAGACAATGCGACGACAATACTGGTAATTATAGCGATTTTATTGTTTACTGATGAATCGTCGGTGGAATTTACACGTATAATTTTATTTAATTATAAGGAAAAAACGTAGTTTGATTAAATTTTTATTGTACTTCGTTGAAATTTGATACAGTGAAAGTTCAAGTACAGATTAAAAAATTGTATAGTTACGGAAAATAGAGGAGAGTTGGAATTCTGTTGATTATGGAAAGTATATTATACGTATGTAATAATATTTTAAATTTATTTTGGCTTTCTGGAAATTAAGATACCTTCAAAACGATGATTGGAAAATATAAATTTTAAATGTTTGAACATTTCTTCACGAATTTCTTCGAAAATTCATATGATTACATTGTTTTGTTTTTAAAACCCAATAACTTTTGATCCGAATAAATTTTTAGTTAATCACTGTGCCTAAGGACATGCTTGACAAATAGTTTATTTTATTGGAATATGTGAAAAATATTATTTTTTCACTGTTGTCCACGAAAATCAAGTGTCTCCTTTTACTCAGAAGACATCCCGGAAGTATCAAAACTGGTCCGATCAATACATGTCAGTATACTCTTGCAAATAATTTTTCATTTTTCAGATACTGAGTTGTTTCCTGTATTGAGTAGAGTTACTCATATGCATTCGACGAAAATCTGATGAAATTTACAATCTAATTGATAAATACAAATCTTACCTTCAACCGAGCTGTTGGTCCTCCTGTACTCGATTTTAAAATTCTCAATAAGATTTCCATTGAACCTAGCCTTATCAGCCCTATCACAGGTATTCCTATGTCTGTTACTGTACTGTCTTCTCTGCTTCCAATTAGGTGATTTCCTTCTCTGTCCTTTCATTGGATTACCCCCACTTTTCATCTCATCATTATCGGCACCACCTTTGGATCTAGCTGCAACAGCTGCGGCAACAGCGCGACCACAACGAGGTCGACCCTCGCGTACCGTCGTATTGGGAATCGGTCGACCCTGAGGTGTCACGCACCAGCAGTAGCTCGTCTCCGGGTGACATTGCATTGGGGCATAGGTACCGTCCGGACGACAAACCGGTCGAGCTCCCAAACGAGCGGTGGCTCGCGCCGACAAACAGGGTGGTGTTTCTGTAACGAAAGTTTTTTTTTTGTTACAAATGATACACAATTTTTTTACCAGAAGTGTGAAGAATTTGCAAGGGGGTGTGACAATCAACTTTTACCGACCGAGTCAATTATAATAAGTCCACTGAATTACGCAAAACAAAGAATTAGTTCAAAGTTAAATTATGCGATTCCCTAGTTAAAATTATAAAAGTTTGATTAAGGGGGTGTATCACACTCAACTATTATCGACTGACTGAGTCGCTAACTTGATAGTGCCAGGGCGAAGGGCGACTAACTCTTGGTTTTATATTATTCAAGCATTTTTCAGGAAGGGAATAAGTATTAAACTATATACAGGTGACATCCCTACCTTTTACAGAATTGCATTTGTATTTTTATTTTCAGATAATAAATAAATAAATAATAATAAACTAATAGATGTACCTATAAAAACACTCTAAATTTAATAAGAGACGATACATGAGGTGTGTATATATATATATTACCTGGACAGGGTCCGGTATGCTTGACGAGGATCGACTCGCCGAGACACTGTTTTGATATGACTCTGCATTGGCTTGGATAAGTGACTCCGTCGCTACCGCAAACTGGCACGTTGGTCGACGCATCCGTCGTACACGCGCTCAGCTTCCGTCTGCATTCTTCCTGCACAAAAATATAAATCGTGTGTTTAAATTAAATAAAAAAAATTTATATCATTATTTATATGAAATTTATTTATTACTATGTGCAGAACTTAATTTATGCGAAATTTTTCAAATCAACATTATTCATCTCGGTAGGCACTGCTAAATAAGTGAAGGTTTACTAAAAGTGAACAGTGACATTATAGTATACAATAATATTACAGCATAAGATTTATTATTCACGTATTATACACGTAAGATACACGTAAGATACACGTAACATACGCATGCATAATACATCATAATATGTACAAGTACACATATTGTACATGTATACGGTATTTATTTGACAGAAGCGATCGTATTTATATTGTGCACAACGCAATGCATACGTAGAATTCAAAAGCTAAGGAGCGGTCTAGACAGAGTGCACCTGGAAGTCGCGTAGAAGACACCAATATTTTAATCACAAATGAAACATTTAATCGAAGTATTATTTAATTTTTAAACATATAATACCAATAAAATCATAAATGCCTTTTAAATTTTTTAATAGGCTACTTTTCCACTCAATTTTCGATGAACAGTGAATTTTCTTAAATCAATTAAAAAAATAACATGTGTAATTAAAAAATCGGCTGAATAAATAATTAAGTACAAATTTATAATAACAATCAGCATTTTAATAGGATTTTTTGTTAATAGACGTAAACAATTGTCTAAGTGAAAACACATCGTATGTGTATATACACGTCATCAACGAGGTAATTGAAAAAATAAAGAGTCGCCACGCTGAGTAATGAAAAAACAGACTATTCTATTTCCACGCGATTTTATATAGACATATCAATCAACCTCGCTGACTTTATTCCCAAAGCTCAATAATACCTATAAATCGAAGAAACGAGAATGTAATATATACATACTATATAAAATCATCCATATATATATGGATGATTCTCTGACCGATTACATTTTTTTTTCTTCGAAATAATTTTAAATTGCTTCGATTTTATTTCTAATATGTTTTCAAGTTGCAGAGAGATAAAGGCGTTATTTGCAATATTTTTTTACTTTATGTACGAAGTCTTTTCACTAAAAATACAAATTTGTTGATGTATTTTAAAATAAATTACATTTAAGGCCATATAATATATCTAGTAGTATTAGTTACACTGGTTGAATTGACTTGCAAAAAAGAATTATATTTAATTCAAAGTTTTTAATTAAAAAATAAATCAAAATCATATTCAATTTTCATAGTTTTTTATTACAAAACTGATTTTAATTGAATAATTATAGGCTTTACCGTAAATTATCTCAGAAAAAAAATATATTAGAATTATAATGAACGATTTATTATAGAAAACTTTTTCGAAAATTTTTTCGAATATTTAAATTGCAGCTTTCGAAACTTCAATTCGACGTCTTTTCGAGAAAATTATTTATACTAAAAATATTCGAAAATATTCATTAACTAATTCCAAGACGTTTACGATCTTTGATAATTCGTATAAAAGTCTATATTTTCCGAGAATGAAATCTAAAAGTAAATTGAAAAAAATAATTCTTCTAAATAAGTTTATGGATAAATACGAAAATTTATTTAAAATTAGACTTTTCCTATTTACTCTTGATAATGAAGTATTCCGCGGATCAGTGATTTAAATTGACAAATACAACCTCGATAAGCAACTGTTTGTCCAGATTGTTGATACAACGTTTTTAATAATATTTGTGTATATTACACACACGTAGCCACGTATTATCGACACGTATACGAGCCTATTCCCATGAACTACCGTGTATACACCGAATATATAGACGTAAAATTGTGCTTCACTCTCGAAGTCGTTGGCTAAGTAAAGGCAAAGTAATGCGGATTTTTTGCTTTTCCAGCAACTCTATTTGGAGCGTATGCAAATCTAAGTGCGTCGTACGCGCCGATTTCTACTTTCGAGTGAAAAAGAAGCTTCGTTCGACTTGTAGTCGTAATGAAAAAACATCTAACTATTCATGCATATATGTGTAAGTATAGTGTGTAGTATATATTGGAAAGTATCAAATTCACGCGAATATATATATATATAAGAATCATAGGTACCACATATGGTACCACCTCACGTTTCATCGTTAAAGGCGCCAAGATTCTTTCTTGTCGCTGCATGTACGCGTGAATCGATACTTTCCAATATATACACACTATACCTACACATATGCATGAATAGTTACATGTTTTTTTTCATTACCACTGCGAGTCGACCGAAGTACATAGACATATATATAGGTATTCGCCAATATGTGCGCGTACGTATAGTAGTAGAGCTGATTGAAAATCGAATTGCGTCCAATCGGGAATTTCTACAAATTACATTCGCTTCGATGGGCTAATTAAACTCATCGGAAAATGCACATAGTAAGTTGTACCTATATATATATATGTATATGGACCATTGTCAGACAGATCGGCGGATGGAAAAAAATGTTGTATTTTAGATATATTTAAATTTCTGCATTTCTAATCTGTGTATGAGGTTATACTTTACACGGAAATATCGATGTATATATATATATATGGGTGATTCTATTTTATCTGGGTAAGCTATTCTTTTTTTGTGTGAAATTTCCTAAATTATTGGCTAATAAAATACTTTGAACGTACCAATACGGGTCGGGAAATGAAGTTTTTAAAATATTTCATTCTGTGGTTTATCAATAATATTTATTGAAGATAGCTGTATTTGCTGTATTAAAAACGTAATTATCTACGTTGATCTTTATTTGTTAACTGAGCTCTACATATAACGAGAAATCCAATTATCAGCCACATTATCTCATATTATAACTAAAATACCTTTTCGCACGTGTAATCGTGACTTAGATCGTATCTGTAAGAGTATCGCTAAAATTTGCATAAAAGTAAATTACATTAATGGAAAAACGACTCTTAGTCAATCAAACTTTTTCTAACACAGCCCAGATACTCTAAATTATTAGTCAAACTGTTTTAATAATATTTGCATGTAAATCCCCTTATAGCGTATATAACGTGTGTGTGTATATATATACGTTATGAGAAAGGAATATGTATATAATATATGTTTTAAGAATGAGACAATTTAAAAGACAGTTAAGATTATATTGATTTGATTTGATTAAAAATTCAACAACTAGATAGGCTGTTTAATTTGTGATAATAAAAGCGTTTCGTAAAAGAATTCGATATAAATCATTAAAATTAAAATTGTGAAGCATTAATATTTGTCTTTTGTGAAAAGCTGTTTTAAATTCTCGATTGTTACAATATTCAACAAGGAGTTTGGGTGTCTGGAATTGTCGAGTGAGACTTCGAGGTGCACTCCGTCTAAAGCGCTCAGTAGCTTTTGAAATCTGCGTATTATACATTGCGCTGTGCAAAATATGATTATGAATTACTTATGTGTAGCAAATACCTTATAAGTGGTGTATTGTACGCGGGTATGTTACGTCTATCTGTCAATTTGTAATATACGTATTTTACATGGAAAATCAAATTTTACTATTTTACCTATACACATTAAAATATGTAATTTTCACTTTGACAACAATTTCGTTAAAGCTTATATAATTGTATCGCTCGAAATAAAATTGCCCACGAACCAAACGACTGTTATGTGAAAAATAGCTTGAACAGCTGTTTCCAACATACCAGATCGGCATTTTCCCGAGCGCCGTGGCGCCTGCGGTATCCCATTCCGCGCACGTGCTTCACTTGCAAATTGCATATATATACATATATAGTTGTATAACAAATTTTATATATATATATATATATTTAATTGTACGCGTGTATACGCACAGAGCGAAGCGAGAGCGCAAGGTCAGCTCCTCGCGCGCATTGACTTCCAAGGCCGCGTATCAATTGCCCGAGTTGCGAAGTAGTGTCGCTGCTCTGGTGTAGATACCCAGACTTTTACAAGAGATTTTTATAAATATATACATACTGATATGTACATATCGTACAAACTTTGATTTAGCTATACGAGCCTTAAACTGATTATATATATATGTGTATATATGTATATATACGTATATACGTATATAGTTTTAGGTTTATTATATGTAATATATGTTTGTATATATATACGACGTCAACTTTGGTGACAATCAATTGAAGATTGAATTTCTTCTTGAATCGACAGTACACAAATGTGAACATGAAAATGTATATCGCTCGTTATTTATTTATAGCCAGAATCGATTAAAAGACAAAAAAAGCATCGTTTCTCGATCGGTATTCATACACATCAAGCGTTCGTGAACTCGCTGTTCTATTTTACACTGAACGACATGTAAAAGAAAAAAAAAAGTTCAATACAACCATAAATGAGCAGATTTTTTATCGTCTCGTGTGATATACGTGTATTATATGTGTGTATATATATATATATATACACCTATGTATATAGATAAGCGATCTCGCGTGTTCGTGAACTTGAATCTATAAATCCTCTCTTGCGCGCGTCTATATATATATATATATATATACATACACATGCTTGAAATGATAATATATATGCATAAATGATAAAAATACACATCTAATTTTCCGCGAACACGTTGAATTTGCCAGTCATTAGCATATATCGTACTTGGCACCGTCGAAAAAAAGAAACGTAACCGCTTCTGCTCCAAATCAAAATTTCTTATACTGGAAGAAGAAAAGCTGGAGGGGAAAGAGAGAGAGAGAGAGAGAGAGAGAGAGAGAGGAGTCGTCCGAACTAACTGCATTCCTGCGAGATGTCGGCGCTACAATTATGACGAAACCAGTTAACGCGACATCGAGAGGTTTTTGCCCGACTATATACATATATATATATATATTTATATATATATATATATTTATGTGTGTGTGTGTGTGTATCTCTGCACTGTATGTGTGTGCATTGATACGCGACACATAGCTCTCCCTCGAGGCGAATTCATTTTAAGGGGCGAATAACGTGTTGAAATTCTCATCACGGCTAGTTTCTCTATTTTCGCCAATATACAAATATACATATATGTATATGTGTCTTATGTAAATATATATCCTCTAGTTTTTAGCTTCTGGTTATTCGCATATAAAGTACCGTTGGTTTGAAATATTGTACGGAATTGAAATACAGCTGGTGATTTATATAATCATATATATATGTATAGATATGTATATAAAACTAATCTTCGCGCCTTGATCAATTTGTCGATGAGACTCCGAGGGCAAGACGTCGTGAAAATCGAACGACCAGAGTATAAAGCCTCTGACCGAGCAATAAAATGAGCGATAAGCTCTCGCGAATCGCCGTAATAAAGTCTCGCATCGTTTCTACCGATAAACGTCTGTATATACATAAATTTCCATAAAATCATCGTAATGCCAGCTCACCTCAAATTATGGTCGTATATGCGTATAACAACAACACATACACACACAAGTATATGTATATGTATAGTTCACCGACTACTAATAGTTGATCACATCTGTGATATAGAGGTATATATATGTGTGCGTGTGTGACTGTGTGTGTATATGTATTATATACATATGCAAAGAGGACACAAATATATCATATTGTATATAGAACGTAGTGCAATGAACGTTGAGAGGCTTTACGAAGGAAGCGAGGGTTGGATTGATTGGCTTTTGTTTTGTGGCTGTGAGGAAATCGCTGCTTATCAATTCTACTCTCTGCACTGTATGCGTCCCGAGGGGAAAAAATTATGTGTACATATATGTATATTTAATAGTAATTATATTTAATATATATATATATATATATGTGTGTGTGTGTGTGTGTGTGTGTGTGTGTTATTTATGTGCAATAATAAAAAATCGTTAACTGAACGAAGACAATTACGAACAGTAACGCAGATCTATTGTTCAAATGCAAATCTATACATTATATACAGAACATATATTACATATATATGTTATATGTGTATATATATATAACAAGAAAAGACACTCGACTAAAATCTATCTGGAATACTTGGCGCTATTTCCGAGACACGTCTGCGATGCATCGAATGATTATCCGAAATGTATTGAGTCTTCTGGTGTTATTCGATAGTTCTTGCACTGCAGCCCCGTATTTATCGCGTTATAAGTGCTTTTCTAAATATCGATTACACTATATATACGTATACACGCACACATCCGCATACACTTGAACTACCTATATATTTGTACGCAGAAATGCGCTATATATAGCTCTTTCATAAAACACTCTATATAGCTATCCATGTTCTAACATGGATAACTATGGTGGTATGAATTTCAGCCGATTTGTCTGAAAAAAAAAAAAAATAATTCTACCATTTTAGCTTGGCAGAAAAACTGCTCCTATAATAGCATTTAATGCGCGTGCGAATCTTTTTATTAAATTATTTAAATAAAAAAATAAATAAATAAAAAATATAGCGGAACACAACAAAACCAAATCACCCAAATCTGCAATTTCCTAGTTGCACACGGAGTGCCGTAAAAATGGCAAAAGGAAGAATAGAAGCCCAGAGTGGGAGAGAGAGAGAGAGAGAGAGAGAGCTAGAGCGATTTCAAAAGAAGCCGCGCGCGTGCACAGGTGTCTGAAAGCCGTCGGTAAAGAATTCGCTCTTGCACTTCTATACACAACTCGTATACGCACGCACACACATACACACGCACACGCGTACACATTATTTTCCTTTCCTGCGTGTGCTCTCGAATATACATACATATAAACGCAGATTTTGCAAGAACTCGGTTTGCACGTGCGAAAGCACGGACATTGGGAGGAATACACCACACTATATATACCTATATAGTATAGTTATGTCTAAATATGTACATAATAATGTATGTTCATTATATACATAAATATATATATTATTTGACAATATCTTTAAAAGATACTTTGTGCGTATATAATACAATGTTCATTTCGAGGAGAAACAAATATATTCGCCATTGGGTTAATGTAATTTTAAAGCGATTAATCCTGGCTTAGAAAGGACTGTTTATGGTAAAATTGACTGTATACAGGCTTCATATACTCACATGGTGTATTCTGAATTGAAATTCGCGTTGTTTCAAAATACAACTATATTATGCATATAGAAACTATATACCGATCATGGTATCCTCCGTATCTATCGGTTATATATATATATATATATAAAACCACTAGCCGCGTTCAGGTGTTCTCCATCTAGCAAGCGAGCAGAGGACCTGCCCAAACAGGTTTTCTCATACACAGCGGGAATATATGTGCCGGTACTAATGCACACGCGCTCCAACAAGTTTCATACACATATGCATACATACTTATATATATATATTATATACATATATATATAATATACATTCGCAAGTCTCTTTCTCTCGTGGCCTCTATTAATTACACACATTGTCGATGTGCTTCGGAATCTGGGTTGAAAAAAGCTCCGTTTAGCGGCTCACATGTAAGTATTTCGGAGCTATTTTTTTTCCAACTGGAATTCGAACGGATTCCCCCCGTCCCTTCTCTCAGCGATTTTTTGTCTCGAGCGATATATATATCACATTCGCGTGTGTAACGTTACTTTGAACAGTTTTCACGCGAACGAGCACAGGGTTTTGTGTGTATAATAATATCTACTTATAACGTCGCGTCGTTAAACGCGACGCGAACGATCAAATATTTGCAGCTCGGAAGCTTTGTCGGCGCGACCTGCAGAAGCAAGCCAAGAAAAGAACTACCGGTATGGTAGCTGATTACCGGAGCTTTATGACTTCGAAAGTCCACATATAGATTTGTGTATGGCTTAAGTTTGTCGAGTTTCATATTTCGAGATTTTTCAGTAGGGAATCGGTATTAAAAATCGAGTGATATTATATTGGTTGATGCGTATAGTCGGTATGAAATCGGTTGTGAATTGTGGGTTATATTATTGCTATTTTATGATCTTAAGTCGTACTTTAGTTAGGTATTTCGAGATTTTTCTAAAGTCGATCTTGAAAATTAAATAAATCGGTTGATGCGTATCTTTATAAAATCGGTTGAGAATTGTGGGTTATATTATTGCAATTTTATGATCTTAAATCGTACTTTAGTTCGGTATTTCGGGATTTTTATTAGAAAATCGGTTTTCAAGATGAAATAAGTTTGTTGCTATGCACGATTTACTATTCAATAAAAAATCACTTTTTGGATACCGAATAACGCGGTCTATGCACATTCATTCAGTAAAACATAATTTTTAATTGCTGTTATATATTACAATGTGGATTTTCGAAGTCACGCGTATAGATATACTTTCAGTTAGGTATTTCGAGATTTTTCATTAGTAAATCGTGTTTTAAAATCAAATAAACCGGTTGATGCTCCAACGGTAAAAAATATTTTTTAGATCGTAAATTGTATTATTACAATATTAATATTTCAACTCATTGGGTATTTCCAGATTGCTGGCATAAAAAAAGAATTCATTTAAGAAATTCGATAAATCGGATTGCGTGCAGTCGACATACAAAAAACAAGCTTTATAAACGTGCGAATAATTACAATCTGAATTTTTCAAATCGCACATTGACATTGTAGTTTCATTACGATGCTGCATCAGAAATCAGAACAGCGAGTGAACATGCTCATATCTCGACTAAATCTTCACGCGCAGTAGGAGCGTTATAGGTATGGGAAAAATAAAAAGGAAACGATAGTCGCATGATCGCGATTCGCGCCTCTGCCTTCGCTATCTATATTTATGTATCGACAGCCGTTACGGGCAATCAGAGGCTCACACAGGATTTACCAGCCCTTTAATTGCCAAGTAGTGTATATAGATTTCCGCTCGATTTTTCCTTACACAGTCAGCGAGTAAACGCGGAGAGACTCTCTATAGCGTTTCTTTTGTACGCTTGTCGTTGAGAAATACCGATCTCCTTGTTCGATTGCGCAAAACTGAATATACGTGCTAGTTCGTTTCGACTATGTCTGTGTAGATACACTCTAAGATTGTTTTGATTGTTTTTTATGTGTACACTGAAGAAAATGATGTCTTTTTAAATAAATCCTTGCCTGTCATGATTTTCGTACAAAGTGATCTTGTTTTCATTAACTTTTCCTACTGTCCGCTAGGGGGCGTGTAGCCCAATTAGACTGCAAGTGATAAAATCAGTTTATAATTACGATGATTATATTTTCATTAACTCGTACTGCCATCATAGGAGGTATTTAGTCAAATTAGTACGCAAGTGGCTAATTACATTTTATAATTACAATAATTATATTTTCATTTACTTTCCGTGCTATCCGATAGGAGGCGTCCAGTCAAATCTGTCTGCAACTGGCTATTTTCTAGTCAAACTAGTAAGACAGCGATGATACGTTGAAAGTGAAAATAATCAAATATAAATCCTTTTGATTTAAAACGATATAATTCTGAGAAACTATTCAATATCATAATTCTTTTTTTCAAACTGAATTGCAAACGATTTTGCTTAGTTCGTGGTAACAATCGAAGCTTGTTCTCACTTGGAGCATTGAGAGTATAACGGCTTCATTAGCGAGACATCGCTATTATACATTGTGTATTTTTAAAAGTGATAACACCAATCATTACGTACTTACAACACACAACGCACGCAACCAGTTTCTCGCTGACTTCGCGACGTGTATTATAGACGTTCATGACCAATTGCGCGATCAGACACACCCTTATCTCTCTTGGAGTTAAATGAAATTTTCGACTTACGGATATAACACGTATATGCTGTTCACCTCCGTCGAGTACTTAAGGATAAGATAACGTTAACGCTGCCTATATAGATTCGCAATATATATGTATATATAAATGCGTGTGTGTGTGCGTATATTCCCACGACAAGTGAGCTTACGCGTAGTTTGCGTGTGAGCGTTATGGGATATCCTTGAACTAACGAAGTCGACCCCAATGTGAATAACTCGTAGGTAATACGAACGTTGATTAAACGCGGATTTTCTATATGATAACAGTTGTTTTATATCTATTATATATGCAATAGATATATAACATTTTAAGAATAAGCGCAACAGTTATCGATATGAGATTTACGTTATCCTCTTTGGAAGAAGCGATACCTTTAAGGTTAGCGAAATAAATCCTCTTGACGCGTATGTTTTTAAATTAAAACAAATTTACTTTTGATTCTAAAAGATATGTTTCTTTTACTTAAAAATTCAGCGTTTCCTATAATTGCATTAAATGTTTGCACTATTCGCTAGGAGGCGCCTACAAATTATCTTGCAACTGGTAAAATCATACTATCGGAATTTTAAATTGCAATGTCTATAAATCAACACTTAATTAACTATATTCTCTTAGCGAAATAACGAATTGTAATATCTGCATGAAATGATTCTACTTCAGTTAACTTTTCGCGCTATCCGCTAGGGGGCGTCTAGTCAAATTAACCAGTACAACAAGACACAAAACTCAACATTTATTAAAATTATCATAACTATCTTTCGACTGATCAAATAGAATCGCTTCCTCTCAATAACGATTTCTTTCAGAACAAACCGATCTTGCAAGTAAGAAGTCGTTTCCCCATCCATTAAAAAACTAAAATCTCCTTACTTTATTTTCAATCTTCTCAGGTCAAAATGGATTTATTTCGCCTTCGAACAGCAATTTTTTTCAGTTGTAGACTGATTTTCATAGAACTCAGTGGAATGTTCCACATATGGTGCATTTAGTAGTCTCCAAGCCGTAGGTCGAACAATGTGACAATCTCGTCGGTCATTTCGTCTAATAGACATATTCGAACTGAAGTCGAATATATAACGCAGAGAGACGCTCTCGTGCAAACAGTGCACATCGTCTTTGTATATAGATCACTAATGGCGCTCTCAATTCGACCGTAGCTCTCACGTACGATATATAAACACTATATACATCACACACACACTTGCATTTGCATAATGCAATGGACCGCATTCCATCGAGCTGTAGACAATTATAGTTCGATCTCTGATTGAGCGTATCAGTGAAACGGTTGTCGCTTCTGTTAAACCGAGATGAATAACACGTTTAGCGACGCGACAATAAACTTAAATGGAAGACATTTGGGATTACAACAACGAAAAATCGGTGTTGAACAGAATAAGTGTATATATATATATGTATGACTCAAGAATAATTTAGCTAATATTACAATTTATGTGCGTATATGTATACGGATCCCTTTTCGACCCTTCGCAAACAATCACTATATATATATATATACATGTATACGAGTATAATACCGACGTGTAGTCTTACAAAAATGATGTCACCGTCATCGCGCACTGTTAGAAACAATGAATCACGTGAAGACCAGCTTAACTCAATTTCGTTCTAATTCAGGCCAACTCAATCCCCACAAGAACTTTATTTGCTTCTTTCATGTATACCCTCTCATATCGGCCAAAAATTACTACTTTATAATTTATAAGAAAAAATTTTATATGCATGAAAGTATTTACACGTATTTTTATGAAGATATAAGGGATATATATCAAAGCTTCTAAAGAACAAAAATTTTTGTGCGGATTGAGTTGGCCTGAATTAGAATGTAATTCTATATATATCATTTCTTTTTCAAAATGAATAATCATCACAGATTTTTAAAACGAGTGGATTTTTTTTTCGCCTTAAGAAATGTTTCCTTCATACTAATAAATAATCATTTACTATAACGATATCATTAAAAGATATTTAATTTTAGCTACACGCATATACATACATATAAAAGAAAATCACAGTTTTTCAAAAGGAAAACTTTTTAAATTCTTCAATTTTATATTAAATCGTTTCTTTTTTGTCGTCACAAAAAAAATGTTCCTTTTACACGGAAAATTAAATATTTTTTAATACAATACGACGAAACATAATGTATTACGCATCGCTAACGTGTGAATAATTTGCAAACGAAGCTTACGGCTTTAAATTTCCGAGACCACAAGGGTTTTTCCTTATCCTTGCATAATACACATAACAAACACACAAACATCGTGACTAATACTTCTCTCGAAAAGTTACAACAGATATATAGGTGTGCATATATATATATATATATATATATATACATCCAGACTCGTTGGATTTAACAAACAATCGGAGAAGCTGCTTCTGATTAATCGCGCGCCGGCGATAAGCGCGTGAAAGGATAGAGCCGAGAGCGCACAAGCGAGTAAGAGAGCGAAAAAAAAAATAAATATATGACCGGGATATGAATAGAAGCCCTCGTTTGGGTTATCGTTGTCGGAAGCTGTACTTTGTGCATGAGCTTCCAGACGCTCCACGAGTATGTATCCTTTAACGCTTTATATATATATATATATATATATATATATGTGTTGTGTGTGTGTGTATGTACAGACCGTGCCGTATTGCATGTACGCGCATAATAATAATAATATAATCGATTTTGCACTTTGGATAGACAAGAGATTTTTATTTCTGTTTGTTCGCGCGCGTTCGGATAGATTTATGACGACTGATAGATACGGATGGAATACACCGTTGAATAATAATGATGAAAAAAAAAGTGTCAAAAAACAAACAAAAAGTAATAATCGAAATTGCCGAATCGCATTCAAATAGTCAGAGAAGCAGAGAGATAACGTAAGAATTAATGTAGTGCGGCGTCGTAAATAACGATCTGTTGACATTCAACGGAATTCTTATATACATATACATATATATTATATATATATATATATGTATATATAAATGTTTGTATGTATATATGTATACGTATATGTATATATTATATACATAGACTTATCGGCGCGTATAGAGATAGCATAGAGTTTATTGATTTCATTACTAATCTGAGAACAGCATGTTATTAGACCATAAACCCGATAAGAATTAGCTAATTAATATCTTGAATATATGTAAGTGGACATTCGTATAATGATTCAATTTGCCAATATGAAACGATGACATTAGACGACGCGCACATTATGGAATCGCTAATCTATAATACATATACATACATAAGAAATACCGACTCCGAGCGTACGTTCATATTGCTACGTGAATTTGGACAATACGGAATTCGTCTACATCGAGGCGGTTTCGCATCGGAGAAGAGAATTTTTTTTTTCTTTTTTTTTTTCTTTCAACAGATAAATTTGAACTTACGAGAAGAAGAAGAAGAAGAAGAAAAGACTATCGAAAGAGAATGCACGCGGTGATAATCAACGTAACACAATCAGCGAACAAAATACACGGAATGACCCAGTAATTGACAGGCCACAAATCATTATACATTTATCGCAACTAAATTGATAAATCTTATCGGCTCGAGTTTATACTAAAATAGCCATTAAAGCTGACGAGCGTCTCTTTTTTACGCACAGCGAATAATCGAGATACTTGCATTTCCACAGTTGCAGTATATACAGAATAGAAAGTATTGCCGCTTCTGAGTTCACCTATTCAATTCGAATATATTCGAACTGCATCGTCGTTTTAGTGCTATCCGTATACGATCCACATATGTATATAACAACATTTCTGACAGATCAATGGGATCGTCGATACTTCGAATCACACTGGACGAAAAAAAAATAAATAAATAAAGAACACCATATACGCGTCTCCGTAAATCACGTAAATTGTATATTAAAGCAAAAATAACACGCACATAGACGCACACGCATATATCTATATATATAATACAAAAATATATAAAATTAAAAAAAAATGAAGAAACATACCCTCGCAGTGTCCGCAGTGGGATCGGCAACGACGAACCGCATTAGCAACAGCGGCAACACCAGAAACTTCATCCTGTCCTAAAACTCGCGCACCGTCTATGCGTTGAAAAAAAAAGTCACCAACAATGCGGCTTCGTCTCACTCTTCCATATTCCGAGGCTCTACTCGCACGTGATGCAGCAGTAGTAGCAATTCGATCGTCCGTTTTACTGATTAAAAAAAAAACTCGCGAGTATATTTATATACATGTATATAATATGTACAAGTCGGAGACAGGGGAAGAGAGAGAAAGAGAGAGAGAGAGAGAGAGAGAGAGAGAATCGAGCGCGTGTGTCCAGTCGCGCCAAGTGCTGCTGAGCGACTGAAAGCGAACTGGCACTTGCCACTTGTTCTCTCGGCCACAGCGTTGCCTATAGTTTCGAAGGAGAGTCGAGGTTGTGGCTGCTACTGCTGCTGCTGCTGCTGCTGCTGCTCTTGCTGTTGCTCTTGCTGTTGCTGTGGTGTGTAGTAGTGGCGATTCGAGCGGTGCAAGCGCGCTTCGAATTTTCTTCTCTTATATATATATATATATATATATATATATATGGATATACCATGGTATGTGTATGTCTATATGAGTGTAGTTCGGACGTTTTCTTTCACTGAAGTTTTTCAATTTTATTCCTCTACTTCTTCATCTTCTTCTTCTTCTTCTTCTTCTTCTTCGCCATCCGAGGATAGACAGTTTCTGAAAAAGTGATCTTCTTCAACAATGGTATAATGTGAAGTTTATTTAATTGAAACTCATGTAATGACTAAAATCTATTTTATTTTATATATTTCTATGTAGATTTTATTTATACTGAAGCTAACAAATTTAGCTTCTTCGCTATGCCAAAAGAGACAATTTCTGAAACATGGATATCATATGAAGCTTGTCTAATTGAAACAAATGTCTAATATATATATAATATAAATAAATGTATCTATAGATAAACAGGTTTTATTACACAGAAGTTTCCAATTTTTCTTCGTCTTCACTATGGCAGAAGAGAAAGATTCTAAAACAATGGTATAATAGAAAGTTTATTTAATTCAATTTTAAGTACTTAATACGTATTTATAAGTATATATACACACGTATATTTTTCTTTATTATTAATGTAAATTGAATTTCTTAGACAATATATATGTATATATATATACGTTTTCTCTCATCATAGTTCTTCGATTATCTTCTTCTTCACCAACCAAGAATATAAAACTTCAGTAACAATGCAAATACATCACGAAAACTACTCAATCGTCATTTACAAAGAAACAATAAGTACAGAACATTTTTTTCCCGTTTTCGCTTAATAAAGTTACCGTATCCCAATAAACTTCAATTCGAAAATCGACGTGTGACATTGTATTCGACAATAAAAACTAGAAGAGAAAAAAATATTCCACACCATATACTTTGATAAAAAAGAAGAAGAAGAAGAAGAAGAAAAAAGAACGAAATATGCAGGCAAATTTCGAAGTTCTCCAATAAAGAATTGACACAAAACGTCGAGGCCAGATTATTAACTCGGCGAAAGTGGGGATGGCTGAGATTGGCAGCAAAAGAAAAGGACGAACGAGGCGATGCTGCCAAGCTGTCTCGTCTTTTTCGTCCCTCTTCCGCTTCTTCCTTTTCGAGGGAAGCCGACTGTCGAACGAGTAAAATAAAAAAAAAAGTTAAGCGACTATACACGTAAGTGTACGCGTGTGTGTGTGTGTGAGTGTGTGTGTGTGTGTGTGAGGGAGAGAAGGGAATGATATTTTCAAAGGAGAAAGACCGGTTCGATGTTGATCTTTTTTCGCTTGAAAGTTTCGATGGGACGAATTTAGTTGTTGTAACGCGTATCTGTAACAAAACATTGAAAAATCTCGGATCTATTCCAAAAAAAAAAACGAAAAATTAAATTATCGTCAAAAATAATACACACGCTCACACACACGCATCTATACTAATACTAAATATCTACAAGCTCTAAAACATTGAAACGCTTGCCAAAAACGCCGAGTGTAACAAAGCAACCTGTTCTCTCTTCGCTGACTTGTTATTTTTTTTATGCAGACCTTATTCATACGCATATTATACACTTGGCAAAACAACGCAATCCTATTAACCTTTTGAATTCTACTCTTTCGTTCAAAATTTCACGCTATTCGCGTGTGCGGCATACATTCCTTGGACACATCTCTCGACGGGTATTTTTCATGCAGCGCAAGAGACCGATACAGATCAGCATATAGCAGCATAACAGCGGATGTAAAAGGTAATGTTGTATATATGTATGTGTGTGTGTGTGTGTGTGTGTGTGAGAGTGTTGGATTTCGTAAAAAGGCTTATCAGACTGTATATATACGCGTGTGGTTGAAAAGATTCAATGAGTCATCCACATGCAGAGGTGTGTATAGAAACTGACCAGAGAGAAGGGGGAGATGAGGTGAGATTGTGCAACAGAGCGATGGGCTCTTTTCTAAATTTGTCGAAGAGTTAGATAGTGGAATCGCAATTTTTATTCGCACACGTGTGATAAGGAATTTTTTCGAACGATTTATTGACAAAAAAATTGTCTCTTCGCTCAAAGAAATGATACTGTTGAGGTAAAGGGATTTTTTTTTGTTCGGTTGTGAATTCTTTTGACTAGAAAGAAAAACCTACGTTATTTGTAAGGAATCGAGATATTTTTGACTAAAAAATGAAATTCATTGAGAAATGTTCATTTCTTTTTAATTTCGCACTGTCCACTAGGAGGCGTCGCGTCAAATTAGATTACAAGTGGTCAAATCAGTATATGATTACTATATTATAAGGTTTAAAGTCGGTACAGTTAATAAGTTCGTTCATTAAAAATTGCAGTATATTTATACAAAATAATTCTATTTTCACAAGCTTGTCATATTGTCCACTTTGAGGCATCTCGTAAAATTACACTGCTGTATGTAGCAAAAAATCATTCTATAATTTCTAAATTACAAGGTTTAAATTCCGTACAACTAAAATTGTTTGCGCACTGGCTGAGATAATATTAAATGGCAATGGAAATTTCTAACGTCAATAACTTACTAAGTATTAATTATTAATTTTTCAAAAAGTTTGTAATCCATTAAATGAATGCATGGCTTATATTATTTCGACTTTTTAGACACGTTTGTAAGTAAAAAATATTCATTTTTAATCAAATCGAATAATGTCAATTGGTTAACGTTTTCTGAAACAATGCGAATCCCTTCAAAACGTAAGAAGCTATTATTGCTAAAAATTGTTGTTTTCCATTTAACAAAAAAAGACTCACTTTTTGCAACAGTAGCCAAGAAATTTTCTTCATCACCCAAATGACATAACGTTCGAAAAGATATTTGAATATTCTAATCATCTAAGTCACATTTCCGCGTTGTCAACTGTACAGAGGATTAGATCCTAACGAATACAAGAATCAAAAAGAAACTATACATTCGTCTTAGCCGTAACGTAACATTGAATTTCGACTATTTATCATAATATCTCGCATAGGCTAATAAACTCAAACACACACAGACACACACACACATATATCAGTCTCACACCGTACTGGTCGAATTATTTTTTTATATTAGAGCCAAACGAAAGCGTCGAAAGGGGGAACGAGATCCGGTCATAAATTATCCGAAGAAATTAGATTTTTCGAAGCTTCGTCGCTTCTTCAAAGGAGCAAAGCTCGTAAAATACATTTGCAGCAACTCGAACGTACATCACTTGTAACGAAGACTCGAGGATTATTTCATCAAAAGTGAATTTCTAAATTGAAGCGACTTCGCTCGTAATTGAAAACGGAGACAATATTAAACAATTCAGCTGTTATCCCTTGCTATTCTAGAATTTATCGTTCTAAACAAGTATACACACATACACACACATTCAAAAACAGACAATCAATAGCCTTAACGCGAATAGCATCGTAACGCTCGCACGCGCGCACCGAACTCAATTTTCCAATTTCACAGTCCGCACAGTCGAGTCGAATGGAAAAAAAGGCCAGACTCCTATACGTAAAACCTCATTTCCAACCCAAGACTCGTATACCTATATATATGTGTGTGTGTGTGTGTGTGCGTGTGTGTGTGTGTGTGTGTGTGTGTGTACGTGTGCGTGTGTATGTGTGCGCGATCTCTCCCTTCAACATATACAGCGACTTTTTCTCTTACACACATGAACACCTGTGCGCGTCGTTAAATTTCAATCGGATCCCCGAGATTTATGCTCTATCCCCTCTTGGATGTCTGTGTATGTGCGTATATATATATTTGTGTGTATGTATAATCGAAGAGAGCGAAAGATGGACAAAAAACGAGTTTTGGCCTGCCATATATCTCGTTCGCTCCTCGAGATTCGCGTGAGAGCGTTTCCATTATATCGACGCGATAAAAAGTCTTTATTATTATTATTTTTTTTTTCATTACGCTTACATAAATTTAGACCGCCCGATGTTCATTAAATAAAAATATGCAAACGCCGCATGATCTAGCTTCGCAGAATATTTTATTTTTTTTTTATATTTTTTTTACTATTTTTTTTGTATCATTATTGCTATTATTTTTAATAAAAGCGTTAATCGATACATTCTAGATCGTTAATCCAAATACTGTACACCTGATGAGGTACATATTAACGAGTAAAAAAATCTCGCAAAGTTTCAACTGTACGATGTCGAAAAAGGTTCAACGCGAGAGAGAATAATTCCGCGTCTCACCTTTATTTCGCAAAAAAAAAAAAAAAAAATTGCAACGGCAGCTTGAAACTCACTCGACTCGTTTGTCTACTATATTACTTTAATACATACAATTAGTTATCTCTCGGCTAAGCGCGTTGAGTGAAAGTTTCCACAATAAAAACAGATAGGGCAATTTTTTTCAAATTCAACCGAGTGTTAAATTTTATTATATCGCATAATATTTATCAGCCTTCGCTCAGCTGCGGTGTAAGTTATTGTATAGAGAAATACGTCTACGCATATGTATATATATATTTGTGTGTATATATGTGTGTGTGTGTGTGTGTGTCTATGTATATATACATATATACAGCAATGGATTTGCGATAAACATGGATATAACCGCTCTGAGCAATAGTGCGCGCGATTTAAATTTACTGGGATAATCGAGTGATAAAAGCGCTATGAAAATATCTATATATATATATATATATATATATATATATATATATATACATATCGAATCAAAGAGAGAATTTTTGCATTGTTAGACAGTCTCGAGGAAAAGGGGGGAAGGACCTCGCAATATCGCACTTGGCGATCGCTCGTCGAACAAAGCTCTGCGTAAACACGTTTACTGCGAGAGCGAGACAGAGATAGAGAATATATATACCGGATCGAGTTATTTTTACACCTCGAATAGGTATTTACAAATAATTTACATCGAAATAAATCCTTTCTTTACGCTATATGCATGTGTTAAGTATATCTAATGTTGCTTCTTATCCTTTTCCAAGAAACTCACTTTGCGCGAGGTGTGTCTCACTCGTCAGTTAACTGTTGGAATACGCGTTTTTACGACTACCGTTGCTTATCAACGTTGTGTATTACTGCATTAATGTATTTCGCGAATTTCTCTATTATATGTTGTTAATTGTTGGCTTGACTTAAATAAATGATATTTTCGGGGCAAAAGGAATGTATTTTTAGTGTAAATCTTTGGTTTTTGGTAACTTTTCGGATTGTCTGGTAGGTGGCGTCTGGGACACATTAACCTGCAAGCGACAAAAAATCTAGTCGCACTAATCATTTCAACATATTACTAAATTGCATTAGAGAATACCGATTGTGCGTGGTATATACACTAAAATATATATAGCTTTCGAGGTAAACATTATGACTTTTTGATTGAATTCTTTGGATTTACAAGGAAAATCATTGTTACTGGAGATAGCTTTATAATAAAAAATGAATATTTATTTTGGTGCTAAAAGAAACGTTTGATTTACTTAAAAATGAAGTATTTTTATAGAAAATAATACTTGTTAAATTTTCGTACCCTCCGATCCCCAAGAGTACAAGGTTTAAATTCGGTATAGTTAATGGTTTCTTATGCTAAAGAATGAAGCATATTTTTATAAAATTATTATATTTTCATTAACTTCTCGTACTATCCGCTAGGAGGAGTCTAGTCAAATAGTGCAACCCTGCAAGTGGTAAAATTATTCTATAATTACTATATAGTAATAACAACGTTTAAAAAATCAATATTTAATTAATTTACATAAATGCAAATATTGTTGTTGAATCAAATAAAACTCGATAGCAAAAAGTATCATTCAAGAAAATTTGTATTCTTCTCATTAGGAAAATATCTTTCGGACAAGCTATTAAAGATTATTGTCTTATTGGCTCAATCGGATTTCTTTCGCTTCAAAGGTTATTTTTCCAGTATAGGTATATAAGTCTGGAGAAGTAAATCGGTTTCCCATTACATCTCGTACACCCCCAACGCCTGAAATCTCTTCTCTCGCATACCTGAGAGATGGCATCTCTTGCAGAACAGGTGTGCCGCTGTGGAGACCAGCAGTCTCGTCCGATCGTTTTCACGTCTGTGTAAGTGCGTATTGTTGCGTGTGTTTGTGAACGACGCGGGGATACCCTCGCGCACCGTTTCTTCAAGGGCCTTGCGTAGAAGTGAGAGAAATATACTCACGATTTTTTTTAGCGATCGCTTCGTGGGGCAGGATTCTTTTTTTTCTCAGTCTATTGTCTTTTGAGACAGCTCGTGTGAGAGATGCGCAGCGCGTTTTCTCTTTGCAGAATGAGAAACAGCGAGACTCGTCAGTAAAGGAATAAACAGATTATTTAAGCCAACAGAATTTTGTTTTGGTTTATCGAGAAATGTTGCTATTTTTTACGATATAATACTTTTTTCATTAGCTGCTGGTGCTATCCGTTAGGTGGCGTCTGGTATAATTAACATGCAACTGTCATAAAATCATTCGATAATTACTGTACAAGAATCCTGGTAAGTATTAAAATTATACGTAACTACAGGTAATATGCTTATAATATTTTTTCACCTATTTTTTTAAAAAGTTAGATGTCTTCTCTTGCTCTTTAACATTATTTTTATTCTTTTTAGCTAAAAAACGATTTCTTTTGCATTCGAATAGGTGGTGAACGATTTTCATGAAAATCATTATCTTTCAAAAAGAATAAACATCAGCATTAAACACAGATTATTGAATCCAAAAGTATATAAAGAATTATTATACTTTCATTAGCTTCTCGTACTATCCGGTAGGAGGCATATGTTCCAATTAGCTTGTATTTGACAAACAATATATACGACTAGTATATTACTAGGTTTAAATCCAGTATAGTCAATAGCTTGTTTTACTGAATACTCAATCATTTTTGTATAAAATAATAATAATTTTTTTAACTTTTCTTGCTATCCGCTAGGAGGCGTCTAGTCAAATTAACCTACAAGTGGTTAATATTAAGTTTCAAATCCGGTAAATTTAATCGCTTCTGCATTATCAGCTAACTCAGCAGCTTCAGGTCTCTTGAAGAGAAAAAAAAAGAAAATCGATGGTATATTTAAAAATTACAACGGGTACGTTCGTAGTATCGGTAATAGATAAGTAAAAAATCCTCAATATCTCATTACAGACTCTAAAAGTCTCTCCTGCGCGTCTCTCACTCCCCCACATGTTTCTCGCGCTCACGCCCGAGAAACTTCTTCTTTTTCTTCTCCTCCTCCCAATTCACGCATACATACACACTTGAAATCTCTTTCTCCACTCTATTCTTCGGTAAGAATCGAGCTGTAGGGAGAACCGAGAAAGAGCCTGAAAGAAGAGAGAAGAAACGACATACAACGTAAGAGAACTGAGTTTCTCTCACTCTGTGCCATGCACGAAAGAAAGAGAGAGAGAGAGAGAGAGAGAGAGAGAGAGAGAAAAGGGAGAAGATGAACGGTCAAAACAAGAGGAAAAAGATCGCCGCCGAGAAAGAGGGAGAGGTAGAGGCCAGGCAGTCTGGCTCGACTCGCCGAGGGTCACAAGGATGCTCTTGCGGTGGAATGACCTGGTTAGTTCTCCGTATAAGAGAACCTCTCGACGGCCTGTCTCTCTTTTCTCTCTCGATGCTGTATACGTGTATATGTTGCATTGCGCGTCTGTATGTGTGTATAGCTGGACCGATACTTCCAGACAATGGGACGCCAAGAGTCGAGTCTTATTTCTTTCTCTCTTGCGCTGCCACTGTTGCTGTTGCTTCTAATCTCAGATGCGAGTCGATGATGTAGTTGCTGGTGCTGCACGTGGAGAGAGAGAGAGAGAGAGAAAGAGAGAGAGAGCGAGAGAGGGGGAGGGGGAAGCTGACCGACACCTACCGGTTTGTGCGGCCCTTCTCGGTTTCAGGGGGCAAAAAAGAAGATAAACGAGAGAGAAAGATGGGAGAGGAGGAAGAATGTATACTGCGTGTAAAAAGTTACCGTATTCTTGGATAACAGATTTTCAGTCCTGAATACGAGCGTCGCTGCTTTCTCGTTTCTATAATGTTCTTTGAAAACGTTCGCTGCTTTCGACGTTTTGAAGCTCTTGACGATTCTGGCTATGCTCCGGAGGAGATTCGATGCTTCTCTCGTATATACTGATTTGGCTGATGCACGCGTAACTGCGAAATTGTTTGATGACGATTAATGACGCCGACATCACGATTCGCGTCGCAAATACGTGTATACAGTATTTAAAAGACGATTTGATATTCGAATTACCGATTCGTATTAAACAATTATTAATTTAGAGCTTAGAACATTAGTCGACGTTTAAAAGAGAAATAATAATGGAATTATACTGATCGGTTTGGAAAATAACGAATTTTACTATTTTTTAAATAGTTGAACACATTAAAAATCGGTTAGAGAGCCGATACTATTGAAATCACTGATTCAAATTAAAAAATAATAAATTAGCCCTTTTTAAAGGAATTAAGTACATCATAATATTTAAATACACAATACTATTGAAATTGCCGATTCCTTTTAGAAAATAATGCATTTTGTCATTTTTACAATAGAGGAGTACATTAGTCAACGTTTAAACACACTATAATATTCAAATGTCTGGTTTGTATTAGCGAATAAGAAATTTCGACCTTTTGAATGTCTTAAGTCCATTATACAACGTTAAATGACACTGTGATATTTCAATTACTGACTTGTATTAGAAAATAAGGAATCGCGCATTTTACGAAAGAGTTAAGTACATTAGAAAATATTTAAAGACACTATAATATTCAAATTTCTTATTTGTATTAGCAAATAAGAATACTGACCTTTTGAATACACTTAAAAACATTACTATACAACTTTTAATGACACAATACTCTTCAAGTTACTGATTCGTTTTAGAAAATAATGAATTTTGCTATTTTTAAAGGAGTTATGTACATTAGAAAATATTTAAAGACGCTATCATATTCATTCGACCTTTCGAATACACTTAAGTATATTATACAACGTTTAATGACTCTGTATTATTTATTTAAAATTAGATATTTTGAACATTCGAGTATGATTTATGTAATAAATTTAAAATTTTAAAAAATTATGAATTCCGCCGTTTCCAAATCCTATTTAAGTGAATTATACAATTTTAAAAGACACTAAATTCAAGCTACTCGTCCGTATTAGAAAGTAATGAATTTAATCCAAAATAGCGAAGTAATCATAACAACTTTTAAACTCACAGCTATTATTCAAATCTCTGTTTTCACATTCGAAAAATAATGAATTTTGCCCTTTTGAAATTCAAATTCAAGGACTCCTCGACGTTAACCAGCAACTTATATTCCACGAGCTTCAGCTCATCTCTCTTAAAACTGTTATATTCTGTCCTCTCCTATAAAAAGAAAGGATCGAAGGTGATAAATATCCGAACGTTCCAGCATGTAGATCAGTCGAGATTACAAACGGCGTATCGATATAGTACCTCGATCAATTATTTTTTTCTCTCAACGAGAATCCAAGCTAAGCCTCATTAGGGTTTTATAATCCTCTGAACCAAAAAAAAACATAACACGAAGCGGTAGAAATTAAATGCGAATAAAAGCGTCTATAATCCTCGACACGTCGATCGTTGGACACTTTCCGCAACCTATTTTATATAAATACTTCAGCTATAACGTGTGAAAACAGAGTCGAAGATTTCGTATACATATACAATATTGAGCTATTTAAGCACTTCGGTTGGGCCACCTGTAAAGCTGGTATACGTATTACGAGCTGGAACGAATCGTGGAGGCTGTAAATTTGGTTTAGGCTACTATGGAATATACTTGTGTGCTTGTGTGTCTTCGTCCTCTTATGATACTTTCGTGGTTATTCGTCGTTTAGGTTTTTTTAACGTTTTCGGTTATTCTAGGATATCTTCGTTTTTTTTCCACTCCTTGAGAATGTACATAAGTGTACGAGTCATTATCTGACAGATCGACCGGTGAAACAATTTGTTTTTCTTTTAAATTGTATTAAACTGGTCTTTGACACTGGAACTACATTCGTGAATTTTTATAGATTTGTTTTACTAAAGTTCTTTAAGTTACAGGATTTTAAAGTTCAAAAATTCTAACTCTTACGGGAACTTATCGAGAGTATAAATACTTTGAAGTCTTAAATTACAAAATAATTCGATTGATTTAGAGTGAAAATCTTAAATGACCTCACGGAAGCATATCTCGCTAAAAACATAAAAGAGACTTTTGTTGGAAAATCAGTTAAATATGTTATAATAATCTGTAAAGACATAAGTCTTCAGATTCAGTTTTGAGAAGGTTCGATTATGAGTTTTAACTTAAAAAACTCCGCAAAGGGCTTATATCAATCCAAAAGTTTCTAATTGATAGTTCGGTTCAGCATCAACTTGGACAATCTGATAAATGTCTTATAGTGTATTTAGTGCAGTTCAAGTCATTACGTACAGGCTTAAAAGTATCTTTTTTCTAAAGTTTAACTAATGTTCAAATAGAAGTCCTATTTGTGTATGAAGTGAAAAATGCTTCCATCAGAAGTTAGAATTTTTCGTAAATAGGAAAGAATGTAGAGCTTGACAACTTCAGAAATCTTCAAGAAAAAAATGTAAAACAAAAAATGTTAACCTGTCAATCAGTTAGAGAATGAACCGTATTTATAATATATATATATATTATTATATAAGGATTTCTTTATGAAAAAGCCACTACCCTTTATGAAAAAGCGAGTGGGATAATTTTAAAAACTAAAAAAAATGTTAATATGTTTTTTATTGCCTTAAATTTTTATTTATTTTGTTCGACTCGATTTTTGACAGAAATGAGTTAACTTAAAATAGCCGAGTAGTTTGACCCTGAAAATTTTTGAACTGTACAAAACGGCAGTCGATTGGTAAAATTAATTTTTTCCTCGTTAGTTCTAGATTTTGTAAAAATTCCCAAGGAATAAAAAATCTTAATATTAAATAACAAATTTTCTGTTAACGATTAAATGCAGTTTTGAATTATCTAAAACTTCGCGAATCAAAGTTTAGAATATCATAAATAATCTGAACAAGTTTTTAAGTATTCTTATATACAACAAAAAATAGCAATCAATGTAACATTGAAGCCATATGATAATCACGATTATACGTGTAAAAAGTAGGCATTTTAATGAAAATATGATGTAATTTGACTGATAATTTTATTTTTAACTAGAAATAAACCTTGATTCACAAGTTACGACTAATATATAATAGTAAAGTATCTCCGTAAACTTTTTTATGCTGTTTCGAACGATCAAACCTTTTCAAAATTTAATTTTAAGACTTAAATGTCTTACAAATTTATAGTGACGTATACGTATGATCTTGAAACTATTTTATATAAAAAGTTTAGCAATTTTTATTACACGACTTTCTTTTGTATTTTAAGTTAACGATGTTTTTTTGACGAGTTTAACTATCTATAATTTTGAAATGGTTACGATCGATATATATGTGTATGCATGATTTGATTGCGAAATTGCTTTGAAAGACAAATATGCGAATTGCTGGTCGAAAATGTTCCAGACCATTTAATTTATAATGAATTCTTATTTTTAGTATGTAATTATTGTAATAATAATTATCAACGTTATGGATGACAGTTTCTAAAGATTTTCAAGCTATTTCGAGTAACGGCATCACTCCAGTTAGCAGAGATTTAATGACTTTCTATTATCGACGTCCCTCGCTTAAAGTATATTCTCTCTAACCGTATTGTAATTGTTATCCTTTTAGCAATGTTTCAACGATCGCCAGACTACTTCCTGTAAGCATTTTTTTAGATGAAATAATTTTTCTGCATTAAAAACAAGTTTTTTGAAATAAAAGAAATTATGAAAATCACCTCCTTTGCGTAGTAAAGAAGCGTACAAAATTAGTTATTTTAATTTTAATATTTTTAAAAGTATAATTACAACGAACTCTCCATAAGCCGCTTCTAGAGAATTTATTCAGAGAAGCAAATTGAATCTATTAAATTTGATTTCTTTTTATTTATATATTATAATAATATCCTAAAGTGACAACTTATTGAGAGTTTATGCTCTGTAATCTTAATATGCAAAATAATTATGTTAGTTTTATTCTATTTAGAGTCAAAATCATAAAATTGTCTTCGAAATTTATTAATGAAGTACGAAATGTAAATTAATGATTTTTAATCGAATCTTTACATTCTGAAATGTATCAAGATTTTTGAAAAATAGTAATAATGTCAGTATTTGAATTTTATTAATTTTTTTATTCCTTAAAAATATTCCTATTTTCACGCTTTGAAGGATGTACCAAGAGTATTCATGACAATTTTCAGCTCAATAGGTTTATTAATTTACTTTGAATCTAACGGAGAGTAAATTTTTAAAAACGCACTACATGGTCGAAAGCTCAAATTAAGGGGGTGTCATATGCAACTTTTACCGACTGAGTCGGTAAAAGGACACAAACCACTGAATTACGCAAAACCAAGCGTTAGTCCTCCACCTTGGCACTATCAACTGTGGCATAGTGATGTACATAACGATTTATTCCATTTTGAATCCGCTATTTTTAAATATTTGGTATCAAAATTTTAATTTCATACAAATATATTACAAACCTTTTTTAAACCACTGCCAAAATATTTGTTTAAATCGACTCCGAAGACTTGATAATCGCCAAATCCTTGATAATAAGCTCTTCAGTCTCTTCGCAAGCATAAACTCTTTTAAGGACTAGTACCGCATCGCCCAGTCTTTTAAATTCCATTACTTTCTTGCTGTCTTCACTTCTGATCCATACTCGTCCACACAGCTCTGATTCGCCCTCCATATTCTCCGAGGAAATATTCCAATAATTATCGAAGTATCTTTCATAAACCGCTCGATTATCTTTGTTTGTGGAAATACTCGTAACACATAGGTGTACAGATCTAGATGTGACCTTAGCGCAGGACTGTGCAGTATTCAGAAGTACAGAGCAAGTACGAGCGATGTGAAGTTTACGGGATGAAAGGCGAATACCTGAGTAATCACTGAACACATCTAAGTCATCCACTAGAAGAACAGAGGGTGGTTTCTGAAAAGTTTGTAGATGAACCAACTGAGCGATCAAGTCTTCGTAGGTGGCAGTATATCTGAAAGTTCATTGGTTAATTAATTAAATAAACACATCAGTTTAGTCAACCGTTTAACTAAACGTTGATTAAAATAACTACTATTTTCGTCATACACGGTAATATAATACACGATCGATTTATAAATGGTTGATCAAACTTAATAATTTTTATTATATTACCCAACAATAATCATCAGTTACATTTATCTAATTCCATAATGTCTACGGATTTAAAACTTCTTTTAGGTAAAACTAGGTTCCATTTAGCCTAGTTAATTTATGTAACGAATGCAAATCTTACCTGTAAAAAATTAGTTGTAACAAATGCAAATTTCAGTTTTAATCAATCGTTCCTTTACGATTGACCAAAATCGTTGACTAAAAAAATGATAAATGGTTGACTGAGAGACAATTTTGGTTGCTCAATTTTCCACCAGGATCTGATTCCAAAAAAGATCATTTGACAAAAGACTTCTCATCTCGAAAGTATTCCTTTTTCTTCGAATAGTAATTTTTTCCATTTCAAAATACCAATAAGATACAAATTACTCTCTTCCTAGACGCACGCCTGATTTAACATGGCATGAAAAACAGCTAGGCAATAATCAGAGAGCCGAGCACTTCCTCAATAGGAAATGCACGATAAATCGCAACCGGCCGTTGGAATTTCGGATTCACGCTCCGACGAGAGAGTCAACTGGCCTGCAATCTACGTCATATAGTACACGTACTGCAGAGCCGAGTTAATACGCTTATTTGTACACTTTCTCTCCCGCATACGTGCGTGGGTATATTATAAGTAATACACCAGTATATCAGAGAGAGAGAGAGAGAGAATCATAAATCAGAGATCTCCATATCGTCGAATTGTACGCTTGCATACCTCTGGAGCTTCCGTTTGGTCATAGTCTTACTGCCACGCAAATGATTCTGAACAACTTTTCAAGGTATGCAATCTTCTTGATGGTAATTGCCAAGATCAGAATTTAACCCATTTCAACCCAAACGGAAATTCTATAGTCTAACTATTAGAGAAAGATATTACTTAACGGGGTAAGACACCTTTGAAATGCTAATTACGAAATTCAAAATTTTAAATTTTTATAGCAATGCAGTTATAATCTATCTATAAGTCCCTTCGATAGCTATAGTTATAACAGAAGGTAGCTAATTCACTCACCGAGGATTCAAAGTCAACCGATGTTTCTGTGACCAATAAAAATCGTTTTATATTTCCAGTATTTTACTCAAGCCAGTACCCTTAACTCTATTCTATACTTGTAACTGCACCATTAGTCTTTACAGATTCTAAATTAAAATTTTTTAATAAAAGAAATGTATATTGATAGAAAAAATTCTCACATAAAAGTAATATGCTTGAGCGCTTCGGCTGAAGGTTCGGTCCTATCGTGAAATACCGGTGGTAGTGACTCGAGTCGCTTCGACACAAAATAATGAACTTGATGTCCTTCCTTTGCCCATGTAATTGCCGCCTGTCAAGAAATTCAACATTTTTAGTGTTTAAATGAATACACTTGTACCTTTCTCTATAATTTGTTTTCAATCAATTATTATAAAATTCTGAATAATAGGCCCACCTCGAATAGAAAAGCTTTGCACAGTTCCAGATCACCAGTAACCAAAGTCGTTTTTACTAGTTCATTATCCGTCAGCATTTTCTCTGAAAGTTAAAATCTTTTAATTTCGAGGACGTTAAATATCGTTATTAAAATACAAGCGAATAAATTAATTTAATCCAGTCAATTATAAAAAATATTTTCAAGAACCGACCAATACTAAAATTTTTTAAGAAAAGTCAACCAACTCCAAGTTCAAGTCAAGAACTAGTCCGTTTTGGGATTGATTCGGCAAGCAGTCAAATTGGATTTCGAGTCAAGAACTAGCTAATGCCGAGTTCGAGTCAACAACCATCGAATTTGAATTTTGAGTCAACAAGTAGCCAATTTGACTTTTCAGTAAAAAACTAGCTAATTCCAAGTTCGAGTCGAGAACAAGCCAATTTAGGATTCGAACATTATGCATATTAATATATATTTATGTGCATGCGTGCTTAATCCTGAAATTACTGAACCAATTTTATTAACTCGAACTTGGAATTAGCTGGAGATTTGAAAATCGCTTTAAAAAAAGTGAATAAACTTATTTACAAAACTTGTTAAATAACAATAAATTCTAAAAAATTCACCATTCAATTTGTTATATTTTGTCACTACGTTGCAACTATATACTGTACAATAATATTACTTATAATACTGTACACAATTTTATAAATTTGTTTAATTAACTATGTTTTTTATATATTTTATTTAATTTGTTATTTAAAAAAAGACAAAGCACACGTTGTAGACGAAGTTAGATTCTTGTTTTAAAAATATACGTGCAACGAGAAAAGGTTATTCATTCGGTTAATTAAATTTATTTATCAAATTATTGCTGTTTTTAATAAAACATTTACTCGAATGATAAAAAAATGTATTAACTACAACATACTCTTTATTCAATGCGCAATAACGCTGTTCTCTTAAAAACTTCCTATTGTTCGTTTCGAATCCCTCGAAATTCCGTTATAAATTCACGGAATCAGATTCAAATTCATCATCGAATATTTATGTTTCTCGAACTGCTCCAAAAACCAAAACAAAAAGGATGACCTTTGAACTCGTAGTTCGCGAGATAAAGCGTTACAGTTACAAATACACAATCTCGCACATACACACACATTACGTAAAGAAAAAATAATATTCTTTACTTTACGAAACTTCACAAATCTTTCTCTAGTCTAACAAAACGTGCCCTCACAGTCCAACCGTCACTTCCAAAAACCGACACGCTGTACATTGTATACATGTAACACACTACTATACATGTATGTGAACAATTCTCTGACAGATTCAACGGTCAAATTTTGTCTTCTTCTAAATATTTTTAAACTGTTCTTCGGAACTGTATATGCGCAGTATATATATGTAATACACTACTACACATATATATGGTCAATCTCTGACAGATTTAACGGTCACAATTTTTTTTTGTTCTAAATATTTTTAAACTGTTCTTTGGAACTGTATCTACATTATATACATGTAATACACTGTTATACAAATATATCGGTCATTCTCTGACAGATTTAACGGTCCAAAAATTTTTTTTGTTCTAAATTCTAATGCAAAAACTTTTTTACGTTGATTTCTAAATTATAGGATATAAAATTAAAAAAAAAAAATTGTAACTCCTTAAAAAAGCATTTCTCGCTAAAAACACAAAAGAGTGTTGGAAAACGAATTACAAAAAAATACAAAGACATCTAAGTCTTCAAATTCAGTTTCAAATTTAAAAAATTCACGAACACACCATATGCAATGTTATATGAAGTGTCTACGAAGGTCTCATTTAGAAGTCAATTTCTGTTTCTATCTGGAAATTTGGATCAATCTTGAGAAATTCATATTTTACGATACAGTAACTCATACGACAGCTATTTCTAACTAGAAATACTACTTGATTCCCAAGTAAAATACCTTCGTAGAAACTTCTGTAATGATATAAAGCATTTTCTTGCTGAAACTCATGACCGGACCCTCTCAAAACTAAATTTGAAGACTTAGATGACTTTGTATTTGTTTGTAACTAATTTTCCAACACAACACTCTTTTGTGTTTTTAGCGATGAGAAATGCTGCCCTTTCAAGTTAAAATTTTTTCAAAAGGTAAAAACTAAAGTTTAAAAATAATAAAAAAAAAAAAATTTTTTATGTTCTGTCAATCTGTCAGAGAATGACTCGTATATAAAACATCTCGGAATTCTCCGAACAATCTCCGCCATCTGCTGGACTCAGCATCCAACAGTTCAAGAAATCGAACGTCGGCAACAGCTTTTCTCAAACCTTTTTTCTCTCCCGTCGATACTACTCCCCCTCTCTCTCTCTCTCTCTCACTCTCTCTCTCCTACGCGTATTCGCGGACGACGCGCGCACTTTCTTTTTTTCATCCTCCGACTATTACTACGAAGTGTCTTTTCTCCTACGACAGTCGCTAAAAAAAAAGTTCACCAAAAGACACAACAAACGACGCGTCTCTCGAACCTCCACAGTGTCACACTCGTATACACACCTACGCACGCACATACAGCAGCGAAAAAAAATCCCGAAAAGAGAGAGATAAACAAACAAAGCGTGGAAGTAACACTTGTGTACGCGAAAATGCAGTCGCTGTGACTCCGTCTACGGAGAGAGCAACGCGATAAATCATCGTGTCGTATCGTTTTTCTCTGTACACACGAGACCTAACCTCCACGACTACCCGCTCTCTGTCTCTCTCTCTTGTGACACCGAGTCTAGAGAGGAAAAAAGAGTTTTTTTTTTGTGCGAAATTTGCGCGGGCGATGACGAGTGCGAAATGTATGACTAGTGCGATAGCGTAAAGAAAAGAGAGATATATATATATATATATATATATATATATATATATATATATACATATATATGTATATGTACCCGGGATGATGTTGATAGCGAGGACGATGACGACTGTTAGGAGGAAGTTCAAGTAGTGCAGTGAGAGTTTGATCCTCCAAAAGAGCTGGAGCTCTGTAACGTTGAAGATGGGCAATGAAGCACTGATAAGTAATATTCTCAATGAAATTCTGGTGAGTATCGAGCTGTTGTTTTATTGTTCGATGAGTTTTTTTATTGTTCGTTGGTATTGCAGAAGGTGGAAGCGATAGAGGAAGCGTTCAGTTGTATCATAGTTCATAATCCGAGCAATGAGAAAGAGAAGATCAAAGGTTGGCAGACGGAGTTGGCTAATGCCATGGCTGGACTCGGTACGGAGCAACAAGAAAATGCCATCCGTAGGTTTTTGTATGTTGGAGCGGAAATCACGAATTATAAGAGAATGCACCTAGTGCTGTCGTTACTGGAAAATTTAGTATCTACAAATGTGTTACCTGCAAGGTGAGCGTATGAGACTGTTGAGACATTGAATTATTCATTGGGATTTGTTATTCGTGAATTAAATTATTTTCCAGGTTGGTATGCGAGTGTATTCTTAATTGCGAAAAGTTTCAGTATCAGAATAAGGAATTCTGGGTAGAATGTTTTACTTTGATTCGCAATATTATCGGTGGTGTTGACTACAAAGGTGTGCGTGAAATTTTAAAGGTAAGTTGATATATTTTCTTTATCTATGGTCTTTTAATAATTGTAATTGTGATTGTAATATTTTTTTTAGGCATGTGAAGAAAAAGCTCATAAATTACCAGTAATGATAGATGCATCTGTACAGTCACAAATGAAAGCTTTAGAACGTCTGATAGAGTATATTTTTGATAGAAATGCATGTTTGATACCATGTTATTTAATTGTAAACGAGCTTCAAAAGTTTGCTGCGGATAAAAAGAATTGGCCTCACTGGGTAATTACGTTATTCTTCAAAAAGATTTTTTTTATGAAAATTTGAGACTAACATGATTTGTTTCAGAAGCTTGCGAAATTAATATCAAACTTTATAGATAGCTTTCGCAATGTTGTCCAAATGATATCAATCATTGGACATTCTAAGATGTTACCACTTGTTGAGCATTCAGGATACGGCGATCACCTTGTTAGTCCATGGTTGCTCGACCGTAATACGTTACAATTTTCTTTGAAGGGACTCGACAGTCTTCCGTACGATCCAGAATTATTAAAACCACAAACTAATCTTTTGAGATATGTATTAGAACAACCGTACAGTAGAGATATGGTTTGTTCTATGCTGAAATTGCAAAAACAGGTAGAAACGCATGTTCGAATTTTTCAAATATTATTACATTCTGTTATAATATTTACATCGTTAATTATATTATTAGCAAAATCCCAGATGTAAAGCTTTGGAAGAACAACTTGTAGATTTAATGATTAGAAATATGGAAAAATCTGAAAATGAGCCTACTCCGGCAGACGATTCCGATGGTGTAATAACTAACTATTGGCCATGGTTACATCTTTCTTCGCAATTAATTCATTACGTCATATTTCAATTTGTCAGTTTTCCTAGTTTTATCATGGCTATTCATGATAGGGTAAGTTCTCATAGCAAAATAATATCAATTATTCCTTGTACGTACTCAATCTTAGCTTGTAATTGATTTAAAATTTAGTTGGCTGGTAGGGAATGGAAAAAAGCAAGAGATCATTTAATGTGGGTTCTGTTACAATTTGTCTCTGGAAGTATACAAAGAAATCCCGTGAGTATTTCAATCTTTATTTTTTATTTTTCTCGTTTTAATTCTGTGGTATAACAAAAATTTTATCTTTTCTTATAGCTAACGACTTTCTTACCGATTTTTAAACTTTATGACCTATTGTATCCAGAAAAAGATCCTTTGCCGGTACCTGATTTAACGCACATAAAATGTACGCATGAAATGGCTTTGATTTGTATTTGGTTACACCTTTTAAGAAAAGCTCAGGCTGAGAATTCTAATTGTCACAGGCCGATACCACATAACTTAAAAATGCACAATGAGTAAGAATTAATAATTGAATTTTATGATTTGAATATTTTATTAAATTGACTCTATTGTTAATACGTTATTTTAATACATCAGGTTTCTTCAACATGCAGTTACGCAACCAAATCTGACAATGGGTTCAGATTATCGAATAGTGTTACTTTGTAATGCATATTCAACTCAAATTGCGAATGACTATTTCACTAGGTCAATAAATGTTTTATTCGAATCAATTCAAAAGGTATTATTTCATCAAATTGTCCGATAACTTTCATTTTCAATAATTATTTATTGATTTTACAGAGCCATCCGCAACAACCTCTACAAAATCTGCAAAGCAGCACATCCATCGTTCACCATCCCACGACACCATTATCAATGTCCATACTTGACTCGCTGACTGTACATGCAAAAATGAACCTCATTCATAGTATAGTTCATCATATGATGAAAAATGCTCATTCGAAAAGCAATATGACTCTTCCTCCTGCTCTCGTAGAGACATACAGTAGATTATTAGTTTATACGGAGATAGAAGTTATGGGTATTAAGGGTTTTATTCGTAAGTGACAATTTGTTTATTATTTATGTATATCTGTAAAATATATGTTATGTTTATGGAATATTATTATCTATTTTCTAGATCAATTGTTACCAACAATTTTTAAAGCTCACGCGTGGGGTACCCTGTATACACTATTAGATATGTTTAGTTATAGGATGCATCATATTCAACCAACCTATAGAGTACAAATTTTGAGTCATCTGCACAATCTTGCAAGCGTTCCACAAACGAATCAAACTCAGCTACATCTTTGGTAAATAAAAAATCCAATATTTTGGATGTAAATTATTCGGAAATATTTATTTATTTAATAATAGTATTCGTAAATGTTATTTGACATATTTTAATGTTGAATTGTAAAATAAGAACCAATAAATATTCGCGTTTTTAATTGCAATAAAATAAAAATTTTAAATAAATAAATCATATTTAATATCACTTTTCATCTTATAGATCAAGTTTACTTTGTAATATAAATTTTGAGTGGTTCGATCAATTTTGCAATATTTTTAATGTTTTTACTTTTGTTGTCTATTTATTTGCAACACTTAATAAATAATACAGTTTAGATGACACAAGTAAAACGAAAAATTGAGTATTATTTATAATTAAAAACTTGTTATTAGTGTTTTACATAAAAAACGAACGAAAGCGATTATAAACGTTAATATTAAATATTGAATTAATATTATAATTTTCAGCGTTGAAAGTACTGCCTTACGTTTAATTACTGGACTGGGTTCAGCGGAAGTCCAGCCACATCTTTCAAGATTTCTATCAGAACCGAAAACATTGATCTCTGCTGATTCCGAAGAACTTAATAGGGCATTGGTGCTTACACTCGCTAGATCGATGCATATTACAGGTAACTAAAAAAAAGTCGAGTAATATTTTTTCATGAATTCCCTACACATCGTAATGGATTATTTTATTCAGGTACTGGAGCAGATACCGTAAGTGGTACTTGGTGCAAAGACTTACTTAACACAATTATGCAAAATACACCACATTCATGGGCTGATCATACGCTACAGTGCTTCCCCCCAATTCTAAGCGAATTCTTTCAGCAAAATAGTGTTCCCAAAGAGGAGAAGCAACAAATAAAGGTTTGTGTGTGTCTTTCAAACACTTTTTTTGTCATAAATATATTTAATTAATTTAATATATTTCAACAGAAAGCGGTTGAAGAGGAGTATCGAAATTGGGCGTCTATGAGTAATGAGAACGATATAATCGCTCATTTTTCCGTTTCTGGTTCACCTCCATTGTTTCTTTGCTTGCTGTGGAAAATGATTATCGAAACTGATCGCATAAGTCCTATAGCGTATAAGTTAGTATTATTGGATACGAATAGAAATCTGAAAATTTTTTATCTTACTGATACGATTTTTTATTCTAGAATTTTAGAGAGAATAGGAGCCAGAGCATTATCCGCACACCTTAGGAAATTCTGTGATTACATTGTCTTTGAAGTTTCAAGCATAGCCGCTGATGGATCATACGTTAACAAAGGCGTTGACGCTATTAACGATATGATTTGGAAATACAATATTTTTACATTCGATCGATTAGTCTTATGTCTCGTAAGCAGAATTTTTTATTTTTATGAACAGGTGAAATTTTGGTTTTTTCAATTAATTTCTACATTTTAGGCTTTGAGGACTCTCGAGGGTAACGAGGCGCAAGTTTGTTTCTTCATTATTCAATTGTTATTGCTCAAAGCTGCAGAATTCCGCAATCGAGTGGCCGAATTCGTTAAAGAGAACTCACCAGATCACTGGAAACAATCGAATTGGCACGAAAAGCATCTGGCATTTCATCGAAAATTTCCAGAGAAATTTGCTCCTGAAGGGATTATGGAACAATCATCCGGCAGTCCTAATCAGTATCAAAGTTTCCCTGCTTACTTTGGTAACGTTTGCTTAAGATTCTTACCCGTTTTGGATATAGTAATGCATCGATACTTCGAGATACCGCAAGTAACAAAAAGTCTCGAAGTTCTTTTGGAACATTTGGGGTGTCTTTATAGATTCCACGGTAAATAATAAATAATTCACATGTATTATACCAATGTGTTCATCTTATTTACTTAACTAATGTTCAACGTTAACTTTTAGATCGACCTGTAACGTATTTGTACAATACTCTTCATTACTACGAACGACAACTAAGAGATAAACCAATTCTTAAACGTCGTCTCGTAATCGCGATATTAGGATCATTAAGAGAAACTAAAACTCCTGGCTGGGCTTTGTCCGAGGCTTACCAAAGGTATATAGCTCGTGGCCCAGATGATGTTCAATGGCAACCTGAGCTTGATTACTATGTACGACTGGTTCAGAGATTAGTCGACAGTAAGTATCTATTATGAAGATTTTTAATTTTCTGACATTAATACTCTTTTTTTATGTCGTTCATAGCAATATATGGTACTATTCAATTCCCACCTACCGATTGGAGGTTCAATGAATTTCCAAATCCAGCTGCTCACACGTTGTATGTCACATGTGTGGAACTCATGGCACTTCCCGTTGCTCCAAATATAGTTGCTAATAATCTTTTAGATGTCGTGGCAAAAGGGTAAAATACATTTATTTTTATTTTTAACAAAATAATTACTAACATCGGGTACTAACAATTGAAAAATTTGTATTTCAGATACACCGTCATTCCTTCGGATGAAATTCATGCATGGATTAATTGCATTGGCATTATAATGTCAGCATTGCCAGAATGTTATTGGTCAATTTTGCACGAGCGGCTAGTGCAAACTGTCTCCAGTCCCGGTTTAACGAATTGGCAGTACGACAATTTGAGTCCATTCCAATTGTTTAATTTTAATTTAACGCACAACAGCTTTTTCGAAAATAAATATAGCTATATGCTTGCTTTGGCGCACTCTATATGGCATCATGCTGGAGTTGGTCAAATGGTTACAATGGTTCAGTGAGTACACGAATTTTGATGAAATTTCTAAGAGTTTTCAAAGCCGATTTTCAATTGCGACATGTTTTATTTTAGATTTATCAAAGAAAAATTGCAACCTGTTATAAATACTGAGGAACAATTAATTTACGCATGCCATTTAATTGGTCCAACGCTTAACCGATTCAATACCGAACGGCCAAAGTGCATTACTGATCTCACAATCATGTTGTATGAAATGCTGGAACAAGTGAATCGCGCGCAAACTCATCTTAAACAGATGGACCCAATCTGTGATTTATTGTATCCTTTTGTGAAAAATCTTATTATTATTTTAGGTACATGAAATTTTTCGTCTATATATTTCTTAACTAATATATTTATCAGCTATCACATAAAGTATATGTTTGTTGGTAATTCGATGAAAAATGAAGTCGAGGCTATTATTAGAAGGCTGAGGCCAGCCTTACAAATGAGACTTCGTTTTATTGCCCATATAAGTGTGGAAGAAATTCAGTCTTCCTGAGACACAGCTGCCACCAATGTTGGTGCAAGTACTTCCACAACCGTAACAAAAGTATAAACTTAAACGAGTGCTTATTTTACGACTGTATATTTATGGAACAAGCGAGAATTGTGGGTGAGAGGAAAAATGAAGAAGAATATATTAGACGATCAAGCGATAAGTAGGTTATTTTTATTACTATTTGTACGTCATGAGACATTATAACTGTATTTAAAAATTCTTCAAGCATCACATTAAGTTCTAAAATATGTAAATATGTAATTGTAACAAGAAGAATTATGTGAATAACAATTTTTTTTCAAACTGATAAATTATTAAGTATTAATTCATATTTTGATCCCAAAGACAGTGTTTTCCAAGAAGTAACATGTTGGACATTAGTATTAAGCTCCTAAACGAATAATTGGAAGCATTTTATTGTCTCACAGATAGAGGCGCAAGTTATGCACTGCGTGAAGCTCATAAGTTTTGTGATATAACAACTCACTATTATTGTCGCATAATTGTTTATGTTTTAGAATCAGTCTAGTTGCTGCAAAAATGTTTGATTTCTAGTATATAAAGACATCGGGTAAAATTTTTGAAATTATTCATTTTCAATATTCCTTTTTAAAACTAATTCAATAAAATTATTAAACTCTTGAAGTATAAGTACAAAACTATGCATCTCTAATTTTATCATAAATAAATAATAAAATTCGAATTCAAATAACAAAAGTAATACTTATAAAAATGGAATTAGTATATCTTTAAGCAATTTTTAAGAGAATATTCTCTATATAGAAAACTGCGATATGTTCTAAGATTTTTAAAGTATATCCAAGCATTAATTGGTAGTATTAGTAGCATACAAAAATTACAAAATTAAATTATATCACATTATAGGGCAATGTTTAAACATTACGAGTGAAAAAAAAGAGAGATTTGTGATTACTGCTTTAGAAACTGTCATAATCAATCTCTGTTCCACTGGAAGCTTCGACTACTTTTGCAAAAGTTTCATATGGTTCAGCATTTTCATTTACAAAATTTTGATTCTTCATTTCAGCGATCCACTTAATCTAAAACAATTTTTAATTCAAATTTTTAAACCACTTTCGAATACATGCATTAGACTGAATTTGTTTAATCATACTCACAAGGTATGGGATTTTCTCTTTTTCAAAACTCATTGATTCTTTGCATACTATTGGAAGTGCTTTTGCTCTTTCTACAAATGGCCACATGAGTATATCAAGCAAACCAGGTTTGTCGCCTAAAATTATTTTCAGTTAAAATATATCAAAAACTATATCAAGATTGTCACATATTTTCCATGTCATTTAAAGGTTCTAAATAATTGCGCAAACCATTAAAAAATGTAGAATCTCGATTCTTCAATTCATTTTCAAATTGTATCAAATAAGAGCAGATTTCGTCTACTGCATCTTGGAGAGGTCTGCTGTCTTTTTTATGAATGCAGCTGGAGAAAATTTGAACGATCTGCAATGCACTTAATTCATTAAATTTTTCTACTCAAGAAAACATTATAAAGTTTCCAAATAAACGTTCACCTTCTCATATTGTTCAAGCAATTCTAAGTCACGAGCGAGCGTTGATTCATTGTAAATAGTAGGTTCAGGATACTTCTCTTCCAAATATTTCACAATATCGTTCGATTGAACCACTACCTTACCGTCGACATCTACCAATGCTGGAACTTTGCCTTCCGGGTGTATCTTAAGTTCAAACGATAAATTCCAATAAACGACTACAAACCAAAAGACAAAACTACCTAAAAACCTACCTGTAAGTACCATTCCGGTTTAGCCTTCAGATTAATATTCACAATATCGTGAGGAATTCCCTTGTAAGATAACGCAAGTCTCACTCTGTGCGCAAATGGACAGTACCTCATACTGTAAAGGCGAACTTTCCCATCGACTCTTGCTGGCTGCTCAGAACCTACGCACAAAGTAATTTACAACTTATTGATTTATCCTCACATGTATGTGCTTACGATACACATTCACACAAATAAAATCAATATAAAAAAAAAAGAACTCCATCATCTTCAATAATCCAATACTAATGCTGTAAGTCCATTGAATCAGCAAAATAACTAAACAAAATTATCTTATCTATTGCAGTAGCTCACCAGGTCCAAGATGTAGTTTACTCATTTTTGCGAGACTAGCTTTGTCTTAAATGAAAATGTCGATATAAGCTCGACCCGCCCTAGATCAGCGTGAAACTGCAATTAAAACTGCACAACTGCACTTGTTCAGTTGTTCTCGGAATCTGCTTCTACGATATTGTATACACTATGATCTGTCACTTTCGACCTTCGATTATGTTCGAGAAAGGGAAAAACATAGTCGAGCCGGTCTCAATTCCATAGACGCGCTTATTGACAAATGCAATGAATGTATGATGTATATACACTCATGCACATTATATATATATATATTATTAAAGAGGAAGGTATTATTTTTATTTCCGATTCATTTTATTTTCTACATAACTACAATAATTTATATTATCCAATAAATCGAAAGTAGAAAGATTCGCAACTATTTTCACTAATATAACCGTAGAATATAATTTTTTTAAATATATATAATTATAATAATGTACAGTAATTAATAAACGCAAATGAGAAAATCAAAATTGTATTTTTCAAATGGAACGTACCGAATTTAAAATAACGAATATCATTTATTTATTACAATCGTATCTATTTTTTTTATGCAATAGTACATCAATCTTAGAGAAAATGTTAGTTTATTAATAATTATCATTTGTTTACTCAAAAAAATATGATGAATTTTTTGAAACTGAGAAATCGACCACTCAAATGAGAAAGAATAAGATTTTACACGCGAATCACCATATAAAATAGGATTTTTCATTATCTAAGCCTAATTTACAATAGCAAATATTATTGTTTCTATTATAGACTAATAATAATACAACAAATGATTAACAAAACCGACATATTTACATATTCTTTGTAGGCAATAATAAATATTGTTTTATCACAGACTGCTATTGATCATAATAAATATTATAAATTTTGCGAAGCTGACAAAAATATAAAATAAAAACAACGAATTTTCCGTTAATTTCCTTTGTCACCTCGTGCAATCGACAATATGAATAAAATAACTAACAAAACCAACATACACACGAACCACAAAGAAAAGCCCGCGAGTTTCAAACTTCAACAGGAAGCCGGAACGTCGTAAAAGCGCCATCTAGTCGATAGAAAGAAACCGCGCATGTGCCAACAACAAGAGTCTATCTTCCAGCTTCCGCTCGCGTCCATCTTCCTTTCAGCCAGGCAAGGCGTGCAAGCTGCCTGGTTAGTTGGTTTTTCATGAGCTAAAACTCGTGAAAAAGGCCGCGAAATGGTAAGTTTTCCAATTTATTCATTCGTTGTGTTATTTCTCATAGTTAGACGTAAAAAACGACTATTTTATAATTACTCGGTTAATTTTTGCAAGCAACATTAAGTTGAAGTCGGTGAACCGCTGCTTGGGCCGACCACGTGTGACACTTTCCGGGAGTCTAAATTCGTTAAAATCACGCGTATTTCGTTGTGAAAATTGCGTTGATCTTCGATTTTTCATCAGGAGTATTTTGGAATGTCGATTGTTCGTGTGACTTGTAATTGTTGTTTGGGGATGAGGATTTTTTTTTTGTTGGTTAGGTTTGGATGATGTGTGTGTGGATGGGTTTTTGAGCAACAGTTGATTGTAAATTATTTGTCGATTTTTCCGGTTTGTTTTTTAATGAATTTTCGATCGTCATGAAAATAAAATAACGCGTTTACTCAGGGAGTATATTTGGTATTTACATTGTTTGCTGGGGTCCACATGTACAGGTTAGTCATTGTTAAGCATGAGGCATTTTTGTTTATGAATTAGAATTTATGGTGATTATATTGGGTTGCTGACATGCCAGTGATTACAAAACCAATTTGGTTGAATATTAATTTAAGCTAGGAATTATTTCTTGAGATTTGTGTGCAGAGTAATGAAGTAATTGTTTTATTTTACAGTCATTGTCTACAGCGCGACCACTCATTACGGTCTTCACCGAAAAGAGTGAAGCATCCGGAGAAACTCTTTCTTTACCTGCCGTTTTCAAGGCACCAATCCGACCTGATGTCGTAAACTTCGTTCACCAACAGGTCTCGAAGAACAGCCGTCAGCCCTACTGTGTTTCGAAGGAAGCTGGTAAGTTTTGGAGTTTGAACGTGTAACACACGATATGCACTGTAGCAAATGTCCTCAATCTTGTAATACTTTGCTCGATTGATCCATCAGGTGCTATATTATTATGATGATCAGGCGTTCTTGTTTTGTGAAATTTGCATAAAAAAGGGACATGATCATTGCACAGTTTAGAAAAAAATGAAAATATTTATTTTTACAACTATAAGGCAGATTTCTCAATCGTACTTCATCAAATCTATAGGTCACCAGACTTCTGCCGAATCATGGGGTACTGGACGTGCCGTTGCTCGTATTCCCCGTGTCCGGGGTGGTGGTACTCACCGTTCTGGTCAGGGAGCCTTTGGTAACATGTGTAGAGGAGGTCGCATGTTTGCCCCAACTAAGCCATGGAGACGCTGGCACCGTCGTGTCAATGTAAACCAGAAGAGATACGCAATCGTTTCGGCTATTGCTGCTTCCGGTGTACCAGCCCTCGTTCAATCCAAGGGTAAGATTTCTTTGGTTGATCAAATAATTTTAATTGATTTTAGACATTTTTGTTATGATGAAATTCATTGGTCCGTGTTTCTGTTTTGTCACTGATGATTACCATTCCTGATTGAAAAATTCAAATTATTTACATTTTTGATAATTCATTAAGACGTTGCTGATAAATTCATTAATTTTTTACAGGACACATGATCCAGGAAGTACCAGAGTTCCCCCTGGTAGTTTCTGACAAAATTCAGGAATACAACAAAACAAAGCAAGCCGTCATTTTCCTGAGACGCATCAAGGCCTGGAATGACATCCAGAAGGTAAATATTGCTTCCATCGGCAATAAAAAAATACGTTCAAGCACTGTAGCAAATGTCCTCATTCTTGTAATCATTTGCTCGAATGATCCATCAGGTGCCAGAGAAATATGATGACCAGGCGTTCTTGTTTTGTGAAATTTGCGTGAAACAGGGACATGGTCATTGCACAGTTCCTTTATTAAAAAAAATACACGTATGTCAATCTTAAGTACACTAGTAGTAGTAATCAAAATTTTTCATTTATAGGTATACAAGTCTCAACGTTTCCGTGCTGGTAAGGGTAAGATGCGTAGCCGTCGTCGCATCCAACGTCGTGGTCCATTGATTGTCTACGGAAACGACCAGGTAAATGAAGTTTTCTACATTTATTGACACTTAATATTGAGTATAATAAAACAAAAATGATGATCACTTTTGGTCCGTGTTGCTGATTGTCACTGATTAGTCAATAACCACTTCTGAATGAAAATTTGAATAACAATTTAATGTCTATTTGTTAAAGGAAATATATTAATAAATTAAAATTCGATTCATTTTCAGGGTATCCGCAAGGCTTTCCGTAACATTCCCGGAGTTGATCTGATGAACATCAACAAAATCAACCTTTTGAAATTGGCTCCTGGTGGTCACGTTGGACGTTTCGTCATCTGGACCAAGTCTGCTTTCGAGAAGCTCGATGCCCTTTACGGTACATGGCGCAAGGAGGCTGAGCTCAAGAAGGGATACAACCTGCCCATGCCCAAGATGGCTAACACCGATCTGTCCAGGCTCCTCAAGTCTGATGAAATCCGCAAAGTCCTCAGAGCACCAAGGTAATTTTCGATCTTATTTTACTTTTGTTCATAGGCGAATACGGAATTTTAGTAAATGATGATTTGCTTTGGTCCGTGTTTATGATAGAGCAGTGATTAAAAAACGAAGCTTTTTACTGATTGTCGACTGAAATAACGCGTATTATTGTAAAATAGAATCGTTATATTCTAATGAAAATTTTTTTCAATTTTCAGGAAAAAGGTCATCCGCAGGGTGAAGAAACTGAACCCACTGAGACAGACCACGGCTATGCTTAGACTTAACCCATACGCCGCTGTTCTCAGGCGCGCAGCCATCCTGACCGCCAACAAACGCCAGAACGAGAGGGATCTCCTCTTGGCAGAGAAGCGTGGCGTAAGTTCAATGCTGGAATTAATCGCTTGTTTAAACAGAGACAAAAGTACTAGAATTTAAATTATCTTTGCTCACAGGTCAAGCTTGAACAGTCAGCACCCGCAGTGGTTGCAAAGAAGACCATGGAGAAGCGATCGAAGCAATTGGCTGCAGTCAAGGCGTCGAAACCTAAGGTAAAGAAAGTACCGAAGAAGGCACCAGCAGACCCTAAGGCCGCTCCAGCTAAGGCCGCACCAGCCAAAAAGGCTCCAGCAAAGGCAGCGCCAGCCAAGGCAGCGCCAGCCAAGGCAGCGCCAGCCAAGGCAGCGCCAGCAAAGGCAGCGCCAGCGAAGAAGTGAAGACGTTTATATTAAACACAAATTGTGTTGTTAAACCCGTGAATTTTATTTAATAACATTTAATAAAACGAGGAAAAGCAACACGAAACCGACATATTTTTCGTATAACCATTATTTTCATAGTCTTTTTTCATTCCACTTCTATCGGCACCAGTACCTTCCTACGATTCGATTCTATGTTTCATCACATTCTATTTTTTTTTTTAGTTTCTAAACTATTCTGAATAATCGACAGCAATTTTGGGAACTGCATTCCGCAAAAAGTTGGAAGTTGGAAAGAGACGAAACTTATCCAAGTCTCCAAGAGGTCATTTCCAACTTTAACCCATCTGGAAAAAGTACTCAGGAAACCAATATGCGCATGACTTAATTAAAATTCTGCATAGAGCAAACTTTAACAATATCCAGTGTATCGCAATATTTGCCGCATATTTTTATCGAGCAAACAGTACGGACAGTTTTTTTTGAACCAGCAAGATTCATAGGGACAATCTCTCTCTCTCTCCCTCTCTGTCTCTCCGAATCGCCGAAACGTGCGACTGCGCGTAAGCGATCGGACTTTTCACGGAGATGCGGCTCCACGCGCTCGGAGTCGTGACAGAACCGCCGCGTCGTCAAGAGCATGTCGCGACTAGCGTCGATTTTGCGGTGCGCGCTTCTCGGACTCGTGTTTTTTCGATCTGGTGAGAGGCTTCTGTGCTGTAATTAAGTGTTTAGTTTGTTTATTTTCATTAAGCATTGTGTAAATTTATTTATTCATGTAATGTTGATGTTTGATGTTAGCTTTTTTACGTTTACATTGAATTTGTTAATCGGATTATTTATTGCAACTGATGTAAAATCAATCGTAACACTGAGTGTAAAAACAAAGCGATATGAAAACGTGTATCCTTGGCGGTTGAGAAAAAGCATTTCAATTCTATATCCGTATCAGTCGGTCTTTGTTGTATCGAAATAAACGAGATTTGATTTTACCGCAAGGACGGGGGATATATAGTGTAAAACGATTGCGTTATCCTTGCGGAGAAAAAAAACGATATTTTCGTTCTTTTATAATATACACATGCGTCGATTTGTAAATTTCTGTAAAGAACGTTAACGTTTTGTATAAAGCAGAGGTAAATGTCAAAGTACATACTGTTGAATATAATTATCTCGGGTAATTCAATCTCGAAAAGCTTTTTCGGCAATGTTTAGGTAACCTTAGCCTGTATCCAGAAAAAGCATTTTAAGATTGTGTTACACGAAATAATTCGATCAAGCATCTACACGTTGACGTAGGACTCGGCTTTAATTAAAAGTCTGTCGATCTAAGCGGAAGGAATACACTACTTATAACATAACGGCCTTCAAAATCTGATTTGTCGATTTGTACGTGAGCAATCCAATTACTCGTTTATTCGAGTAGTGGTGAGAGAGAGACAGAGTTTATCTCGTCGGTGTGAAAGCTTTTGTAATACTAGTGTCGGATGTGCGCCACTCAGTGGAGAAATAGTATCGGATCGAGATAGTGTCGATGGTTTAACATGCCACAAGAAACTTGCTTTAGGCGAATAATCGAAAAACGTGTCCTTCCTATTCGTAGATATGAAAATGATGTTATATTTTTTTAATTTGATATTGTGAAAATGTCACTGATTTTCCTAGTGATCCGTAAGTTCACTAGCAGTGAAATTATTCAATTGTGTATATACATTTCATTATAAATTTGGTTTAGTGAAGATTCGTGATCTTTGGCAGTATGGAATTGACTGATTTGACAGTGAAATTTGATTGTTCAAAGCAGTGATTTTTAGTTGTATAGTGGAAATCTACTATTTTTTATTTAATGCAGTGACTTTTAGGTGTATAAAATTCATTGTTTTTAATTTAAAAAAATCATTTTTTTAAGCAGTGTTTTTTGACAGTATGGAATCAACTAATTTTACAGTGTAATTTCACTATTTGAAATAATATTTTTTAATTATAGTAAAACTGTACTGTTATTAATTTGTTGAATTATTGGCTTAAATCAGTGATTACATTAGCCGTACGGAATTAACTAATTTTATAGTGAAAATCAAAAGAGTGATTTTTGTCCGTACGAATCCATTGATTTTTAATCGAAAATTTATTTGAAAGATAATTGTTTAAAACGGCGATTTTTAGTTGTACAGTAAAAAGTCCATTTTCACAGTTTTCAATTTGAAAAATCATTATTTAAAACAGTGCTTTTCAGTTGTATAATAAAAATTGACAGTTTTCAATTTGAAAAATCATTATTCTCAAAACAGTGACTTTCATTGTTTTGAAGAATGATTTTCTTTGTAAAGTGCACCTTTTCAAAAAGAGAATTATTCTCCGTTTACGAAAAAATTTAAGACTAACTATTTCTTAGTTGAACATTTGTAACGTTTTAAAATAGCAAAAATCCACAAACGGACAGAAAAATGTCACTATCTCGGTATATTTTTATATAATATCGGGAATGTAAATTTCAATTGTCGTTTGCGCAGTCCCTCGGTTATTGCAATACATTTTACGAGCGACGAGTAAACAAAGTATGTGCGCATAATAGAATCTTCCTTTTTATAACAGTTTTACGGTTACATATTCGAAAGTTTTAGATTTTTTTTTACATGTTTTAAGACACAATAAGGTTCTGGTAACTTAAACATCTTGTTAAAAAGTCCTCGGAACGCATCTTGCCAAAGTCATAAAACTTTACCTTGTGTAGCACTACAAGGAGTAATTATTGTTCCAGAAAATTCAAACTACTCTGCAGAAAGTCTCGAACGTCATACTAATAGAAAATTACGATAAATTGAAAACTCGATTAACCACAGTTTCCTGGTAGAAATATTAATCAACAATTTAAAATCGGTTGGTCAACGCACATCAGTGTGGCCAACCGTTTCAGCAATCCTTGATCAAAATAACCGTTATTTTCGTCAGATTACACACGACCGGTTGATCTGCGGTTGCTCTAAGTGAACAATTTTTAGAATAACGTTTTATAGATTATTTATTGGTTAGCAACTGAAATTATTATATTAACCAACAATGAACTTCAGTTAATGAAATAATTCAGTAATGTCTGCGGATATTTTTGAATGTAATGTAAGTATTGCATTTTATATTACCTAAAAACTTTTCGGTAATATAGGTTATGTTATGAAATTTTGAAAATTCGAATAAGAATTTAAAACGAACAAATTTCTAAATAAATAAATGTAAGTTTAATTTGCATTTTTACACAAAGTCGAAGTTGGGATATAAAGTAGAAGTCTCTTCTTGAATATTTAAAAAAAGTTTATCAACCGAAGTACGAGGAACTTTTACGTTTCCGTTGATACGGTATTTTTTGAAGTATTAGAATCCCAGCCAACTGACAATTCACGAATTTCACTCACTGCAAAATTTTTTTGTAAACCATTAGATTCTAGAGTTTTTAAACGATTAAGATATTTAGTCGCTAAATGTATATATGTATATTCTGAATAACTTTTTTAATTTTATTCCTACGTCGGTATAAATTCGAACCTGTTTTAGAATCAATAATCAAAACAAAAACCAGGTTACTATTAGGATTTATAAAATAAAAGAGAATTTACAAAAAAGGCAAAACAAGTCTATGTTTCACCCTTTAATTTACATTAAGCATCATTGATTTGTATAATAAAGGTAAATTTCATTGGGCTAAAAAATTTGTCGCAATAAATGCTAATTTCAGTTTTGATCAACCGTTTGGCAGCGATTAACAACGGTTGATCAAAATCGTTGACTAAAAAAGTGATAAACGGTTGGCGAAGAGATCATTATAGTTGATTAAATCTCGACGTCGAATCTTTCAAAACTAATCGCAAACCTGCGACAATGGAATATTCATAAACTGCTCTCGTCGTCGCACATATCGAATTAAGCAATAAATGTCAGTTGCAGAAGGAATAAAATTGAATTATAACGAAACAGAAATAACAAAAAAACAAATAATTCGTAACCACGGGATACACCGTCCTATGCGACTGACAATATCTCGTCCAATAAATGACCGTTGCGCCGGACGTGCTTGCAAACTAATTCGTGATCGATGTGCGCACCTCGAGTGAAAATTTGCATACGCGGCGTGGTTAGATCGGAGACACACACGAATTAGCGCGCAGAACACACTTCGAAGAGAGACAGAGAGAGAGAGGGAGGGTGCGAGGGAGGTTTAGGGAATGTAATATTAAATCAGCAGCTTGATTTTCCAGCGGTAGGTCTATTGTTTAGTCGATTGAAGATGCGACTAGTGAAATTACGCAGTGATTGGTTTGAAACTTAGTTTGCAGAGATTACAGTTGATTGCGTTTTTTCAACTTGTATGCGATACAATGTGTATTTACAAATTCTTTTATACATTCAAATTTCACTGTTTTATGCGATGATTTGACGGAAAAGAATCCGTTCTGGAAATAGTGAATAGCGCACTTTTTGAGTAAGTGAAAATAATTTTCTGAATGAAAAATTTCGAATTTACTACTTGCATTAGCTTTTGAAGTGAATATAATGTAAATTCTAGTCGTTTTGAAAATTATCGTTTTCAGATTTCACCGTTTGAAAATGTGGAAATAATAATGAACGGGAGTTTTGATTGTTTGATAAAGAATGAGTGGATTATCAGAGGTAAATGTCATAAAATTGAATTACGATAGCGTAAATTAGTAATACAATTTATTTTGTATTGTTTTTTTAATACGGGATTCTATAGAGAACAATTAGTCATAGACAAAAGATTCGAGTGGTATATAGAGAGCTAATTGTTCGGAATTAGTCAAATAAACACTGTAAAAAAAATAAATTAAATTGATCGATTTTATCACGGTAAGTGACAAGCTTAAGCTTTGGTCCGACGTACACTGAAGACCTGTTATTTAATATCAGACAAACATTTTTTGTTAATTAAAACACTTTACTAACTAATAAAAAAAATATATCGATTTTATCGGAACGAGTGAAAAGCTCAAGCTTTGATCCGACATGTAGTGAAGACGTGTTAAACAGCTTTTTCGTTTTTTTAATAAATATTTATTTAATATAAACAATTTCTTGTTAATGGAAACACTTTGCTTGCGGATATTGAATGCACATTTCGTTCATGAAATGGAAATCGTTATCTAAACGCTAAGTTATATATACATATACATGTATAAACTTAACGGCAATTTGACAGAACATATTACTCCCACTAACGGCAGCTAAATGCATCGACGGCTTCATTTGATTTCCGATGTATTGTTCATCAACTCCGAGTGAACTATATTGAATACAAACACTTGCCCTTCTGTATATTGACTACTCTATATGCTGCAAATAGCGAGTAAATTCGAAACTCTTATTACTGATTATTCGCTTCGATGTGTACCTCAGCGTTGTTTTACCTCGTGAGCGTTGTTTCATCGAGAAAAAAGAAAGACGACACTGATCTCGATTTCAACTTTGAAATTTGACTCTGTAAAATCAATGGATCGACGAGAGCAGATGTATATCAGCGATTCTCCGACAGATTAACTGAGAAAAATTTTTTTTTTCTATTCAATAATTTTAATTTTAAATTCACAAATTATTATCTAGTTACGATGTTGTATAAATGGACATATAACTTTCCACAGTTAAGTCGTAGTAGTCCAAGATCTTGTGTTTTACCAGTTTTTATGTTTTATTGTATTATATTAGTCATTATATGAGAGAATTTAACTGATGTGGATTGATTTGTAGTCAATAGAGGGGCTATTCGTTATTTTTCGAATTTTAAAACTTACACATTTACTGTAACATATTTACGATCTTGAAAACATTTTATATCAAAATTAACTTCACAAAATTACTAAATATAAACATCAAATATTATACAAAAATGCTAACTTTGACTCTCTGTATTTTATAAAAAGTGACGATCAATTCAGTGCCAATGAACGGTTAAAAATTATTTTGAAGAAATAGAAATATTACCGGTTAATTTGTCAGAGAATCGCCCATATACGAGTAAATATCAGTTTTTGCAAAAGAAGCGAAGGAAAAAGTTTTCTCACACCTATTTGTAGATAAAAGTTTCACGTTAGATTCGACGTCTGTTGCGAAGGGAATATGTCAGTAGTCTCGCGTGTATTGTCCAAAAATAGGACGACCGTAATTTTTTTGAACCAATGAAGCAGAAAATCTATCATAGAAATAAAAATGACTCTTAACACATGTTTAGTTCATGAATTTCTGTGGTTTTATCCTGATTGATTAAGATCATCGTCGAGTAAAGAACGGAATATTATAAAGGTATTTACGATATACAGGGTGTCCTAAAATTCTGGGGAAACTTGAACAATTTCCCAGGTAAATTATTTTTGAAAAATGTTAAGGTCATTCTTTTAACGAGGAATTCAATGGTGAACTTGGATTTTATAAGATTTACGAAGTCGCCATCATTTTTTGAAATAAAAATGTAAGTTTGAAGATTTTAAGTTATAGGACCAAATTGATCATTGGAGTGTTTCGAAACTTTTTGGACACCTGGTAATATATACGTCTACTTTGGTTGAATATACTTTAAAATTAAAGCTTTTAAGCTATTTTCAAATTGCGCGACGTATAATATCTGTCTTTTGTAAAGTTCCTTATTACATAAGTTATTCGCAGGTTACAACGGAAGCGACAGTTATACATTATGTATCGCACACAGTTGTAGATTTATTAAGGACTCGTAGGTTACAGTAACAGCCACTGCTAATCTAGAAGCAGCCTGACATTGAATGTTCATTTTCGAGCTTCTAGTGTAATACTTGCAGTGTATATTTAAAATAAAACATGGGAAAATTAATGTATATTTTTTTTGCTTTAACTGATCTTAATTTCAAACGATTTTCTACCAAAAATTCGATGTCGGCAAAGTAGAGAATCGGGCCCCCCTAAAGGGGGTCTATAATTATTCTGTCCCTAAACTATTTATTTGTATCATAAAACATTATCATAAGCAGACCTACCAGAATATGATGTTATCATCCTTTACGAAGATGTGATTTTTGTTAAATTTTATCTTTGTTGTTGATCCTCGGTTTGAAAAGCTTGATAAATTTTCCAATTTTTGGTTATCAATCTCTAACCATTTTCATTTATATTTTCAACCAAACTCATCAATTCATTTTATTCCAGGCATCTGCGACGAACACGAGTACCGATTGACAAAATACCTTCTCGACGGCTATGACGCTGGTGTACGTCCAGCGAAAAATTCATCTCAACCACTGGTCGTGGCTTTCGGTCTAGCTCTACATCACATCATCGACGTGGTAAGTCCCCCACTCTATACGTACTGGTTGTACACAAACTGACGATGAAGTAGGGATTTAATTCAACGAAAGCGTTGTGTCTATATAACCCTTTGTCTCGCGGCTTACGCTCACGCGGGATTAGCGACTTTGTATATGGCTGAAAGCAGTCCAGCTATGTTTTGTGTATAGCCCTAGTGTCTCTCACTTTGTGTATATATCAACGGAGTTATTTTAGCGACTGTGCAAGAGCCGATTACACGCTGGTAATTATCTTCTACGCGAGTGTTTATTCGACCAAGTATATGTGTATATGTATGCGTGGACGTGAAGTTGTTTATTGTTTTGAATATATACATACGCGAGTGTCAAAACGACACGGTGTTACATGTCTTCGGTGGGAAATGTATGGAAACTTTCAGTATTTGAACTCTTTTGCTGCCAGAATGGGTAAGCCGAGTTTTTTTTTGTTTTTTAATGTATTCAAAGGGATAGAAATGTAATGATTATACGTTTTATTTCGCAATTTCATCAAGAGGATTAGACTTTTTTTTTTTTTAATCTAGGAGGAATGAATTAGTTGATGTTTTTAGTAATAATAAATGATTTCACGTTGTAAAGAGACTTTATTGATGGTTTATTCGCGCAGTAGTACACATTCCATTTATTTGAAGACTGCTCTTTTTAATGCTTGCACAAGCCATCGTTTACATTTGAAAATTCTCAATTTAAAAAAAAAGATTTTTCGAATCTACTCAAAACCTTTTTTACTTAAAATAATTGTCACTTTTAAATTCTGGAAATATTTTTAATCGGATAATTTTGAAATTTAACAAATTTTATTCTGGGATCTAAATTAGGTTGTTTTTATAAATTATCTTATAATTATTCAGTTAGCATTTGAAATTATTTCGGTACAACCCGTTGACACATTTTGATCTTTTAAAGGGTCAAGGAAGCGAAAAAAATGGAAAAATTCACAGTTCCGCTGTTTTTGAATATTAATTTCTGAAATTTTGTATATAACTAGTAATTTACATGCGCTGTATTTGTGTCAAAAGCAGACACTGTCCAAAAATTAATTTAGACGCAATCGCAATGCCTATTTTCAAAGCGTTTTTTTGCCACGTTTCGCTTATCTGGAAAAGTACTCGAATTTAAAAATTTAAAAACTATTTGAATAATAAAATTATGTGGGGTCATCGAAACTTATATTTGAATTTTCCGTCTAAAAACAATGAAAAAAAAGTATTCGCCGTATATATAGGATTAAAGTCGAACTTTCAGAGAACAGATCGATTCGAAATTTCAAATGAGAATCTGCGTACAACGTGGTTTCTGCCAAACTGTCGGAAACTCAAGTTAGCGCAGACCGATTGTTGCGGTACTGCGTTTACTTGTTCATTGTCTTGCTTTTCACTATACGCAAAGTTGTATCTTTGGATCTATCAATATCATCATTGTTATGCAGTTCAATTCGATGATTTTCGAGCCAATTGAGACGTGAAAAGCTCGCAAGCTCAAAGTCGACATTCTGTCTGACCGTTTCCAACTATATCTACTGATGCGTTACATTGACTTGTCTAATATTTTCTTTGTTGCTTAAATATAACTTTTGCAAGAAATATGATATTAAAAATTTATTCGTTAATTTGTTAAAAATGTTAGTTGTTTAAAATTTTAATTACACGATTATTAATTATTCATGATATTTAATGTAAAAGCACACAATTATTTATTGATTCATTGGTACTGATCTTTGATGTAAAATAACATATAGAACATTATATTTTTAGCATATTTAATCTTCAGAATAATTTTATATCGATTTTATTTATTGTTAAATCAAATAAAATTCTTACATTGGAATACTACAGAAGTGAATACTTACGGCTTGGGATTTGATTTCGTTACTATAAGTTAAAAATAATTTTAAAAAATAAAATTTGCAATATTAAACATTAATATTATATTTCGGAAAATTCAGATAAATTTTACTCAATATATTCAATATTTATACTGAAAAGCCCAGAAGTTATAAAAAGTATCGAAAAATTTAAGCTTATCCAAAATGGCAGTTAAGCGCCAATTTTTTTTGTAAGAAAGTAACTAATGGTTTTATCATTGGTATCAGTGTCACGGAGGCTGTAAGAAAGTTTCGGTATTAACAGTGTGTATGACGTATATAGATAACGATTTTTCTCTTGCGTCATATTATGGGCTAATCGCGGATTTTATTACCGCTTGACGTGACAAATTGAAAGCAATTAAAACTAAAATCGCTTGTTTGTAGATTTTAGATTAATATGACATTAACAAAGTGCAGACCATAAATTTTACGATACTTGATTGCATAAAATTCATGTATATTTATGCGGAGTATTCTTTGGAAACGAAATTACCTCGTGTCTCCGAAAATCGTAGTAACCATGAAAACTCAATGATACGTTAATTGTTAGGTATGAATGCGTAGCTTTTATTGCCGTGGCGCCTTTTGCAAAAAACGAAATCGGTTGACTTTTTTTAAACAGATTTTTGGTTGTTTTAATTTTATTATAGACTCCAAATTCATCTAAACATCCCCGGAATATAAAAAAAAATAATAAATTTGTTTTTTTACGTTTAACAAATTTTCAAAAATTTTCAAGACTCAATAATATGTTAATATTAAATGATAACATGAAATGATAATAAGATATTTTTGTTCTTATAACAGTTTTACTAAAGTTTTAAAAAAATAATTTTTCAAATGCGAATCTGCGTACAACGTGGCTGCTCTTTGTAATATTGTAGTTATTTACGAGTAAATATTTATAAAATTCACTGTATTTCACAAAATAATTTCTTGGAAGTAATCAAGAACTATGTGTTCTAAATAATATTTTTTTTTAATTTTGAAGATATTCTATTATTTTTTGTCAAACAATTTTACATAAATATATTTTTTTTTACATTAAACTAAACTTTCGTAAATATTTAATAATACATCTTGATATACAAAATTACCAATTAAGTAGTTTTAAAATTTCATAACAATAGTCCTAATTTAACTTAAAATAAAAAATTCTGCCTTTACTCATACAGATCTATTCAATTTCAATGAACGAAATTTTAATCGCCAAATGAATAAAGTTCACATACACGTACCATTCTAGTAGCCTTATTTTTTAATTTAACGAAATTTAAATCTGAACACGATTTGAGCTTCAATAGATTCCATAATATACACATACACATATATATATATATCTAGGATTGATTCCACATTTCCAAATAAGCGGAATTTTCAATCGGAGATTTTATACATAGCTCCGGTGAATTGGTCGAGGAGAGACGCTATCGCTAAAACTTTTCTCGTCCATCATGCCCCTCAAAAGATTCAACTATATATGCATACATTGCTCGTTATACCGATTTCCTGTGTATAACTCTTGAAATTATTTTTTTTTTTCGTCAAAATTTTGCGAACAAACCGCCCTTACTTTGATCCAGGTCTCCAGCAATAACTTCGGAAACTTATCGTACACGTGGCTCACGTGCGGCGAATTACAATAAATTCCCACAAAACTATCGAGGACAGAGGACTGCGGGTGGAAAGTGGCTTGCAAATGATGCTTTTTCGCGCAAACTTGTACTCGACATTCTTCTTCTGAATTTCTTTTTTTTTTCTTCTTCTTTTTCTCATACACCGCGAGTAGTTCGACTGTAGCTATTTGAAATTCGAATAAGACTCACGGATGCGTTGTAATGTAGATTTCGGCGTGATTGCCTCCGTGAAATCGAACGCAAAGGCCTTAAGCTCTGTTTTATTTTCTTTTCCTTATCGAAACGGAATTCGTTAGTCGGTAAAATAGAGGTGGAAAATATTCATGCCTTTGTTTAGGAATTCCAGCCTCTCTGTATGTATATATATATAGAGAGAGAGAGAAAGAAACACAGTACGTGAGCGCAATTCCGCGTCATAATTAAGCTGAGGCAATAACATTTTGAAAAGAAGATCGGCGAACGTACCCTTTCTCTTATCCAAAAAAAAACATTATATAATAACAACTAGAAGCTCTTATTATAAAATTCTTATTATATATTAATATAATCTTATTATCCCGTATGATTTTTTTTTAATTTTAGCTTTGTTTAGAATTAGTTCAAGGTTTAATCTTGGGATTAAAACCAGTAAAAATTATAAACGTTTGATTAAGGAGGTGTCATACTCAATTATTACCGACTGAGTGGCGACGAAAATTTCGTTCACACTTTTTTCAAAAATACATGAATATTTTCGTTTCAAATTTGGCATAGTAACAGAGAAAGTAACGACAGAGGACAACTAACGCTTCGTTTCGTGCTATTCAGTGGACTTATTAAGTGTCAAGCATATCGGCTCAGTCGGTAAAAGTGTAGTATGGTACCCCCTCAATACATTATTTTTTATTTCTCCCTCAATGCGAAGAGTCACTGCCAGCAACCTGCAACCTTTCTATCTAGGAAACAACCGATACTATATAAAACTACTATATTTAATTTTGCTAAGTAAAAAAAAATCTTAATATATTTTTTAAATTCTAAGTTCAAATAATGTTCTTTCTATACGTAATTTTGGATTATCAATCTTAAATTTTCAAACAATTTAACTCAAACCATATTTAACAATTCATCTTTATCGTATCCTTTCTCATATTCGAAAAAAGTTAGTGGATTATAAAGCATTACCATTGTGAATCCTCTTGATATAATAAGTCGAGTTCTAACGTTATTTCTTCTCTCTTTGACTGTCTCTCTAAGTGTAGGTAACTTTTGTGAAAATGTCTTCCGCGTATATAGGAGAGTATTATAGATGAGCTGTTCTCAAGTTTCAAGCTGCATTTGAATGCGCTGCCTTGGGCCAACTTGTGCTTTTCGTTTGACTTCATCCCTTATACCTCGTCTCTCATCCCTCGTGGATTGATAGGCACACGAGAAATGCTAAGGGTAGGGGGTTAGATTATCAGTGTTACTCGACGAGAATGTGACTCGAATACTTTTGGAGATAGTTGCTATGGAGTCACACGTTGTCATTCAGTGACTGTCTCTTTGTTGGAATGTGTACAGTATATATATAGTTATTCATTTGGGGTAGCAGGACGGGTGGATAGAACTAATCACGTCGTGCTGGGAATTGTCACGATTATTTTTATATCGAGTGGAGTTTGCATCGTCAGAGTTTTGATTTGTTTTCTATTGACACACAAGAGAGAGGATGATCGTTGGGACGAAGCTTGCATATATTTTTTTTTCGCTGATTATATTAGGGATGAGGGATATATTTTATTTTTTATATACAGTTGATTCGGCACTTTCTGCTAAGTCGATTTCTTTATAGGAGTTGAATTGAAAATTGATAGCTTTGAGGATCGAGTTTATCCGAGTTGATATCTTAATAGTCGTGGCTATTTAATGAGTGGGGGTTACCGTAGGTCGTTAGTTTGGTAATCAAGTTGGATGGAGAATTCGGAGTTGGTGGAATTTTTATTTTATGATTTTCTCTTTGTTTACAGTCCCATTCCGTTTCATTTTTACGAACTAGTGGCGCAGACGGTGTTATTAAGATTAATAATTTTTTTTCCGTTTGTTTAACTTCATGTTGCATTCGATTTATAGTGCGACATAGGCAAAAGTAATAATTCAAAATTTTGATTGACAAATGTTTCGAAGTAATGTCTAATATTTAAAAAATTTATACAATTTATTTGTTTATTAATTATATCATTGCTTTGATAATTTGCGAATTCGTTGCTGAATCGGACACTTTCTTAGTTTAAAATATAAAAAAGGGGGTTTGGTTCCGAAAAATGAATTCTTCAAATAGTCCCAGGAAAATATTTAATTACGTTTAATTTAAATTTATATTTAAAATCATTCTTTATTACATTTAGTTACATTTGAATACATTTTGTAATTTAAGTGATTGAAACGGACGGAGCCGACTTTGAAAAGTAATTCCTTGTCCAGATTGTGGACAAGATATATTTTAAGCGTTTTAACATTTTTTAACAAAAAAATTTCATGAATATAGATATAATGACAAATACTAGTTTTAAATTATTTAGAACAAAAAGAAACGTGTTTTATATATGAACTACAGTCAAATATTAATCTAAAATCTATTCATAAATAGTATCTTTCTATAAAATATTTAATAAAGAGAGGGTTTACATTATTTCCTCCATTAACCTTGAATGTCTGTAACAAAAAATGTTATACTATTTGAAAGCTAAATATTTCCCTTAAGGGAGCAAGAGACCTTTAATTGAGGCTACCTGAAGTAAAAAATTTTAATTAGTTATGTTAATTGGATTCTTTATATATTTAATACTGAATTTATAGATCTAAGTGAGTCTCTTCGTTGACCATTTGTAGTAAGAAATTAAATACATCGAAAAATTCAAAATGCTGAAAATTAGCATAAATGCAACTGAAAATTTCGGTGGATTAGAAAAAGCGAAAATTAAACGAGTTTCGTAGTCCGCAGGTTTCAGCTGTTACGTGATCAATATCTTACACCAATGTAAAAATAGTTTATTGCTATTTGCAGGTGTAGTCTTTCGATTTATGGAGTGAAAATTGCATTTTGGTGCACAAAGAGAATAAATACGGTCGATTTTGTTTAAAAGAGCACGAAAACATTCGAAATTTTCTTTTTCAACATAATTTATTCAATTGAAAAAAGAACGACAATCCTTTCGATACTACGAGCGAAAAAGGTTTTATTTCTTTCAATTTGGCTTACTCTTTCCGAAGTCGTAAAAACAGGCATGAATTTTAATAAATAAGAATTTGTTTCAATAAATCGGATATACATCGAAATAGAAAGAAATCTTTTGTAATAAAGTAAAAATAAAAATTATGATTTAATATATAAACAAACCTTCAGTGTAAATCGTTTCTTTTTATTCTCGACAGTTGCAGGGTTATTTTACATACTCTGTAATATTTTCTTTATGAAATGGTTGGTTAAGTAAGTTTTGTAAGTCCAACGGCTATTTAGGATCGTTGTATTTAATTATTTTTTAATGTACAGTTATTATGCGTCGAAAAAAATAAACTCAGTTCATTCACTGTTCGTTCTTTAATTAATTTGTGAGAAAGAATTCTCGAAAAAATATTAATCGAACAATTAAATAAGTAATATCCTTTATGTAAATGCAGGAATATTTAACATTTGTCGGTGTATATAAGCTGGAACTAATTGTTTCTTACGGTACAAACAGTGAAAGGGAGTGAAAGAATCGTAAAAATGAAATTGAGGTAGAAGAGGATGAAACAAAAGTAGAGACGAAGCTTTAATTACATTTAAAGGTTTGTTAAAAAATATTCTAAATTTACAAATTATTCTTTATCTATTTTTACAGCAAAATCTACGTAAATTTTGGTTATCCTCGCCAACCATAACGTTTGAAAAAAATCATAATAAACCGTATTTTTATGTCGTTCCAGGACGAAAAAAATCAAATCCTAACGACAAACTGTTGGTTAACCCAAGCCTGGACGGATCACCACTTGCGCTGGAACGCTTCGGAATTTGCCGGTATACGCGTTATTCGCGTCCCTTATAACCGAGTTTGGCGACCCGACACTATCCTCTACAATAAGTAAGCATATACATACATGCATGCATTGAAGTATATATATATATATATATACGGTTGTTCTGTATTATTCATTATATTATACTTTACCCCTAGAAGCTATTATATATGTTTTTTTTTGGTGAAATTATGAATTTTTGTAAATAAGTTTTGTAGGAATATTTTTATTAGTTATATGTATGAAATAGGCATTTTAGTGAATTTTTAGTTAAGTATTTAACTTAAAAAATTTCGAAAATTTTATAAACACGAAGTTCGATCCTTTTGTATTTTTAATGACAAATACTTCCCTGATGAGCTAAAAATGATTGAAAATATGATTTTTTCTAATTTCTTGGAAATAGTTCTTAAAAAATGTGGATACAGTACCAAATAACATTTAAAATTATTTTTTGATTGGTTAATATGTCAGAAATCGCCTATATGTATCACGCGTATACATGACTTTATTAAAGTATGTTTTTTTGTGTAATGTAGTGAATTTAAAAAAAGGGCTCACTTAGTTTTTAGCGATAGAAGCTTCTCTGAGAGGAGTAATAAATTTTCAAAATTAGTACAATCGAAACAAATTTTTTATGTATTTATTTTTGACACTCTGTATTATATTAATTTCAGAATGTTTATTGATCTACATCGTCGAGAAATAATTTTCTTTTTCATTGAAAATTAATAAAAAATGGTCGGTCTTTGTGAATAAGATAAAAAAAAATAGTTTTTAAAATATAAAATACATACTTGCTTCATTCAAAAAGGCAATATTTATACACTCAGCTGTAACTGATTTAACGAATACTATCTTTGCATGCATTTTTACATATGTAACTATGATTTTGCAGTCAAAAACGTTATATATTATTTAATATTACTGACATAAACAAGTTTGTCGTGATCAATACGATTAACAAATTTTTTTTTTGTAACAAAACAGTAACTCAAATTAGGTCGCTTAGTGACACTACGCAATAACCAGATGTTAGAATGGCTTTTCTTGAAAATTAAAATAATAATAAAAATAATTAAAATGCAAACTATAAATACCCGTACATCATTGCCATCAATCAAATTGTTAAATTAAATCAATCACTGCGGTATAGTACACAGTCGAAAGGAAAAAAAAATGTAATATTCATGTAATGAAATATGCATTTTAGTACAGCTGCCGCGGCATTTATAACCTGTGTAAAATTCGTTTTACGAGCTGTCTGTAGTACACATCAAAGTTCATTGAATTTACTTCCCACAGATGTACGTATTCCGTATATTGCTATATATATATATTTTGTATGAACGTACGTACGAATCATAAATTGGTATATATATACAGACACATGTAACGTCAAAATCGTCTTATCGTCAAACCGACAAGAAATATCCGTAGTATCAAGTTTCTCGTCGTTGCTGTAATTAAAAGTACGTATACACACTTCGAAGTACGTTTGGTTCGCATGTTCAACGAACATTTTCGGATTTAACTGCAGAAAATCCTCTGACTACTCATTTACTTACTTGGAACTTTCACGTATCACCGGGACAATGTACCGGCTTCTCTACTCTCTCCGAAATATTCGAAAGTTATAATTGTACGAGGCACACAATGGGAGAAAAGTTTAACAGTTTCATATATATATCTATTAATGTTCCTTAACCTCTTTCTTAATGCGTAGATTCAATTGAGGCTGATTTAATAATAATATTGAAAGTAAATAATAATTATGTAATTACGATAGTAGAATGAAATGAAGTGAAAAATTATGAGTAATTATATAAACAATCATTTTAGTGTAGAATTTTCGTTGTCCAGATTCGTTTATTTTCACTTTGCATATTCTGTAAAGATATATGCTTTATTGTTTTGATAATAATAATCTTAAAAATAAATAAGAGTTTTGTAATTTTGATAATACGATAACGAATAGAAGATTAAAGTAAATAATCCCGTGATTCCCGGGTAACAATTGCTATGAACCTTATAACGTTGCTTGGACAATTTTATTCATACTGACCAACTATCCGAATAGCTATTGGCGAAAATTTCTGCTTGATTCGTAAGCTTGAAAATCACTGCAAATGTACACTGAATATTATTAAATTTACTTGTATTATGTAAAAAATATACATTTTTCTAGAAGTTTATGCCGAAATATGAATCGATGTGTAATTTTCCGAATATAATATTAATTACTATATCGGACAAATAGAATTCACATATTTAAAATAATATTTATTTTTATTTCCAATATACAACGCAGAATTTCCATGTAAATAGATTTTCAGCTCAAAACAATGTAAAAATAAAACAAATGGCGTTTGTACATAAAATGTCATTCAAATCGACGATTGATTTCGATGTCAATGTATACACGAAATGCATTTAATTGTTAACAACATTTCATGAATACATCGAGATTGTCTTTTGACTTGCCTAACGCAATTAAAGTGGTTTTGAATTAAATTTAGTTTTACAAGCAATTCATATTTCACAGTAGTCTGTTCTTCGAGAGATCTTATCTTGTACGAGTGTGTCTCTGTTTGTGTATATGCGTAAACATTATACACCCACACATATATGAGGATTTTCTGACAGACAAACCTGATAAATAAACAAAATAGCAGTTAGAAACTTTTTTTTCGATTAGACAGAATTTTTTTTTCGTCAACTATAGATTTTTATAAAAACTTCCAAAGACACAAATGTCTTGGAATTATTTAAATAACATTCTCAATTTTTTTTCGAGATAACTCGATGCAATTTTGAAATTTTAGAAAATTGCGACAAAAAAAATTTCGAATTGTTCTATGACCTATTCTACGATATTTTTATTACCAAGGCTCACGTAGTCTTCAAGAGACGTATAAATATACCGAATTTACTTTTAATCTTGCGTTCAAAATAAATATATATATGTAGGCATACTGCATTCAATACGTGTGAATACACGGAGAAAGCAATTTTCATGTAACTGTTAAAGTCGGACTAAAGGTCGTTTTAAACGTTGATTTATGATTTTATTTGCCTCGGATGAGTTTATGTGGAAAATTGAAAATCGTGGGAATTATTCGGCGTTGAGTGGCTTTATTGCTAGGAACGAATGTTTGATGCTCGCGCGTAGGGATTATCCGATTTACGCAATGTAACTCTATTTGAGTCAGAATATATATATATACATATATATTTGTATACGGGCATTTCTGTATCAAATGAGCACTTCAAAAGTTATTATTATATTCAAGATTTTTGCAAGTTCCTATGGATTTTATTAAAATTTGTTAAGAACACTTTTCTGTAAGTTTTACTTATGCTTAAAATGGATGTTCGTTTGTATTACTAATTTAAAAATATTCATCTCTCTCCGGAGGAAGATTTATCGGAAGAAATGTATACAAGCTTTATTTTTTTAAATTTACTTAACTACAAGAATAACAAAAGTGTATATAAAGATATAAGTGGTATTTATACGTATGTATAAATGCTGATTCTCTGAAAGATAGAACGATCGAAACAATTTTTTTCTGCTAAATAAATAATATAACAAAATTAAATTAATACTCAGGAAAGTATTTTACACTAAAAGCACTAAATGTGATACGTTTATTTTTCAAGTAAAATACTTACAATCCAAGTGTTAAAATCCAATTTTGATCATTCGAAATAGCATTAAAGATGCCATCAGATATCTTTATGGACTTAAAAACTAACTACAATAGTTCTTTTGATATAAATAGAGGTATCAATCAAGTTATCTCACATATGGATTAAGATATCTATTTTACACGTATAATCCTCACTGTTAAATCCAGAAAATTCACGTGTGGACTTGTAGGTTTGGTTGTAAGAATTCCATTATTGCTGTTGCTATAAATCATTGCAGTATTTGGCAAAAAAAAAACATTGAAATATATATACGTCAATCCTGGAAAAGCGTTTAACTACCCAGAATACCTTATATGCGTAAAGGGTATGAGATTGATTGATGAAAATAGCACATTCGATCACTGCATAATCAAATGAATACAAATAACGAATAGTTATATATTTGTATCAGATTTTCTTGGAATTCATTTTGAATTTTTTCAATAAAATTCATAGAAAATCGTGAGGAATATTAGTAAGTTTATAGTAAGCAGAACGTAAATTTTTGAAGTGACGATTTGACAGAGAATCGCCTATGTGTACGTGGATATAGACGCGAAGAGAGGGTTATAGATAGGAGCGATTTCATTCAAACGTTTGAAGATTTTAAAAATCGTTCTTGTATAATTAATCTGAGGAAAGATATTTGTAGTAGATCCCTCTAGTAAAGAATACGATTACCAAGTCTAACTTCATAAGTAAAGATAAATATGATTATGAAATAATCATGAAACGTATACAACGTTCGAATAAATAATAAATAGTAAAATAATTCTACCTTAAGGGTCAATATATGTATACACATTTGAAACGTAAATTAAAAATATTTAAACAACTACAACTCAAAATGTACCTTTTCATTTTGCTTTTAAAACATTTGTTTCTTCTCAGTAGTCTCTTCCACGAATTGAGTAAAAGCAGATTTACATAACCAGTTAAATAAATAAATTACACTAAAGTTCTCGTCTTGAAAAGTAAACAATGGTCGTTTTCGAAAAGCGATTGCAGAGATTCTAATGCACGTATAAATTAAAAAATCTATAATAATCGGTCGATGAAAAATTATTTGAAAAACTTTTTTTATTAAAATGACTAGTTTAAAAAATGGGCGAAAACTAGACTTTTTTGCTATATCTATACACATAAAATCGTCTAATATTCCATAAACAAAAAGTAAAATTTGAGCCGAGGTTGCTGTAACATTAGTAATGCGCATGCTAAATGTGTCACCATATGACTATATATCTATATTGTTTGGTAAGTTCAAGATTTTGCAACGTCAGCTCAACCGTAAAATCTCGTATATATTACAAACTTATTAAAATGTACTTTAGAAGCATAAGCTACTTTACCTCTTTGAATTTTAAATTAACATAACATACGACTTTAACATACGCATTTGTGGTATTTATTAATCATAGATGTATTATTTTTTAAATATTTCAAATTGTGTCATGAAATCAGCTGATATTTTAAGGGACATAATGACAACATTTCCAAAACCAGATATTCGAGGATTTATATTTTTTGGTAAAGTAAATACAGATAGATTCAAATTTTTTAAATATAGTACAGTTACGTTTAAATCATACCAGCACTGCTTAATGGAGTAATTTGATGAATTAATGTGATAAATTTGTGAGATATTTATATCTACACAAGGTTTTCTTATAACCCATTATTGTGCCTACTAAACGTACAGTGCAATATTTCAACTTCTTAAAATATACGATTATAGCTTTTTGCAGTAATTAATTATTTTATTGAATTTTCAAAAAAGTTGTTAAAAATATAACCATTAATTTTGGAAATTTAATAATTTATCTTTACGACCACACTTTGTTTTATTTTTCATTAAAAGTTTAGATTATTTTGTAAAAGAAAGTATTCTTGTATTTTTAGGGAAATATGCTTCCCTGAGAAGCTACAGATTAAAAAAACATTCAATAGTTCAATATAGAACAGATAAAATTTGGTTAAACGATACTTATCGGTTATCTGATCAGGAGCACACAGAATAGAGAAAGAATTTTGGGACACTAGAAAAGTTTAAAATTCCTTTAAGCCGTTTATGGACACATTGTTCAATTTTCCAGAATAATTCACACTCCATTTCCTCCTACCTTCAACTTGTATTTTTTTTTCAATATTTTCAAAGACAATGTTTAGATCACGTGAAATTTCATTGTCTCTTACCTACGGCTTTTCGATAGACATATATATAATACATTTCATAGTCTGCATACCCATATATATCTACCGTTTTGTTAGCAGTTCCCGAAGTAAAAACACTTTTCTAGCCTCGAAATGGCTCTTTCACTAGGAAAAGTCAAAAGCACATATATGCACGGCTTTTGGTTTTACGACAGGACGTGAAAAGCTTGTAAAAGGAAACCATGATTCGAAAAAATACTAAGCTACGTGCGAATTCTAAGAGTGAGGAAGACCGAAATTTTGTGCAAAAGAAAAAAAACTAAACAAGTAGAATAGTCCCGTAAATGGTCGGACGAATCGTTGTTTTAATTCTTTTTTTTTTTATTTTAGACGCCAAGTGAGAATAGAAATGGTCATTGTATGTATGAATTTCACTAGAATTTTTAAAGACTTTTCTGTAAGTTTCTAAGTAAAATTACTAAGCATCGAGCGATGTCGAAAAATGAGAAGGAGCGAAAATGTAGATGGAAATAAAAACGAGTAGAATAGCTCAGCAACCGGTCAGCAACATTGACATCTTTTTTTTAATTATAAGTTTATTGAAATTTTGGCACGCAATTTACAAAAATTCATTACTACTTTAAAAACCTATAAAAGTTTCAGTTGCAAAATTACTAAGCCACGTGCGCACTCGAAAAGTGTGAAGGAGCGAGAATTTTCAAGAAAAAAAAAATACAAGTACTCAAACACACCTCCGTTCTTTTTTTTATGCTAAAGGACAGAGCTAAAAGCGTAATAGTTCATGCAATTTTTCGTAAGTTACAGAGTGTCAAAAATGAAAATTTTATACATATATTACTAAGCCTCGTGTAAATTAAAAAAGCGAAAAAGAGAGAAAAACAGTGATACAACTCAGTATCGAGTCAGAAACAGGGACATCTTAATCCGTTCTTAATTTTTTTTAAATGCCAGAGAAGAGAATAAAAACCGTAAATGTATATAGCGCAGATCCTCAGTACACGTCAGCAGTGATCAACACTAATGTGATAGTCCGTCACACTGGGGAAGTCGTTTGGTTGAGCCACGGAATTTTCCGGAGCAGCTGTGACATAGACGTCGAGTATTTTCCCTTCGACGAGCAGAGATGTGTACTTAAATGGGCTTCTTGGACCTACGATGGCTATCAGGTAAATTAACTTTGAATTATGTGCACTGTTGTACCCTCTTTTCTTCCTTGGAAATTTCACGCAACGCGCGACAGTCGAATAGTAAACTGAAGTCGGAGGGATAAAACGAGGAGAAAAATTTATCTGACACGTGTCGCAGACCCTCCAGGAAATGCAAAGATGAGAAAATTTTAATCTTCCTAAACGATTCCGTCGATCACTATTATTATCGAGATAATATATCTCTATTCTTGAAACTTTTGATTATTTTTCTCAAATGTCCTTATGCTCGTGGATTCTGCTCGTATTAAAGAACCGGAATTTTAATCACACTCCATGACGATAATGAAGCTGAAATTATTAATAATAATTTTGGCTTCATTTTCTTCTAATATTCCAGTGTATATTTTCGTAATATATTGTTAACTAATATTTTTGAGTTAAAAATTTATTAAATATTGAACGCAAAGTAAACTGTTGTTTATTATTAAATCTAATGCGTTAATTTTCTTTGAGTAAACTTTAGGTAAACATTCAAGTACAAATTGAAATTTCCGGTTGATTGACATCAATGTATTATTCTGATGTTAAATATTGATTAATTATTTCAATTTTCGTGCTAAAGTGCCAAATTATTTATTTACTAATCAATTACATTGACATTTTACGTAATGGCTCAGGTAATATAGAAAACCGCTATGGATTTTCAGTAAACTCGCACTTTGTTTTTGTGGCTTCTCTTTCAGACTGGCCTATCTCTTCAAGATTATTTCCTATAGCGTTTTTTTTTTCGCGAAACTCCTAAAATTTCGATGATTTTTTTTTTAAACCAGATTTTTACGTTGCAAATCAGTGAAAAGAATGTGCTTGTTATTTTCTGTTTATAAAAATCTAAAAGTTGGAATTTTATTAAATTATCGCTATTAAATTTAAAATACATAGAGACACGCCATTTCGTGAAATTCGCAATGTTTATATATTGATATTGCTAATATTTTAGAAATTTAATATAAATTCAATATAATGTTGTGATTTTTAAATAAAATTTTCATCGATAACAGTGCAGTAAAGCCGTTATGATTGGAATTAGGCACTAAATTTAAAATATTTATAACAATATAGTATTTTAAATTAATCACTTTGACGATTTTTTTTTTCAAGTAAAACTTTCACGCTTAAAACAGAGAGATAGAGCCGTGAAATTAACAAACAGAGTGCACCTAATATCTGCGAATATAAAAACATAGGAGTGAATATTTTACTTTGAAATGCCGAAGTGATATGTTTTTTATGCACAGACGTTAAATTTAAAATACCTATCCGTGATATTTGCAATTTTAGAAAATTAATATAAACCATAGCGAATATATTGAATGCATTATTTAAGTAAATTAAATAAATATTTAACATATATACATGTACACTGGATGTACGTGTATTATAATTAATTATAAAAATTTCGATGATTAATTTATTTTAAAATTCAAATTTTCATAATTTCTAATAACAACTTTTTACTGGATAAGCTTATTCTTAATAGTTCAAAGAATTCTATTTTTGATTGTAAACAATACAAGGAAATTTCACGTGTAACTATATACATTTCATGTATTTAAATTTTTCAAATATAAATTATAATAAAAATTCCGATGATGTTTATATTTAAACTCAAATTTTTTACAGATTTAATGCGCACAGATTTTGCGCGGATCTATAAATAATCGATCGCATTATCTAAAACGAGAAAACGATAAATTAACGCTATTTTGAGCGACGCCTGTAGTAATATTCGATGAAGAGCAAAACAAATTTTTCCCTTTACGCAGATTCGATTAGCGATATAGAGAGCTCGTATTTTCTGAGTAAGTTTGCGCAGGACTGAATCAACTGGATTATTCAAAATCAATCTCTCTCGTCACAGCGACGATAAGAGAGAAAAGAAAAATGCGTCTAATCAAAACCTTTTTTTATAAACAAAAAGTCCTTTGTATCGCGTCTATACTCTGAGTAACAAGAGAAAATGTGTTTGTTCGATCTATTTGAAAAATGTCACGCACACATTGAAGTGCAACGTGGACTTCGTCCACTTAATTTGCATTGGCTTCAATAGGGAAGCTTTAGAAACACTCCGGTGCTTCGTATAATATATGCGACGATAGTCAAGCGAAGGAACGACATTTTCTACTGTGAAGCTTGTCCAATGGACCGCCTATGTGTCGGTACATAATCATTCGTGACCACCGAGCAAACATTCGAGGGATTTTAGTCACTTATCGCTTCGGATATTACAATGTAACGAGAAAATTTTAGTTTCTACCGGAGTCTTATCATTTATTTACGTAATCCTTTGAGTGCGCTTTAAATACTATCGGAAAGTCTGTAGTCTCCTGCAATTTGAAATAGTGAAATGGATTTATTAATGTACTTTAATAGGTTCACTGAATAGTGTTTGAGTAATTGTGGTGATAAATTCCACGATTTTTGTAATGTAACGACTCAATTTTATTTTCGTCGGGAGTTTTATCAATTATTTACGCAATCCTTCGAGTATTTTAAATATTTGTTTATTATCATAAAGGATACCCGAAAACATTGTTTGAATAATAAGGAAACATTTTTTCATTTAAAAACAAGTTTTTACTGTCACTTAACGTATCCAACAAGTCGCAAAATTATTAATTCATATTTACGAGTAATACACTGTTGAAGTTAGAGAGATTCGTGGATTTTCTAATATCGCAAGATAAGAATCTGATAAATCATTAATTCAGATATTGCATATTTAATTACAGGTCACAGGTAATAATGATAAGAGAAATTTCATACATTACCAAATCAATAAAACTACATATTGCACTTTTAATTACAATGTAAAATTATTTTTTTTTTACTTTTCTAATTGACTAATTTATAATTGAAAATAATTTTACTATCATTTTAATAGCGGATTTCTTGTTATAACTAAATCGAGTCACTTTGAATAATTTACATGTAACCGGATTGAGATTACAGCAAAAAATCTGTATCAACTGAATCGAGCTTCCTGAATAATGTATATGTAACAAGAGAAAGATTACAATAAAAATGTCAAGTAGTAAAAACCGTCGCATACCCACATTGAGTTCACGAGGTAAAACTGCACTTCCCCAACGTCGCTAACAAATTCCAAAGATGGAATACCCATTAGCCGTTGTAAAGCAGATTTCTATCAGGAGATATCCTGTGAATTCCCAAAAACTGCATCCAAATGATAATCTAAAAGGCATTGCTTTTCTTCGTTGGAAATACGAATCAGCTAAGAAGAAAAGGAGAGAAAAGATATGTAGTGTCATTTTTACTTCAAACATATATACCGGGTGTCCCACTATTTGCGTGGCATAAGAAAAAAAAATTAATACAGGAAAATTCGTAACAAAAAAATTTGTTCACATATATGATAAAATGTTTTTTTTACTTTTAATGAGGTTATGGTAACGCAAAGAGAAAGGCCAGACCTTAAAAATTACTGAAAAATAAATATTTCATAAATATGCTTTGATTAACATAAATATTGAATGGTAAAAATTGGATTATATTTACTAGGGATATTCAAGATTGATACATGATTGTAGCCTTTTTTGTAATTGCAATTTTTCAGTTAGAAAAAATGATGCTATTTTCATAATTTTAACGTTGTTTTTAATGGCTTATAATACCTTCAGATAATTAAAGACTTGTAAAAATATTCATATAATCAGTAATCAATTTTTTAAATATTGTAAAAGTCTATCCACAACTAACACATACATATTTGTGATTACATACGACGGTAAATAGAAAAAGTAATGTCCTCGTCATAACACCTAGAACCCTAGTAGGAATTAACCAATGGCTCAGAACTGGACCAGCATTGATATCTGGCCAGAAGTACTGTAAGCCAGTATCCCTGGATTCTGTATCGGGATAATAAGAATGGAGTCGTATTACTGTACTGGCCCAATGCTGGTGTGCCAGCTTTGAGCTAGCACTAAAACTATGTAATGGTTCAATATTTAAAACCGGATGATGCCTACAATGTATTATGAATTTTTCTGTACCAATGTTTTTTTCTTTTTGTGCATTCCTATGCCACGAAAATAGTGGGACACCCGGTATATATGCTTGACGTATAAATGTCATTTTTCACTTTGTGCATTCCTATGCCACACAGATACTCTGTCGCCCGGTATATACGTTTGAAGTGAAAATGACTTTGTATTTTATATCGTACGTTCCTATTCCACGCATTCTGCGAGACACCCGGTATATATATACTACATGTACAGAGATAAAGTAGAAGCTCTCAATTTCGAGATCGCGCGAGATAATTATTTATCAAAATCGAGTTGACCCGAGGCTATTGGTCTCTTGCTTAACATTCAAGTCTGGAAATGAGGTATAACGTGATTGAGGGACTGTATTAAGGGGTAAGAGCGCTTCGAAGCGTAAAGATGTCGAGGGGAATTTCGAGATGACGGGGAAGTGGAATAGCCGGACAAACTCTGCATAAAAAATAGTCTTACACGCTGTTCGCGCGATGTGTATGGTTTTATAAATGTCGTGGGGGTTCAGACTTTTTCAGTGGCTTTTTTTTGTATGATTTATACTTTTAACGTGATGGACTTGCATTTAATCGGTCAAAGAATTTAACAAAATTTTCTCTCTTTTCTTGTAAATAACAAAAGAAAATTTTACGTATTATTGTAATAATGTATAATAGTTGTTTGTATTAAATTTTTTCTGTAATACCTATGGATAAAAATTATAATTTTCAATATATTTGATTTACAAAAAAGTGGAAAAAAAATATTATAATAAATCGAAAATTATTTCTTTGAATAATCTACTACAGTAAATATTTTTTTAAATGTACTATAATTTATTAATCAAATGAAATTTTTTTAACGATTTGTATACAGTAAGTAACGATTTACCGAAAAAATTCAAATAAATATCTTTAAAAGTCAAAATATTGTTTTGTAAAAAATAAAATTTTTTTCACTACTAAAAACTTTGTTCAGTGTAGTTACACTGAAAAAAATTTTTTTCAGCGGATGATAAAAATGTGGAAAAATATATTAATTTTTGATAATTAGGCTTTGAGTAATTTTGTGCGTTCGTTTTTAAATGTACAAGCGTTAAAAATATAAAAAAACAATTTTATATAATTTATTATAGTTGTATATAATTTTTTTTAATTTATATCAGCAGAGAAATTTACATATGTTGCTTAAGGCAGTTGCTTTCAATTCGATATCATCAGAATGTTGTGTAGAGTGAGATCATTGTTTTTCAACTAAAGTCTTATGGAAGTCGTATAGAGGACATTGTCATAGACCATAACTAATGTCTTCTCGACTCGAGGTCGAATCGGCAGTTTCCACCTTTAGTTACGCGTCATCTAGATAGAGAAGCTCGTAAATTATAATGTCGGACTCGAAGTCTTTTTAAAGAGGGGTTACTTCTTCCCTTGCCGAATTCGGACTGCCTGTCAAAAAATAATGTAATACAAAACTACACATGTTATCATCCTGCGTTAAAATATATTATTTATATGCTATTTTGGGTTACCGAATTGCTTTTTTTATTACGAAACAATGTTTAGCTCTGTAATTCCAAATCTTCATAGACTATATTATTTGTTAAAATTCCCATGTTCTTTGCCCGTATTATTTTCCTTCGGTTGATGTGTTTATTTTGAGCTATTAAATTTATTTTTAAAATATGTATAAAGAGAGAATAATTATATATAAAGCTCTAATAATGAATTAATGAATAAGAATAATGATAATGCATTTGACGAATGTCAATTCGACTGAGTCAGTAAAAAATATTTAAAATTTTTTCATTCCCTTTATAAAAATTAAAAATGACATAAGTTACAGTGTTATTTTATTTTAAATAGTAAAATTTACGTGAGTCGAATTATTTTAATTTATCGGTAATTAAAAAAAGATCCCACAATAACTAGATTTGTATCAAACCCAATTTTAAAAAAGATCAAAAGTTTTCCAAATGTTTATTCAACAAAATAAACGCTCCGTACGTCAGCGCCTCTGAAAAATAAAGCGTTTTCCACAAAACTGTCAAGCTAAGTAAAATAAATATAGATTCTCGCAAACAAACTTCGAAAAACTCTTGCGAATTTTACTTGTTGTGAGTGTATATAATATGTGTGTGTGCATATATATATATATATATATATAAATGCACACACACACACACACACACATATATATATATATATATTCAAAACTCTAATACAAACAACAATATCTCTTTCCTGCAACTTTGCCTATTCTTACCTTGTGACACGTGTGGAGAGAAAGACGAATACTGTCATCATAGGTATATCCATGCATATAAATATAAGTATTACTGTGCATTTGGACCCGCATTTTTATGTACATTTTCACGCCATTTCGATGCCATGTAAAAGATATAGCCCCAAATGTAACGGCTTCGAAAGTCGATGAAAAATTCAAATTTCCCGCCAGAATGTAACGGACGGTAATATGACATACATATTTTTCACTATTATGTAATAAATAATTAAAGTGAAATAACATATTTTTTAGTTGTATAATTACTGTCTATTAAGATGTACATATACTGTCATTAGAATTTTTCTAATAAGTTTCTGTAAGTTACAGAGTGTAAAAATCAAAATTAAAAAAAATGTTTGTTTAATTATCATTAATTATTAAAACCCTATGAAAGCTCTTTTTGTAATGTTATTGAGCATCGTGATAATTTAAAAAAATGCAAAAAGCAATAATTTGGAAAAAAAGAAGTAAATAAGTTGAACAGCTCGATAATTAGTGAGACACATAGAGACACTTTAATCCGTTATTGTATGTTTTTAAATGTTAAAGAAGCGGAAAAATGTACATTACAATATACGACAATATGAATTATGTTTATTTAAACTACATGACATTTTTCTTCAACTGTATAATCGTCTATTAAAATATAAACATATTTTGAAAAAATGAATTGATATAATTAAGAAAATATTTTCATTTAGTTACACAATTATAATTGCTTATGTCACAATTCAAAAAGAAATATCAAATAAAGTGAAATTGTTGAGCTATTTAAAAAAACAGTTTCAAATAAAATGTCTAAATCCATTCGATCCCCAGTAACTATTTACATACGTAGGGACAGGATTGATAAATGCGATATTCGTATATGATTTTTATGTGCGAGATAAGAGTAGTACGAAAAGGGAATAAATAGTTTTTATGTCTAGAGACAAAGTGTGCATAGACGTAAATTTTTATGTGAGGATTTTATGCTCGCGAAAAGAAAAAAAAAGAAATTTGACTAACTTTCCGACAGGATTTCGATCGAGCGTGTATCTGTGTCGAAAAATATTAAAATTTGACGATACAGAGTTGCAAATAATGAAAAACAAAAAAAGTATCGAAACATTTGTTTGAATTGTATCATTAATGGTCTGCACATCCTTAGTACTTACTACACAACAGATATTTGGAGCGGAAATTAATACGAAAATGAATTTTCGTGAATTTAAACAATAGTCGATATTGTTATGGACGTAGCGGAGCTCACATATTTAAAATTCGCAGTGTATACTTCAGTGTAAGTCGATATTTACGTTGTACGCTAATTACACTTCTGTACACAATTAACATATCAACAAAATCGGATTAATGGTATGTATGGACCAATGGATTCCCAACAATCGATAGTATCAGCGATGTATACAATAGATTTTAATACACATTGTATTAAGATATACACGTGTCCACGTATATTTTATTTCTTCTTTTTTTTCGTTTACTCAATTTTCATTCATATTTTATTACTCGATATTTTTAACGGGCTTTACAACGAAAAAAAGTTTTATATATCGAAGAAAAGTATATTTATTAAAAAATAGCTTTTTTCAAAGGAGAAAATGTTTGCTTGAGCGAAGAAACAATATTATTTTACGATTTTAGCACTGTTATTTTCAATAAATTGTATTGAAATTAAAATTTGCTTAAATAAGTTAAATCGGTTTTTGAAAATCAACTAGAGCATTCATTTAAACATAATATGTAATATGTATTGCGCAAATCTTTAATTTTATTCTTTAAATTATGCAAATATTTATTGGCAGAAAAGATCTTTATATGAAAAAGGATTTCAGAAATGAATATTTCTGAAATCACATCTGTTCTCGTTCCTTAACTCTGTAATAACTAAAGGTTGAAAAAAAAATATTTACATAGATGCAGACTGACACCTTATAAGTAAAAAACTAAGAGGATTTTAACAAAAATTGTTTGTATTTTTTATTTGTATTAAAGATTTTTGTCGATGAAAATATATAAAGTAAATTAATTAAAATACGTTAATTTCCATTATCTTAGAAACATTTTTTCTTTCCAAATACAACGATTAGATTCAACGAAATAATTTTTTCAAATCGAACAATTTTTTTTTATATTCCAACAAATTAGTTTCAGCGAATGGATAAATAAAATTAGGATAACCAGAGAATTTGCAAATCAAGCTTCAAACGAAAAACCCAGTCGAATAAACTCGTCACTTACAGCTCGCAATCGAACCGTTTACAAATCAATTATCGTATCGTCTCTTTCGATTTCAGTTCGTGTATTGGAGTTGTCTAGTTAATCCCTAATTAAATCGTTCTGCAAAGTTGCTCCTAGTAACATTTAATGAATCATTGATTGCAATGAAATTAGCTTTACGTCGTATTTAATCTATTGATATTATGCAATTGGTAAAGTTTCAATGAAGCTTTAAAATATGTCGTATAGGATCTAAAATTTATACGTGAATACTTTTTCGAGAAAATCATCGTAATAATACTGAATTTTCGAAGTACGCCTTAAGTGGTTCTCACGTCTAAACTGAAATTGTAAAAAATTACTTACACTTTATTAATAGACATCCGTATTTCATGGCAGTTTCATTTGAGCTGACCATCTGTCGTGATATACGTTCATTTTGACTATCCATTAATTATTTATATTTTGATAAACGACACGAAACTACATTTTAAAGTATCCCATAGAATTTTGGGACAGATTCGTATTTAAATAAACGATTGAACTGTGGTGAGAATCGATGATAAAACAAATGCACTTATAAAGGTATAAGCTCGTTAATTCCTCTCAAACGTAGTTATTAAACCGCGGACTATAAGAAAGAACGATTTTTTAGCTCATAAATTCCAATTTCCCGCTTATCCTAACATCTCACACCACTACTCTCTTCATCGTCATAGTCGCCGCTGCTATAAAGTCTCTTTAACGAAGACAAAGCTTTTCATTAAATACTAACGAACGAATTTTCGTTGTAGAGCATATAACAATCGGACGTGCTTTTGGACATGTTTATGTATATATATATATATATATATATATGGTAACTCGCTGTGCCTCAATTTTATATTTCGAATCACGCCAATTCTAAAAATATAGTTAAATAGTCAAATAATTCGATAGATTTTTTTGTTTTTTCATTACATCATAAATTATCGTAATTTATAAATATTTATAGAATTCATACGCAAGTTTTTAAATCGTAATTATTGTGTCCTTAAGAATTTAATCATCTTTACTATCAATGCTGACTTCAAGTTTCTTTTTTATAGCACAAATATGTATTTATATTATGTTAATGAAAATAATATTATCTTACAAAGTATATTCTTTCAGCGATTTGTTTAAAAATAATTTTTAAAAATGTATAAATTGATTAAACATGAAATGTATACGTCACTTTATTTGTTAATAAAATGCAAATCCACAATATTCTTTAGAAGCAAAAATTAAGCGTAACGGTACATATTCATACAACTATTCCAGATATCAAAGAATATTCTGCACTTTTTCATTGAGTAAATTATTTACACTCAATATTCGCTATTTTTTGTAGCTTTATCATTCCAATCTTCATCAATAGCGTATATACACGATTAAACAGTATATTTTCAAGATGTTTATTTTTCGCATCTAAAGTATATACACATAGAAAACAAAGAGGATAAGTCTATAAAAAAAATGAATTCAATCCACCGTGCAGTAGAAAAATTGCTTTCGAGTTAAATCGTTAGTTAATAAAATACACAAAATGGGAAAAAAAAGAATTTTGAGCATAAAATATTTCTTTAGATAAGCTCTTATCCATTATTACACGTATTAATAATTATTCTCATTGTTTCGATTTTAATGGTAGAAATCGTTCTTAGTCTTACTGTATATCAAAAGTATACAAAAAAAAAATTAATCTGAGATTTTTCTATAGCGGGTATGCGATCGTGTGACATTTCGATAATCTTGTTTTCACTTATAGGACAGTTAGTATTCCGACCATCGTTGACTAGAGATTTTATCTCTTATAATTTTAATTTAGTGTTTAATTTAGAGTATGTGTCTGAATTTCTTAATTTTATTTTTAATTTTTAATTTTTTACGATAAAAAAGGCTTGAAGAGGTCTCTGCCAAGTATTGTTTTAATACAGTTATTCCAAGCCGAGGGTTGCCTTTCACAATTAGTTTTTTTTTTATTAATATAACACTGGAGAGGACTACAGCTATATAAAATAAAATCCAAAAACTCTCTCGATAAAGCGTCATTTCTAATCGACCTATACATATGCAAAACAGGTTGATGATTCGTTAAAAAACAACAAAAAATTCTAAATGAAACTAAGTCAAACTCGACAAAAAAGTATCAAATCCTCCAATTCCTTCCTACCCCTAGGAAAAAATCGCTTAAAAGAAAAGAGAGAAAAGGGGTGGGGGCTGCAACGTCGAAGGATTTAGCGCTCGTAGAAATGGAAAAACGCGCGCGACTGAATCCGGCCGCTCGTTTTCTCTGTATGCGTGTAGAGGCTATTGAATTTTTCTCGATTCGCACTTTCAGCCTTTCGATTTGACTGTACCGACTTTTTCGTTCCTGCACATATTCGATGAAAAAGCTTCGGAGATTTACTGCGTAGATAGAGTATTATCTCTATTAGTCCCTTTTTTTATTCCTGTTACGTAAAAAAAAAAAAACACAAAAAAAACAAATGTTATACGTTGTGTGCACGTGCAATAATAATCCGCTGTGCAACCCCGTTCGCTCGATGAAATTCAACGAGTCGAATGAAGCTGGAGACGCGTATAAATTTTTAACGTATTATATATATTATATATGAGTAAATCCATAGGATATAAGAAAGAACTGGGTATCTGGAAATCGAAAAATTATTTTTCTTGTTTCCTTGTTCGACGCGAGAACGAGCTATTTAAACATTCATTTTAGCTTGGTATTTGGTTTTGTGGAGAAAAATTTTTTAGTCCGCGAATTTTGCTAATTTTTATAAAGTGCATCGTTGTCCTGCTAATTAGAGTGTACATAGAAAAAGTTTATTAAAAGAGCTTCAATTTAAAAAAAAATTGTTCAGATCGGGCTAGTATAAAAAAAGTTACGGAAAAAAGTACGAACGAGTCCCGTTTTTTCGGTAATTTATGTGCCAGTTTTTAAAGCTTTTACGGTCTAAATAATTTTAATTATCGTGTAAAGATGTTAAAAGCTATATATTTGTCAGTTTTACAGTCAATAATTTTGTCAAATGTTACTAAAAAGAAACTTGTAAAAATTAACTTGTGATTATTTATATTAAATTAAAAGACTTACTGGTTGAAAATGTATGAAATTTTCGGATAATCTCGTTTTCCAAATGCGTATTTTACAATATGTGTACTTTTTTTCTTTTTGAAAACGTATATTTAGACATCTAAATAATGAAATCTAAAAGTTTATAAACCAAAAACAAAGTAAATTAATCAACTTTCATTTCTAATAAAAATGTGACCAATCGAAAAGAAAGTTATAATCGTTTGAGAAAATAAAATGTAAATAATCATGTAAAATAGTAATATGAGTTTGTACGATTTTATCTAATTAATTAATTTGAAAAGTAAGCCAAAAAAATGTTTTAATTTTAAAAAAATCGCATCGAAGCTCAGCTCGAAGGCAAAGTTATGAGTGTTTATAAACAAATTAAAACTTTTAATATTTTTTTTTTATTTTAGACGCTAATAACGTTTGACTCGCTCATGCAATCTGTACAATTCTTTTTTTAAAAGCAAAGATCTATAATTGTATTTTCAAATTTTTTTAATCAAGCGCCGTGTCTAAGAAGATACTTGAAAAGTAGTTGAATTAATTCGAAAAGTGCGAATAATCGAAGAACATGTTTAAATTTCGGTTATAAAAACTGAGTGGTTTATTGAAATAAATACATAAATATCTCGTTTGACTCTGAAGACACTTTGTCTCGGTGGATGAGTCCACGGAAAAAATTGTTTCTTGTATTTTCTGGATTTACTCGTGTATGCACGAGTGTTGACGAAGGCTAATTTGCGCTTTGAAGGTACGCAGAGTATGAATTTCTTTTCTTCCGTGGAGTTTGCAGAGCGACGATCATCGTTATCGCGTTACGTGGTGGGAAAATGCGAAATTCAGAATTCAAATTAAGCTTCGCGGACTGTACGGCTGCTTTAACCGTTTGGCTCAGTAGAAATATCCGAGTTTAATCAGACGCCCTGATCTTTCGATGCATAAGATTATTGAGAAAATTGTGTACGCCGGTGTGGCTTGAAAGAACGAGTGTTTTTAAAAATATTTTTACGTATTGCGGATTTAAAGACGATGGTAAATTGCAAAATTTATGTTTGAGGTATACAGTCGAAATCACGATGAAGAAAAATGATCTTTCTTTGGTTGATTAATTTTCGTGTTATTTTGTGCTAACGAAGAACGTTACACCGTAGGTAAATGAGAAAAGTAATCTTCCCGTAGTGTTCGCATTAAAATTTATTGAAATTTAAAAAATTTAAAAAAAAATCTACATTAAATGATGTTAATTGTATTTCTGTACAATTATATAAAAAATCATTTATTTATATTTACGACTTTTTTCATGTTTCACTGTACAATGTATATATATTTTTTTATTCAATTCTTTTAATATGTTTTTTATGCGTTACTCGTTTTAAAATAAACAGTTATTTACTATTTATCGATGCGAAATCCGGACAGGAAAATAATTTATATTTTCTATTACTACTATTTTAGTTTGAATTCTCAGAATTAAGTTTATACTCTATTTGTGTGCGATGATTAAGGTAATTACCATAATTCATATTACCATGAAGAAGAGCATAACATATCTTCATTATAATAATTGTGTGCGTTATTTTTTTTTATTCTTGCAAAAATATATTGTTAATCATGAATAATGTTTAAAATTGGACAAGTGGTCGAGTAAAAAAGAAACAAGAAATTATTCTTGAAAAGATACTCTGACATAGTAAAGTGTATACTTCGGAATAAAGAATTTGTTTTATGCAATTTAAAAATGTTTAAGAACAGAAAAATTTGTCATAAAATATGTGAAATTATTCGAAAAGTAGTTAAAAACAGCTTTGACTTTTAATAATTTATCTGTTTATTAAATTTTTTTTAAATTTCGTCTATTTTATTGATGAAAGAATTAACGATCTTATCTAAACTGCGAGAAAAAATGTGAAAAATATACTAATTTGTCTGATTCATTCCCCTTCAAGTCTTAGCCACTTTATATTTCGAAATCTCGCGTTTCGAGCTGTACAATGCACAGAGTGAACAAATCTGAATTTCGCTATACTGAGTCTCATCTAGGAAATGGGCTAAGTTTCAGAATCGACTAATCATTGGGATTAGACATCGCTACACTTCGTCAGAGATTTAGACGTTTCGAGATATCAAGTCAAGTCATTGAGACGTTTGTACGGATGAGTTTTGTGCCAAAAAATATTCAATAAAATACTTTTTAAAGAGAAATGTTATTTTTTTGGAATATGTATATATGCAAAGCTATACGCGATAGCGTAGGAGTAGTTGTTGGAGCTTTTCTTCGGTTTCGTGAACACGAGCTATTTTTCATTTCAGTCGAACATGTTGGTCGCGGCTTTCTTTGACAAGTATTGAACTGAGCTATTTCCTATGCTTTTTTCGATATACTTTCGATACATTTATCATATTCCAAGCAAGTCTAGATAATTTTCTCACGTTTCTCTTGAGAAAATTCAAATAATATATATGTTTCTAGGATTCGAGAAATTGCTTGTGCAAAATGCTTGAATAAATCAACTCTCGTTACGAAATATTTTTCATATAGTTTCTTGAGGATATAATACTAATAAGTCAAATTATTTTGTTGAGCACAAGTATTATTTAAAATAAGGGGGTCTCGTACTTATTTCTGTGATTTACTGATCCCTATGTCGGTACTGTAGAAATGATTTACAAATGATAAAACATTAAGAATGTTTTAGAAATTTATAAAAATCAATATCTGATGAAACAGAAATTTGATTACTAGAATCTAATTGTTCCAGTTACTGAATTTCGAGCAAAATAATATAAAAATGCATATACACGTCAGGTCTGGAGAAAATATGTTTACAGATAAGAATATTATAGGCTTTGAAATTGATTGAATGAGGAGAGTGGGTTCGATCATTTGAATAATAATTTTTACAACTCTTGCACCAAGAGATGAATATTCAAAAGTAATTTCCAGAATTGCGAGAACAGCTTGTAAAAAAATGAATGAATAATTAATGTTAATTCATTTCTTACTTCAAAAGCTACACAATAATTAGAATAATTATGAGTATAATTTTCAAATTCTCGCGAACCTTAAAGTAACGATTCGTCGACTTATGTAAAATACAAGAAGTTTTTCAGTATTCTTCGTTAAAAAATTATAAATTTTTAATTTAAAATTTATTTTCAACTAATTTAATTTATATACACACGAAGTGCGAACTAGCGTTTTAAATATTTTCAATAAATTAGTTATAAGTTATATTCATTAATTTCCTATTACTAATTACACTACAAAATAAAAACTTTGCTATTCGAAATATTCAACACGAGCCATTGGATGGATCGGGTTCATAATTTATGAGAAAATTCTTGTTAAAATTGACAGCCAATGATTACAATAACTACAAGAAAAAAAAACACATTTTCATCGACGTAAGAAAAGCCTTTCAGTGCAGGTGATTAAAAAGATTACCTAGAAAATTGGTGAATAAATTATTAAAAAATTAATTTCCTTCTCATTCAATTGATAAGTCGAGTATATCACCACACGAATCGTATGGAAAATTACGCGCACTTTTTATCGAATTCGCAGTAAAAGCCTCGAGATTTTCAACAGTAGCCGCATATGAACATTATGCATCGCTTGAAATTAAACTATATATATACGTCCTCGAATTAAAGCGTTAATTACACGCAGCAAACATTTTTGCATCTGACGCAGTGCATTTCATTAAAAACCTCCGGACCATAATGAAATCACACTGAAAAGGCGTATATATATACAGACACACTTTGTATAATAAACGTTAACAACATAACTCCAGTGTCCAAACAGACTGCGCAGTACATTCAGACTTTTTTATAGCCATCAAAAGCAAGCGTATAACCGTTAGCTGCACGTGACAAGCATCGATAAAACCGTTAAAGAGAGGAGAAAAAAAAAAGAAAAAAGAAAGGAAGAAAGAAATCTACTTTTTGATACTTTTCATTTCGCAGCTGGAACTCGAGCGTCAGAGCGAGCAAGGCGACGTGAGCAATTATCAAGCGAACGGCGAATTCGACCTGGTCGACTTTACGGCGACCCGAAACATTCAGTATTACTCTTGTTGTCCGGAACCATATCCCGACATCACTTATGAGATACGTCTGAGGCGCAGACCCATGTTCTACGTTTTCAACCTTATCCTACCTTGTATACTCATCAATGGTATCGGTGAGTACATGCGATATACATTTATATATATTTATATATATTTATATATATATAGGAGTCATTCTCTGATATATTGCCCGAACAAAAAAATTATTTTTTTTGAACATTTTTTAACTATAGTTTGGGACTTTGTCTACCTTCATGAATTTCTTTTTGAGGTTTTTCCATCTAGCTTTTCTAAGTTACAGTATGTCAAAATTGGCATTTTCATCAATTTTGGCATTTTAAGCCAATTTTCAATAAATTCTTACCTGAAAGGGAACCATTTGTCCCTAAAAACACTATTCAACACTTTATTCTTATAGTCTTGTCACAAACCATTCATTACTTCAAATATCAGCTACATTGATCCATCCGTGGACTTTCAGATGTCATAGACATGTTAGATTAAAGATACAATTTTCTGCTGACTCTGAATATGAAATTTAAAAAATTCATTTTTACATCTGGTTTTGTCAACTTATCGCTATTAAGTATTGTGAAATAAATGTATTTTAATTAATTAATGAATATCCACTATTTACTATTAAATTATCAGTAATTGTTATTTGTGAAATAAAAAATAAAATTAATTTTTGTGCAAATAATAAAGTTTCGCTAAATGTGATTTGAGACTATGACGGGAACAGACAGAGTTAAACGATGATAGAGATTTTTTTTCTAAAAAACTTAAAGTATCTATATTCCTAAGGGATCGGGTTTCAAAAAGAAAGTTATTGATATATAATGAGTGTACAATAAAAAAACACATTTAAAAATTAGTTTTATAATACAAAGACAATATTCAGTCAATTATCGCATGTATAACATTTGTAATTGAACTACTTTCATTTAGGATCGTTTTATCTTCAATTTTTCGAAACATTAATTCCTGGTCTTTCAAGAACAGGTATTTCACCTAACCTCTTATTGATTTTGAGATTTTACGTCGATGTTTTCGACGAGAAAATTTAATTTGAAAAAAATCATCAAAATTTTATGAGCTTTTCGAATTGAGCCAATTATTTCATCGGGATACAAATGTGCGATTTCAAATACAAAAGATAAGGAGGTGTCCCAATACAATTTCGGCACATTTAGTCACTGATGAGTGAAAGGGGCAAAACACCTTTAAAATTAGGATTTTAAATATTTCTATCGAAGTATTGATGAAGAATTTAATTTCACGAAATATATTGAATTTTAAAAATTTATCCGTGGCTTCAATTGAAATAAATGAATCACCTGTGCTGTGCAACTTTTTTTTCTCTTATACGAATCAAATTTAACAGCAATTAAGCTCAAGAGAAATAAGAGAAGTCCATTACGCTTTGAATTAAAAAGTAAATACGAAGTAGTCAAGTCTCGTTGTACCGTTGAGTAAATTTTCTTATAGTTTATTATTCGTGTACGTGTAGAATTCGCAAGTATTGGTGTTGTAGTATACTAGTTGATAAAAAAGTTACTGAAGCGAGAAAAAATAGTACTCGTAATCAGATTCGCGGTCGAAGCGGTTATTTTACAGGCGGTGAGCGTCGCACAATTTGAATACTTAAGAGCTAACCCAAAGGAACCCTCTCAGCGTATATAGAAGCTGATTTATCGATCGATTGTACATTTACATCCAACAGGAGGATCTTGGACGTTGCTTCTGGGACGGATGAATTTTATGGGTTATAGCTGGCGATAGCTTTGGTTTTTTTTTATTTTCGATTTGGAGATTACGACTTTGGTAAGAATTGCTATTTCTGGATAGTACGGGTCAATGCTGCCGATCAGTAAAATGTCTATTGCATTAATGGCGATTCTTCTGTGCTTAAGAATGAAAAGGGAAATTTCACAGTTTATTTCCAATAACTCGGGAAACTTTTGAATAATTTTCCAGGTAAATTGTTTTTGACAAATCTTCAGGTTAATTTTATGTGCTGTAAAAAGGTCGTCGTTCTTTCAAATTAAAGGTTTTTGGGGACACCTTTTATAATGACACAATGAATTGTACTGATTTAATAATGAACATGATGAATATCTTTAGATTCACCGTTGTGGCAAATTACAAAATTAAAGTCACAAGCAACACCGATGACAAATTCAATTGGTTTCCTTTAATATCGAAATGATAACAATGGATCATTATTACGATAATATACTGACCCAATGCTGGTATTGTATATTTGAACTAGAGATGGAATTATGTACTACCCATTGATCATTGAATTTACGGTCAGATTTAAAAAATACACGCAATTTCTTACCCCCCTATACAGTATAACAAAGCTTAAAATCAGATTAAAAATGAGGAGTTCGCAACGTTAACGGGTCAAGCTTCTTTTATGGGACCATGAAATAAATGTGATACAAATTATAATTTTTAAAGTACATATTTTGCAGAATCGATACAGCACTACCCTCGAGTACGTTGTCCAATATATATATATATATGAAACTGTTCGTTCTTATGACTCTAGTATCGATTGAGTAAATAATACATATAATAGTAAATAATCAGTTGCACCTAATTATCCATGATGAGAATTAAGGGGGCCACACACCCTTAAGTGTCGCTACTTAAAATTAAAAATTTTAATTAGTTATACCAATTGAGCGGAGAATTAGCATCAATTCTCATAAATACAGGGATTTTTAATCGAATGAATTGAAAATTTATTAAAAATCAAAAACTTATTAGAACATTTCATCTAGTAATTACGGCTTTCAATAATGTATCAAAGAGTATTTATGCCAATTTTCAGCTCAATCGGTCTATCAATTCACTTTGAATCTTACGGAAACTGAGTATACCTACAATATATCTACAATATATTTAGCGCTAATACTGTTTTCATATCCAATACTATGTAACATACCTATTGGTAGCGTTGAATATATCTTTAAATGACCACTTTAAACTCATTCAATTAAACTGTTACCAATTCCTACACACGTTTACTTACTCGCACAGATTATTGATGTTAAATTATTCTAATTTTAGATAGAGAAAATTACGTTGGCTAAACATATGAGTAGAGATTATAGTCTCTTATGTTTTTATTTTACCGTACGAAGGATCAGAAGTGCGAATATTCAAACTTAGGTTTCGTACTAAATATCTCATTTGAAATATTATTTTTATCTGCAATATACATGCAAGTGTACTTAATAGAGTTTCTATGTAACTACGCCAAATATAATACGCAAAGTTAAGCTTGAGAATCAGATTCCGTAGCTAATCTAACAAAGACACGGGAATTCAGAGTTGACGTTATATATTCATTGTTCAAATTCGAAACAATGTTGCTCTCTTAGACTTAACTTCGTCATCAGATGGAAAAGCAGATCCGCACTCGATGTCGTATGGAAGAATTTCCTTAGAAATGAAATATAAACCAGTAAACGTATAAACAATTTCAATTGTCTTCATATGTACACATCATACATATTCATAAATCGTTTCCCTAGTTGTAAAAATATTACACATGGATTGAGACGCATGGATGTATCAGAAATTCAAATTCAAGTAAAATATTGAATCACATTTGTTGATTGTACAGAAATACTCTGATAATTCAATTACCATGAATTACGGCAGCATAAACAAAGGAAAAAGAAAAGCTTGTCTCTGAGTTTGTTAGGTGGAAAACTTTTTCTTTTTTTTCGAAATGTTCGATGCGTCTCGGGAGGGTAACCTCGATTGATTTGTTGCCTTTGTAGACGTAGTAATCAAAGTTTTTAACTTTAATCTACTTAACATGCCTGAGAACGAATTAATCACATTCCACAGGATAATGTATTTTACTTTTAAAGCTTTGCTGGTGTTTTACGTGCCATCGGAATCAGGTGAAAAAGTTACCCTTGGAATTTCGGCGCTACTTTCGATGACGGTTTTTCTGATGACGATTAGGGAGAGTCTACCACCAACTGAGAAGACACCTTTGATAAGTAAGTAATTTCTAGTCTTACATGATGTTCGTTCTTTGACTTTTGGTGGATTAGTTAACACACGGCATGGAATATCATAAATTCGTATACGAGGGTTTTGAAACCAAACCACTCGACGAATCATTTACTGCACATACACATGGTGCAGTCAATTATACGCATATGTATACAGGTTTATGCATAAATAAATTTCTGTTACAGTGCTATAAAGGGAAATGTATGGAAATATAGTTAAAATCATCTCTGGTAGAAATGGAAGATTAGCACAACGTATCGGTTGGATAAATAACAAGAATATATATATATAGTATGGGAAATGAAACAACGGTTCAGTACTGGACTAAGCTTGGCTGAATATCGGGATGATAAGAATGAGTCAGAATTGTAATATCGTCCCCGGTCAAACGCGGAAAGAGTTAAAACTGTTTAGCGGTTGCAAAATACGGCATGCCAGTACTGGCACAATACTGGCACACTGGTACTTTACTATACTCGAATTTTCCTGTGCCAGTACTTTAAACAAGTGCACTACTGGGGTACCATGGGGAAGTACTTTAATGTGACAGTATTTCACTGAACCAGTACTTTACTGTGCCAGTACATTACAGTATCAGTATTTTACATTAGTACATAATACTGGCACAATACTTTATACCAGTACTTGATCAGTACTAGTTTGAAAATATTAACCCGTTCTTGCCATCCAGTAAAAACCAAAATATAGTTCTTTTCAATTCAAGAAGTAAATATTTTCTTCTATTCAAAAGAGCAATTTCTTTGAAAATTATACATCTTCTTATATTCAGTATTATACGCATGACAAAAAATAATTATTAAAAATAAAACTCATTGTAAGGTTGGCTGTTGTTTTCGTTAACATAAGCAAAGATAAATCTCACCTACATTTCATGTTTTTTTTTTCAATTTCTTTCTCTTGTCTGCGTCGAAGACGACGATCAGCGCATTAAACTTTTATCGACGTCTCTAAAATTCCGCCCTCGCAGTCTTACTAGAAACTTACACGCAATACACTGTCTTCCTCGATAAACCAAAATTTATACAACCTATTCGAATATATGATATATATAACATTTATATATATATATATATCACATACCCCTTTATACACTGTAAGAGTCGATATAGGCAAATATAAAAATGGCGGGATTTTCAAAAGCAATTCAAAATTCTAGTTCGAATACACCTGCAATTTAAATGACTTGTATTTTAATTTTTAAAAACAAAATAATTCTGTCAACTTGGATAATTTCATCCAAACTTTCGACCTACCGAAGCGAGACGATTGAAAAATCGAACAAGGTTCGAAACAGATCATAAAAATCATTTCCCCGGCATGTGTCGCGTTTCTCTGTACTACAAGGGAACAAGGGTTCTTAAAATATAATATCGACTTACGCCTTGAAAATTTTTATAGTTTTCACCTACTTTTCCACACAGAAGTTTTATATAATCTTTTGTATTGTAATTGACATTTTTTTCAAACTTTTTTCTTCTATGTATACACGTTATAAACAGTATGAAACGTCACATTAATCCTTAAAAAACAGCGATTTTCACGAAAATGATGTCTGGTTGGGTTTTTGATACACTTAATTTTGAATAATACAGTACAATAAATAAATCGTCTTTAACAATTCAATTAGGCCAGCTTTGAGGTGATCTTGAAAAAAGTTTTGAGTAAATTTTTTTGCTGTAATTAAATACGTTTATAACTTATACAGGGTGTCCAAAAACTCTTGGTACAACCAACAATTATTTATTTTTGAAAAATGTTAAGGTAATACTTGTTTCATCGTCAAGATCGAATTCGTTGTCGAAATTCACTGCATCATTGAGCTCACATTTTTCAAAAATAATTATTCAAATGTGTTTACAGCCTTTTCTGGACACCTTGTACAATACGTAAATCAACAAGAGATCAATCTCTGAGCAGCAATTAAACATAGCTCAAGAGTGAATTACGATTCTTCTTCTTTACTCCGCAGGTATGTACTACGGAGTGAGCATCTGTCTAGTGTCTTTCGCCTCGGGCTTAGCTGTGGTGACGTTGAATTTCCACCATCGAGGCGTTAGAGGTACCAGAGTACCAGGTCTTGTCAGGTCCCTCGTACTTAACAAACTCGCCAAATTCGTTTTCTTCAATTTCCAGGAGGTGAGTTACTGCATCCAATTTTTTCGCTCTCTTTTTCGTTACAGAGTTGTCAATGGAAGACGATATATCGTCGATCACTTTCGCGTGGACAATAGAAAGTCTATTGTGTGTAGCCAAAGTATAGGTTTATATATATATATATATATGATGTCGCTGGAGAATAAAATAGTGAATCCAAGTTTGGAAGCTGAAGTTTATTAATTGTTGGCTGTCGGGGTGAGCTGATGATAACGAAAGTTTCTTGTTGAATTTTGAATGAATTATTTTCTTGATTAAAATGATGATTGTGTAGATTACATTTTATTTAATATCGAAAAATATGATGTATTGAGTGTTAACGTAGTTAAGTACCTTTGGTCAAGGCTTTGTAAATTAAAATTTTCAAATTTTCTTAGGACTTTGGTTATTTTTAGGTATTTTAATTACTTTTTTTAATGTTTACAAAAATACTGAGATCTTAGCAATCCTTTGTTTTTTACAGACACATTTATGCTGTTAAAAAGTCCATCCATAAATTCTTTTATGTTCAAAGTCGGGTTCACATTAAAAATTTTAAAGTTTTATTAGACAATTAAATTTTAAAGCATATACATTGTAGTTTCAAAGTATTTTTCCGTGAAAATTCAAACAATGTGACAAAAAAGTATTCTTGATAATAATATATTCAGATTAAAAACTTAGCAAGTTATTAATAGCGAAAAAAAATCAAAAAGTGGCCAATATTCTTTTTAAATACGATCTTTTAGTTAAATTATTTTTAGTTAGATTTTCTACTCAAAAAGATATGTAATTTTGTCGATTCATATAAATTAGTGTCATTTAGTCGTTGAATAGTGTCTGAAACCTACAAAGTTGATGGCATAATGACAAAATGGTAGACACCAAAAATGGCAATTTTACGTATACATTGAATAAAAAATCTTCTCGATTTTGAGCTCACAAAGGATTGGAAAAATTAACGAAAAATTTTTATAGTTGAAAAAGTAAATATCCCCTTTCCAATATCGTCATCGGCAAAGTACGCACGATTAAAAACCATTGATACAACTGTTCACTCGAAGGAAAGTACTTCAATAATGGTTCAACAAGAGAACGATATTAATTCTCGCTCTACAAAGTGTATAGGTATACGTGTCTAGTTCTGAACAAGAGGCCGCACGATTTATTGAGTCAGTTGTCTATTCCGTCGGTGCTTAGCCAATGAAGTGCTATAAGCTGACTTCCCTTGTGATTATGGACGATTGTTTCGTCGATAATTAGCAGTTCGAGGATCTAAACTCGCCGAGAGGAGTCGTTGTTACAAATTAACAGTTTATTCTGTTTGTTGTTTAAAAATTTATTTCGTTCACAATTGGACAATAATTTGAGTCGTTGCACGACGTAGATCGAGTGGGAACGTAGACTTTGATAAAGATGACGTATGAACATTTCCACGTGGATAAACCAGAAAGGAAGGTATTTCCTCGCACTTTAATTGGACGATTATTTCTCGTCGGCTGATATACGACTCTTTTCAAGAGTTTGAATGTTGATAATCGTGTTAATTGATAATATATATATTTGAAAGGCTTTTTCAGATATTTTTCTATAAAGAGATAAAGAGAAAAGTTCATTTCACGGAGAGTTGAAGTGATTGATGGATAAACTTAGTTTTCGAGAACAGAACTGATAAGATTGTCTGGTCTCTTTTGCCAAAGTTTCGGTTGACTTTTTTTTTGAAAGAAAGTTTCAGCTCAGACGTTTATGAATTTAATTTTCAATCAATGGATTTTCTTCGTCAGGAGCTTCCCGAATCAATGAGGAGAAAAAATTGTCCGCTACACTGCAGATCCGATTCATCGTCACATCAGCCACCACCACCCGCACCACCTCCTCCGCAACAGGCACCGCATATGTCGCCCAAATACAACGTTGGAAGGAGACATACGAGTGACCACAGTAGTCCACCTTTAGGTACATCGCTTTCAAATATTGGTTTTTACTTTTTGTTACCTTAAAGTTTCTATATAATGTTGGTGCATGTAGGTAGACCTTAATGGGTTAAGGGGACAAGACACCTTTGAATTCATGATTCCAAAAATTAGAATTTAAATTTTTTTCAAGAATGTGTAGTCATAATTTACATTTATTTCAATATTACTTAAAATGTAAATTTCAGTGGATGGTTTGATGTGTCCATACACGGGGATTTTAAATTAAACGAATAGAAATAATAATTTTTTTATCAAATTGAAAACTCAGTCCTATCCATTTGTCGTTTTTGATTCTTGTGGATAGTGAAATTTCTATTTTCTGGTGTAATTTTCATGTTTGAAAAATTTGATAAATTTTTATTTCTCCTTTTAAAAGACCATCTTTTAATACCAAATAATATAAAAAATGATTGAAAATTCAATTAAAATTAACGTCATTTAGGTCATGTTACTTTAACGTTGTCAGTACACTTTTTCGAAGTCTTCTTCTGACGGGTTACCCTAAACAGATATGATCTCAGAAAAAGTCAATTTTTTCAATAGCAGCTTCTAAGTTCATCCAATAAACGTTTTCAATACGATGATTCCACGGCTTATTGAAAAATTAAAAATAGTAACGGATCATACTGAAATAATTTGAACTAGTAAGCAAGTAGTAGATCTTCACTGTAACAAATGTAAAAGACGAACAGGAAAATACAACAGACGTTGCAATATTCTTTACTCATTCCGTTACAGGTGTGTGATCAATACCTGTATCAAATACGGATCGTTCTCCGACAGATTGACCGGTCGAAAAATTGTTTTTCTTTTAAATATTTTTAAATTGTTCTTTGGTACTGTCTACCTTCGTGAATTTCTTTACATTTTTTTCGCGAAAGTTCTTTAAGTTACCGGGTATCCAAGTTTATTTTCAAAAAATGTTTACTCTTCAGTGAAGTATTATTCGCCAAAGACACAAAGAAGACTTTTGCTGGAAAATGAATTTGAGAAGATTTAGAAAGTCATCTAAGTTTTCAGATTCAGTTTTGAGAAGCTTTAACTATGAGTTTCAACGTACAATCATGTATAAAGATGCCTTGTATCGATGAAAAAGTATCTGGGAAGGTCTTGTCTTGGGAATTCAGTTTTATTTCTAGCTACAATAGGCATAAAATGTAAAAGTTAAAAATACAGCTCATGAAAGTAGTACACTGCCAAAGAGCAGTTTAAAAATATTTAAAAGAAAAAAGGGTTAACCGGTCAATCTGTCAGAGATTATACATGTAAAATGTGCGCATAGTGTGGCCTGATATTATGTAATCAATTATATTTTACAATACCATTTAAGAGTGTTCTTTGACTAATTCTAAAATATTTTCATTCATTGCATGGTTTCATAAAAGTCTACAGTTTCCGAGAATGAATTTCGACAAAAAATTACAGATCTATGCAAAGACGGCGCCATAGAATCTCAATGGGCGAAGGTGATCAGTCGAGTCCAAGCGACGATCGAGAAAAACGAGAGGAGACTTTTGGACCAGGAACATCGAGAGCGTACCGAACTCGAATGGAAACAAGTCGCTTTGGTCAGCGATCGAGCGTTGCTCTGTATATTTTTCCTCACTACGGCTGTGAGTACAGCCGTTATTCTCTGTGGATCACCCGCTACCGATGGCAAACCTGCCATGAGTAGCTAAGTCAACGATGATTTTCCAAATGAAAATTACCGAAAAAAAGCGACTGAAAATTTACGTTGCTTTTGGGTTTTCTGTGATGACGACGACCTTGAGAGTCTCTTGAGTCTGTACAACCATTCTATAAGAAGAGAATCTTATTTGTATTAATTTTTCTCTGAATTGTTGCTCAATTGTTACTCATCTTTTTTGATGGGAAGTGAATTATGTAGAAATATGATTCTCAAATAATGAGTAAAAATTAAGACTTTGCCTTTCAGTACTATATCTTGTTATGATAATAGAAAAAATGATTTTACAGTGCTAAACTTTTTTTATTGAGAGTATGTAAAGGGGGCCAGACACCTTTATGCGAGGCTAGCTTAAATTAAAATTTATAATTAGTTATGTATTTGATTCTGAACTTTTTGATGTGTATACTTTTAATTTGAGATTTATTTCATGAAGTCTCTTCGTTGATCATTTGTTTTAGAGTGAAAAAATCTCACTGTTTGTAAGATTCAAAGAGAATCTTTTCAGCTCAATTGGTCCATTGATTCTCTTGGAATCAAATGGAGAGTGAGTTTTTATCATCATACACTATACGTAATCAATGAAAGAACTGATTGATATGAAACAAAGCTCAAATTAAAAATATACGTATCTACAACTTCTATATTAAATATATAAATAATCCAATTAATATAACTAACTAAAATTTTTTATTTTAGCTTGCCTTACATAATGGTGTTTTGTCCTTTTAAAAAATATTATTTAATAAGGCTACAGCTTGGACGGTTGGATGGTTTTTTAAGAGTCAAAGTGTCAAGTGAAATGATGTTATTTCTATGTTACTGTTGAGAATCGAATTGAAAATTTATCATATTAATAAATAAAATACAATTCGATAGTTCAAAAGAAATAACATAATTTAAGCTTTGAATCTAAAAAATTCATTAAGATATTTCACAGGTAGTCTACTCCAAAGCCAAAATTAAAAAAAATCATATCTCTAGACAAGATAATGTTAGCTTCTGATTGGTCTTATTAAATAACATTTTTTAATACACTTGCAGGAAAAAAGTTTGGTTTTGTATCAGTATTACATTTTTGTTACTATTATTCAAAGTTCAGCGAGGGAATAAATGTAAACCCCTTCTGAGCGAAATTATGAAATCGAGTATGCGATACATAACGTTAATACTTGTAGATAAATCAAACGTACTTTGATGTGCATGAAATGTAACATGTTTTTTCAAATGAAAAACACATAATCAATTAAATAATACAATTTTGAATCTGAAAAATACATGCATTTATTTTGTGGTTCTATAGATAGGCTGATGTGCTTGTAAATCGTTTAAATATAACTATAGTTAAACTATTGCTCGTTTTGTTTTCTTATTGTAAGAAATTAATTGATTTTTCAGATTCAACGATTAAAGGCAAATTTATTCCTCGAAAGTCAATAATGTTGTCTATTAAAAAGAGATAAAATCAATTACATTAATGAAAATTACTAATATATTTGGTCCCTTTATTGCCAACGTTCAATTTTTTGCGTCATTTATGACACTTTCAAAATACTATTATTAATACCTACGTATATATATATATTTAAGTACATCAAGTTTGCCTACCAATTTCTTTAAAAGAAGATGAAATAGATTTGTATGAAATAAAGCTTATAATTTCCCACTACTAATTAATAATAATCAGGTACCGGTGCACAAGCAATCTTAACAAAGTCTTCGTATTTAACTTGACCGTTGAGAGAGACATTGGCTTCTCGAAAAATTTGTTCCACTGTAAAGGAAAATTTCGATGTAGACAAATTTGTAAAATTGTTCCGAAATTCAATTTTATTAAAGCGACATTTTAACATTACCTTCTTTGTTACTCAATTGCTCTCCCCATCTCAAAAGCATATGAGCCAGTTGTCTCGCAGGTATAGTTCCAGTTCTAGAAGTATCAGCTGCTCGAAAAGCCTCTATAACTTCTTTAGGTAGCTCTTCAGCTCTGGTTTGAAGATGCATCGCCTCCAAGAAATCGGCGAACGACATTTTACCACCTACAATCCCAGCAGAATTTTAATAAACTTAAAACGTATACAAAGTACTTATGCAATCATTACAAACCTTTATCTTTCAAATACTTATTCAATTCTGCTATCGTTGGACTAAGTCCCAACGATCTCATTATAATAGTCAGTTCATCCAATGTACGAATCTGACCACTTCTGGCGTACAAATAAAAACATTCTCTGAACTCTGAAATGTTAAAACTCATGATGAAGACACGCTCCAACGCACAAACAGGTTATGCGTACAACTGTATATTCCATAAATGTACAAACAACAATGATAAGTAATTGTATTGTTAAACGTACCGTCGATATCTTCTTCGCGAAAATAACGAGCCTGTTAACAAATAATTATAATTTAGCTTCACCGATACCAACTTTACTTTGGATAACTGTAGTTCTTTTTTTTTTTAATTACTCCTTTACTACAATTTATCAACAACTTACCATTTTGTCGCTTCCTCTAGTCTATATATTTAAATATAAATATTTCAATTTCAAACAATGGATTCACGCAACTTCCATGAATAAGGCAAATCTAAAGTTTAAAGTTGATCCAACACTTGTTGACGCGAACAGGTCCTTTGCATACGTATTGTGTGCCCCCCACCTGCGCTAAAACCAAACATTTGTCTTGTATACATGTATATATATATATATATATATATATATATAATGTACATTAGTGAAAGTGAACTGTGAAAGATTCTCACGCTATTCGATATAGTTATATATATATTATATACACTGCAGTTGGTAGCAATGTTGTTTTATATCTCGTTCATATTTCGAAGTGTTACGTTGGAGGTTTTAATTCAAATCTTTGCGAGAAGTATAAAATTTTCTTAGATAATTTTCAATGAAATCGCAAAATTCAAATGAATATTGAAGCTTGAATTTACATTTAAATAAATATTTTTGAAAATGTTATTGGAATTCGGAAAAATTTTTTTTTTCAGCTTACATTCATCAATTGAAATGAATGTTATCACACAGCTATAAATTATCGCAAAATTTAAGTATAAACGTGTAAACCAAATTTACATTTTAAATATAAACATAACTAATTTTTTAAAATCGAATAAATTTGTTATTATTATATCGTATTACAAATATAATACGATTATATAAAAAAATATGTCGCAACACCGTCAGTCTCATTTCTTTGTCCGAAATTGGAAATTCCTAGTTCCATAATTCCTGGATTTTCGTCATTCCGCCATTTGACAGAACAGAGTAGGCGCAGTATGTTGCGCTCATCTTCTCATCTCGCGCCAAAATAACTGTAATTTCGTGATCGTATTCCCGCCATAACTGTCAGGCCTTCTTTGTCCCGCCGTTCTTTGTTATTGTTATTGTCGTGCGAGTGAAAAATATCAAATAAATTATTGACGAATAACCCTGTGTCAGCCGTGATAATCGACAGGAAAATCGAGTGTTTTTTTTTTGGATCACGGTACGTACTGGTTTTTCGAGTTTATTGTCCAATATAACACGTCTTTCAGTCATAACCAAAAGCATAAAGACAATGAACGCGTCGTCGCAAACAGGTGCTTTTTACCTACGAACCGAAATATTTCTGTACTTGTTGCATGTTGCATTTTGATATATATTTATATATATAATCTACATATATATATGTACATGTGTATGTATATATAGGTATTGCTATAGTTATTATTATTGCTATAGTTAGTAAACAATGGGTTAGGTAGCATTGGCTGTGCTTAGGTTGCGAGATGCAACGACAAAGATAGATATGGAATTTAAGTACTTTTTTAAGCTGCGTACAAAGTATGCATTTGGTTGATTTTCTTTTTAGTTAGGAAGAGAGCATTGCGTTGGTGTATTTTTTAAATCTATTTTGAGAAAGCAACCGATAGTTTATTGTCGTTGTGTATAGGTAATTTGAAGATGTTGTTATTCATAGAGTTTATTTAGTTGTAAGGGTAAATAGTATTCGTTATGTTATTTTGATTCTTATGATTTAAGACAATGGCCACGCCGAGGAGGGAATTTCTTCGCAGGCCAGATGTTCCTCGGCGGAGATCGGCAAGAACAGCACTGGCTATGATACCTGATTCTACAAGTACAAATATATCTCCTGGTAAGTATTGCAAGGGTTTAAAGAGATTTTTGTTCATTTCTTTTTATTTAGGAAATGAAATATTCGTTTCAGTTAATACAGCAGTAGCGGCTGAGGCAAATCCTACTACTAGGAGATACAGTATGGACTCGTGGAACTCAGCACCAAGTCCAGATGAACTTGTCATTCAAAAAAGAGGGAGAAGAAAGTCTATTGTTTGGTCTCCTGACATCGACTCTGTTAAAAGAGAAAGTCTCTTTAGGTGCTTATAATGTTACATCAATTGGAAATCTAATAATTTAATCGATTACTAACAACTTTTTAAACGCAATTTTTTAATTCTAATTCATATAGTGCATTTCGTGTATTGAATTGCAGAGACAGAACCCCAGTGAAAAGTCCGACAAAAAATCAATCCAGCATCACATTGAGAAGTACACCAAGAAAGCGTCTTCTCTTAGGTGATGATGTTGAAATGGGATCACCGGAAAAAAAAGAAAGACAGACCAAGCCTTTTTCAGGAAATTTAGCAAATGGATTAAGAGGCCTTAGTCACGAGCAATTAGTCAAAATGATAATGGATTTAGTATTATTGCAAGAAGATAAGGGACTGACACAAAATGACCAGTTACGTGATATTATTTTAAAGAAAATGCCAGTAGCCGATATTCAGCCATTGAGAGAAAAATTAACAAGCTTGAGGCAGAATGTTTACGCTAGTTTAGTATCACCGAATATAGATGAGTCAGATTATAATCGAGCTTATGTACATTTAGACAATTTCCAGGTAAAATCATTTGATATGAAGAAAGAATAAATTATTTTGTATATACGCACAAACTTAATAATGAATGGTTGTGTCTAATATTTTAGAAAGCTTTGAGAGAACAGGGTCACAATCTCGTAGAATCTCAGCATTGGACAGCTGTAATTCAATATGTGTTTGCTGCATGGGCGATCACAAAAGATTTACCTGAGTGGAAGAATCAAGGAATGCACAGCACTACTCAGAAATGCTACAAACATTTGACTGAATTTTGTATACAAGCATTAAGGAATGGAACATTTACACCAACGACATTGAATATTTATAAAGAAAAGTACGTATTGACTGATGTTACTTAAAAAAAAAAAAAATTCGTATACTCCATAAATTGATAATAATTTTTATTCTTCTATCTAGACTTCGAACAATGGTAGAAGATTCCAGTGATATTAAAGTTTGCTTACAATATTTAAACGAGACAAGAGCATGACGTTGAATTACCATAGTTGATAAAAAAGACTTACATGCTATATATATATATTACGTTAATGTATATATATATTGATATATATATATATATTAGAAAAGATTTTTGACATTTTTTACGACGTTGCTTGGAAAAACAAAAAGAAGATTAGGAATCACCGTTTGACAGCGTCTTTCTGGATGTGAAAAAAATCAATTGATTAAATTAGTTTTTATAGTTTGTAAGCTGTTCTGTTTTATTCAATATAATATTGACAATTGCATTACATATGTGTATACTTTTGGAAAGTAGTATTTTTGTGATCAACTATAATGCATGTTTGTAATACGTTATCTTATTTATCAATATTTTTTACAAAGTTAATTCTGTACCCAGTGTTAGTACTCCTTGACTGTCGATTATGAGATTTCTTGAACCAGAGAAAAAGGATATAATTTTTATATTATATATTTATGTAAAGCTTTTTGGATAATAAGATGGTAATAATAAAGAGACGACTATCACTTCAGGTATTCTTTTATTATAAACGATTTTTCATTTTCTCATATAATATCGGGCGATTATCTTAGATTTAAATTTATTATTACTTTTAAAGGCACATGTTTCATTAACAATAAAGTGTGTTACAATTCATCGTCTTATAGATCGTCGAGTATGTCGTCTGTGCTTGTAAAATTCTTCGCTACGTTAACCATTATTTTTTTTAGGCTTATGCAAATTTCTTAAAGTTACGCACAGAATAAAATTAGAAGAAGACGAGGAAGAAACAAAAACAAAATAATAACGTACTCGAATCTTTGATGCTTTTTAAAATACTCATATTCGGTCTACAACGATGAAAATTACTAATAGTTCTTTCCATTGGCAAGTTTACATTTACATGATCGCAAGAGCATTTTTTTAATCCGAATAACGAGTCGGATTGTAAAAGTTTTGCGAGGTAAACTTAAAACGGCGCTTAAACAATTTGACTTCATCTAAACTCAAGCATTTAGATGAAACAAATAAAAAAAATCTTAAGTACATACACACAATGCCGTACTCCACATTTTCTTTGGAGCTTGAACAAAAAAAATCAATAAAGTATGGAAACTACTTACACATCATTTTTAAAATGAACCGTACAGCGAAATTCCTTTCAGAACTTATTCGTTAAAATACGTCTAATTCTATTTTACAAATATTTAAAAAAAATTCAGCTCTAAATACACCTGCATTGTAGACAGATTCTTTTAAAAATCATAATAAATTCATTGTTACAATTTACACGAAATATACACGATAGATTATTTATACATAACTACTAATATAGACTTCGCGACGCAAAATATTCCTGTGACATTTTGTTTAATCACTCCTTTTGATATCATTTCCAAACTTCACTGTACGGTTCGCTAAAAAATTATTGCTACAGATAGTATTGTCTAAATTTGCGACGATGCGAGTGGTATTTTCATTTCGTGTGTAATCATACAATAACAATGTCATGAGCGATGTATAAATATGTACAAAAAAAACATGCGAAGTAAAGTTGACGAAAAGAAAACAGAGGCTTTTCTTTTCGTATTCTTTTTTTAATTACTTCTCTCTCATTGTACGTTAAAAGGTATGCACTATACGAATACTTCTAATAAATAACAACTCCGTCCGATAGTGGCAAGTTGCAAAAATGACAATTAAAAAGGCAAACTAACAAATCGCTTTGCTAAATACAATCGAGAACGTAAGTTATATAAAGATTATTTTCTTTCTCTCTCTCAATCTCTCTCTTCCGCACTTCTTCAATCATCCTTTTGAAATTCGTATAAGAACAAGATGTATACGTATGTATACGTAACGTTACGCGTCGACGATATCTATAAAGATAAAGCTGCGAATTGAATACTGTGGTAATAAATGTTTAAATCGATGCGAAACTCTTTTATAATTGTAACGTTCTCTTTCAGTCTGCTTTTGCTGGTTGCACTCTTGGATATAGCTGTTAACAGAAGGAGAAGAAAAAAAATCGGTTAGTAATCGATTTATGATTGTTTTCGAATTACACACGCTATGACGAATAGTGTAATATTGCATAGTTTTACAAATGTTAAATAATTATATTTACCGAAAGAAATGATTCTTTCGAGGCAAAAGGAAAATCAATGTTATTAAATTTGTATAAAATGAACTGTTTTTGGCTCAAAAATATTTTAACAATATATACATTTTATACATTTTCAAATCTGGTCAAATATAAAAATTTTTTGCAATCAACGAACTTACGAAGAAAATAGCTTAGAATAAGTGGTTCTTACAATATACCTTACACGTTACAAGTAAGAATTTTTATTATTTAAAAAAAAATTATATATATATATAGGTACATAACCAAAACACTTACGCCTAGTAAGTTTCGAGGAACGTATCCTTCTCGGTGTCCCAGTTTGCTCCACCACCATTCTCTCTCATTGTCATCGCCTTTTCGGAGTATCACCAATGAATCTCCATTCTTCAAGGAAAGTTCATCGCTGTGCTGGGCGTCGTAGTCGAACACGGCAAACACCTGGCCATTATTCATGATGCCAAGTTTCTCCTGAACACCTGAGAAAGAAAAAAAATGGTTAACTAGATTCATCAACGAAGTTCGTATGGAAGACTAGAATTTGATACTGACTGTATAAGTACTCGGAACAGCCATCGAAGCCCTCCTCGTCTTCTTCGCACTTTTCTGCCGCTGTTTCGTGATCGGAGAGTGTCGTGGCAAATATACAGGCACCGTGCTCCACCAAAAACCTCACCATCGCAAGATTGTTGCAACTTGCTGCGCAATGTAACGGTGTCCTGTAAAAAATGAAAGCGTAAGGGGGTGTTATACTCAATTTTTACCGACTGAGTTGACGAAGGCGTCCTTTTTTAATAAGTTCACTGAATTACGCAAAACTAAAATAGATTACATAATTCAGCGGATTTATTAAGATTCATTATCAAGAATGAAATTTCGTTGATATGAAATATGAAGCATTTTTTAGCTTCGTAATTTATGATTGAATTTTAACTTATAATAGTTTTTTACGAAATCACAATTATGTATATAAAACGCTGAATTTATTAATTATTTAAGTATATCTGTTTTTATTACTGATTTATTATTTTATTTCTTATTAAAATAAATGTCACATGTAACACAAATATATGACTGAAATTATATGGTACCAGTCAAAATGACTGATCTGGTAAATTTAGTGTGAGTAAATGTTTTTTGCTAATTTCTGAAAAAAATGATTGTCTTTTAAACATAAATGTTCTTTGATTGAATTCATCTTCGAATAGGATACATATAAAATTCAGTAAGTCAAATTCTTTTGAGTAAGTGTTTTAATAGTTACACAAAAAAAAATTAAAATCCAACTTATTCTGCATAAAACTTATAGACGTACCATATAACGATTAAACTGGATTATAACGAATAAATTAAAGCCGAGAAACTTTTGAAAATCACAACTTGAAATAAAGTGCATAATTTTGCTTCAAACTTTGCAAATATACTTTAATGTATACTTAAAATTTTAAAAAGATTTGTATATTAATAAAGTTCCAGTGATTTCAAAAAATTCTGAATAGTTCAATTTCAAGCAAGCAAACTTATTCAATCCTATTCTTAGATCAAAATTTAAAACAGATTTGTATGTTAAGGTAAAATTCCAGTGATTTAAAAAAATTCTGAATAGTTCAATTTCAAGCAAGCAAACTTATTTCATAATATTATTAAATTTTATACGATAAAATGTTCCAAGATTTTGGATAAAATTATTATAAATTTAGTTTTTTAATAATTTTTTATTGATTTAAAATTTCCCCACACTCATGTATCAAAAAGGGGTTCATCTATTATTTGGTGAATTGGCGGTGTTTTCCACCACGGCGTCGATATTTATAAATGCAATATTATTAAATACACAATGAAAGCTTAATATAGCTAATTAATAAAACTAATTAAAACGTCTAATTCATACCCTTCGAAAGAAAGAAAAACAAATTAACACATACCACCCATCGCTATCCTGAGCATTAACATCGCAGCCAAATTCGACGAGGAACTTGACGATTTCGAGGTGTCCCGCGCAGATAGCATTATGCAATGCTGTGATACCCTCATCGTTAGCCGAGCTTGGATTCGCCACCTCCTTGGCTGTTTTCTTCACGAGCTCCAGTTCACCCTCGAGACTGGCATCGAGTAACAGAGCGAGGGGGTCGAAACTGACCCGCCTCGAAAGATTCACCTTGCCCGTTGTGGACTTTAGGTTACCCTTTTTACGTCTTATCACGTCCACCGCTGGTTTACCACCGTCGATCTCAATCGTCTCGGACCTGTGTTTGAAATTATTTATTTCGTTAATATTACGATTGTCATTTATTTTTTATTCTGCATTGTAAACCTAAGCTTGTATAAAAAATGAGTACAATTGATAAATCCATATCAGAACTTTATTTATTTTAAGGATTTTCTTGCAGCGATGACAATTCGAGAAAAACTTGAATTTAAAACAAGAATATTCATATGTTTTCGAGAAAATCTTGAACGAATCACCGTATCGGCTCAGTCGGTAAAAATTGTCACCCCCCTAAATACAAGGTTAATGAATAAAAAAAACGATAATAAGTTTAAAATACAGAGCCATCAAAGAGCAGTATAAAAATATTTGGAAGCAAAGAAAATTTTGGATTGTATCGAAAAAAATATTTCACAACATCCACTCGAAGTAATCCCGACTAGACTCACTTGAGTTTCTGCTGCTCCTCGATGTTGAGTACGTTGAGTGCGTCAACGATGTCCGAGTCTTCCAATTTTTCGTTACTGGTGATATCTTCGATCGTCACAGGACTTACGATCAGCCTCTTAAGAACGTTGCTATCCGTTACGTCAACGGTTTGCTGCTGTTGCTGCTGTTGTTGTTGCTGTTGTTGTTGCTGTTGCTGTTGTTGCTGTTGTTGCTGTTGCTCCGTTTGCATAAGATCCGCAGGGATTTCGGTCTCGGGGAATAGGAAGGCAGGGGGCATCTCAATGCGTCGATTGATCGAGACGTGAACGTTAGACTTGGCGTAACGAAGCTTAGGCTGTTCCGATAATGGAGCTTTTTTCAAACTCAATGGCCGAGCTTTTATCACTTGATGTTGAAGCTGTTGTTGACCCGGTAGTTGTGATTCCGTTGGTGATTCCGGTGGCTCTGACGTGGGGATCGGTGGGATTATTTCTTCTTCTTTTTCCGCTCTGTAATTCAAATTGGTTATTTATTTATTTGATTAACCAAATGGTACCAAAGAACAGTCTATAATCCAAATTTCGAACGCTGCTAAAGTAAACTAGATTGATAATTAAGAAGTGACCAAGGCTTCACCAATTACCTAAAAGGCTCGTTCGATACGAGGAACAGCGATTTCATTAAAAGATAATTTGATTTAATGAAACGATCGATATGTCTTGTAGGCACACATTAAATCGATCCTTATCCAAGCTGATAATCAATTGATGGTGTTTTTAGGGGGTCACGGGATTGAATTTTTTCCTCATCTTATGTGTAGCGAATCGTAAGAGTTTATGGTGTATGAGCACAAGATAATGATTACTCGAAAGTACGCATTTAAAATATTTCCGACAAAGTATTATTTAAAAGGTATAGGCTTTCTCTAAGTCTCTTCGATGCCCAATTACACCTCAAAATAGAAATTTCACTATCTGATAGATTAACGAATTATTTTCACAATTTATGAAAATAATCTTTGATAGCTTCCTTTCGGTACCAACATTGAAATTTTAAATTGAATGACAATTATAATTATTAACAATGAAAAACTATAATGACTAAAAATTATACCATAATTTGGCCAACTACTATTCTGCTGAAATGTTTACCTGGCCATTACCGAAAATAATTTAAATTCTAATTTTTTGAATAGTCATTTCAAACGTGTGTTCTAGTAAATTCAAACATGTCGCATATATAATTAATCGACTAATTAAGAATTCCCATCGGAATAAACGGAAAAATAATTCAACCATACGAATTTCACACATTTCACAATTTAACATTTTGAATATTCGAAATTCCATAATAATCGAATCATCATTTTCGAGGTGCCTCGTTCGATTGCGTTAATTTGAAATATCGTACGTGGATGAAAATTTGGATAAATAAATTAATAACACATCATCATTTAATTATCAGTCATTCAGTTACATTTTCAAACGATCCCTACTCTGTTCTCGTAACAAGAGCTATTCCAATTATATTCCAAACCGCAAATCGGAGCAAATAACAGTGTGTGCGCAACGTAATAATTGACCTATATATTATTTGCAATGAACGACATTCATCATTATTATATATATTATACACAAAACGTTAATCGAATCAATATCTCCTTTTCTTACATTTAAATGCAACGCATTCAACCTGTCGCTTCCATCCTGTCCTAAGCAGCTTCATTCGCGATAGTCCAATATATATATATATACAATTTTACGGTCACTCGGCTCACGTACAATAGACTCGCGTCTTGTCTTGGATCCTCAGAAGAAGAGGAAGAGAAAAAGCCTCAAGACCACGAAGAAATTGAGCGCGCAAATGAGAACAGCCGCGAGCAGTTTAGAGCCGCGAAAGTACTGTCGAATCCCGAGCATTTTTCCTCAAAATAAAAAGAGAGTCACGTACGACGAAAAGCTTCACTTATGTATATATATATGTGTAAATCCACGAAATACAGGAAACAATTCGGTACCTGAAAATTGAAAAATTATTCTCGAGAGTACGTTTTTTTCTTGTTGCGTCGAGGTGTATTTTGAGATAAATGAAGCATTTACATATTTGTTTTTAGTAGACAGGCGGTTTTCGATTTTTCACATTTTTGGAATAAAAAAACCTTGTGTACTAAGGTACGATATTTAACAACATTTTTCGATTAAAACACAATCGAAGACGCCTTTGATTTAAAAAAAATGAATTAAATAAAACATTCGAAATTCGCTGTAAGTACGCATTTTGTCTAATGAATATTTAAACACTCACGACTTTTCTCTCGAGTGGAGCTTCTGAGCGATTTTTTTTCAATTACGGGTATTGTTTCTTTTGATTCATTTTGTGAAATCGTACGAGCTTAAAAGACTTTTTTACTTTTCGTATGTCGATTTACATTTTATTTACTTAAACGATTATAACTTTGTTCTCAATTAGTCTTTTTTAGCAATTCTTTTTTCAAATTTAAGTCGATTAATTTACTTGTCTTTTCGCAAATTAACTATTGGATTTGATTTATTAGTTGTTGACAATTTTATTTTCTTAAATAGAAATCTCAAATCGAATTATCTTTTGTTCTACATATTCATAAATATAGTCAACCGAAGAGAGCTTTTGAAGGTCTTTTATTCAAAGATAATCATTCAACAAAGCCTTTCGAGAGCAAAGTTACGATCGTTTGAAATAAGACTTTCTAGAAATTAAAAGTTATTATTCAAATGATTATACATTTTCAACGAGTAAGTCTTTTGTGACAATCTTTGTTGGTAATTCAAAGTTATTTCAGCTTCTTTTTAGCTACACATAATTTGTATTAATATTCGACAATATTATTAACTGTAGAAATGTTTATCAACCAAAACTGATTTTTCATTGATAAGCAAATATACAGTTTACAACATTCTTAAATGTCAATTAAAAACGTAGCTCAAAAGTGGACTTCAATAGCTTTAATTTACAAGAAAATCATCAAAAAAGACTTACCGTTTAAAAAGTTACAAGCATCTCAAAAGACGTATTTTTTTCACGTATTCAACTATGACTTCTCTTCAACTAGTCAAATCTCAACAATTTTTTTTTAATTCATTTTCGTTTACAACATTTTTCATCCGTATACTTCACAACACACTGCATAAAAATCTTTTCAATTTTTTCTCTCCCTTTTGCGCCACAAAAACCAAGTGCCAAGCTGAAATGAATATCTAAAGAACTCTTTTACACGGAAGACACCCAGAACGCAGGAAAAAGGTTTCAGTAGAATAATTTTTCGATTCCCAAGCCCCGAGTTGTTTCCTGTATTTTGTGGATTTACTCGTATATATATACCGTATACCGTATACTACACACACACAAGCACGAACTATACACATATATATATATATATATAAAAATACAAGTCTCAAGAAGCCGATGCACTTTCTCTCGGTTATACGTATAAGCTTCTTCTTTACGCGCGCACGTACGCGTACGACAATCAATTCGAGTATAAGCACCGAGGCAGAGTTCACCCGCGCGTTCTATTTCGGTGATGACCATTATTCGAGAGAGAGAGAGAGAAAGAGAGAGAGAGAGAGAGAGAGAACACGCCGAGTAGATTCTCTAGTCGGCCAAATCGATCGTGGACTAATTAACATTTATAATTAACCCAGCGACGAGTGTGTATATGCGTGTGTACACCCTTGGGAGAAAATCCGCGAGTAAAGTCGAGCTTTTCATCATTGTTATTCAAGGCCGAAAAAAGCTCGCATTGCTTGGATATTACACGGGGACGTGGCTTGAAAGCTTTTATAACGACCTCAGTAGCTTATTTTTTTTTTTAATGGGGTAAGTTCGTGGATGTAGGCGAAAACGTTTGATAATTTAATGCAATGGCTTTTACGCTCAGAGGCAAACTGCTTGGTATATTTCACCGCTGATGGGCTAAATTATTCCTTAAAGCTATTAGTAAAACTGAGTTTGAGACTAGGAGAATTTTACATTGGCACTTACCTCGATGGTAGGCTAACGCTAGGTTTGGAATCGCCAAGTTCGCAGGCGACCTCAATTTTCTCGTGGTGTTGGGTCAGTCTTGGCGGTGGATTGGGCTTACTTGGTTTAGGTGGTAGGGCAGGCTTTGTTTTGTCCAGAAGCATTTCCGATTTCGCGGGTAAGGTTTCGTTACCCAAACACGTTGTTTTGTATTCAAAAGGCTTTTCTGGCAACTTGCTGATAGGTGGTTCGAATTTGCTGCTGTGATCGTGCTTTATTACGTGTTGCTGTTCGTACCTGGATGAATTTGGAAATTATAAAATAAGAAATGTATCGATCAATTTGATGTCAGATTAGGAATTATTCATTAAAACTAAACAAAACGATACATTTGAGACTGGTAGAGATGTCTTTTGGTTATGCATTGTGATATTTACGGACTTCACCTTTGAAATGATGATTCGAAAATAAGAGTTTTAAATTTATAAAATTTTCATTTGTTCGTATGTTGGGCTACATATTTACCTATTAAGGAGTTTAGGACAGGTCTAAGTCTTTTCAGTGGCTAATGAAAAATTATTAACCGCGAGATTTAAAAAGAACTGGTGGTAAGAATTGTAAATTGAATATTATTGAGAATATTTGAAATTCCCATTTTTTAAATCAGCGTTTTAAAAGTGTCTTGTTCCATTAAGACTTAAAAAGGATTTTTGTACAAATTGATTATAGTTTCATGTACGTTTTGTAGTGTCTGTTAGATGGAGTCTTGTCTAATTAGCTTACGAATGGTAAAATCATTTTGTAATATTTTTTTGGACTAAATCCGTTTGAATAATAAGCATAGCTTCTTTTAATCCAAACGAACATTATTTAGGTCAAAGAGATATGTCCCTTTTCATCTAAAATGAAGTATTTTTCTACGCTTTGTTATTTTCATTAATTTTTTTATTTTCCAGTAGGTGGCATCTAGTTAAATGAGCCTGCAAGTGGCAAAAAATAATTCTTTCATAATATGTATAACAACGTTTAAATTTGGTATTTATGAGTGTTGATCTATAATTTGTTATTTGGATAAGCTACTTTATAATTTTCAATGTCCTGAAACTACTGAATACGACAAATTCTTACTAATTAATACGACACCGGATAATGTCTGCAATGTATTAATGATAAATTTATAATTTATTAAAAAGTTTTTTACAGCTAATAAAATGAGTATTGCGTATGTTAGTTCCACTTGTTAGGTATGTTTGGAAGTGAAAATATTGTTTTTGAATGGAATAGAATAATTCACGGTTGAAGCTACCTAAATCCATTCAAAACAAAGGATCAGATGGGAAAATGTTGTTCTTCTTTCTAAGTGAAAAATACGTATTTTTGACTAGTTATTCCATTCGATTCAAATGGTATCAATCTTTTCCAGTGCTGTACGTTTGTCAAAGGTGTCTCTATACTGTATACTCTGTACTATAGTATTAATTAATACGATACATACAGAGTTTGGCATTCGAATACATGAATGAGTAACGTACCTTGCGGCTAGATGCTCGAACTTGCTTTGATTCTGCTCTGGTTTGAACTGCTGCTGTTGTTGAGATTCGAGTTGCTGCTGCAATTTTGAAGTCTGCTCATGTTTGCTCGTGGTCGACTGATCGTACAATTTGATCGGTTGTCCGTGAGGTTCGTACTTAATCTGCTGTTGTTCAAAACGCGTTTGTTGTTCTATTCCTGTTATTCAAAATTATAACTATAGTCACCAGAGTACATTAGCACATAGAAGAGCATTTCGCATTTTCGGAACATAATGCATAGTTCAAGCAAATTTATTTGCAAATAGTTTCGAGTAAAAAGTCATTGTGAGACTGAACTAGATATATATACAGTATGAAATACATGAATATGCATAAGAGGATCCTTTAAATAAACTAACCGGTCAACTTGTCAGGAATTTTGAGTCTCTCGTCTAACTGGGCAGTCTGACTATAGCCATAACTAGGAAAGCTCGAGCTGCTACTACTCTGCGGCTGGAGGTTCGGCGAGTTCTGCGACTGATAGCCGCTGGACGTCGAGCCTGCCTGCTGTTGCTGTTGTGACACTGACGTAGGGTAGTTGTGTCGACTGGTAAAGTTTGAGTCTTGCTGCTGGCCATTTTGTACGTCTGACAAAGGACCAAATCGTTGTACATCAAGGATGAAAAATATTCACTTTTATCCGAAAGAAATTTTACAAAAATTTTACTTACCCCTTCCGTTCTGGTTTTGATTTTGGGCATTGCTAGCGTAGTTCTGAGCTGCTGGATGTCCCCGACCGATAAGACTTAGCGTCTGCGGCATTACCGGATGGATTTTCGTCGATGACGTTTGATAGATCGGTGACTTGACAGGAAAACTTGGCGCTACGCTCGATACTGGCTTTCGGTGATTTTGATTTTGACTCGAGGAGAGACTCGACGTCGACGAGCTCGTTGAACCATGTTGTTGTTGCTGCTGCTGTTGTTGTTGTTGCTGCTGTTGTGATTTTTGTTGCTGTTGTTGGTGGTGTTGTTGAAGCAGTCGGATTGTCTGGGAAATGGGGCTTTGATTGTTTTCCACTACTGATTGGTAGTTGTGGTTGGCGGTGTTATTATTGTTGTTGTTATTATTAATGTTGTTATTATTGTTGAGGTTCTGCTGCATTTGATTCGAGTTCAGTGGTTGGGATTGACCTGGAATACAATTAATATTCGTAGAAAATTTATGATTTTTCTTAGATATCGTGCTTATTCAATAGACATTTTGTTACAGATTTGATCAATATTCAAGCTGTACTTGTCACGATTACAAATTGTTTTATAGGATAAAAGTAAAGTCGAAAACTTACCCTGAATGTGCGATTGCGATTGACTGTGAGCAATTTGATGACCAAATTGAGAGAAATTTGTAGGTCTTGTACCGATCTGAGATGCGCTAGCGCTGTGTTGAATTTTGTTCTTGTTAACGTCATCATCACTGCTATTCGTCGTTGTACCAGAACTCGTGTTGTTCGTCGTCTTGAAATTAACGGTGAACTTGGTATTATACGGTAGAGTCTGATATTTCGGATCATTCTTGTTGAGACTGAAATCGTTATCGTTCGGTATGTGGGAATAAGGTTCGATAGCAGCTATATTTCCAGCTGGTCGTGGTTTGCCAACACCACTACCGAATTCTAATTTTGGACTGTTTCCAGTATTGTTGACGCTTCCATCGGTTGATCGATTGTTTGGTGGATGATTCAAACCGGTTGGTGAATGCTGTTGCTGAGCGAGTTGTTGACTTAATCGTTGGTTTAGTGCTCGTTTCCGTTGAAGTCGACCCTGAAGTTGAGCTATTCGAGCGTCTATCGATGCCATTTCTGCTTGTCGTTGAGCTAACGCCAAACGCTGTTGGGATACCACCTGGTTCTGTTGCTCGTTCATCTTGTTTCGATACTGTGCGATTAGGAACGATACGCGTGAGTTCATTTTATTTTATAATTTGAATAATTGAATTACACCAACAATAATGTTGTTCGATCAAAGGGCTTTGTAATTAAGCTAATTAAACATCTGATTGGAACTTGTGGCGATACGATATATTTGCTGTTACTTCTGTTTAATTCGACATTTACTGCGTTCGATACATTTTTCTTAATTAACGTGCTAATTAATTCAACTACCAATTGTTCGATTAAATACTTGTTCAAAGTGTAATCAAAACTTAAGTTACGTCTCGAAGAATAGCTCCAGTCCCGACAACGAACGCGACTAAACTGAAGCGTAGCTTTACTCACCAGAAGCTCCCTCCTGAGCTTTTCAAGCTCGGCACTAGCTGGGGTACCAAGATGTCCGTTGGCTCCAGTAGCTCCGGGTCCGCCAGCAGCGCCACCGACATGTCGGCCTCTTAGCTCCTCCAGCTGTCGCGTCAGCTCCTCAACCTTCGCAACAGCTAGCGAAAGCTCCTTCTCTTTCTCGTTGAACAACGCCCTTATGCAGTCCAGGTCGGATGCTGTAAATTAAAGAAAAAAAGAACGTGTTAGAACGTGCTAGTCATGGGATGAAACGTTACAATGAGGGTAGATAAAAGGGACTTTTGAGAGAGGCTTACGTGGCAGAGACCAGAGAGGGTTGCTTGCGAGCTTTCAAGCTTTTTAAGTGATTGGTGGGGTGTGTTTTTTTAATTAGTTAAGGTGGTTCTGTTGGTGAATTTAAAAATAATAATGTTCACTAAAACTGTAAATTTTCTCACTGGTTTTGCTAGTGACTTTATTTTTTATTTCGGAAACTTGATAAACAATGTTAAATTTGGTTTTAGCGCAATGGCTATTAATTATTGCTAAGACGAATACAAGAATAATTTTTTCCAATAATTCTGTCTCAGAAAATCACATATAAAAGATAAAGTAACAAATAAAAATAATTAGTAATTTAATTTATATTTTTTTATAATATATAAATTACTATAACATATAATTTTTTTAATTTAATTAAAATTAATATCTCGTAAATAAATAAATTATATTCGAGTCATCGATATCGAAGTAAATTTTCTTTTTTTAAATAATTCCGTCGTACGATTGCAATTCAACTGTGAAATCACTGATTCTAAACAGTTCGAATTGAATAATTCATTTATTATTAAAATATATGTAACATTTATACGTCAAATATGAAATTATTTATGAACTCGTATTCATTTACTTTGTAATTTATTTAAACAAAGTATTTCCACACTTTAGAAAATGTGAAAAACCTTTTGAAACAACTTTAATGCACTCTTTCATTTTACAAAGTACACACCCTTTTACTTTAAGAGAGTATTCGGTGAAACACACACACACACACACACACACACACACACACAATGTATACACTCAAGTGGGAAAAAATATTTAACTTTGAATCCCACAGTTTATGATAAATGCATTGACCATTCTCCAAGTGATATGTGTGTACTCACTACCGATTGGAAAAACTTGGTACTCTAGAGGATAAATCCAATTTTCTAACTTTCGCTATTTACACCGTGATTCCAAGTGGTCGATTTTTCTCTTAGTGGTCTACGTTTAAAAATCATCCGTTGGAATCGTAGAAAAAAATCACGAATTTTATCGTTCGAACAATGAACATTTACAGGGAAATGACGATACTTCATTGTTTATTCAAGCGTCGTTAAAGAGGGTTCGTAATCTGGATAGGATTTTCGAATCAATAATTCAAAAGGATTACGATTGCGTCCAGCTGTACTTATAGTTCGGATAATTTTTTTTATAATTTTGAGTACCAGATTAAATTACGATTATTACTTTATGTAAATACATAATAACATTACGCTTTGGTTTTGTAGACTATTCCGAAGGAACGAAGTTCCGAATAATATAAGATAAGCGCACGGAGCGTATGTTCGTTTTACGACGTCGTACGCTCGTCTCTGAGATTCCGCGATGCATCAGACACGGGAAATCAAAGGAAATTTCGGTATCGAATCAAAATTGTCGGTATTCGTCACTGTGGAGAAATTTAAATCCCAAGCGGCACCGCAAACCAGAGTAGCAACTCTAATACCCTTAGTCCAGAATCTCCCAGCCGATGTTTCTCCATAGATATATGTATATAGATCTGGTGTCCGCAACAAAACTCTCGACAAATTCGATTCACGCTGTGCATCCGAATTTTATTCTTCCTATCTCGCCTCTTGAAAATTAGGTCAGAGTAGCAGTAGTAGTAGTAGTAGTAGTAGTAGTAGTCGTGATTTCGCTTCTGCGAGAGGAAGACAACTATGTTGTCGCGTGTAAAATTCCATTTGGAAACTACACGAGCTTCTACTCCTCGTCAAAGTAGAATTTAATACCGAGCAATTTTCGCATTATTCGCTCCGCCGACGACGCGCAATATCGCGAATACCTTCCGTACAGCTCTTTTTCTTCCTCTAGCTTCACTCTCTTTCTGCTTCTCTGTCTTAATGGTCCTCTCTGCTCTTGAGTTTTCTGCGGTCAAGCGTCGAGGATATCCTCGCGTGTAGTTTTTGCGCTTCCTCCGAGAGATGCTCGAGGGGAATTTTTGCAAGATGGTTAATATATCGCACTGGCGAGTATAAGTCGTCGAAGATTTATGTGGAAAATTGCGCGAGAGAGGAACTTTTTTTTCTTCACGGGTGAACCATGTACGCATTGACGTATACACTGGGTGTCATCGTAGAAACATATAATCGACCACTTGAACTAAAAATCTTTACACCAGCTTACATTTGAAATATAGAGTATTCTTGAAACAAGCTTTAAATTTACACGGGGAATATACCTTAACATTATTTAAAAATTATTTTCTTGGGAAATTAAGATTCCAGACTTTTTGGACACCCTGTATATACATATTGTCAAGTTTAAGGACACCATTGAATTTCTCATCAAAATTTACTTTAATAATGTACCTTAACATTATTCAAAAATAATTTTCTTGGGAAATTATGACTTTTAGGTCACCCTGTATAATATATATATGTATATATGGATTTGGATATAATTTATATTGAACATGGTTGTAATTTTCGTCAAAAATTACTTTGAAATTGATCTTAAAATTGTTCAATAGATAATTTATTCGGGAAACAATCAGGTGTCTCCAGACATTTTAGATACCTTGTACAGCGGATTTTAGTATATAATTTTTGTTGTAAACACGTTTCTCTTTCACTGGATTGAAATTCGCGATCAACGCCTCAGGCTATCTGGTATACGAAGTAACATCCGACAAGTAGAAAATCATGGTAGAGAAATTGCAGCCCAACCTAATGGCTATTCGAGGATTACTGATGCGAAGTACGTGACCAGTGCATAGCTTTGGGCGAAATCGATGACAGTCGCGAGGGAGTTTCGCGGTTGGGGGTATGAGTTGTCTGGACTTTTCTCGAGACGTACGTGCCTGAGGTGAGAAAAGGGCCTGACGCTAGTGTGTCTGTGTATATGTGACAATCTTTGATGAATGGGTTGCGCGAGACGCTTTAGTCGCGGTAACAAAGAATCTTCAGAAATTTCTTCAGATGACTTACACGCAGATGTGATATTTACTACAATTAATTTGCTTGTTTATTAATTTAACAGTGCATTATCGTCATTGTAAATATGTAATGATGACTTTTTCGTATATCGAAAAATTATTCTTTTTAATCATAGTCAATTCTAAACCAAACTATGCTTAAAATTTTGCATTAGTGTATTGGAACGAATGAAGTATTTTTTTCCTTGTCTGTATAATCTATTTTTATTTGTGGGTGTTATTTTAAGAATACGATCCAGACCTGTCCCTTCGAAGTACTTTACTAGTAGTACACTTCAATTACAATAATGTCATAGTACCCTCTACAGGTACTTGACCAGTACTGGTGTTAAATTATATCCCGTGCTTATCGCTCCTGTACTGATTGAATATTGACTTACAGTACTTAAGTACTTAATTAATTTTACTTTACTATAGAGTACTTGAATCATTTGACTTAACTGTTTAAGTAATTGACTACTTGATTACTTGACTTATCCACTTGAGTACTTGAGTACTTGACTTTACTACTTGATAATAGACTTGTTGAGCAATTAAATAGTTGAGTACTTAAGCAAGTACTGTAAGCTAATACTTAAATCATTTGAATTTATTACTTAAGTACTTGGCGCTCCGGTATTGATTGTAGTCAAGTACTGCAAGGCTGACTCATTCGATCTGACTACTTTAGTACTAGTGCAAATGCAGTACTCCTGATAGGATGTCAATACTGACCTAGTATTCGACAGTTGCTCCATTCTTGCCAGGTATACATTGGGTATCAAAACTAAAAGCTAAAGTTCAGATTCACTGTTTCTGAAGTGAAAAGCAGGTTCCCTAACAAATCCAGTGCAAACTGGATAAATTGTTTTAATTCTACAGATTACATTGACAGAAAAGGTCACGTAGTAATGCTTGAAAAATGCGTAAGATGAGTTTTCACAGTTCTATACAGCATAACGATTTAACAGACTGGAAAAGTCTACACAGATCAGTTTCAGCTGAGTTAGTTTTTTTTCTTTATCACGTCACGAAAGAGCTATATTATTGTTTTGATAAAGGAGAATTCCGATACTGTTAAACACACAGACAAACGCACGCGGCATCGCATCGGTAATCGATTCGCGCGTTGGGAATATACGCGACCGTCGAAGTGTTGATTTCATACGAAAAAATATCTCGCCTGTTTGTTTACTCTAGAGAGTAAGCACCTCTAGTTTTTTCGTATCATCCGCTGACTATCGTCGTTTTTCAATGGAAAATGAGAAAATAGAAACAAATCCGAAGTGCATATACCTCACTAGCGGATGAAACGTCGATTTAGCGGTATAGTTTAGGCCTATATCGATTTATATCTTACAACGTATCGGTAGAATTTCTTTCTCTGATGGAAATGCAAGTGTATACGACACATTTAAATCTCAATTTATTCGAGTACCCGGAGTCTGAAATATTTTTCTAATATATACAAGCGTCGGCTTTTATTGCTTCGTCGGCCGTTCGCTGCTCGGAAAAATCAATCGACCCAGAAAACGACACGAGAGATTGCGCTCTCTTCGAACCCTCCTTCTCCTTATTATTAGACTTTTCATTTCCATTTGTGCAGGGAGTAGTCATACTCCCGGAAAATAAGTAGTATAACTTCTTTTCTTCTTTTCCTCCCTTCGACCTCTTCAGTCAAGAGGTCGAAGGGAGGGATTTCTACTAGGAGAATGAATGAGTCGAGATAAAAGAGCAGCGATGTAGTGTCTATCGCGTTTATTCGTATCGAAACTAATTTTATAGACAATAGGCTATTGTGTGTTTTTATGTGAGCATTGCGATTGTTGAATTTGCCTCTTACTCAGCACTATTTCATGACGATTAAATGTAGAATTATATATATTTAGTATCAATATCGGTATTGCATGAATATACGATCATAATGGTTCGTTTCAAATCAGGAAAAATCAGGAATTAGCAAATATATCGTTAACTTTATTATATATATTATATATAACGCCTGGAAGTGGAGTAAAAGAAGTTTAGGGAACAATTACTCAATGTATCGTTAACCTTATTTGATATATCATACGATCATTATAATGAAATACAATAATCAATAATAAGCTAATTTATCGTTAATAGCCAATATATCTTGTTTATGCCATGTGATAATACAGTAAATTACGTTAACCAAAAATTAATTAATACATCGTTAATAACTGTATATATTCTATAAACAACGTTATAATATAGTAAAAGAATTTAAGTAACAATTATTCAATGTATTGTTAATTTTACGTCGACCATTGCAACGAAATAAGATAATCAATAATTACAATAAACAGATAACCAATATATAGTTACTTACTCTATATTCTACATATCACATTATAATATAGCAAATGATTTTAACCAACAATTAGCTAATACATCGTTAATTTCTCTATATTATATACATCACGTTATAATATAATAAATTCTGTCAACCATTAATTAGCTAATATATCGTTAACAATATTCTAAATAGAAAGTAATAGTATCATAAAGACAGTAAAGCAAGAATTAACGAATATACCGCTAACTTTATTTTATATACAGCATTAGATTATAGCGAGAGTGAAATAGAGATATAAAACTCGGAATAAGCTATATACCGCGAAAGGCAGTTTTACCTTCGAATTTTCTACACAGCGTTTGTCTTTCTCTCCCCGGGGTACTCTGAAATATCGGAAATACTATACGTATACACTCTATATACACGTTCGACAAAAGAAAACTTTCTTACTATTCTCTTTGTCATATTTTCATTCCTCCGCGCGTTACCGAACCACCTGCGAAGGGTTAAAATATTTCACGGATGCCAGTCCATTGCTATTCAAATAATGAACACGCACAGCGTAATATCTTTTCTCTCTTTGTCCTCTGCATCCGGCATATTACGATGTAGTAATAACGACAGGTTGCCGTTTCAATTTCGCCTATTCGATGTATTGGATTTCAAAGAAAGAAAAAGAGCGGCTCAGAGATGAAAAAGAAAACTCCATTGACAAACGTCAGGAGGAATGTATTTTCCGATTCAATCTCAATGGCGAAAACTCTGCGCGAGAAAGTAACCGCCCCTGAAAACTTTGCGTCGCGCGTTTGTGCCGGGAATAAAGAAATTCCGAGCAGTTGTCCTTCTCTTTCTATATAAATATAGATGGCTGTGTTCCGCCACGGAATATACGCGCAATTTAACCCGAACGTACGTGTTGCTGAAAAAAAAAGAAAAATGACGGTTCGACCTCTGGATTCGTTAAAAAAGTTACGGGAAAAGGGTCGTTATTTCGCGTGTCCACGATGTATATACCGAGAGAGAGAGAGGGAGAGAGAGAGAGAGAGAGGAATTTTGTAATTGGGAGTATTGCATTGTACGCTTCGGTTTCATTCTTTTTTAAGCATATACGAGTTGTATATTTATGCTTATTCGAAAAAATCCGCGAATAGACTGTAATAATGTGTACAAAGTTTTCCTATGTTATTAGGACACGATTTATGTTGGAAATTATTATTTTCAGCTTCGGAATATCGCATGAGAATGTTATAAATATACAAACGCGAGGAGGAAATGCGTACGAAACGTTCCATCGGATTTTACACTGGAATTATTATAGCCGTAAAATTTCTCGTAAAAAGCTTTCTCGCGTACACCCCGCAATCCAGTGGATCCGTCGAATGTAATTTCATCGAGAAAAATATTATTCTTTTTCAGTATATGTATATATATATATGGGTTATTCTCTGACAGATTGAGTGATTAAAAAAAGTTTTTTTTTTCTTTTTGTTCTTTGATGCTGTATCTATTTCAGTAATAATGAATTTTTTTTTATTTTTTTTAAGAACGTTCTTAAGGAGAGAAGACACCTGTAAGTGAGGCTACGCGAAATTACAAATTTAATTAGCTGTGTTAACTGGATTGTTTGTATATTCAAAACTGAACTTGTAGATTGTTATGCCTTGAATTTGAGCTTTGTTTCACATTTTTAGTTTCCTTCGTTGACTACTTATAGTAGATTGTCGAAAACTCACTCTCCGAGAGAGATTCCTAATTATTATTGTTACTGTTTTTTTGTAAAACAATATTATTAATACCATATTATTATTAATAAATTTTTCATTCGATTAGAAATCACTACGTTCATGCTTTAAAGAATGTATCAAAATTCACTTTGAATCTTATGGAGACCTTTCAACAAGTATAAGTTGTCATCGAATGGACTGAGAAATATGAAACATATCTCAAATTAAAGGTATTTAAACCCATCTCTAAAATTTCAGAATATCATACGAAGAATATATAATCATAAAATGTAATATAATTAATTAAAATTTGTAATTTTGGTTAGTCTCACGGAAAGGTCTCTCTTGTTCCATTAATTTGGCATTTTTTCTCTTTTTAAAAAATCGTAAACTGACAATTTGGACCAATTTGAACAAACTCATATTTCATTATATAAGAGTTCAAAAGAGAGCTTTACTATTCAGTTGCGTCCTTTGTAGCTACTTTTATAATGAAGCAAGGTATTTTCCTGAATCATTAATTTTGGTACCGATGGTGGAACCATTCAAAAACTGAATTAGAAAACTTGGATGAATTTGGATTTGCAAAACCTTGGTGATATTTTCTTTAAATAATGTAGTGATAAGAAAGTACTTTTGTATTGATAGAAGGTATCTTCGTGAATGTTTTGACGCTCAGCTTTGAAAGTATTTTATCTGCAAAGTTTAACTAATTTTGCAATAATTGTCCCTTTTGTGTTTTCAGTGATAAGTACTTCCCTGAGGATCTACAATTTTTTTAAAATCGACACAAAATGCTAGAATCGGCGACTACGTCAACTTTGACTTCCTGTAACTTAAAAACCTTCATGGAAAAAAAATCTAAAAATAAATTTACGAAGGCAGATACAGAGCCAAAGTGCAGTTTAAAAACATTTAAAAGAAAAAAAGTGCTTTAACCGGACTATCCGTCAGAGAATGACCCATATATATCTACATAATTTCGCACCGTAATGACACGGGACATCAGACAAATATGTTCAAGAATTATATTACAAATGCAAAGTAAATCCGTAAATATAATTATATTTTCATTTTCGATGAAAATCATACATATAATAACAAACACGACCAAGAGATGATGAAAATTTACTGTTCATCGTTGAATTGTACAACGACACGCCGGTAGCCTGTATTATAAATCCTATGAAAATAAAACGCGAATTTCAAATTTCTTTGGTTTTTAGTTGTTTCCTTTACTCGAGTTGGCGCATCGGCGAATACACATTCACGCAGACACAGGCATTTATATACTAAAAGCTTTTGTGTGTCGGTTTCAACGTCGAAAATTCATCCCAAGAACTTAGTCGGATAGCTTCTTTTTATAGCAATAAAAATTCACGGTATAGAGCCATATAGATCATCAGAATTTAATTTTGCAAAGGTGGTACAAGACGTCTCGTAAACGATGATAATAAAATAGCTCCTTTTGCGAAGTGGCTCGGATTACTGAGTTTTCTCTCGAAGACTCGTTGTTATGGATAAACGGCTATTAGAAGGGAGTTTCTTTATAACCAGACGGAAGCCGGCGAATGCATTAATTTTAACGATATATTACTCGTAATGCTCTTTTCCGTCCTTATGCTTCGTAGCTTTTTCATGTCTGAGGTGAACTTATGATCAGTTGAAACTTGGCTTGTTTGTCAGGTGTTACGCGGCTATTAAACGATACTCCGAGAGATTTAATTAATTTTTTATTTCTTTTCGCGAAAGTACCTTCTCTGTGCGTCTTTTCGTATTGTTAGTTTGTAGTTTATATCTATAATTGCAGCTCATTCAGGTTTAACGTCAAAAGAGAGTGAGAGAGGTTTACCTCAGTTGTTTGCATTGTGAGTCTCGAAGGGAAGTATAAACATTGTTATGTGGACTATTTACCGTACATTTAGGGAAATAGCCTGATAGTAATTCTGCGATTTCTGGTGTAAACGTTTTATACGCGATAACAAAAAATTTGGTAGATTGAAAAACACGTTATTGTTGAGAGAATAGCTTGTGTAACGAAGCAAAATTCTAGTTTAATTAAATTATAATTTTTTGGAAAATATGTATTGAAGTTATTTTTTGTAAAAGGTTAGTTGCTGATGTATACAAAAGTGCATTCATTTCTATGTAATTTAAATAGTAAACAATTTCATTATTTCAATAAATTGATATTCAAATGTATTAAATGGAAGATTCAGGTAAATATTTTCGTATAAACATTGAAAGAAGTGAAAGAATTTTTTTTTCAAGGTAGGGCTAGTGGATCCATTTTCTACGATATTTTGTTATATTTATATATACAATATTATGAAATAATTTTGTTACGTTAAATGTTTAAAAATGTATTTATTAACAACTTGCTCTTTTACACTAGAAACTATATGTTGGCTTAAACAAATATTTATTTGAAACTACAATTATTTTTATTACTATGCGACTTGCAGAAATCAAATAAAAATTTACTAAATGAAAAACACGATCATTTAAAAATATTAAGCCATTTTGTAACAATAAAAAGGTTAATTATTGAAATATAACATGCAACTAAGAAATAAATAATCATTTAAAATTCTAAAAGTTTCTGTATGATTAGATAAACATTGTCTATGATAAAACATTTCTTAAGACGCTTTATTTTATTTTAGTAATCTTTTTCACTGTATAATTTTATAAAATGTAATTTGATAAAAACTAATTATCAGTGTTATTAAGAAAAAATACGAATCAAATTGTTACTGTAGTTCTGCATTTCTTTTATGCGATTTCCATATTTTTCTCTATAGACTTCGACTGATACGTAAACATTCTGGCTTTAAATTTTATTAAAAAATTGCCAAATAATATATAAATATCACCTAAAAAAGTTATTATCATTAATTTTGAATTGAAATTAAACACGAATATTTATTACAGAAAAAAAATTCAACAAACAATTACGATTCTCCGTGTATCTATTTAAAAATTACACGACTCTGCGTGTTGTAACCAAATTATAGTACATAACTAAAATAGCTTTTGTCCACTTAGCCGTTCTCTGGAAAAAATTAAACGCGCAGCAGCGATTCTTTTTTTTTTGTTGGAAAAATAAAACTACGTCCACTACTCCCAGAAGACTGGAAGTTCACAGCCGCACATAAGGGAAAAGTCACTTTTTCTCTCTCGAGCGACACATCGTCCTCGAATAAATTTCCTCCACTATAGGACTCGTTTTTTCTTTCTCGGTGGAAATAAAATCACACGCAGAAGTACAATGCACTTCTGTGTATGTATATCTACGTATACACTTATTTTATATATACGTTCATACATACATCACTATATGTATAATAAGTGTGTATATATATTTATGTATATATATGTATAGTGAATCGTACACTGTACCGCTTACACGTCGATTCGTCTTTACGATAACGTCGGGGACGTTATCATTAAATCGAGTGGGAGGAAACCACCCTTACTTTTATGCTTTCGATTCCGCGGATCTTCTAACTGCTATGTATATATCGATGCCAGAGAGGAAGAACCAGCCAGTTCAAGAAAAGATTCGAACAACCAAACGCTCGAATTTCAAATCGAAAAACCAACAATTTGGAAGATATTATATATACGCATATATTCAAAAATGTATCGATATATTCTTTAATCTATACATATATCTTTTATACATGTAATTTATCAATATATCAATATATTTTTGAATGTAGTGATATATCGATATATTTCTGATTACACACGCATGCATATAATACTGTTTCAGTTAGATGATTCCTCCTCTGGTTAAACTTAAAACTAAGCGTTTGGATTGTTCGAATATTTTCTAAAACCAGGCGTCGATATACATTTGCGGAAGAAAATGCGTTAACCGCTACGAGTTTAACGCTTCGTTGGCAAATCGGAGCGTCTTTTTCTTCGGAGTGGCTTTTTTTACCGGTGAAAAATTGATTCCGTCAATTGCGAAGTGTGTATTTTCATTTCCGCGTACATTCGAATAAACCACCCCTTTCCAACCCTTCCTCTCTTGTATATGCCGATGTGCTATTGAATAGCGAGGGTAGATTGCGCGTCTAATGATGTCGGAGAAAGCGGGATGTGCCGATTGGAACACGTCGCTCTAGTTTCGACGATTGTGCTAGCGGATTCAACTCACTCGCTATATCTGTATATGCTCGGGTTTATGAGGTCGGACGTGTGCTTGTTTTTTTTTTGGCTTTTGTTTTGATGTACAAGAGCGAAATTTTACTGAGTTATCGGTTTTCGTGTTTTATGATTCTTATGGATTCTCATTAAACGACGTATGCGTGCAATTGTATTATGCAGCGCTTGTTTTTTTCAGTTGAAATGTGATACGCGTTTAAATAAAAATAAATAAATAACGTAACGTGGTAATAGATTTTTTTAAACAAATTTCGCGGTGTATTTCGCGATTTACCTAATTGAAAAAAGTGTACTTTTTTCTGAAAAGGGATTCATTAATTCACATTTCTCGAGGTTCGTACGAGTAGCGAATATTTACGTGTGATTAGAATTAGAATTTATTTTACAATAAATTTTAGTTTTTAGCAATATATTTAAATCCCACGTAAATTCTTTTAACGCGCTAAATTCGAAATATAAGTTCATTAATTCAATAGTGAAATTAAGTTTACATCTATGTTTCTTTATTTTTCAATATTAAGCGGAATGATAAAATTACGGTATACCGAATATTTGCTAGTTAATAAATGAAAATGCACTTCTTAATAGAATTTTTATTTATCTCAAAGACGCAAAATAATCATCGAAATTTGCAAAATTAATTATTATGCTGACTGTAAATCGATTTGGGTTGATAAAGCAGTATTTACATCTAAAAGATATCGAAAATGAATAACTATATCATTAACTATTTTCTAAAATTTATTTATGAAACAAAAAAGTCGATACAAAAGAAAATAGAACTTTTCTTCAAATATTTACAATTTTCAAATATAAACAGCGAAAATTCTCTACTTTTGTAGTAGCACCAATTTGGCATTAGCAAATAGCGCATAATAAATATACACTACAAAACAGTGAATTTTCACTATTCAAACAGCGAAAAGTCTCCGAAACATCCTTTATGTTTCCGAAAATAATTACTTATTGTAAAAAATGTGCCGATAAAAAGTTGTTTCTCAAGAAAATCCCTGTAAAATGGAAGTACTTGGCTTTCGCAATTTTATGCTCTTGACATTCACAAGATAAATTTTGCTACTAACCATTATCGCACTACCACCATTGCATCCTAATTTCGACCGTAAATTCGCCTGGACTAAGATTATAATTTATTATACAAGCTATTCCAATAAAATCTCGTTAGTACAATATGAAACTGCGTGAAACAGATTTTGTATAGAATAAAAAAGCAAAATAATACTAGACACTTGAAATCCCTAGTAGAAATTGTCCGTCCATTATACTATCTTTATATGACCAATATACTGTTTGCCAGTACTGATCCAATACTGGTCAGATTTTAACCAGAATTAAAATTGTGTAATGCTTGAATACTGCATACCACCATGCAAGCGCAGTACTTTGGCATAGTACTGGTGCGATATTCATATAATACTGGCCCAGTACTGGCGCTATACTGGCTCAATACCGGCACAGTACAGCTTTTCAAGTATGACTCGATCTTGTCACTCCAGTACTGGTCCAATACTGGGCCTATACTGGATTAAATTACTGGCCCAATACTGGGTTATTGGTCGATTGCTTCTAGGATAATAGTAAAAGCTGACACTTCCATTATCGAAAACACAAAGAATATCATCTACGATCGCTTTTCAGCTAAAGAGCGAATTCGAGTACATCTCCTTTCGAGTGAAAACTACATAAAAATGGCATCGTTGAGTAGCAAGATTTGGCTTTACGCCAAGTTAGGGAAGCTGCAGAGTAAACTCTGCAGGCCAAGCTCGAAATGAACTTATTAAGATTTGTCCTCACTAACGTTTCGATGGAATTCATGCTAACCCATTCAGCTAAACCAGTTTGCGTTTAGGATTATAGTGTCAAACGTATAAATATTTCATCTTCGGTTTAATTACGACCCCTGAAGGATAAATATTTAAAAAAAAGGGGGAGAAAAAAATTCTATTGTACATTGATCTATCTACGTATAAACGAGGAAAGAATCCAATCGCAAGCGTAACTTTTCCATCACAGCCCCTCAAGCATATACGACATGCATAACTTTTCAAATTACCCGTCTAAGCTACAAAATTTCCGTCATATATATATATTTTATGCAAGATGTTATATATACACCCCTAGACTTTCGATACTTTAAGAATTATTTTCCAGCACAACGGCTGCTTTCTCACGAAGCAATTTATTTTCCGAGTTTTGTAGTTTACTTGTTGCTCGCATTTCTCCTCGTAACAGGCGGAATTAGGAAAATTCTCAGCGAATACAAGATGAGGGCGAATATATAACAAGGTTAATGAAGTGCGCATCGGCGATTCCTCGAGAATTCATCGAAGCTACCGTTCACTGCTGCAGTTCAACGAGCTGGTGCGCACTAATTGCAAAAAGCTCTATCGTATTTACACACACACATACACACACACTTATATATAGTATTCGAATAATCGAACATCGACGTAAACTCAATTCTCCAGTGATTCTCAATTCTATTATATATAGATATTATTTGAAATTGAAATTACGTATATGATGTGTAGATTCCGTTTCAAAGTCACTTTGTATGCTTTGTATCAATGTATAAATGCACTGAGAGAACTGCTGTAGTACTAAAGTAAACGTTCGAACGTTCAAAATATTTTATTCTTTTTACTAATCGTTTGACATTTTCACCGCTTGTGAGTTAGGAATTTGGAAGCGCCGTCTACATTGCATGCGCTGAAGTTAGAATTTCAATGATATTGCTTTCTCTCGAATGACGGTATTAGCAATGGTATCGCGGGAATTCGCTGTGACAGAATTATTTCTCATTAAGCGTAATTCTAGCGTGAGAAAAAAAATTAACAAGCTATATCTCGCGTTTCATCGTAGTAATAAACTAGGGGATGCACCAAACGTTAACTCGTCGAAAATCAATTTCTTGTTATTACAAATCTATTGACATCTCTACCGCTTATTAGTGAGACATTTGAATGCGCGATCTACATGGCATATACAGTAGTAATATTGCTTAATTCCTCAAAGCGTACTGACAGTAAAGAAATTATAAAAGTACGGAATGATATAAGTAGCTATCAATTTCTGGCTCAGCATGTCTCCTGCGTGAGATAAAAATTCAACAAGTTACATCTCACGACTTTAGCATTGTCTACGGTTTATTTATTACCAGTTTATTTCTAAATAAGCTGAGAGAAGTGGTATTTAGTATAACATATAACGTTTACATGTCGAAAATCAATTGGGTCGACCGCTTGTGAGTAAGTAACACGGAAACGCCATCTACATGCCACATACAGAGGCTAAACTTATAATTTTAATGATATTGCTTTCTCAAAAAGTATAATTATCTAAAAAATATATAAGGCGCGTCTCTTGTGTGATAAAAACGAAAAAAACCGCACAAGTTATATTTCACGATTTTAAAAGGAACACGAGTAAAAAATTCAACTAAGTAAGTAAGCTTCTTCGGCTTCCTGTGCATATCTATACGATAAGAAGCTTACGCGTCTGTGTGTGTACGTATGTTGATTTCATATTTAATTCCCAATTAAAAGGAGACAGAAAAAGCATTTTACGAGTTGCTATATAGCGAATAAGTCTTGATATGTATTGATATATATATATATATTGGAATTAATATTATATCTCTAAGGAATAATTTTACTGTATCATATAACGAGAAAATTGAAGCCAAAGCTATTTGTTAAATTTCGCTCTTTTGCGCAGATATATATAGTGAGCGTCGGGGGAGTCTAATTAGTCGTGAAACGGTATATAACGTGGCGGAAAGTCGTCGGGCGAATTTGCATCTCGTTTCGCACCCCGACATTTAGAGAGAAACTTTCCAGGGAATCTTGTATGATTTCGCGGAAGTTTACACCAGCCGTTAAGTGTTCGCGTTAGATGCATATATTGCTGAGACTAGGCCAGTTTTCAATCGCAAAGACCTACGACTATATAATGTACATGTATATAGACCTATATAGATATATATGCATTTATACATATATATCTATATGTAATGTTCTTAGCTTTTTGACGAGTAGTGCATGAGATCGACGTGGATGATTCGAATTAGATTGTCAAGGGTAGAAATTGGCGCTAATTGAAGCCGCTTTATAGCTTGTCGTACGTTATATATACACAGACACTCGGAGACTCCGGGCCTTTGGTCGGGCTCAAAGCGCGCTTAAGATGCATAACGAAATCTCCATACCACGGACATTACCATAGTAATACATCTTTTGCCTGTTGAGACACGCTTCGCTGCTGAATGTATGTGATAGAGAAATAAATTATCTATCCATATATATATACATGTGTGTGTGTGTATGTATATATATTTGGGTCATTCTTTGTGAAAAAGTCACTCCACTTGTTCAAAAAGTGGAGCAACCTAGAAAACTCGTTGATACGCTAATTTAAAGGTATGTATGTGAATTGGTTATTGTTGTAGAGATTTTTGCAAAAAATCAAGTTGGTTGACTACGTAAAATTCAAAATCAGATGATGAAGAGAAATAAATATGTTATTTTTAAAAGAGAATTCTGTATATATATATATATCTTTCGGAAATAAAATATTTTACGAATAAAAATGTCTTAAAGTCGAATCATAGAATAATTACGACATTTTTTAACCGCGATTTTTTGAAAAATCTAAAATCACGCACACCATGGGAGAATATTCTTCAAGTAAATTTGGGATATTGTTGTTCTTTAGAAAATTGTATAAAAATCTGCCAAGTTGTTTGACTAAAAAAACAACCAGAACTATTTAAAATTTATATACTGACCTCACCTTCCTGACCAGCATCGAGGATATAAACAAAAATACGGCAATAAAAATAACAAAAAATTTTTTTTTTTTTTTAACTTTTGTAGTTAAATATATATATGTGTATATATATTCTGATGATCTATTGAACAATCAATAATGCTTTTACATACGAGAGAGCAACAAAAAATTTCAAGGATTTTTTGAGAGTAGTAAACGATGTCGTATTTTCGACAAGATTTATTTGTAACGATGTTGGTATAGGTCATGTAGGTACACGAGAGAAAGAAAATCCTGTACATTCGTCGTCTTATATACCTCTTAAAAACGTACGTGTTTTATTTTTGTTCCTTGAACTATAACGAATACAGGACAAGCAGTACATCTTCTCTTTTCATTACTAAGGCTTTACTGAAAATAGTACATATCACCTGTATATATATATATATATATATCTGTGTGTGTGTATGTATAGTGATTGGATTGAAGATCTATAAAAAATTAGTATTAAGAAGTTATTTAGGCTACAGATGTTCTCGAGTAAATAAATACTATACGTATCCTCATTAGTACGAGTACAAACGTATAATAGAGTGCAAACTAAAAAATATCGACGCTTTCGTTAGATATTTAATAAAGAGCTCATATTCTCCGTTAAATTAATAATTATTATATATGTACAGATGATTTATATCAATTAGTTTACGAAGAAAATTTGTTTACTATGTTACCATTAATTTTTATTTAATTTATATTTTGGTTCGATTTGGCTCAAAAGAAAGGCTAATAATTTTTCAGGGGAGCTTATTTATTGTTAAAGGCACATTTGAAAGACTTTTAAATTTGTATCACAAAAATTTAATGAGGAGCTATTACTCAACGAACTTGGCAAAAAAAGACTTGTAAGGGATAAAGTAAAATTCGAAAAAATGCCCAAAATGTGAATAAAAATGTTTAACAGAATCGTTAATTTTACAATATTCAATTTCTCTAAATATAGCAAAATTTTAAAATAAGTAAAAAGAATAATTTATAAAAAAAGATTCTCCAGTAAAAACAAGTTCGTGCTTCTAAAAAAATCACAAAGAGCCAATTTGTAAATCATCATGAATTAAACGTTCTCATTCATTGTGTCCATTAATTACACGACTGTCGAAGTCCATAAATATTCAATATTCACTCATATGCATACATTTCGTTTATACGTATATTCATACAATACATATAACATTATTACGTATATATATTTTACACGAGAAATTTCTCATTACGGATTCTTTCCCATTCCATTTTAAAAGAGCAACTTGCTGTAACTTTAAAAGCCCGTTTTTCGCGCGGTTTCTCGACTTCTCCGAAAAGAGAAGTTTATTTTCAACTCCGCGGCTCCAAAAATACTACCAAAAGAGCACAACACACTGAACTACTACACGTTGTTGTTGTTTTTTTTTCTTTTTTTTTACCTAAAGAGAAAAAAGCTGTGTACGATGTACGAGCGTATAATAGCATCTCTGCGAAAGCTGCTACATTGTTTGCGAGAGAAAGAGAAATGTATACGTCGATATCGCTTTTATACGACTTTTTGTTTTATTTGTACGAGGCCTTGCGAGCTAGTGTGTTCACATGTGTAAAAACGCATCTGTTTTTTTAATAAAAAAAAAAAATAATCATAAGGGGACGAGTATCCGCATTTACTTTAACAACCGATAGTCCTCATCTCCTGACACTTTCGCTATATACGATTCGTGAATGACAAACTATTCAACGTAAATATATATAGCAGAAGCAGCAATATTCTTATTCTTCGATTTTCAGTATACATATGCATAAACTATGGACGACTATAGAAAACGAAACGTTCGTCATATACCGCCGGCAGGTTTTTCTCCCTGAGCTTCGATTACACGCTGCCGCCACCACCGCCGTCGTCATTTTGTCAATCGACCGGCATTCCTCTGCGGTGACGACCTTGGTATCCCTCCGTATAAAGGATCTACTCAAAGGTATGCGTGTACACGTATACCTAGTGCTTTTATTGGAATTTTGTGAGTTTTTTCATCCCCCCCCCCCCACCCTCTCATGACTTGACCGACGCGCTCTTTTAATAATACACACGCGATGGACGAAAAAAGGAACGATTTCGAAATCTTGTATATATATATATTTAAAGATACTAAAAAAATAATTATTTAAAGGAAAAAAAGCCTTTCGGGCCACAAGAAGATGATCTTGAATAGCTTAGAAATAGATCGGTTTTATTTAACATTTTAAAGAATGATTCAACAATAGTTGTACGAAATCTTCGCATTCGTTACAGCAAATATATCATAACTAACAGCACGTTATCAAAATCGCAGAAATAATTAAATAAACCGGATTTATCGCAGAATAATTTTACCATTTGCAAGTTAATTCGACTAGACGCCACCTAACGGATACAATAGTTTTGTACATGTATCTATATTTATGATTTAAACTTATTCCTTACAAATAGCAATGATTTTATTTCCGAATGAAAAACATTTTCTTTCAGTGTATATATTTGTACACTCAATAGAAAATAGTAAAAGACAAGAAAAATGAAATTCGCGGTGTCGGTCAACTGAACCTCCTTTCAGGTATCTTTTTTTTGTCTCTTTAAGCGCGCACGCGCGAGAGCGTATGGCGATTTATTGAGTCGTGTAGTTTTTTACGCGTTGAGTTTCGCGCGCGAGCGAGCTTCGGGGAGATAAATCTGCGAATGGCTACCGGGAAACTGCAGCCGAGAGTATAAATGGTACTGTGGAGTGAGGAAGAGTCTCGGGGTGTCGTGTTGCGCTTCGTCGTTGCGAGAATAGCAGCTATGTTAGGCGGAGGGGGGTATTTAGGGAAGACTCTTCGCGAGTAGTAACAGTCTGGCTCGAGTCAGACGGATACATTTATTTCCGCTTTTTTTTTCATTTTTTTTATTTCGATAGAGAAAAGTTCGATTGATCTTACCCTTACTCGTGCACTTGTTTCTGGGATAAAAATTTCTCGCGTCGAAAAGTTTTTATACGAAACACATGTGCATTAGTGTCTCCATTAAAACTCTTTGGAACATTCTCATTCGAAGCGCGTAAACGTAATAAAAATAGAAGAAAAAATACAAGTCCATAATTCAGTAAAAGTCTCTCGTCTAGTAAGCGATATGTATATATATATATATATATAGACACACGTGCACAGCTGTTACCGGAGTTTCGTTTTTCTGTCCGTCCCATCCATCTCGTATGCTGCGTGTACTAAATTTGATTGCGATTCTCGGCGCGTAATCGAACTCCCCCTTCGAATTTCATTCTCGATACGTATTTCGTAAACCAGCAGCGACTCTATCCACTTTTTTTTACAAGCCTAAAGTATGATTGGATGGAGTGTAATTTTCGATTTCTTTGGTTGTCGTAATAGTGGATATTGAATTTATGGATAATCCATTATTCATTTTGTATAGGACGTTGCTGTTGAAATTAGCGACTTTTGCCTTTATGGCTGTGATATTTAGACAGTATAGGTACTAATGGTTACAATTGGTTCTGTTCAATAAATGATTGTAATCTTGGAGAGAAACGTATAACAATGGATTATTGACAAAAATTATTAATAAAAATCAATTTCTCACTGAATATTGAGAAATATGTTATAGCATATTCCATTGTATCGATATTTGGACATTTGAATTTGTTATATTATCAAGACTTTATATTCTTGTGTCAACGTAAATTGGTAATTAAAATTCAATAGAAAGGGTAAATATAAAAACTACTCGAGCTTATTAGCATAATAAAATATGTAATTGTCCGTATTCTGATGTGTCAATCAAATTTCTAGTGTATACATATAATCGATGAATTCCGCTATTGTACGTCTTAGAATAGCTAAATATAAAAAATTTTCAATCTCTAGTAGTATGACAAGACAATAAGTAGTAAAAACAGTTTTATGAAGGCAATAAGCTAGAATAACAAAGTCGATTAAGTTCGATTACGATAAACCGATATAAATGTGAATGAAAAAATTCAAAGAAAGAAATTCGACAGAAAATCACCCATGTTGATGAACATTTCAAAACCATGTCAGTTCCTTAGGTGTCACCACGACAACATTTCTAGACAAATATTAAATGATTGTTTTGATAAAACGTGATTTTTCATTTCAATTACGTAAGAAATTAGATTTTCATACGAATTGGAGATTAACTTTTAATAAAGTCGTTTACACTATTCTATAAAAAAGCTATTGAGCACATATTGAAAATATCGAAAAGTTATTAAAATTTCTACCTGTCGTCTTAGAGAAACGCATATCTCATGCTCTCACTCTCATTTCCTTTGGAGTATGCAAGTGTCTATATCGACGAGTATTCGATCGATTGTCATTGCAGAGAGTGAGTTAGGGAAGCGTCAATCAAGGGCTGTCTCATCCGAAACGAAAATCCAGGAAATTAAGCCTGTGCAGTGGTGCAGTAGCTGTAGCTCTGCAATAAGGTCGTGGCGAAGAGAGATGTAGACATGCATATATATATATATATGTATATATATGAACTTCGAGTAGTATAGTATAGTTGACGATTGTCTATGACGTAGATTGCCGTGAAGAGATTTGTTTCGACTATTCGGTGTATATACATATCTGTATATATATTTGTTTCTTTTCATCCCTTATTCCAAAATTGCATAACACAGTAAGAGTTAAGAGAAAATTCATTTCGAACAGCTGTAAAATGGTAACGCTTTGGAGAGAGAGATAAAATACGCGGAATTTCTCGAAAATTTGACTTTTGAAGCGATGAATATTCAAGCTCAAGTCCCGAGAAGTAGTCGAGAAATTGTATACCTCGAGTTAAATATACGAGTAGATCCACGAAATACAGGAAACAACTCGGTATACTCGATAATTGAAAAATTATTTACGAGGGCACACCAAACGGTCTAAATAGCTTTTTTCGATTTTTCACGTTATTGTAAAAAAAATAAAATATTTTAGGTCCTTTTAATAAAATTTTATTTTAAAGTTCAATTTCAGACCTTCGATTTAAAAAAGATCGTTTAGTTGTTATTTGCACTTAAAAATAGAAAATACGGTTTAAACACTCGTAACTTTCCTTTCAGGCGGGAATTTAAAGCGATTTTTTTTTAATTAAAGGCATTTACACTTTTACTTTCTTTGAATATGATTCAATAATTTTACTAAATTATACAAGCTCGTATATGACTTCTTTATTTCGCGGATGATATCAATTTACATTTTATTTACTTAATTTTTTAAATAGTACATAAAGCAGAATTAACGAGTTTATATTAATAATGAATTATTTAAAACGAGAATTCGAGTACAAAGTTACGGGTATTTGAAAAGAAAACAATTTTTTAGAAGTCAAAAGAATTGTAGCTTTTCCCAAAGATTCGTTGTGGTAATTACAGCTTTTTCTAGTTGAATTAATGATATATAAAAAATTATTTTTCATAATATCGATAAGTGTAAATATATGGTTTAAACAATATATTACTGATCTTAAAAACATACTTAAAAGCTTTGCAAAAAAAAAACGTTAAATCGACTCTTTGGTAGAAAACTGATATTTTCTTCATTAACAAGAATTGTCCCATCTATATAATTTTTTTAAAAATAATTTCTTTCAATATGCGTTTTAGATTCAGAGTTCAGATAACGTTTCACTCGATGAAAATTGGCAATATCCGGGGACTCAAAAGTCTGAAAAAAATAGTTTGCCACTTTTTGGCGTTTTCCAGCCATAAACATCGAGCGGCACACTCAGACGAATATGTAAATGGATTTTTTTTATGGAAAGACACTCAGAAACGAGAAATATAGTGCTCGGTCGATGTACTATCGCGAATAATTTTTCGATTTCCACTTTCCGAGTTGTTTCCTATAATTTGTGGAATGACTCATATATATACACCGTTCTTTAACAGATTGACCGGTTAACATTTTTTTTTCATTTAAATATTTTAAAATTGTTAACGCGATCTTTTGCAATTTCTCGCGGAAACATTTCTCACTAAAAACGCGAAAAAGACTTTCGTCCGAGAATTAATTAAACTTTATAAATAATATACTTTCAAAGCTGTAGATATAGGGGAAAAACAGTTTAAAAATATTAAAAAGAAACAAAAATTTTTTACCAGCCAGTCTCTCAGAGAATGACCCAGATGTATACATAGTTTTTTTTATATTTGACTCGCGTGTATAGAATGATGATAATTTTTGACGGTGAAAAATTTTCAATTACAGCTCGACGTCCGTCGTTCTTTTGCTACTTTCCTTGAGAATAAATCCTAGTATAATAACGGAATCCCGAGAAATGCCAGTCTTACGTGACGTATACAAGTCAAATTATGACGGCTGCATCTCTTCTCCTCAGTTTCACGCTATTCTCCGAGTCTATTAGTGACACGAGATACACGAGGTATTCCATTTTCCTCCCCACCTTAATCGTTCGCGTATATAATATCTGTCACTTGTGTATATATATATATATATATATATATAAATATCGTTAAAAACGCTAAATAAATATTTTATTTAAAGAATTCAGACAAATAACGACTTATCAAACTCGTCTCTGTCCATTTTGAAAGAACCGTTTCAAATTATAAAGAAGAAAACAATATTTTAGCCAATTTATCCGTCAGTGAAGCGCCCATATATCTACAATAATGAAAAATTTGTATTTATACGAAAGCGTGCATTGTATTGAATCGAATAATCGGCACAGGAAAGGACATGTAAATTATCCAGCTTTCGTTGAAAGGAAGAATTGCCAAAAAATGTCAATCGACTAAAAAATTACAAGCTTTTAAGCGAACAAAACGTAAATTAACATCCTAGAAGCAAAGAAGTCGTACGAGTTTGTCTATGCGCACACTTACTAAAAATATCATACATATATATAATACAAATACAAAAATAGCTCCTTATCGATACGATCAGAAATTGATAGACTTTATTACACGAGTTTGCCACGTATATACGCGCGCGAAAGTTTGGATTGAACAAACAGAGCGAACGCGTCTGTCAAGCTGTCGCAGCGGCGAGATAAAGGACGGAAGTATCTTGTCGCGAAGAATGCGACGACATGTGTAGGTGTACGGTCTCAATGGGAGAGAGCTCCAGAGTTGAAAATTGCCGGAATCTTTGCAGACGACCATTGACGTTTGCCTTTTTCCATGACGTTGTATTCGCCCAACTGTGTAAGATAGATAGAGAGAGAGAGAGAGAGAGACTAGTTCGAAATTTACGGAGTCGTTGAAAATGTATCGACAGCTGTGTATGCATCACCTGTGTTAAGAGAGAGAATGACTTTGATGTATAGCGATGGGGTTAACTGTTCAAGTGTTGAAATTAATTTTGCATGTGTGCGCATGTATCGACTCTTTAGAGGAATAACCTTGTTGAATTGTTACTTCTCAGGGACGCATTTCTAGCTAAAAACTGAAAAGAGACTTTTGGTGTAAGATATTCCCTTCATATATAATAATTTAAACCTCACTAAGCGGAAGAAGTAGTGTCTTTGACACTTATAACTTTTTCCAGATTTATACTGAACCGAATTAATCAATTTATCGGATATTTCTCAATAATAACACCAATGTCTTCAGTTGAAAGTCATCGAATTCTTGAAATTCAGTTATGAAAAGGTTTTGGTACCAACAACAAAAATTTCATGAAGATGACTTGTATCATTACACAAATGTTTACAAAGGTCGGAACTTGGAAATTAAGTTGTATTACTCCAAGAAATAGCTGTCGTACTAGTTATCGTGTAATAAAATATTCGTTTCTCAAGATTGGTCCAGATTTCCAGTTAGAAACAGCGCTTGATTTCGAAGATGAGACCTTCGTAGGTACTGAATTTGAAAACTTAGATTAGTCAAAACTGAAGACTTGGATGACTTTGGAAATTAGAAATAATATAATTTTAAACCTGTAGATAACTAATATTTTAACAAAAGTCTCCTTAGTATTTTCAGTAAGAAATGCTACTCTGAGGAGCGAGAATTTTTCGAACACAGATATACATACCAACATTGACATCTTGTAACTTAAAGAACGTTCGTTAAAATTTTTTTTTTAAAGTCACGAATGTAGATTGTATAATATACAGTTTAATAGTAATTCGAAGAAACCAAATTTTAACTGGTCAATCTGTCAGAGAATAATCTATATATATATTTATTGTTTTAACGAAATATTCCATTCAGAAGAGAAAATAGCTCTAAGAAAAGTATACAGAGACGTTGTTGCATTTTTATATCTATGACAAATAAAATCTCGAGAGAAACAGTCGAATTGTCCTGGGGAAATTCGCGATTCTCTTTATAGGATAGACAGAGACGCTGCTATGCTGCAAGAATCGTGCGGTTTTCGCGAAAATCCCAAGAATCACACGGCCACATATTTCATCGAGCTTACACACCGCGAGAATTTCAAAACGAGATTACACACTATAGTATGTATATATATATATATGGATCGAGAGAAATATTCATTCGGAATATAGGATATCTCAGCGCTTAAGAATCATTTTTTCAATTCACGTATGACATACTTTTTGAAATTCTCTTCGCTTGAATTCACCCCACTACTGCTTTATATATTTACGAATCGAGAGAGTTCAGTAATTAAAAAGAGTATAGAGAGATTTGTTTGGCTTTGCATTTTAATTAAAACTTTTCTTTCCTCGGTGTTTTTTTTTTCATCGAAAGTTCGTTTGATGTAGGTTTAATTTTGACGTTGGAGAAGAAGCAACGTGTGCGTGTCGAAGCTTCGGATGATAAGATTATCAGGATCCGCGGAAAATTTGATGTAAACGTTTGTTCGCTATTCTACGTCAAAAAAGAGAGAATAGGAACAGGAATTTTAATTTAGTTAAAAGGTGTTTCACTGAATTGGCATTGGAGTGGATGATTTTAACGACTTTTCGAATATCCGTTCGAAATGAGATTTATCGGGAAGGGTTTATTGGATTTATCTAGAGAATTAAATTATTTATAATTTTCATTAATATCTTCTTTGAAATGTTATATTCAAATGTAACGATAAGACGAGTAATGAAATTTTTTAATTATTCGACATAACGTAATTAATGAAACTTCAGGATATATTCGAACTCATCGAATTAATATATCGAAGCACAGAGAAATAAAGATTTCACTGAAATTAAAAGCTCTTAAACACTTTGACGTACTACGTTTACATATTTATTATGAAGTGCATAACAAACATTTATTTAATAAGACCTACCAGAAATTATCGAAATAATTCGGTGTAAATATATGAGTTTTATTTTTATTATTGACTTTGGCGTAGGCTACAGTCAACCTCTGAAAATCTCCAGTCAGGAATTGCGAGCTAATGACACACGCTCAACAAGCAACCCTTCCTATACAGCTCAGGCAATTAAATCCGCAATAAAGGTATACTTACTGAGGGTGGCATTGTTGGCACGCGAAGCGTCGGTTTGCGACCTGAGGAGCCTCAACCGATTCAACTTGCTTTGCTGCTGATCCAAGCGGTGCCTCAGTCTCGCCAATCTGTCCTGCTGCGCCGGCTCCTGAAACACGTACAAGATGAGAAGCATTAACGTCGGAAAAGCGACAAACACACGTGAGCAGTCACGAAGGCAAACTGATACTTGCTAATTAACGAAGACTGTGCGTGTAAAATAGCTTGGCCAGAGTCGAATTTAAAGGGTTGTTCTACGTACTACTGTACGTTACCGAAATTTTAAATGCGTTTCATTTAATGTTACTATTAGGCATGGATGCGTTGAGTGTATTATATATAGACAAGTATTCAAATATTTTAAAGTCGTTTTGGCGCACTGGAGTAAGTCGTTGATTCATAATAATGAGATAAATCCACCATTCCTTTTGATTCGCGTGGATAGTGAATATCACTCGAAGATTGAAGTGACATGAACATGTCAGCTAAACATGTGTTCGCAATGAAGGCTCGATCGATAATAAGACTTCACAAATAATATTTGACTTATTCTTAAATTTGGCTACTAAACGTTTTCCCTCGCTATTTAGACAGAACATCATCACAACAAATACTGATGAACACTTCAAGATCATCCCAGTTCCTTCAATAAGAAAAATTAAATGAATACATTAAAAAAAAAATAAAAAAATTTTTATTTACTATAAATACCTATTAAATAATCTCACTCTATTAGCAATCCTGACACTTATATTAAAATGAAAAGTAATTCTAACTTAGAGAGTTCCATATTATATAAAAGCAAAAACATGTTCCGTACAGTAAAGTAGCACAGTAAATAACAATTACCGCATTTGATGAATAAAAATTCACTCAACAATAAAAATTAACCTAATTGATAATCATGCGAAGCTCATCGATACTAAAATAACAAAGAGGATAATCATGGATTCCAATCGGCAAAGTTTCCGGTACCTACTTTTTTATTTTTATTCCGAGGCACTATTATATTCACGGATTTTCTTAAAATTCATTAACTGGACTATCGAGTGTCGGATTGCGAATTATTAGTGTACAAGACGGAGTGATATATACATCGTTAGCAGTGTATATACGGATCGATTTGGCAAATGTTTGGATTTGCTTGTGCAATAATACACCGCAAGAATTCATTCCAACCGAGGCTCATTGTTTGGTGAAAATACACAGCGTGATTTTTTGGTCGTAAAAAAGCCAAACGTGAAATATTTCAGGGATTTTTATTCTATTTTCTTTTTTTACGTCTCTGTGTATACTCCCTTTTTCATAGCGTTTTTTATTATCTCAGCGATCCTAAACGAATCATCCCCTACGGTAACATCCTCAAAGTCAGGGGTCATTCATAATTGAATTTCCAACACCACACGATAATAGAATTTCTATCCTCGCACTATCAAACCGGACTTCGACTAATTTTTCCTTTTCGTAAAGTAGTCGAAGAAAATGTAAAAAAAAAAATAATTATAATAAACACGAGAAAATTAAATCTAATTCGTTATTTCTTACGGTAATGATTACTGAGCTTTTCGCTGTCATAATAGAGTAAATTAGTCGACTTATCTATTTCTCCTTTGTACAGTATAGAATGGATGAGCAAAATACAACTTTATTTTTGACGACGATAATTACTTAGCTAGTCCAGGGGACTTCAACTATTCATCCCCTTCGTAAAGCCATGTAGATAAAGAAAAAAAAATAAATATCATTTTTTTATGGCTTTTTGACGACGATAATTAAAAAACAACGCAGTGACAAATCATCCCGTTCGAAAAAGAAATTTAAAAAATATATATATATAAACTTTTCATTTTTTACGACAGTAATTACTAAGCTTTTCAATATTCCAGGAAATCAGAGCAGTAGACTTTCTACTAATTTTCCCCTTCGTAATGTCATCGTAAAAAAGTGAAAAAAAAAAGAAAATATAAAATAAAAGAAAAGTAAATCCTCACTCTTTATTATTATTTTTTTTTCATCCACTCATTCTTTGGCTCGAAAAAATAGCGTGAAAAGCAAGACGTATATACGCAAGTCTCCTAATACCTAGGATTAGGCCAATCGTGGAAAATCTCTCGGTGAAAAGCCAGCCGAGAGAGGGAAAAACTGGTTGGATAAAAATTTGAATTTCAACGCGTAGAGGTCGTACAATGAAAATTTGAGTGGGCCAGTGCACTTTCATTAGCCCCCGGCGAAGCTTTTGTGTAATCCAGAGCAATGCTTCGTTCAATTTGAAGTATGGATCCGGACTATTTTCTCAAAACGCTACTCCAGCATTTAAAGAGTGAATTTAGGTATGTGAACTGTACGAGTATCGGATTCCAAAGTTGCATTGCCAAGCTCTTTTGGATTCTTCCGATGGAAATTCCTGAAGTATGAAAAATATCTCAAAGAAGATGGAGACGTTCCGATATCGTTAGTTCTACTTTAAGTAGCAAGTCCTTTGTAAATATATATCTATATATATAAATTTATATATGCAGAGAATCGGCTTTAAACAAAAAGCAGAAAGTTTTCTCGTTCCCGCAGCTTTAATGCAATGTAATGCAGCGAACTGTGTGTGTGTGTGGATGGAAGAAGAAAAAATATTCGGGCTTAAAGTCGCGACGACACACATTTTTCCTTCGCCTACGGGCTCCTTGCAAAAATGCTTAAAGAGATAGATACGGATATCCTTTGGCTCTTTGAAATGAAAAAAATTGATATATAAGAGCGAAATTTTCAATTCGCTATTTATTTAAATGAACTCATTACGAGGCCAGTTGTCGCATGAAAAAAAGGTATACTGCACACGCGCGCTTTATAAAATCATTGATTACACCGAGATAGAAGCAATTACGAAGTTAATTAAAGAAACTGGCTTCGGTCGTTTTTTTACAGCTTAATCGGAAGAAAGAATCGACAAGTTCGTCATTAACTCCTCTCGATCGACAATTCGAATATACAGCCTCTCCATAAATAATACAATCGACTATTGAATGTAACGTATATATGTATATATGGATGATTCACTGACAGGTTAGCGAGTTGAAAAAATTTTGTTTCCTTTTTTGTGTATTTTTTTTAGATTGTTTTCACTAACCGTTTGTAAGTTACAGAGATTCAAAGCTAGCTGGTGTTTTTCCTATTTTATGCACATTTTCAATTATTTGTAACTCCTCAGGGAAAAGCATTTTTCACTAAAAATACAAGAAGTTTTCTTGTGGAATTTGCTAAGCATTTTAAATAAAATGCTAATTTTGAAATGATTTTATCGTTTGAAACATCGTCTAAATATGTCGGTTTGTATCTATAACATCGCTCAAATTTACCGAAAATTAGGTATGTGCGAAACCATAATTACAGAGGACTCTCGATAACTTGCCGCTTTGCTGGTGCTGATGCACACCAGTGCTTACACGCGATAATGTGCACTAGAGTCTATAGAATATAGTGGTAATACCTTTTTTTAAAAATGCCTCTACTTTATTCCCTTAAAAAAACGGCAACTTATCCAGAGTTTACTTCAACTATTGTACTTAAAATCAGTGACTCTCGCTATTAAGACTCCTACATATGATTTGCACTGCTAAGTTATTAATTATATATATGTAATAATTATAAGATAAGTTGCGTCTTTGTAAATAGTAGAAATGCAAGGAACAGTAAAAGTCATTTATATCACAATGCGAAATAATTTGACAGACAATTTTATTTTCAGCTAGGAATAAAATTCGATTCGAAAGTTGCGATCAATGTAGACTGTAAAGCTTTCATCGTGAATTTTCTGATGCTTTTTCGAATGATCGAACCTTTTCAAAAAGTTCATTTTAAGACTTAGATGGATTATAAATTTGACCTCAAAATCATTTTATTCGCAAACTTCGAAAGTTTATGAAAGAAGAAATATGCTTCCTTCAAGATTTAAATTTATTGAAAACAGTTATTAAAAAAAAATAAGTTATTAAATAAAACGTAACAGGTAAATACAATGCCAACGTAGAGTGTACAATTATACTAAAGAAAAAAAAAATTTTTTTTCACCTGTCAATCCGTCGGAGAATCGCCCATATACATACAGAGACAAATACGTAGAATAGATTCATCAAAAACAAGTCAGCGACATCGACTAACTAGCTCTTTTGCCGTGTATATAGCTATCCACGTTCTCGTCATCGGACACGCGCATTCATGCATGCATATAGGCACACACACGTACATTCCTCATCTGAGTCACGAAGTAGCCCTTTAAACTCCCCGCCCCGACGACGGGACTAAATATAGTCCGAGAGTGTGTAATGTCTTTTCATTCCTATCCATGTGTACGTGTGTACGTATGTATGTATACGCACGCACTCGAAGAGATAGGACAGTTGTAAACGAGTAGCTTGTGAGAGGAGGGAGAAGTTAACGATGGAATATTAAACGACTGTTGAAATAGACGCTGTTCTAGTTATCCAAGGGGATTGTTGCTTGTTCTCTTGTGTTTATTAGACCAGATCTACTCGAATTGATTTCTCTACAGCTGCGCATAATTATTTTCCCATGATATTCCATTTGTTCAAGGCTCGACAAAGGAAACCTGATAACTATTTGTTATTTAAATTACGTCAATTTTCTAGACACGAATGAAATCTTACGAATTGTAATTAAAAGTAGATAATAAACGCTTTTTTACGGATTTTTAGTTTCTTTTTTACAACATTTTTTTACGCTTCGTCGAATGTCTTTTTTTATTCTTCAAATCGACTTGGTTTATTAACCTTTACAATTGGTCGAAGGTTTTACAAAGGTTTTTAGAACTTCAACTAACTTTAGTGCAATGAAAATGTTGAGAAAGTATTTTGTTTTTAATTTCATTTTTGATTTTTTAACTTGTTTTGATGTAATTTTAAGTATCGACATTGAAAAAAACGTTTACGAAAATAATCTGTCAAAAAGGCACGCATAAAATCAATAGTCGAGCGTCATCAAAACCTTAATGAAGCACTGATCGATTATTAAGTTACATTCTTTAACTATGAATTATGAATTCAGTGCTTGTACAACCACCATCTATTCAAAAGTATATCAATACGGCAATCACAACGGGACATGTGCAATACAGGCGTGAACCACGAGAACAAAATTTCGGTACCAACGAAATTTCATCCACTGTGTATGTAAACCACATCGATTTCCGTAAATCCAGCCCATCGCCATTTCCTTCCGCGATTGCTATGGCAAAAAAAAAGAAGTTAACGGAAAAAGAGTCAGGCACGTATAAAGCGCGTCCTTTCGTGCACGGGACGCCTCGGGATGGTATAAGGAAGAGTACATACGTAATGATGCCGACGAGCGCTCGCTCGCTCGGTTAATTATCGTAATGACTCTCTTCGGGACCACACAATGTGCGCGAGAGACGTGGCCCTCCGGCTTGAGGAAGAGAGCGAGAGACAGAGAGAGAGAGAGAGAGAGAGAGAGAGAGAGAGGGAAGTGCTGTTCTCGCAGGTCAAAGGGCTTTCCGAGAGATGTCAATTTAGATATCAGGAGAGATAGCGATATTGCGCCCTGAGGTAAGGAAAACAAGAGAAAGAGAGAAAGAGAAGGTTGTTGATTCGTATATGGGAGAGAAACTCTGCGTGGAAGTGGCAATCAGGAACAGATTTTTGTGTATCTTTGTCTACATTATAGAATGTATTTTTTATTCTAATTTTTGTTTTGATTTTCTGACTTGACTCACATTTGCAGACATTTTTGGCGTTATTATGATATTTATTATTGATACAATTCTTGTTCTAAAATTTGGAGTGGATATGTACTCTGGAATTTGGAGTGGAGTTACTGTCTGGATTTTTATATGCATTTTCACTATGCAATTTAAAGTTCAAGTTCACTTTTAAATAAAAGTGAATCTCCACTCTTTGATTTACAGTGAATTTCCAAGCTGGAATTTAGAAAGGATTTTCACTCTGGATTGTGGAGTTAATTTTCGCGCTGGATATTTGGGTGATTTTTGATTGACAACAGATATTCAAAAGAGAGAGAGAGAAGTTTCATATATGGAAGAGAAACTTTACATGGTAGTGGTTATGCGAAATAGACCTTTGTGAAGGTTTTTTGACCTATTGAATGCTGGAACTCTCGAAATTTGAAAAATTGAAATTTCACTTTTTGATATCGTGTATATTCTTTACACCAATGTGCTTTTTGAACTGTGATCGTATTTATGAAAGTTCATTGTACATATATAATAATAATAACAAGAAAAATAACAATAATAATAATAATAATAATAACAGCAATAATAGTGATAATGAATGTTAAAAATAAGACTGAGAAACTAATTGCATTTTTATCTGTATTATTAATAATTGATTAAAATTGTCCGCTATTTTTTATCCCTAAGTAAATAAAGACAATATATCTAACTTGATCATTACTAGTCATAAATAATTTTTAGAAAATAGTAAATAATATTCTTTGATAGCGAAAAATTCATATCCCATCAGTATTAATAATATAACTATTTCTTTCGAATTACAAATTGGATTTGTGTTGTAATTTTAATTTTCTTTACGATATTCCGTGTAAAAGTTAAAACTGCTCAACAAGCGGCGGCGGGTAGTACAAAGGAAGCTAAAGAAAAAAAAATTAATTTCAGAATAATAAATTCTATTAGTAGGTAATAAATATTCATTTCAGACCAATTTGCCGCAAAATAATAACAAAATATTATAGTAATAATAAGTAAATTCTATCACACTTAAAAGTGATATAATGAAGAATGTAATGCCAACGTAAAGGAAAATGTTAAGTATTAATTTAAGAAAATTATTCAATTAAAAAATTCTCTGTTTATTCAATAATTATGTGGTATTTTCATTATTCAACTTAGAAGGTAATTTTCGCCGGAAATACGAAGAAAAATCTGCCTTATATTTTCTGAATTTCAATTATATATAAATTATATGCACTTTTAGAAACGAGAATTGAGCCTCAGATATGAAATATAGAAAATTATCAATAAATTTAATTATTAACTTCGTGAACATAGATGTGTACGACTTATTTTTGACGTTAAAAAGAAAATGAAAATCATGCAAATAGAGCATATTTCCCTGTAAATAAATGGAAAAGTTACTACTAGGTCAGAAAGTATATTTCGAGCTTAAACAGACATACTTGCATTAAAACAACGATAGTAGGTCAAATTATAATACCCAGGCTTGAACTGATTATTAAATGCATGAGATATTGTTACTCCTCAATCTTAAAGACCTATTTTCATTTCCCGCGAAGAGAGAGAGTGAGAGAGAGAGAAAAAATCTAAAAATTCGTATCCCCATAATTTGAAATCTTAGCTTAAGAAGTTCCTCCGGAAAATTTATGTTAAGTAGAGGAATAAGTCAATGAAACTCCAATATCAACAGCGCGACTGCTGCAGCAATTTGTCTTTTTTTTCATCGCTACAAACTTTCCCCTCCAGCGAATGTAAAAAGTACTTTTCTCGGACTTTAGGCAGAAGTTTATAATTTTCTTTATCAAAATATTTTCATGTTGGGAATAAAGTTCCCGCTAACTTGAGCCAATTCCTCCATTTAGTCGCAAAGAAAACATTACAAATTCCCGAAAGCAGTTCTTACAAGTATCGTTATTATTCTGGCGCGAAATATTCAAATGCGAAAAATTCAATCTAACTGTAGGTAGTTTTAGTTTCAAGCGAGGAAATAACAACAATATTCAACGAAGAAGAATTAACACTTGTCTCAAAACTGCGCTTTACGGCGGGCTCGTAAAAAAGTTTTTGCGAAAATTCGAAAGCTGCCGTAATAGTAGTAGTACACGACTTTTCAAAGTGCGCTCTTTATCCGACGTAAACACTCGCGCGTATGCTGTGGAAATACATCTTTAAAAAAATACATAATCGTCGGTTACGAACAAACGACAAAAAGGAAAAGTTGTTTTTCTTTTTTTTCAACGTAGCAATTAGCAAGTGTGTTATTACGGACTGTCGAGGATAAAAATTTTAAAAAAATTAATCAATCTATATATATATATGCACTAACACAAGCACTAAAAACAGTAGAAAAAGATGAAGCAGATACAATGAGATCTGAAAAGTCTTAATTACTTTTTCTCGGTCTCTTATTATACCTCGCGCGTCGATCCCATTAAAAGTATCCATTCGCGTTTCCGTCTCGATTTGCGAACGACTAATTGAACTTAAAAATGAAATAAACTTTCTTTTTTCCTGATGTTTTCAAAAGGAAATATTTTCACCGACAATAATTACTAAGATATTCAATATTTCAAGAAAACAATCCTTTCGTACTCACCTACGGCAAGATATTATGTTTCATATAAAAAGTCATAGCCTAACGAGATCGCGAACTAAAAACATGTATATATATATATATATATACCTTGTAATATCCGTTCAATAAACGTTTCACATGTACAACGACAAGTCGTAAAGCCCTCGCTAAAGAGAAGGACAGACTCATCAAAAAAAAGAAAAAATTCACCAAGAAGAAGAAAAGTTTTTTTTTACGCGAAGGTTAAAGCTCGCGAGTCTTTTCATTCGCGCTTTTTATTATACTCGCGCCTTTACGCATCGAGTCTCGTATATACATATATATATAACTCGCGGGGATGTAAGGTCGCTGCACTTTTACAGCACACAGTGGCAAAGGAAGATTTTCCTTCTTCTTTTTTTTTCTCCAGCGGCCTGAGGAATTACTAACGTTTAATTGTCGGTCTTTCTCTTTTTACGCCGCAATTTCGCGAGTTTTATCACGGTGTCGTCGTCGGGAAAGCTTGTTGAATTGTGGAGTACTATTATTTTTTTTCGGAATTGTTTGCGGCTAAGTTCATTTTGACTTTGAATTTTTTTTTATGATGAAAAAGAAAAAAAAATGTATTCGGATGAGATAAGGAATATTGCGTTTTGTGTAATAACTGTTATTAGAATGTAGTGCTGAATAAAAACGGTAGACATAGTTTCATCGCGTCTTCTATAGACAAGAGCGAAAACGAAGTTTCTTTTGTGACGAGAGAATAGAGAGATAGAGGGAAAGAAGTTATAGCTTCTCTTTATTAAAATTTTATGAAAATTTACGGTACGTTGAAGAGTCTTTTGTTTACATATTGGATATTGAATTTTTACTTTATCGTTCGTAACGTGTGCAACGATTTTAAATATAATAAGCGTTAATTAGCGTATAATCGAAGCGATAACGTTAAGCGTGTATCGAGTGGATGCTGTAGAAATATGAGTTATATATTACGGGTAAATGAACGAAATACAAGAAATAACTCGTCTCGATGTATTTGAAAATCGAAGAATTATAAGATACAATCTCGTTGCGTATAAAACTAGTCATTTGATTGAATATAATATATGCATAGTCACCGGAAAATTTAAATCATTTGCATTTTGTCTAATTTTTCTTTCCGAATGAGATTTTTTTAAATTCGAGGTGTTTTCTTCTACTTTCTTCGCAAATGACTCAATTTTATGAAATAATACCAGCAGGTATGATCTTTTTATTAACTTCTTGAATGTTGATTCATGTTTTATTTATTAAAACGACGATTACTTTTTACTCGATTAATATTTTTTCTCCATTCTCTTTTTAAAATAAATTCAGCTTTAATAGTTTACCTTTCTTTTCATGTATTTAGTTATTTTAGATAAATAAATCAAATAAAAAAATATTTTTCTTAATGGATATACGAAATTAAAGTAGAAATTACGAGTATTCTTAAAATAAGTCTTTAAAGCACTCGAGAACTTAGCGATTTCAACCAGTAGCTTCTTCTTAAGGTTCTTTTTGGTAATTAAAGGGTATTCCATTTGATGAAGTAGGCTTATCAACGAAAACTTATTTTTCTTAATATTGACAAGTATATATAATTAGTTAATATTAATTACTGATTCGAATGACAGCCTTCAAAAACCTTAATTTGCAAAAAGAATTATTTAAAAAAATCGCTCTTGAGAGAAACATTTGAATTTCCTTCTTTATCAATAACTCGTCTTCTACGTGCACAAATTGGACAATTTTTTTAAATTAAAGCTTTTTTAAAATATACTTTTTAGTTTTCGTACATAAAAACTATGGGGAAGTCTCAAATGTGATTATTTATTTAATTATTTTATTCGAAATATAGAGCTGTTTTCTGTATATCACAGGTTTACTCGTATGTGAATAAATATTCGAAGAATATTAGAGGCTACTAATTTAAATTTTCGGTCTAAAGGACAGACACAATTGGTCTCGCGTGGATTTCAGTAGATGCTATTCCAGACGGTCAAGAGAGCCAGAAAGAGAGAGAGAGACAGAGAGAATTAGAAATTACGCTTCTAATCTTTGCGGTCGAGGACCAGCGGCGCAATTTCCTGTTCTATCTCGCGTGTCTTTCTCCGATTTTCGAGCTACCGCGTGTCTTGAATGCACTCGCGGTTACCTCCGACTACTACACCGAGAGTTTATTTTGATGATACCTTTATTTTAACTGCTATTTTTCCTTGTAATTCTCATGCCAGCCAAGCAAATTGTTATATATATGGCTCATTCTCTGGTTATTTTTTCTTCGAATATATTTGTTGCTTTGGTATTTTGGATATGTTTAAATAATGTTCCTGTAAATATAATCATCCTTGAATTTAATACGAATTATTTCGAATACTTTTATTGAAGTTACAGACATTCAATCAACCAAAATGACTCTTAGTCTCTTAGTCAACCGATAATAATCTTTTTCTCAGCGATTTTAAAATACAAATTTTTTAGACTAATAAAATTGACGTTCATTATATAAATAAATGATGCTTAATGAAACTCTAGAAGCTATTGGTTTACAAAACAATTTTGCTCTGAGCGAAATTTTTTTCGTAGTATTTTGAATAAAAAAAATCAAATGTAAGTATATCTCGAATATAGAATCAATTGATTTTAATCCGAAATTTTCGTATAAATTACAAAACTTCGAAAAAATAAATAACTCAATAACACAATTTAATAGTTAAACAAAGTATTATTATTATACAAAAAATTAACTAAAACATAAACTTCTTGAATCAAATATTATTCGCTTAAATATTACATTTTTTTTCGTGTATTGGAAAAGGCACTTAATTTTCTCTTACAGAACGACAAAGTGTAACAAATTATAAATTTTTGTTCTGTTTAAGAATATATTACTTTCCCGAGGAGCCGTAGACGCAAAAGTCCCTTTGTCAATTTAAAGAGTAATATACACTTTGAAAGTCACGTAATTGACTTTATTTATCAAAGGAACAGAATCCATTACGATTAAACTAAATAGACATTTTCATCGATTATTCTCATGAATGATTAATTTTTTACCTTCATCTTTTTTCATTTATAAACCTACATCACACATAAAAGTGACCTGAAATACTGAATGAAAATGAATGTATTTTTTTGCTAATTTTATTATTACGATTATTATTATTTCTAAAAATCCCACCGTTTTGGATTTATGTATTCAGATCTGTCCGTAAAATTGTATCGATTTAATTTTTTTTGGTAAACAAATATAAAATATAAAAAATTCGAACTTCTGTAGATTAAAATTCCTAGAAACTCATGGAAACTTTCTCAAAACGTACGAATGAAGAAAAATTCTTTGAAACAACACACATATATATCTATCCGTTATTATACATATATCCTCTAGAAAAATGTAAACCTCGTTAGTCGTCGTTCGAGATCAAAGGGCTCATCTTCATTCGTTTTTCTTTTTCTCTTTGAAATGACTCTCTTTGGTCGAAAATTATAATAATAAATAACGCAGCTGTACGAGACCGTCGGTAAAAAGGATTTTCAGAAGCAAGTGAAGTCGCGCTGGGAGTCACGCGAGGAAAAAGAGGGTCAAAGTGTAAATCAACCGACTAAGTAAAAGAAGTTATTTCGTATGGGGGGGACTAAAGGAACTTTTGAAGTAACGTTGCGTGCACCGAGAGACGACTGTATGATTCATTTCATTTTTTTTAACTCGCGACTACATATACTGTTTTTCACATACGTTATATGCGCTTAGACCTCGTCCAATTAGTTGACAACCGTTTTTTTTTCAAAAAAAAAAAAAAAAGTTCCCGCCAGTGGCGTATAAAAGCGCGGGACTTTTGATTTAGCGTGAAAGTTTTATAATACGCTATATACGGTGTCCGGCATTACCGTAAAGTTCATAATTATTAAAACGGAAATAAATCAGGGCTGACCCTGCGCCGTGATATACCGTCCGAAAGTAAAATTCCAGAAGGTGTATAAATGCGCGTGCCTCCGTGTGGTAATATGTTAATTTGATGGCCGACCATTTAATAGAAAATATGTCATTTATGTGCGCGTCTATGTGAGCGGACCTATTTATTTGGTGTAAACTGTTCACGTCGGCGATAGAGAAAGGAACATTAAGTTTAGATATTGCGAGGTTGTAATTATTTATATGCCTAATAAATATCGTCGAGAAAGTGTAATGACTCGATATTTTCAAGCAACAGTGTGTACACGCGATAATTGCATACAAGGTATTGTCTCTACTTTTTTTTCATCTCGCTGAAATACCGAGCCGATAAAGTTTGTTATTTTTTTTTATTACACTACGGAATTATACGAAAGCGCTTGTTAAATTTCGAGAAGATAATACCGTCGAAGAGATTTTCTCTGTAAGTATAGGTAGTCAGAAAGGCAATTAAAAGATTTTTTGAAGTATTTGGATTTGAAGTGAAATATTTAAAACGAGGAATTTCTGAGCTTTTATCTTGTACGATAATGTAACGATGATTATAAGATTTATTATAATTTCAAATATTCAAGATGCTCCATCAGCCAGACTTAAGTATACAGAGAGCAAAAAAAATTATGAAAGTATAGCTACCGAAAATTTAAAATCATCTACATAAGCTTCACCGCTTACATCCACATTACTCAACATCCGCAGCGCACTTCCTACTCATCTAAAAGTCTATCTCCTACATCCTATAAGATTGCATCCTATATAAAAGCCTTTCTACAGAGTATCATCGCCTTACAAAGAAAATCTCTTTCGCTCGTGAAAAAAAAAAAAATACCCGAAGCAACGAGCACATCCTCTAAGCCGTCGCGTCGAGTGTCCATTACGAAAATATCGCGCGCGCGCACGGACGTAAGCCGATAGCCGGAAGGTAACGCGATCAAAAGAGAAAAAGAAGATGTCGAGGACAACGTACAGCTGCATATAAAAAACAATATAATAACTATAATAATAGCGATATAAACGAAAAAATACAAAAAAAGTAAGAGGAAATAAATGAAAAAGGTACCAACCTGAGCGCCTCGTAGCACGGCAAGCCGAGCCTCGCGCTGCTCGAGGAGACGGCGCTGCTGGGCGATTTCTCGCTGCTGCCGTGCCGCCATGCTTTCAAGTTCGCTGAGCACCAGCACGGCACCGCCCCCGCCCACTGGTAACTGAAACAGAGAGAGACGAATACACGGTTAGGATGTTAACCGAATTCCAAGAGATTTTTTCACTTCCGCTATGCATATGTGGACGTTGGTGTGTGCGAGGGGAGATGCACATTCCCAAAGGGCATTCGGAGACAGGGTTGGGCTAATTATGATGAGAATTTCAGAGGGTCGTGTTCTCTCGCACCGTTTCCCTACGCACTTGAGTGTATGTGTAATAGAATCCAACGCCTGATTATATTGGTGAAGGTGCTGTGGTTTTTTTCGGAATTTGATGTATTTGGTTGATCTGTTGAATTAATAGTTATACTATACGATGATAAGAGTAGGTGATAATTAATATAATGTATCCACTCAATTCTGGTACACCAGATTTGATATTTCAATATTACAACAAATTAATTCATCTGATCTAAGAATTGCTATTGATGATGATGTAGTCCACCTCTGGTAAACAGTGCAATGTCCACAACTAATAATAATAAGAATAGGTAATAATCAATACAATGTATTTATCTAATTCTGGCACGCCAGATTTGAACTTGAGATAACATTGTGACTTGATTTGATTGTTCAATATTACCACAGACATTACTGATCATGTGGTCCAACTTTGGTAAACACTGTAATGCCACCACTAACGGTGATAAAAATACATAGAATACTCTAACCTAGTACTGATATGCCAGATTTGAACTGCTTTAAAATTGTGCAGTTTTAAAAGCTGTGAACTTCATTTTGAGAGAATTTGATGTAAATTTGATAAACAAATATGCGTAATTTGAGACAGCTCTGACTGTTAAGATAATATTGGATGTTTATATAAATGAATTGGTTCTTTGTAAAAAAGGTTTAAAAATAAAATTGAATTTCCTTATTAACTGAAGAGATCTGGATGAATAAATAAGAAACTGGTATGATGTAAAGGTTTCTTCTGCGTTATTCTGAAAATTATTTAAAGTCCCTTTCTACCTGTATTAAATATTCTGGATGGAAACTAAATTAAAGATAAGTTAAATCATATTAGCAAACATTCTATAATAGGATACTCTTCCTGGACTCTATAAATTGTTCTAGTAGAGTATCAATCGGCACCACGGCTTATAGACGTGCGTATTTTTAGGAAGAAATCGAATATTCCGTGGACGATATTTTTAGATCGAGACAAACGGGCATTTATTTATTAAAACGATAGATTCATGTGTCCATATATATAATTCTATACAAGCATATCTGCAGTGAATTGGTTGCTGTGTTTATCGTTCTTTAATAATTATATGACCATCGAATACGCTTCATTAACAAATTATGAACAAATACGATGTGAACGATATTTATTCAATTATTATTTATTCGCGCATTTGAATATATACCCTCGAGGGAGCTCATTACTCATGTGTGCACTTCTGAATGAAATCGAAAAAAAATGCACAAAATATAATAATGAACATACAATCCGCATTGGTCTCGATAAGAAGCAGTAGAAGAAGAAGCAGACGCGACGATTCATTAGCATAAAAGTCATTTGGCGGAGATGTGTGTATAGGGTAGAAGAAGTAGACTGGCTGCAAACAGTTTTAAAATTCATGAAAACACACCGACAACTTTTCCGCCTCGAGGCTGTAAATATGTTGCCAGCATGCATTATAACTATTGCCTATCGATTTTTCCATATTTATGTACTTTATTCCTCGCTGTATGTACTGGTACAAAGTTGACTGTATTTACTTCTTATTTAACGTATAAGCTGTATTCAAAGTATATAAATTATTGAATCTATCGTTATAATCGATGTGATAAAGTCATCGTCGCTTAGTAAATTCATGTTTACGTTATGAATATCTCCTTTACTACGTAAAACCATTTTTCAAATGTTTACCATACTTCGGTATAAAATTTACCAAAGTGATTAATAAAATTAACTGTGCATTAATTTTGAACAGACGGGTATACGATGCATGCGCAACTGCGGCGCCCCCCAGCGCGTGAATGCTGTAATTCTATAACCAAAGTTAGTAAATATCGTTTGCCACTAGAGGGACTCCAGAAATAATACTCGCAAATTATACACACAATATAAGTTCAAAAGTCCATTTCGAATCTTTACAAAGTCAGATAAAATACAAAGTATTTTATAAATTTTAAATTCGTACATCATTGTATAATATGCTTATTAGATTATCGTAAATTTCACTCTACCGTTTAGTAAAATTTATTAGACAGCCAGCCTGTGATCAGATTATCAAACTTTCTAATGATATTTCCCATCGATATCTATATTATTAACTAGACAATGCCTCTCAGCGTACATAATTCAAGGTATTACCGGATCAGTTTAAAATATCATAAATGTAATTTTAATCCTGTCGGATTGTATTCAATCCCAATCAAAAAATTCCAACAAAAGGACATTTTTCTTACCGCACATGGTACTGTCACATTCATACTAAGCAGTTCTTCTGCCCATTCACATTTGCGGGCACATAAATAATTCGCGCGTCGAGATATGCGAACATATGGGAACCCATTACCAACGAAAACCGACTCTGTGGTTTCGTGGCCCTTAATGAATTGCGAGAGCGCGAATTTTCATTATACGGCTTCGGACACGGTTAAATGGACGGTTATGATGGTGACGCACTCATCGCTCTATGCATTTGTCATTTCGAGCTTAAAGACGGATAGCTATTTCAATTTCAATTGTCAAATGGACGTCATTAAAGGTCTGCATTGCAGGGTTGATGATTATTATTTTACGAGGATTTTTAAAGCCTCAACGATTTGTTTCCTTTTAATACGACTGGCATGCGATTGTAAAGGTTTTGTAGGATTTCAAATTCATTTCATCGATATTCATGTTTACAAATAAACATATTTTGCACAGTATGTACGAAAAATCTATTTCATGAAGTTTTATTTATTTTAATCGTAAAACATGTGCTTTTACGAGTCTTTTTTTCATAACGAATTATTTTACTTTACTATGCGTGCTTTTAGCTCAGTGAAAAAATTATAATCCGTTGGATCTTCTGCAAATTCAAACTAGTGGATCAAGTAGATTTTCGTATTAATGGCAATGTTCACTTGAATTAAGAAGATAATTTAGTACGGTAAGACGGTTTAAGAGTCTCTCGTATATTCTGATATTACTTGCCATCTCAATGTTTCGCCACGATCGCTATAGGGTAGAAATAGAAAAATTGTTTCATAGAGTAATCTCACGTATTTTTCGTCCAATTATACTGAAACTTTTCTTTCATACGTACAAAAAATATTGTATACTATTATTTTTGTCCTACTATAGCTGACAAAATTTCTAAAAATATATTTTCAAAGAATTTTGTTATCGCTTGTGGGCTAATTAGACTGGGCGCCCCCTAGCGAATGGTACGAAAAGTAAATGAAAATATAATCATTTTGTACAATTGAATAACAATAGTAACATTTCTTTCAGTCTACAGCAATCACAAGTTTTTTTCGATAATTGAAATTCTAAGAATTCTTCTGCATGAAAAATATTTTGTAACATACGCTAATTCATAACTATCCACACAAAGTCGAGTATACATTTGTATCTTAAAAAAAAATCAATTTGACCAAACCAAAAGAAACACGCAAGGCATACAAAGTTAATCGAGCAAAAAGTACATCGCACGCCAGATATCGTGTTGAATTAAAGGCAAAAGCCTCATAGCTAGTAATTAAGTTAAGCCAGAGCTGTACTGTCAATCCGTTCTTTTGTGCTCGATCGCCTCGTAATTTCCGTCTTGAGTAATCGCGATCGCGCCCAGCAAGTCAAGCGAATATCTCGAGTGGTCTTGTATTAGGTCCAGCATGAATATACATATATAAATATATATACTTATAGTGCATATATCTGTATCCGCAGTAGACAGAAGAGTAAAAGAGATAGAAGGGATTTAACTAACGCACGCGAGATTACGTCCTTGGGCTTGAGACGAGTCGTTGTTTCTTCGACACAAGACACATACTCTGCTTTTAATCAATTTGAAGGAGAACCTTATCGTTATATTCGAGAATTTTTGTGTAATTACACGAAGCACGACTTTGGTCAATATGCTAATTACACTCTTGGTTATTAAGTCGTTAAGGATTTTATACTTCGCGCACAGTTAATAGAAAACGACGCCGTAAGTTATAATAGTTTCTTGTGGTTTTCCAGTTGAGAAAAACATGGTATTTTTATTTTTTGTTTTTAAAGTAAAACGTCAATTAAAATTTCAACGTACCAAGCTCTGGCGTCGTCGCGTGTATTCCATCCTTAGCGAAATGAAAATTGATCGCGCCTCGCGCTTTTTTCCGCGTATCGAGTTGCAACGACCTCAGGAATTTTCAAGCACAAATAAAGCACATAAGCAAATCGTCGAGGCGAACAGCAGGAATTTATGATGATGACGACCAAAGACGATGATGATGATGATGATGATGATGATGATGATGATGACGATAATGATAATGACTACAAACCATGGAAATTATGTTCGCGGGGTATGTTTCTTACATTCGTTAGAGAATATACTGGATCGAATCGATTTCGCCATTTGGAAAGAAGATGAAAATAAAAATTGGATAATACACGAGCATTTTCCACTCGAAATTCCCGTGTAGACGTTCGGAGAATCTCGAGACAGCGAGAGCGAAAGACAAAGCTCGCACAAAAGAGCCTCTCGCTGGAATTCGAAGGGCCTGTATGGCGAGAGTCTATAGACGCATATACACTAAGGCATGTGGCCTTGGACGCTCAGTTTCACCACGTGTGTACTTTGGATATAATACTATACTACGAAGATGTTATAGCACCCGCACATACGACAGTAGCAAAGGTAATTACCTGCTTTTTTATGTGTCGACTTTGAAATCTGCACGAAAATTATGTATAAGTTCTTTATCTAATAAATAATGTTACAGTTTGGATATTTACAATTTAGATGTGTTTATGATTTTTCTTAAATTATATACAACTTTTTTTTCAAGTACTGGCCTTTTATCGCGATTTTCGGCAATATCCTATGAACCTCCAAATAGTTAATATTTTGATTTCAACCTATAACTTCAAATTTATTAATAAAATTATAGGTATTGTCTATTTTCAATTATCAGGCTTAAAGTCCAAAGTTCCTCCGCCAGGGTAAAAATAGTTTCTTATTACACACTTGAATTTCGTTTGATAAATAATTAAATAAATATTTTTGAACATTAAACAAAATTATTCTTTACTCTTCTTGATAATACTTTTAAGAAAAAAAAAACATCCATTCAATTTTGGTGATAAAAGTTTTGGTGGTGGTGGTTTTTAATCTTATACCAAAAAAGGTTTATAAATTGCTGTTCTTTCTAGTTTAAAAAACATCTTTATCTACAGTATGTTCTTTTAAGTTGCAAGAATGAAGTTAGACAGTACAAAGCAGACACAGCTGAGAACCCTTTTTGTTTATAAAACTGTAATTTAAAAAAATATACTTTTACAATAGAAATTGCGTTTCCTCTGCGCGATTCACTTAATAAAATAATAAATTATTTGCAGTAGTTGTTGAGAAAAAAAAAAGATTAAATACGTGTGTCTTTTTACGTTCACATATAAGTACAACGTTGTTCTCGAAAATTGAAGCGTTTTTGTTTTACCTTTGACAATTTCGTGCACAGAAAGCGTAAATCTTGCCGAGTTTTTTTTCGTGGAGAAGGAAGAGTGTAATTTATAGATGTAAATCCAGTGCACATATATCCTTTTTTCTTTACGATTCTTACTCTGTCATCGTTCGCTACTTCTTTACGATCGGGACAGGTGCTTTCCCAAAACTACTGCTATTACAGCTCGTCGTTGTGTGTTTTTTTTTATTCTTATTCTACTCTTATTATATATTTTTTTTTGTTTCGCGTTCGCCACTCGAAAATATTTCGATTTTACGCTTTTCTATAAATCACGTCGCAGTTTAACGACGCCGGCCGATGCCATTCAAAGAAAATCTATCAACTTTGTATTATACACACGCATTGCGCACGAGGAAAAAGTTCTTTTACCAGTCGTCCTTTTCGTTACCGAGAAACTTAAAAAAAGTAGTTTTGTTTTACAGTAAGGCGTGCGTAAATCAGATCCATATTTATTTTTTTTTTTTTTCATAAATATTCAAACAATATCGTAATTACTTGCGCACGAGAAATCGCGTTGAAAAATACAAAGCTTCCCCAGTGCGTTTTTGTGTTTGAGAAGTACAATAGGCCTCGGGCTCTCATCTCGGAGTTTTACAACTTTTTTTTTCAGATGAAAATCTGATACAGAATCGGAATGGAATATACGAGAGAATATCGGCGACCCTTTTCTTTTGTATAGCTACATCGATTGTGTAACGAAGCGTGCGATAGTCGCTGAAGGCAATTTTCTGGATTTTACCATATTCTTGCATTTCTACTTCCACCGCTGACTCTGCTCTATTATTATTGCATTAATCGTATAATTAGCGCATGTCAGCCAATGGACGAAAAAAAAGTGTATAACCGCAGATACAGCCAATCGGCAGAGGAGGGGGGGGGGGGGTTGGAGAACTCACAGGAAATTAATCCGACGAGTCCGTTCCAGCAGATATGCCGCACTGCTATCTCTCTTGTTGAGTACAGTACTATACGCAGAGGAATCGAATGTCAAGATGCCGCGATGATTGATTCGCGCTCGCGAATCGATTTCCGCTCTTATATACGGACTTTCTCTCACCGATGCTCTACTACGCGCGGATTCATCAAGGATCAGCGCACGGGATGATTGGGTAAACGTTACTGTTGCTGTTGGTTAGGATGATTGCCCTACACAGAAGCTGTGTATATATATATATATATATATATATATATATATATATATTTATATAGGGCGATTGTTCCGGGTGCTGAGATAGAGAATTTTTCGAGAGGAGCGGGGATTGTTTAATTTTTTTAGCTTTATTTGTCCGGTAATTGGATTTTTTTGTTACCGGAGTTGTATTGACGAAATTTCTGGACAATGTCTGGTGCGGCTTGTTTGCTTGTGGAAATTCTGCGAATATAGCGCGTAACAGTTTCCTTTGACACACATATTGCGAGATATTCTATAGCGTCAGAGAAATAGCAAATGTGGTAATAGAGTTTCTGGTAAAAATTAGTGTGTTCTTTAGGAACGGTGGAATGCATTTAAAAATTGCTCGTTTACTTGGTAAATTAATTACCATTTTATGGAATTTATTAAATTCGTTTAATTCGTTTTTCCGATAGATGGCCGATTTCGCCTATTTCTCGCAAGTGCACTATTAGTCGGCTGTTAATATGTAACGCAGTGGATATCAAAAAAGTTAATGGGATATTAGAGTTGTTAATAAAGTTGATAAAACGTGTGAAATCAAAACATTGTTAGTACGTCATTTCACCGGTATATGACCGCGTTTATCGTATTTCTCACAAGTGACTTGTCAATAGTTAGTATACAACACACCGGATTTCAAAATATATTAACTATTTACACTATTACAATATTTACAATATTATAGTTATGAATGAACTTGTTCAAGACAACAAACAATCGAATTGTTGATGTTATTTCATTTGTCCGATAGATGGCGGTGTTATCTTAGTTCTCGCAAGTGCAATAATTTTTTACGGTTAGTATATAACTCAGCGAATTACAATTCTGTTAGAGTATTTTTTATAGACAAAATTCTCAGAATCTTTTACTGATAGTAAACATTGTAACAGAACAGCAAAATTTAATTAATTCAATGAGATTAAAAAAAAATTATTTTCGTTGCTTTTTTCAAACACATTTTTATACGAGATAATATTTTTACAAGAAATTAATCTCTTATTTATAAAAAACCCCAAGCAATTTCTTAATCAAAGTCAGCAAATCCTCGACTCGATTAATTAATTACTCCATTACATTCCCAAAACAAATCCAGCTTTTTATACGTCTACGAAAAATCACGTCGAAAAGTAAAGAAAATTTTTCCCGATAACCAGGTCGGACCTCGCGTTATAACTCAGCCGAATCCGTCTTTAATACCCCGAGAATTTATTTTAATCAGCCGCCACGGCTTCGACTGAGAAAAAAAGAAAGAAATTAATCCAGAAGCGTATAGCGAGAAAGAGCGACTTCTTCTTTCTTCTTCTCTGTATTTTTTTTTTCACTTTGTTTTTTTTTCGTCGTTGCCCCCGAGGCCGCCTTTGGGATCTAGTCGTCGCAATCGAGAAGCTTCTTCTTCTTTGCCCTGGTTTTATTAGCGACAACCCGTACCTACACGTACATTATATACATGTATACGAGTAATCGTCGTGGGAGTATTTACAATTGTTCCGAACGTTTGTTGAAAAATTTCAATAATTCGAGTACTTGTTGTTTAATTACAAGGAATTATACAAGCGCAGCGAAGCGTAGGATTGAGAGACTCATTACACAAAAGGGAGATTTCATTACGCATGACGCTCGTACACGTCAAAATTCGACTTTACGAGGAGAGAAGCGAGCTTTATGTGCGTGTATAAAGCTTTTGAAACTACCTTCGACAAAGAACTTTCCTTAGAAAGTGAAGCTTCATCGCCCGTCGTAGGGAATGAGGCTACTGTTGAGGGTTGTTAAAATAGCCCTGGGCTTTATCAAAGGTAATTCATCGATTTAATATGCATTTGCAGCATTGTAGATGCTACGAAGTATATTACGCCGGATAACCATTTACGTCCACTGATAATGAATGATTCCAATCAACTGAAGTACACAATAGTAGCTCCAGAGCATATTTTTATCAACAAACTCCGAGGAGAATTCGCGATGTCAGGAACAAAAGCTGGAGTAACTTTGCTTCAAGAAATACAAGAGCGAGTAACGCAAGGACTGGAATAGACGCGAAAGAGAACAGACGTCTGTGCGAATTAATTTTCTGCGTCGAAATTCTCCTGGGTGAATCTCCGTTTTCCATTTCTACGCTTCTTTGAAGCGTCTTGATTCTTTATTCGACTTATTTCGTTTGAGAAACAACTTCCCTTGTAAGATTTGTCTTAATATTTAACGGTAATGGCTGAAGCTTTCATAAGAACGGATCAGGAATATATAATAATAATGTGCTGTCCTAATTTTGGACATGGAATAATAATGCACCATAATAGTGGCTTAATAAAGTTTGTCGGACTGCCTTTGAAATTTCGCCAAACTGAAGCTCTATTTTACGAGAATTTGATGGAAACGCGATAGCCGAGTACATGTAATTTATTTAAATCTAATTAGAATTTTGGAGCAGCAATATTGGTTCGGTAGTCAACCAGTACATATGTTACAGAATGAGTGAAGTATATATTCTGTTCAAGTGCTTGGACAAGAAATATTTTCTATTATGGTCCTGACCTTTGTATAAAATATTGTAATCGGAAATATTGGAGTAATAAGAGCGTCTTATCACTCCAGTACCGATTGAATTGAAGTACCAGCTTAAAGAAATGCGGATACGCTGACAGTATGGACAAATTTTCATTAGGAAACGAATCTCCTTGCTTCTATGCTTTTTTTATATTTCAATGTACTTTTAGCAATTGTAAGTTGTTAGAATACTAGAGCTGTTATTGCAACTAGAAAAATTATTGTTGTTACTCCGTTTGTCCAGTAGGTGGCTACGTTCTCCCAAGTCCCGCAAGTGAACTAATTTGTGGCTAGATATTTTTCGCAAATCAATTTCTCGGAATCTTGTACAGCTCTTGAAAATTGTATTACGTTGTATCCGATAAGCATCGCGAATATGCACGAGGTAAAAAAAATTACTTCTTCTCTTCACGTAAGGTTTCCAACGTGTCGACGCCCGGCCTTAATTGTTTTCCCCCCAGAGACCTGACGAGGAACGAACAACAATAACAAAACAACAATGTATCTCATCGACTGTAATCCGGCGCTAAGCTGTCAGCTATTAACCTGAAATTAAACGAATTTAATAATAAACGCTGTAATCCTCATCGATCCGCTATTGCATCCTTGGTAATAAATGCTCTCTCCTCTCTCTTTCCCACGAGAAACGGAGGAAAAAGAAAATATACAATACGTCGCGCATAAAAGACAATACAGAGGTGATCTCTGTGTTTATACTACCACCGCCGCAGTAGCATCTTGTCATCGAAATCAGCAACGGGAACGACCTCGTTAACCTTACCCCGAGATATAAAAGCGAGCGCACGGCAATCGTCAGAATTCGATAAGATCGGGATCGTAAAGATGAAGAAATTATGGCATTGCAATGAATCACCCACTTGACTCCTCCCTTTTCTTTCTCTCTCTCTTTCTTACTCTCTCCCACGCTTTGTCCCCTTGGAAAAATTCCGTGTCTTATGTACACCTGAGGGTGTTCGTAAATAATTATACCCGCGGGTAAGTGTGCGTCCTCTTTTATCTCTCGTCTCGTTCTTTTCGGGAGAGGACGCTCGCTAGTATAGTCGAGAGTTTTATACGACTGCGGAGATTCGCGTGCGCTCTGCTGACGCTGCAGAGAGTACGAAGAGAGAAAGAGAGAGTTTTTCGACTCTTTTTATTACGGACCACGAGAAGAGGGGGTGGGGGCGAAGGATTTATGCGACAGATTACTTTTGTTCTGGACGGCGAGCTAGAATTTGCATTAGATGTCACTTTTAAAATTGTATGAGTAAATCCTGTTCCAAATCCCGCATACTCAGCGTTGTATAGATATAATATCTTGTAAATCCAATTAAGCATTGAATATATCCTCAAAGTCAGCTTTGAACATCCCAGCGTGTGTATAGATACTTGAATGCTCACGCGGATGAATGAATGGTCTAATCAAACGCCGTAGCTCTCTAGGTATCTGCGTATTGATGTGTTACGAAAGAACAAAACCAAAAGATAGAAAAAAAAACAATCGATCCTCGACGTTTGTGGGTTTGCAAACGCCACCTGGCGTTGATTCTCGAACTACGTAGCTGTTAATTACCGCGTGACAATATTGAATCGCCGCAGTGAGCATGAATACCTTTAGAAATTTACGTCCAGGACAATGATAATCTCCTGTTCAGAGCAGCGCGATACACGATGTTCCTGGTGTTTCAATCAAAGCTGTACATATATATACATATATATACATACATACACCTACACACGTGCACACTCACCTCATTGTTGGCAGTAGCTACCTGCTGCTGATGCTGCTTAAGCTCCTCGGAATTAGAAGCTACGCGAACAGTAGGAGCCTGTCCATTCTGAGCACTTCTCTCCTTTACGGCCAACAACTTGGGCCTTCTCTTTGAGCCAGTTTTGGCGTGATGCTGTCGCAGCTTAACCGTCACCGCCTTCGACTTGAAGCTCTCAGCCGGATACACGCAGGCCAGCATCTCTATATTCGATTGGTCACATCGGTCTGGACAATATTCAAAGGAACGACGATACGCGGACGTTATACTCTGATGACGATGCTTTGGTTAGTAGTCTAAAGAGAGATGAAGAGAGTCGTTGACACGGACGGCAATAAGTGAAATAATTCAAACCTAACATCTCGATCTGCATCTTTGTCTTTGTATACCTGTAGTATTATTACTCGACTCTGTGACTCTACTATATTGCCTTTGGCTGTTGTATAATACATTCGGTACCGAAAGCTGTTACCTTATCGTATATATGAGTTTGAATGGCTAGGCGAAAACGATTTCTCACCTGCCGACTGTCATAGATAAGAAAAACGTCGATGCTTGAAGAAATTCAATTCTTACTCTATAATTCCTTTCAGTTGAGGAGTGCGATAGAGACGTCAATTAAACTCTACGAACGCTATTTGATATCGGCCACTTTTAAATTCAATTATCAATAAGGCTCGAGACGACAAAGTCCCTGAAAACTTATTTCTCTAATGCTCGCCATGCAATTAACCGAACGAAAGTTAAAGTACTTCCCGGCGGCGAATGCAAACGAGTCGCAGTTTTGCAATAATTTAATTTCCACTTTAAAAAAAAATACACCTCTCAGACGCTCCGGAGTAATTGCTCGCTCACGCGTCTTCTGCAATTACGAATTTCCATCCATAGTAAACCAAAGAACTCGCGACGAGATAGCCTGTAAAAGAATTCCAAGTTTTTGGCCCCTCGTCTTACTGCTACTGACGGCGAGCATTTTACGCTAATTTAATTATTATTGCACGTTGATTCTTCTACCATTTAAAATTCACGACCGTCGAGCGTCGATGAAAAAAAATTAAACGAGTTAATTAGCATAACAACGGTGGACCTCGAATATAATTATTCAGGCGTGTATATTGTTCACTCTATAGACACCAGAACGCGTTTCATCTCACCGCTCATTTCCGGCTGACATACGTATATGTTTGTATATGCGTTGAGATAGAACGATCTATATGCCGCAAACCTAGTGGTCCGCGAGCTCCAACGAGATTTTTTCCTATAGCGTATTTGAATTCATCGTGTTTCCATCCTCGATAAGCGATGGCATGTACAGGTGAATATACGGCACGCATAACCGAAATAGTTCACAATGGAATAGTGAACTATGCATACATATACAAGTATTTCGAGTAGGGGGTATAATAGAGCTCGAGACTAGTTAAGGAGCCTCGTATACGGACTCGTAAAGTTTACACCCCTGGACTTTTTAGCCGCCAGTTAACTGCTCTCCAAGGGTTAACGGAGCAAGCCTGATGCCGACGAACGACTGTCGCTTTATACGACTTATCCCTCAAAGATAGTGCTAATGCCTATCCATGAACTTTATGCGCAAGGGATTTGTTTTCCTTATATATTGCATTTTGTTCTCAGCACCTGGTAAGAATTGTTGATACTGATAGTATGATCTAATTCTGATGAACTGTTTACCAGTAATGATGGATTTTTCTTACAGTTTTTAGACGATAAGAACAGACTAGAATTAACAATATGCATTACAATGTGGTTACGTTTATTATACACCATACCTGTATTGATACCTATGGTCAGTTATAATCACCGAGAATATAACAATGCTTCAGTAGTAACTACTATTATTGATAGTATAGACCAATTCCGTTAAATAGCAATGATGAAGTCAGGATGATACGAAAGCATTTAAAATGCCACAATACACTGACCCTAACAGGTATATCAGATTTGAAGTGGAGATAAAACAGTGTAATGTACGACAATACTGGTCCAATAAAGTTCGCCAGACTCTTAAGCCAGCTGTAACCGAAAGCTTGCACAACTTAAGCTCCATTTCACGAGAGTTTGATGGTAATGTGTTAAGTAAACACACGTAGTTCATTAAAATCTAATTAGAATATCCTAATTGAAGTATTCTACCATTGCATATTTCATAGTAACGGTGCAATTTTCCCAATACATATTTTATACCAAGACCAGTTTTTATCACTCAAGTATTGATCAAATACTGGACAAGTACTAGTACTAGTGTACAACACTGCTTACGAGTAGCTATCATTGATTCAACATAAGTCCATTCATACTAGAGACACCTAATATGCCTGGATTATGTTAATTATACAGATTATAAGCGCAGCGGATGTTAACGATTTTTTCTTCACATATTTTACCATAATCAAGCCTTACGATATCCATATCCTTTAGAAAACTTGCTCAAGGATATCGATATCCGTTCAAAGCTTTGAGTCTCTTTGCTGTATCATTAACTAATTTCGTTTCGCAGAAATAAACCCATATATGCTCTAATCCAAAGGAAATAAGACAAGAAAAGATACATCATGCGTTCGAAAAGTTCAATATGAAGAGATATCGATTACTTGAAAGGTTGCATATCCATTAAGCCAAAGTATACTCGACTCGGCATTAGTTTACGGACCCGTTGTACAGTCATGATCCGTCTTCGGTAATTCAATCAGTTAGCGGTCATGGATAAGAGAGAGAGGGAGATAGAGTTGGTCTGGTGTAAAGCTAAGTTAGGATTTATGGACTCGTATAAATGTATGCCGATCAAGTGAGAAGAACCCTTAAGCTACATTTACATATACATGTACCTATACGTCGAGATGGTCTAACTTTTTTACATTCATCTTTTATAGTAGTCTGAACCTAAAACAAATGTATCTGGATTGAAGTCTCAATCTTTTACGCCATTGTTCAGCTCAGCCTTTGAGCGTATTATACGCGGGTACACTCGAGGAATGCGTTGTTTACTCGTACGGTTAATAGAGAAAAATTTCCGAGGAAATTATTATATTTTAGTCAAGTTAAAAACACTGGAGACAAAGGCTTTAACACGTGTTTTCAACGATTACACGCAAAGTTTTCGTCACCGCGTCGACTTTATATTCCGACCACGGCTACGAAATTTAATATAAGCCGACGACCCAGGGCTTTTATTGTCGTAAAGTGAATTTCGCACCCCGGCGAGCTACTTTTTCTCTCTCTCTCTCTCTCTCTCTTTCTATTCGCATTTTTTATTTTCAACTCAACAAGACGACATCAAAGACGAAGCGTAAAAAAGCAGCGGCATCTAATTAAGTCAAGGGGTCAAGTGGAAATGAAAAAAAAAGAATATTAAGGGAAATTGAAAAATATTCCATTAGGTATGGAATTCGGTGGATTTAAATTACGCGCACGCGTGCTCGCGATAGCGGCAATTAGCGCTGCTAATTTTTCGGAAAATCTTTCTCTTTCCCGTTGTTAACCAAAAACTCGTTAAGGTCTCCTTGAATCTCCAATTATTAAAAAGTTTTTGACAATCATTGCTGATTTATTAATACCGACGTTATGTGAAGCTTTCGAATTCCAAGAGTCGTATTCTAGCGTAAGTAGGTTGTATAAAAAACTCATTACCTGCGGTATCTTTTCAATGAACTATTTTTCATTCTCAAGCTACAGAAAAGGTGCGAGATATATGCAAAAAAACATAAATAAAATAGTTAAGTGTTCTCAACAAGGCAGTTAATGAAACACAAATATATAGAGTCAAAATCAAATAAATTGATTATTAATACACAGCTGTGCAGATAAAGCATCACTTCCTTAATAGCTCCCGACGATCGATCTCGGATAAGCTTCTGTTTGCAGTGCCTGGATTAAAAAAATTCTCTATACCGATGAATATAGGACGATCTAATCCACAGATATAATATACAGTTATATATAATACACACACATATATACATATACACGTGTGTATATGTGTGTGTGTATGTATACGTTGGCGAATATGTTAATAGTTCATGTCGCGCAATCAATCATCGGATACCCGCTATATATTATGTACGTCGTATAATCGTAGGAAGAACAGCTTTGCTCGGCTAACTTAGCATAATGCATTCCGTTTCTTTGTTCCTTCGCGCGGAGAGAGGAGACGTGAAAAATTCGGCGAATTAATTTTCTCCAAATGTAACGAACTTATCCTTAAAAATTCTCGTTTCTCGCCTCGTACCTAATGTTCTTCTTACTGAGACTACTCGACGTGTATTAAAAAAAAAAAAATTATACGACAAAGATCTCTCGACGTGTATAAAAAAAAAGGAGAAGATATATAGAAAAAGCCTCGGCGCGAGAAACGATTTATCAAGAAGTGGCTTTATCGGCTCTCTTATCGCCTTTTTTTTTGCCTAATGGCGCGCAAAAAATAGGGCGTGGATTCGATTCAATCTGCCGGACTAAGACCTTCTTTACTTCCTTATTCTTTTCCTTTAGACACAAAGGGAGGAGCAGAGGCTCGCGTAATTTTTGCGGACGTTAATATATATAACAGTCGCCGTCGAATATCACCGATAAATTTTCTCGAGAGATCTGATGTAAGTTAAAAAAAAAAAAAAAAAAAAATAGAAATTATTCAGTTCCAGTACGGTACATACGAGTAGGATGAATGTATGAATGGACCATCGGTCTAGCGTGCCAGTCCAGAATGTTCTCGAGCTTAATGACGTATATTTATATATGCTACGTCGTCGTCGTCGTCGTCGTTTCAATTTTTATACGCCCACGTGTTAGTGTGTGTGTCCAAAGGGAAGAGACTGGCAATAAAACTGAGTGAAAAAGTGCAGAGTACGCGTGCGTGGGCTGATTTTTGATACGGTAACTTTTTACGACAACAGCCCGTGTAGTGAAGAGAAGTAATTCATGCGGTATATAACGTGAATTACCTTTAGGTAAAAAGATGCAAATATAGATATTACTGGGAAAACTTTTCTTTTGTGCCCTCTTGCGTGGCATTCAAAAGTTATTTAAATTTAAAACTTGACAAAGTACAGTACATCTCAAACCTCGCGAAACAGAAAGTTCCATTGCTTCCGCTCTCTCTCTCTCTCTCTCTCTCTCTCTCTCTGCGACTGTGCGATTTTCTGCGGTTAGTAGAAATGCAGTAGTGGATTCAAAGGACACTGGGTAATTTAAAATTTTCCCTCCTTTCTCGTGTACTTTATCGAAGCAATTAGGGATTTTACTTAAATTTTCGCGCTTAAATAAGAGAGACAAAGTTATAATTAAAGCTTGAGGAAGTTGCGACAACTTATATACTGCTGTTACTATATATCTCTCGTGTTGTGTGTATTAATAATTGACGAACGCGCGTGCGTTCACGGCGATGGAAGCTATGTTTGGTGTTACCCAGAAGCTACAAAAGCCGTGGGTTATGCAAAGTTCTCCCTCGACGTGTTAATTAAAGTCATCAAATATACACTCGGCAGTTAGGGATATCAACCAAATTTTTTAGCGATTTAATTTTTTGCGTATCGGTAAGTACACGAAATACAGGGAATAACTCTGTACGTCTGAAAATAAAAAAAATATTCGCGACGGCACATCGACCGGACGTTATTTTCCTTATTCCGAGTGAAACGAGTCATTTACTATTTTTTGTGAGTATTAAAAATATATAACTGAAAGGTAGATTAAAAAAGTGAAAAAAT